>OX465278.1:106711894-107911894 GCA_949987645.1 Tachina grossa
GCTTTTCGAAAAACTGCTCAAAACAAAATTGTTCCCAATTCTAATTAGTAGTGGGTGCATACCAGACCATCAATTGGTTTTAGAAGTCAGCATAGCACCATTGAACAAACTCACAGATTGCTTCAATTTATAAGAAGAACTTTTGATGAAAAAAAAGTATTGTTCTGCGCTCTTTATTGACGTTTCCCAGGCATTATATAAAGTGTGTCATGAAGGTCTAATTTTAAAATTGAAGACTTACTTACCAATAAACATTTTAAATCTTTTATAAAGCTACATTACTTCCCGTAAGTTCACTGTTGTGGAAGGAGACTTTACGAGTAGGCCTGAAACTATTTCATCCGCTGTGCCACAGGGGAGCATACTGGGACCAGTTTTATATTTGATTTATACTTGTGATATGCCTGTGAGCAGTAGTATCCATACTTCCACATTTGCCGACGATACAGCCTGCCTTAGTATGCACAAAAACCCTGATGAGGCATCCCGCAAACTCCAGGAACATATTAGCCAGATGAAGCTTTGGTTAAACTTATGGAGAATTAAAGTCAATGATCAAAAGTGTGTCCATATAACGTTCACCCTAAGAAGAGATACTTGCTCCCCCATTCGGATTAACAATCTTGGTATATACCTTGATCGACGACTTACATGAAAACACCACATTGACTCTAAGTTAACTCAAATGAAACTTAAATTAACTCAGGTACATTGGCTGATTGGTAGAAATTCAACACTTAGCCTAGACTGCAAACTTTTAATATACAAGTCGCTTTTAATATGGTGTTACGGAATTCAACTATGGGGCACTGCTTCAGCTTCAAATGTTGAGAAAATCCAACGAAGGCAAAACAAAATTTTACTTTTGATAACATCGGTTCCATGGTTCATAAAAAATTCAAATATACATCGTGATTTAAATATGCCACTAGTGACTGAAGAAATTGCAAAATACGCAGGCAAATATCTAACAAAACTCGAGTCACATCCTAATCCGCTTGCTTGTAATATTTTGAACTTTACTGGACACATCCGCTTAAAAAAGAGAGATACACGGGCTCTAATATTCAACACTCTAGATGATGAAGCTGCTTGAAAACACTTTTTTCTTTTTGTTGCTTATCACTACTTATGTATTATTAATAACTATCACTAAGCTTATGTCCGACATTGGTCGGGCCTAATAATTTTTTTTATAGATTTAAGATTTGAATACTTATTGTTAGTTCATATTTGAGGATACAATAAATAAAAAACATGTATTAAAAAAAATTTAATAAAAAAAAATAAAAATTAATTTTCGGTAGTTAATATTTTTATATCACAAAGAGTGTAAGTTTCCCAACCCTGGAATCCCCCGTTTTGATTTTCCTGTATTCTTAAAAACAATAATTTTTTTAAGAATGTAAGATATGTTTAATTTATATTAAAAAAAGGAAAAATTTGTTTTACTAAGTTACTTTTGTATGAAAAATAAGGTTTTCCAACCCCGGAAACTTCGTTTTAATTTTTTTTAATTTGAAATACCAAATTCATTCGTACTGAAGTATAAAATAAGTTTATTTTATAAAAAAAATAGAAATAAGTTTTCGGTAGTTAATTTTATATATCACAAAAAGTGTAAGTTTTCCAGCCCTGGAACCGTTCTTTTTGATTTTTCAGATTTCGTATACCAATATGTTTCTTTAAGAATATAAGCTATGTTTAATATATAGAGAAAAAGAAAAAAATTGTTTTAGTAAGTTACTTTTGTATACGAAAAAAGTTAAAGTTTTCCAACCCTGGAAATGTCTTTTTCATGTATTAAACTTTTTTTATATTTTTAATATCAATGTAATGTGTACTGCAGTATAAAATAAGTTAATTTAATAAAAAAATAGCAAGACCTGTGTAGTTACTTTTATATATTACAAAAAGTGTGAGTTTCCCAACCCTGGAATCATCCTTTTTGATTTTTCTGATTTGTTACACCAATTTTTTTCTTTTAAGAGTCTAAGATATGTTTAATTCATAGAGAAAAAGAAAAAAATTTGTTTTAGTAAGTTACTTTTGTATATGAAAAGAAATTAAAGTTTTCCAACCCTGGAAACGTCTTTTTAATTTTTTAACTTTCATTTTTAATTTGAAACACCAATTTAATTTGTACAGAAGTATAAAATAAGTTAATTTAATAAAAAAAAGTATAAAAATTAGCTTACGGTAGTTAATTTTTTATATCAAAAAATTTCAAGTTTCCCAACCCTGGAATTATCCTTTTTGATTTTTCTGATTTTTTAACCCAATATTTTTCTTCTTAGAATATAAGATATATATAATTTATAGAAAAAAGGAAAAATTTCTTTTAGTAAATTAATTTTTTATAATTTTGTATAAAAAAGTTAAAGTTTTCCAACACTGGAAACGTCTATTTAATTTTTTTAATTTTTTTTTTTATTTTTTTTTATTAAGGAATATTAATTTTATTCATACTGAAGTATAAAATAAGTTTATTTAATAAATAATAATAATAACTAGTTTTCGATAGTTATTTTGTATGGCAAAATGAAGTTTAAGCTTCCCAGCTCTGAAACCGTCTGCTCGATTTTGCTGATTTTCAATGCCAATCTTATTTCGACTATTTCTGACCCACCTGTTAAAGAACGAAGTCTCTAGCTTTCCTGGGAGCTTCGGAAAACCGATTTCACGTAGAGACAGACGGACAGACGGACATCGCTTATTCGTCTTCCCTATGCATAAGGATCCAGAATATGTATACTTTATGGCTCCCTTATTAATATTCTGGAAATTACAAACGGAATGACAAACCTATATATACCCTTTTACCATTTTTTGGTAAAGGGTATAAAAAAACAAATAAATTCATATGCTGTGAGCAGCGTTACCATATGTTAAGATTTATCTTACTTTCGAAGTTTTTTGGGATGTTAACAAGATTTCTTTGTTAAAAATAAGATTTATAAGAATATGATTGTTGGTACTTTTAGTATATTATTTAAGGTCCTTTTGACTAAAGTACTGACATATTTTCTTCTTTCCTTCACCAAAAGTATGAATTATATATGTGCATACATATATTTATGTTATAGGTACATGTTCTATTCAGTAAATATTTTGTGTTATTTACCGTTACGTTTATTAGTTCATTTGAAACAAAATAAATTTTTTCTGAATTTGAATCAAGTAAAATCAATGCATATTAATATATTTTTAGTAAAATCACTAAAACAAAAAGATTTTTTTAGATTTTTTTAATTGAACTATAGTGAATTTTTAGTCAGGCTTAAGTTCAGTAATTTCAATTCTTTTTATTGAATGAATATTTTATTAATTAATGTGAGTTTCTAAAGAAGAGAAGAAAAATTAAATTAGACTTTTTTAAGCTGGGAGAAATACCGATATTTTTCTGTGCAGCAACGCACTTCATCAGCACCCTAGTCTATCTACTTGGATAGAGATTGTTATTAACATCAGCTATTTAACGTAAATTCTAATGAAACGGAATGTAAGAAATGATTGTTGTGTACAACTATTGATTTACCTTTGGTAAATACATATGTAAGTATCACTATTTATTTCCCCTGTTTTTCCATTTTTTTCATATATATACATTTACCAAAAAATGGTAAAAGGGTATATATTTCATTCCGTTTGTAATTTCTAGAATATTAACAAGCGAGCTATAAAGTATATATATTTTGGATCCTTATGTATAGGGAATACGAATAAGCGATGTCCGTCTGTCCGTCTGTCTGTACGTGAAATCTGTTTTCCGAAGCTCCCAGAAAAGCTAGAGACTTTGTTCTTGGAGTGGTGGATCAGAAATTGTCGAAATAAGATTGGTATTGACAATCAGCAAAATCGAGCAGACGGTTTCAGAGCTGGGAAGCTTAAACTTCATTTTGCCATACAAAATAACTACCGAAAACTAGTTTTTAATAATTTTTTATTAAATAAACTTATTTTATACTTCAGTATGAATAAAATTGGTATTTCTAACTAAAAAAAATTAAAAAAATTAAAAAGACGTTTCCAGGGTTGGAAAACCTTAACTTATTTTGTTATGCAGAAGTAACTTACTAAAACAAATTTTTCCTTTTTTTCTATAAACTAAACATATGTAAAGTTCTTAAAAGAATAAAATTGATGTAAGAAATCAGAAAAACAAAAAGGATGATTCCAGGTATGGAAAACCTACGATTTTTGTGATATATACAATTAACTACCGTAAACTAATTTTTTAATTATTTTTATTAAATAAACTTATTTTATACTTCACCACGAATAAAATTGGTATTTCAAATAAAAAATTAAACTTCAAAAATTAATAAGATGTTTCCAGGGTTGGAAAACTTTAACTTTTTTTTTTATCCATAAGTAACTTACTAAAACTAATTTTTCCTTTTTTTTCCTATGAATTAAACATGTCTAATGTTTTTAAAAGAAAGAAATTGATTTTAGAAATCAGAAAAATCAAAAAAGATGATTCCAGGGTTGGGAAACTGAAACTTTTTGTGATATAAAAAATTAACTACCGAAAATTAATTTTTATTTTTTTTATTAAATGAACTTATTTTATACTTTAGTACTAATAAAATTGGTATTTCAAATTAAAGATTAACCTTCTAGTTAGAATTAAAAAGATTTTTCCAGGGTTGGAAAACTTTAACTTTTTTTATACAAAAGCAAAATTTTCCCTTTTTCTCTATAAATTAAAGATATCTTATATCAGACATCAGAAAAATTAAAAAGTTTGATTTCAGGGTTGGAAAATCCACACTTTTTGTGATATAAAAAATTAGCTACCGAAAACTAATTTTTTTTATAAAATAAACTTATTTTATACTTCAGTATTTCAAATAATATTGAAATATTCAAATAAAAAAAAATTTTAAAAATTAAAACGACGTTTCCAGGGTTGGAAAATTTTATTTTTTATACAAAAGTAACTTACTAAAACAAATTTTTTCTTTTTTACTATAAATTAAACATATCTTATATTCTTAAAAAAAGCTGGTGTAAGAAATAAAAAAAAAAAACCAAAAAGGAGGATTCTTTGTGATATAAAAAATTAACTACCGAAAACTAATTTTTTTATCTATTTTTATTAAATAAAATTATTTTATGCTTGATAACGAATAAAATTGGTATTTCAAATAAAAAAAAAACAATTAAAAAAATTAAAAAGACGATTCCAGGGTTGGAAAACTTTAACTTTTTCTACAAAAGTAAGTACTAAAACAAATTTTTCCTTTTTTTCTATAAATTAAACATTTCTTAAATTCTTAAAAGAAAAAGATTGGTGTAAGAAATCAGAAAAATCAAAAAAGATGAGTTCAGGGTTGGGATACTTACCCTTTTTTGATATATAAAAGTAACTAAGTCTAATTAATTTTTATCTATTCCTTTATAAATCATATATATTTTACGTTTTGGAAAGAAAAGTTTGGTATAGAAAATTATAAAAATAAAAGCCACAGCTCCAGAGCTGGAAACTATGATTTTTTTTCTAGACATTAAAGTAACTTATTAAAACATTTTTTTTAATTTCCTTTTTTTTCACTTAACACATTTTCTATATTTTTTTAAGAACTACTAGATTGGTATAAGTAATCAGAAAAATCTAAAATTATGATTCTAGGGTTTGAAAATTATTATTTTTTTCTTTGTACATAAAAGTAATTATGTATCTCTATACTACATAAACGCACTTTGGTAAAGGGTATATAAGATTCGGCACAGCCGAATATAGCACTCTTACTTGTTTACATTGGCAATGCCATAAAAAGTTGCACAACTTTGCAAAATTTACCCTGATAATCTTGCACTTACTCAGACCCTGACAATTTTGCATCATTTGTGCAAAATAATTTTCTATGTGGTTGTTGTTATATTTTTTGAAAATTTTGCAATTTTGCTTTTCTGCAACAGTGCAACTTTTGACGTGAATACCTTTAATATTTTATTTTTTATGTCAAATTAGTATTTAATTTTATTTCAGACTTTAATTTACATATGTATATCAAGAAGCTATTTACGTGTAAGATTTTTTACTTTTATCATAATAAATACGAATTTAATATTCCAATATCAGTATTTTATTTAAATAAAAAAAATTTCAAAATCCAGACGTGATGAAATCAGTCTGTGAACAAATTTAGATTCAGCACACTAAAACCTATTAAATTTATATAATGAATTTCTTGCTCCCGTCTTTTTTTATTTATTTGCAGAATAGTGTTATTGTATTGAGCTGCATATCCATTTTACATTTTCTGCGCGTAGAAAAGCGATTTTTGTACTCACTATCATTTTCTTTAAATTTCTAATTGATTACAAGTAAGAGTTAAGTCGGCCACTCACGTACAGTTCTAACTGAAAGTTTCAACTGTTCAGTTATAACTGATAAAAATATAAAAATTTTAAAAACTGTCAGTTAAGACTCAACTGTTCAGTTTAACTGAAAAATTTAAAATTTCCAGAGCTGGAAACTATGATTTTGTTTTTCTAGACATTAAAGTAACTAATTAAAACATTTTTTTTTTGAATTTCCTTTTTTTCACTTAACACACTTTCTATATTTTTTTAAGAACTACTAGATTGGTATAAGTAATCAGAAAAATCTAAAATTATGATTCTAGGGTTTGAAAATTATTATTTTTTTCTTTGTACATAAAAGTAAGTATGTGCTTGAGTATGTATGTACTACATAAACGCACTTTTATTAATTAATGTGAGTTTCTAAAGAAGAGATTCGGCACAGCCGAATATAGCACTCTTACTTGTTCTATTTAGGTTAGCACGAAGTTATATTACTCTACCTACGTATGTTTAACTATTCTTACTTATCTTTTACGATCATTACATTAATTATTTTTACTTATTCGATGTACCGTCGGTATATACATATAAGTATTATAGTAGTGGATATTATGTCACTTTGTTACTGCATTCTCTCGTTTATTTGGTTTTTCGAACATTAGTGATTGCCAAGTGAACAGTGATTGCCAAGTGAACATATTTTTGTCACGTGCCCATGATGAATTGAGACATTTTTAGATTTTTTTAATTGAACTATAGTGAATTTTTAATCAGAAATAATTTTTAGTCAGGCTTAAGTTCAGTAATTTCCATTTCTTTTTATTGAATGAAATATTTTATTAATTAATGTGAGTTTCTAAAGAAGAGAAGAAAAATTAAATTAGACTTTTTTAAGCTGGGGGAAATACCGATATTTTTCTGTGCAGCAACGCACTTCATCAGCACCCTAGTCTATCTACTTGGATAGAGATTGTTATTAACATCAGCTATTTAACATAAATTCTAATGAAACGGAATGTGAGAAATGATTGTTGTGTACAACTATTGATTTACCTTTGGTAAATACATATGTAAGTATCACTATTTATTTCCTCTGTTTTTCCATTTTTTAATGAGAAAAAAAGAATTTTTTTGTTCGACTTGAAGGTTTTTGAGAAAAAAATATGGCAACTCATGTATGCCAATTAATGTATGGAAATTCCATATACATCTGCCAACATAGAACTATTTCCCATAAGGAGATGTAAGGTTGAAAATATTTCGTAACTCTTGAAGTTGCTGGAGTCACCTCGGAAACATCTATTACATCTGTTTACATGCTTATACGAGTATTACGCATCATAACAAAATTGTATTTTTAAGTAATAAAATAACGAACAGCAATTTAAAAAAAGCAAATTCCAAAAACGTAAATATTAAATTCCCGAAAATTCCCGCTGAAAATTTCCCGGGACTTGCAAAAAATAATTCCCGGGAATTCCCGGGATTTTTTTCCCGCGTAGAAACTGTACTTGATACACATCAAGTATGCATACAACCCCTGAAAGGACAAAAAGCATGTGAAGCAACAAGAATAAATTACGAAAAGTAGAAGAGAGAAACAAAAAATATCCGGTACAGAGGTTCGTGTACTACACACTCTACCTCTTGAACCCCTCGCCATCAAACTTCGTCTGTCTGCCTTTCAATTTCGCAATTGTAAAAGGGGGCTAACTTATATATATATATATATATATATTTATACATATATAATTAAATTTAACTTTAATTTGGATTAACTGATATTATATACTAAAAATAAACCACATGTGATATAACTATATCCAAATATGTCATGATTCTTAACATAATTTAATAGTACACAAACCACTGCTTTATTTCGATGCCGTTAAATATGAATTTACAATATACATAAATAGGTATGTACATATGTATGTATTTATATAATAAAACAAATACCAAACATGAACAAAAATAATAGAAAAGAAATTTAAGATGTTAAAAATGTGTCAAATGTAAAAATAACAAATTCTGCTGCAAGCAAAATGAAAAAGAGATAATATTCAGCACCCAGCAAAATATTGGTTCTAGACGTGATTGCCAGAAATGCAGATTTATCTGGATTTTGCAGATTTTTGCCCTCCAAAAATACGAAATGCAGATTTGAAGATTTTTGGTCTAAAACGCAGGTTTTTCAACTCCAATTAAAGTGCATTTTTTTATTTTTCTTAATACTGCTAATACTTCTTGTTTCTTTTTATGTGTGAACGACTCATATGTACTTTAGAGAGATACAATTTTTGAACTCATAATGAATGAAAAAAAAGGAATTTTGGCAAGCTTCTGGAAACAAATATGTACATATCTGATTAACGATTTTTCAGCCCTAAGTTCATTCAAAATGTAATGTCTTTACTACATTTATTTGTAATGTCGAAAGAACTTTCAGTCAAGTGAACTTGAAACTTCTAAGTCCTTTAGATATTTGTGCAACAACTTGGGCCTGTCCCACGATGTCGACAACATTCGACTTGTCGCACGCTACCATTTGAAACAACAACAAAATGTGAAAATTTGGTTTTGTTTTGAATATAAAGGCCCAACTATAATATGAATAAGCTGGCTTAAGCTAATGTCAGAATTGAGCGATAAGTCTGTAAATGCTTAAACAATTCAGATTTGACTTTTAGGTGGCCACAATATACTTACATGCACTTAAGTATTCTTTAGCCACAGCTGCACATCTAGGTATTGTCAATAATTTTGTAGTAATTTTGTTTCTTCTCATAACTCCTAAATGAATGCAATTTAATCAAAATAACTTGAAAGAATGTCCTAATCTATTAGAAATTCACATATAAATATATCCATCACCTTATTACTTGTTTTGTTTTGCCTACTAAAAAGTACAACAGTGAATATACATGTGTATGTGTATTGTAAAACAAATAAAAGTTTTGCTTTATTTTCCGAGTTTAACATAAGCAACAATAAAAAAATATTTAAAATCAATGAATATTTTCTGCTGCTGCTTGTTTGAGTTTAAAAAATGCACAAACAGTTGTTTCCTTACGGAATGTGCGTTCAGTTTGGCACTTTACTTAAGCAAATGACATTTGACGAAACTTGACGAAAAGTTTGTTAAGTACATTATAGTTTGCCACATGCGTTTTATATGTAACCGCACAGTTGCTTAAGCTAGCTTATTCATATTATAGTTGGGCCTTAAGTGTGCGACAAGTAGAACATTGTCGACATCGTAGGATTGGCCCTAAATGACTTTTTGTATAATTTTTTACATACCCGATTTGTTTTCTAATTCATTTTATATTATTTGCACATAACTATAAATAATTTTTATTTGTTTCTTGGTTATATGCACTTCGTTTCACATAAAGAAAGACGGGTTTTCCACACGCAAATTTAACTTTGCAAAGTCTTCAGTTTGTAGTAGAGATTCTGGCAACACTGGTTCTAGAGCCAACTTAACTTAAAACTTAAATTATTTATGTTTGGCAAATGTCAAGTTTTCAAGAAAGTTGTAAGTAGCATCATAAGCCACCCGAATTGAAAAACTAGATTTATACGTTCCTCTTGATCATAATAGTGTTTTCACACTGACATGGTCTTATTAAAAGTTAAAACGTTAAAACCAACTGTTAAAACCTGGTTTTACCATACAAATTGTTTTTGTTATAACCAACTTAAAACCATTTTTGAATTGGTTTTAAGTTGCTATTATGAAATGCAACCTAGTTTCCGCTGTGATAAATTCAGTGCTGCCAAGTTGAAATGACTGACAGCAGCTGATAATGTTTATGCCAGTGAATAACAATAGATGGCACTTGAAAGATTTTCAACTTAAAAATGGATGCAACCTCAACAATAATCAAAAAATTGTGGAAAAAAGAGTTTTTTTTTTGGAAGAAAAACCACGAAAATATTTTCATTGACCTCTGGAAAGTGAAAATAGACGATAAGACTGACCAGAGTTACCAGCTGAGGCCTTTTGATCGACGGCGGCGGCGCGTTTACTATTGATCGCAGCGGCGGCCCATATGTCGGCTTGCCGAACATGAAATTATATTTCAAACAAACATTTGTGTGAAATGTGCTTAAATTCATGGTATTATCGAAACATACAAGTATTTGTCAACTAAAGCATAATATAATGGGTTTTAGTTTAGTACATCGAGAGCCTATATTCAAAATACGTCAACTCAAAAAAGTTAACTTTTCAGTAGAGCGAAAAAAATAGTTAATTCGCTCATTATTGTCAAATTAAATGATGTACCTTCCATAATATGGTTAAAATATGCTTATAGGTCTGCAAAAAATATTTAATTTTGCACTGGTTTGTGCATTTTTATGAGATAGCATATCCCAGTCGATCAAACAACAAATATTTTTTTAGAGTTACACCAAGTTAAGGCAAGTGTTTTAAAAAACTAAGCGTTCACATTACATTTGAGATGTTCAAGTTTGACGTTTTGTCAATAAATTATTGTATTTGTACAAAATTAGGAACAATTATGTTTTTATTGGTTTATTATTTTCAAATAACAAATGTCCTTGTAAATGTTTGAGTATTTTTTAACTAATTACTTGTGTACCAAATAATTTTTGACGTGACGCCACTTAATAACAACACAAAGTTGCCAGAGTTATCAAAAAACGGACTGAATATACTTCATTTACGTGTTTAAGAAAGTGTTTTAATCTTAAACACTTCATATGAGATGTTTAACAAAACAAGTCAATATATGGTAAAACATCTCAAAATCGTCGTGTTTAAGCTCTTAAGCACGAATGAGGCGTTAAACACGTTTAAAACTATAAGTATGAACATAGTATTAGCATATTTTATCGGAAAAAATTAAAAATTTTTTGAATATATTTATTTTTTAATCAGTTTCTGAAATCTTTTACTCAAAACTAGATATAAAATTCAAAAGCTACAAGAAAGAACTTAAAATACCATAAAAAATAACTTAAGCCTGACTGAAAGCCTCTTCCATCTCGAGGTGGTCTGCCTTAGCACTGTCTAACTCACTCTCTACTGTAACAGGGTCCCTTCAAATTATCAATTGCGAAAGCTTATGTCATTGACTATAATCGATCTATACATACCCCCTTATGCAAAAAAATATTTTAATTTAGCTTTAAAGTTCATAGTAGTTGATAAGCACTTTAAGGCTAACATAGCTTTATTAAAAAGTCATATGCAAAAGACAACTTTTAATATTTTGTGATTTAATAATAAATACTGGTAACACCACCGTGTTCAACAACCACTTCACAGCTTATGATGTACAAAATTGAATACAATTTCATTCGGGTATTCAAATATTTTTTTTATTTTATTAAATAAATTTTTATTATCTTGAAGTAAAGCAACCTAATTTAAAAAATATGAGCTTTTGACTTAATAGGAAAACAGATAAACACAACCATGAAGTAAAAGTTAAAAAATGTGAAAAATTATCACAATTTGTTTTATTCGAATGAAACGAGTATCACTAAAACATTTTTGTATAATTGTATTTATTTTAATATTTCTTTATGGATTTTGCTATGTATTTCGAATCAGTTGGATAATTTGGTGATGTTTCCCATTACATGACAGAAATAATAAATTTAAGATAAGAGCAGGCACTTCTAGCTTCATTTTCAGATGTAACATGAATCAGTATGTGCTATATTAGTAAAAATATTTGAGGTACAAAATACACATTTTGGAAATATCAACTTATGTAAAGTAGTCTTAACAAACGTGGGTGCCTACTTTAGAGTTTTTATACAATAATTTTTTTAGAATACAACTTTACTCAACATTGCTTGGCAAAGCTTTATTAAGTTTTTTTGCATAAGACCCATAATGTTTCTATTCGATTAACAGTTTAAAAGTTATACATACATTACCATTTTTTTTTATCGGAACCCCTCTATACTAATATATTAAAAGTGACAATATCTCAAAAACTAGCCGTGAAATATCAGCGTGCCAAATGCAATAAGATATGAGGTCAATTTATAATAAATTACAAATTTTTTAAAAGTATTGGAAATTTACAGGGAAGTTAGCATTTATTTTCACTAAAAAAATATTATATTTTGAGAAAGCAGAATAAGAAAAATTTACATAAAACGGTGAAAAATCATTTTTTTGATTCGAAATTTGTACTACAGATGAATATTGCATAAGGGAGCTATTTGCCATCGGAAACTCATTTTGACCAAATTTCAGTTCACGTATTTTGAATATAGGCTCTCGATATGTAACTATATCATAAAACATAAAAAACATGATTTACATGCAGATGCTGGACTTCACATATATGTAAACGTGACTGTTCAAAATTTCGAACCCTGGCGCTTATCCTGTAGTAACTGACTGGTGATGACACTTGAATGATATTTTTATTCTTTCTGTCATATTTGACATGCATTAGTTGTGAAAAAACTCTTCCTTATCATATTTCTCTTTTATTACATGTTTTTTACATTTTAATATAAAATGTTTTAAAGAAATGGTGAATATATAATATTTCATGTACACGTTAATAGTGAATTTCTACTTTTTGTTGGTTTTGTTTGTTTTTACCCGATATGACAATAGTAAAAATTCAATATGGCTGCCACCAGACGCACGCCACTTTGTAAATACAAAAAAATAGAAGGTCAGCGAACTATATCAAAATTCGTATCATTCAGCAAGTATTTTAAAATCATCTTTAGGTTCTCTTATGATTTTTCATTTCGAATGAAAATTTAGGATATTTAACGGTTCAGAGTTGATCGCAGTCCGGTTTATGATTTTTATATCCTTTACCAAAAGAATGGTTAAAGGGTATATAACTATATGTATGTATAGGTTTGTCATTCCGTTTGTAATATCCAAAATATTAATAAGCGACCCATAAAGTATATCGCTCATTTACTTCAATAGTGGCACAACTCAAAAAAACTAGTTTTGCAGAAAACGCGTTTTAAGTTTTCAATTTGCATACAACTCAATGGAGAAATGAAAAAAATTATTCTCTCAGGAGGTGATGGTACAAGCTATTTATATGAAATTTTTACACAAGATAAAATACGAAATGCCGCATTTTTCTGCACTATTGAAGTAAATGAGCGATATATATTCTGGATCGTTATGCATAGCGAAGACGAATAAGTGATGTCTGTCCGTCTGTCCGTCAGAAAACTTAAACTTTATTTTGTCATACAAAAGTAACTACTCAAAACTAATTTTTATTTTTTTTATACCCTTTACCAAAAAATGGTAAACGGGTATATATAGGTTTGTCATTCCGTTTGTAATTTCTAGAATATTAATAAGCGAGCCATAAAGTATATATATTCTGGATCCTTGTGCATAGGGAAGACGAATAAGCGATGTCGGTCTGTCCGTCTGTCTGTACGTGAAATCGGTTTTCCGAAGCTCCCAGGAAAGCTAGAGACTTAGTTCTTAGACTGGTGTGTCAAAAATGGTCGAAATAAGATTGGCATTGAAAATCAGCAAAATCGAGCAGACGGTTTCAGAGCTGGGAAGCTTAAACTTCATTTTGCCATACAAAATAACTATCGAAAACTAGTTATCATTATTTTTTATTAAATAAACTTATTTTATACTTCAGTATGAATAAGATTAATATTCCTTAATAAAAAAAATAAAAAAAAAATTAAAAAAATTAAATAGACGTTTCCAGGGTTGGAAAACTTAAACTTTTTTATACAAAATTATACAAAATTAATTTACTAAAAGAAATTTTTCCTTTTTTCTATAAATTAAACATATCTTATATTCTAAGAAGAAAGAGATTGGGTTAAAAAATCAGAAAAATCAAAAAGGATAATTCCAGGGTTAGAAAACTTAAAATTTTTGTGATATAAAAAATTAACTACCGTAAACAAATTTTTATATATTTTTTTATTAAATTAACTCATTTTATACTTCAGTACAAATTAAATTGGTGTTTCAAATTAGAGAAGAAAGTTAAAAAAATTAAAAAGACGTTCCCAGGGTTGGAAAACTTAAATTTTTTTTATACAAAAGTAACTTACTAAAACAAATTTTTTTCTTTTTCTCTATAAATTAAACATATATTAGACCCTTAAAAGAAAGAAATTGGCGTAACAAATCAGAAAAATCAAAAAGGATGATTCCAGGGTTAGAAAACTTACAGTTTTTGTAATATATAAAAGTAACTAGGTCTTACTATTTTTTTTATTTTTTTATTAAATTAACTTATTTTATACTGCAGTACACATTAAATTGATATTAGAAATAAAAAAAAGTTTAATAGATGAAAAAGACATTTCCAGGGTTGGAAAACTTTAACTTTTTTCTTATACAAAAGTAACTTACTAAAACAATTTTTTTCTTTTTCTCTATATATTAAACATAGCTTATATTCTTAAAGAAACATATTGGTATACGAAATCTGAAAAATCAAAAAGAATGGTTCCAGGGCTGGAAAACTTACACTTTTTGTGATATATAAAATTAACTACCGAAAACTTATTTTTATTTTTTTTATAAAATAAACTTATTTTATACTTCAGTACGAATGAATTTGGTATTTCAAACTAAAAAAAATTAAAACGAAGTTTCCAGGGTTGGAAAATCTTATTTTTTGTACAACAGTAACTAAGTAAAACAAATTTTTCCATTTTTTAATATAAATTAAACATATCTTACATTCTTAAAAAAAGATTGTTTTTAAGAATACAGAAAAATCAAAAAGGGGGATTCCAAGGTTGGGAAACTTACACTCTTTGTGATATAAAAAATTAACTACCGAAAATTAATTTTAATTTTTGTTTTATTAAATAAAAAAATAAAAAATTAAATAAAAATAAAAAAAAAACAATTAAAAAAATTAAAAAGACGATTCCAGGGTTGGAAAACTTTAACTTTTTTGTACAAAAGTAACTTACTAAAACAAATTTTTCCTTTTTTCTATAAATTAAACATATCTTAAATTCTTAAAAGAAAGAGATTAGTGTAAGAAATCAGAAAAATAAAAAAGAATGATCTCAGAGTTAGGAAACTTACACTTTTTGTGATATATAAAAGTATTTAAGTCTAATTAATTTTTATCTTTTCCTTTATAGATTAACCATATTTTACGTTTTGGAAAGAAAAGTTTGGTGTAAAAAATTATAAATATAAAAACTACAGCTCCAGAGCTGGAAAATTTGACCTTTTTTCTGGATATAGTTACTTTAATAATACAATATATTTAATAAAACATTTTTTTTTTTTTAATTTCCTTTTTTCTTTTTTTACTTAACACACTTTCTATATTTTTTTAAGAAATACTAGATTGATATAAGGAATCAGAAAAATCTAATATAATGATTCTAGGGTTTGTAAATTTATATTTTTGTACATAAAAGTAACTAGGTCAAACTATTTTTTTCTTTTTGTTTATACTTTATGTATGTGCTTATGTATGTATCTCTATAGTAGATAAAAACACTTTGGTAAAGGGTATAAAGTTTCAGCACAGCCGAATATAGCACTCTTACTTGTTATTAAATAAACTTATTTTATACTTCAGTACGAATAAAATTGGTATTTTAGATTTAAAAATTAAAAAGACGTTTCCAGGGTTGGAAAACTTTAACTTTTTTTGTTAAATAAAAATAACTTACTAAAACTAATTTTTCCTTTTTTCCTATAAATTAAACATATCTTATATTCTTAAAAGAAAGGGATTGATGTAAGAAATCAGAAAAATCAATAAGGATGATTCCCGGGTTGGGAAACTTATACTTTATTTGATATAAAAAATTAACTATTTTTTTATTAAATAAACTTAATTTATACTTCAGTACGAATAAAATTGGTATTTCAAATTAAAAAAATTACAAATACATTTTTAGGGTTGGAGATCTTTAAATTTTTGATACAAAGTATCTTACTCAAAAAATTTTTTTCTTTTTTTCTTTTAATTAAACATATCTTATATTCTTAAAAGAAAGTGATTGGTGTAAGAATTTTGGCGGCACAAATTCCTTCTCCTAACTCTCCACGTGGGTGCTGGCTGGTAACAAGCACCACAGTTTCGTCCTATTTTTGCATTGCATACCCAGGACGGCGATTGGCTAAGGTTCTGCATACTCATCTCGCTATCTGTACTGTCCTAGTGGTTCAATAGGTGGATGGGCGTCTGAATCATGGGAAGAAGGTATGGCGCGATGAGCCAGTTTAAAAGTTATACATACATTATTTTTATCGTGGGAGTTAGCATTTATTTTCACCAAAAAATATATTTTGAGATACCAGAATAAAAAAAATTGATATAAAACGGGAAAAAATAATTTTTTTGACTCGAAATTTATACTACAGATCGCTGTTCCCAATTCAGCGATTTTCTCGTCAAATCTAGCGATATTTAAGTACATTTTGCGGAAAAAATTGTGAGAATTCCAGCGATTTTTTTGCACCATAATTCACTTTAAAATGTCGGCTTGTTTAGAAGCAGAAGCAAACTATAGAAAAAAAGGTGATTGGAGTGCGCCACAGCAATGCAGTTTTAAAGCTTAGCTAATGTACTCACATCCATCCTCACATTCGTCTTGATAAGCGCTTTTATACATAAGTAAATACGTTTATTTTATTAATCCTTTAATAAATCGTTGCATTTGCAAAATGGTATAGTATATTAATACTCACCACTTAACAATTCTTAGTGGTGAGTATCAATATACTATACCATTTTGCACATGCAACAATGCAACACCATTTGCACAAGATTGTGAATTGGGCTATTGTTTTCTTATAAATAGCACTGATATATTTATACATATATACATATATACATATATACATACATAAGAACATACATACATACACACATATGTACATACAGGTAAAGTTCAAAATGTAAACAAAAACGAAGCAAAATTACAACAACGTCATTTTAAAACTGATTTAAACATGGGGGCAGTCAATTTTAAAATTTGCTGACTTACGCAAGGTTTAAAAACCGTTTTTTAAGCTAAAATTCTATTATGAATACAATTTTAGAAAATTTTGCTTAAACACATTTGAAACGCTGTTTAAAATTTTTATGAATACGGCTGTTTAAGTGCGCTCATTTCGTTGTTACATTTTTAGATATGCGAGCATATGTAGGACGAAAATTGTTGTTAAGTTAATTTATTTAACTTTTTATCCATACTACTAAAGTTGATCAAGATATTTTTAGTTTGTAAAAACAACATAATTTTCATTCGCCGACCCTAAAAACTTTCTTGACTAAAGCAAAGTCAACGTCAACGTAATGTCGCCTTTATGAATATAAATTCACTCCCGATTACTTTTAATTCTCTCAATATTGGCGACGTCAATGCAATGAGTGCCATTGACGTTACTTGTGTCGCCATTAACATTAGCGACAAGGGTGATTGTTTCTTAAAAGTAGTAGTTTACTCCAGATGCGAAAAGAGTTGCTAAAAAGCGAATTTTCAGGAATAAATTCCCTTATTTCATTGGAACACATTTCATTGCAGTAGCGGTGCTCCAATGAATCAATGGCGGTGGATGCCTTGCTGTCACTGGTGAGCTTTCTGGGCCTTTTCTTTACACGGTCGAGCAGTTCCAAAAAAAAACCCTTGCAATAACCTGCCAATACATGAGAGTTGTATTCCATTTTCGGACGAATATAGGTGGTATAAATAGTAGGAATATCTGATGTAGTGAAGTATCTCTTCATGTCAAGTGCCATAACAGCTTTTAAGTCCTTTATAAATAACTATACCATCCACACTTTCAGATAGAGCAGCATTTTCGGTTATGCACCTATGAGTAAGCAGACAATTTTGGTTCTTACGAGCATTAAAATCGATCCTATATACATTACAACACGTCATATAGTTAGTTAATCATAATTTAAAGTATTATGTAAATTTTTCCTAATATTCCCAAGGTATCATTTGTGCAAGAATAAAACACATAATTGCGCACCTACAATAACAATCGCTCACATATGATTTACATAGATTTTTGACTTCCTTTCTCGAGACTTAGTTTGAGGGTTCATTCTGTAACCCTGGAGACAACATTTATAATTTTGCTGGGCTATAACTTGACTTTAATGGTTGTTTTGCTTAGTTGCTGTGTTTTTTCTTTGACTACTGACTAAATTTGTTTCTATTTACAATTTACAATGTGTCACAGACAGCACAGATACTAAATAGATAAAAATAAATAAAATGTGTACAATACCAACGTCGTTTCTGAAGCAATTAAGTTGCATTAAAATATACTTTCATATTTTTGCATTATTATTACATAAAATATTTATTTAAATACACGAAAAACTTTACTTATTAATTAAAAACAATTGCATATGGCCATTTAAAATCTTTTTTCTTTTTTTTTTTGATTTTTGTCATTTCTTTAATAGCACGGTGACACTATGATTAGTGCGAATAAGCAATAAACCTGGTATCGCGAACGGGACAAAATTTAGAACTCGTTTTTTGTAGCATCTAAAATCATAAAAAGTCTGCGAATTATAACATAATTTCTGACAGCGGTTTTTATTAAACTAATAGTGTTTTCACTCCGACATGGTTTTAATAAAAGTTAATTTTAACGTTAAAACCAACTGCTAAAACGTGGTTTTACAATACAAATTTTTGTTGTTAAAACCAAATTAAAACCATTTTTGAATTAGTTTTAAGTTCGTTTTATGAAATGCAACCTTGTTTTCGCTGTGCTTAATTCGGTTCAGCCAAGTTAAAATGGCCGGAAGCAGCTGATAATGTTTACGCCAGTGAATAACAATAGATGTCGCTGGAAAGATTTTCAACTTAAAAATGGATGCAGCAGCAACAAAAATAAAAAAAAATTTTGTAAAAAAAGTTTTTTTTTGGATGAAAAACAACGAAAATATTTTCATTGACTTCTAGGAAGTGAAAATAGAGGACATGAATGACATCGATCCGCCGATAAAAACGTTTTATTTTGTGATATATTTGTGTATTTTGAATATACAATCCACATATATATTCTAAACATAAATTTAGATTTAATACCAACAAGTGAAATTTTTTAAACTGACATCATGTTCAACATTGTTGTGGCCAATAAGACACGAGTATTTTTGACCGATACCTACTTGGTACGCGGTAGTAAAGTATCGATACCAAAGGTACTTACAGCCTTATTTATAAAGCTTATTAACGCTTTATAAAGGGGTTTTTTAAAGAAATTTTAATACAAAATTGTTCTTATAAAGCCTAAATAATTTTTATGAATAAGGCTGTTAGTTTCTACGAAAAAGCATCGGATTAATTTTCAAAAACATACGCCCATGTTCTGGAAAACGCAGCGTTTTCAAATCGCTTACAGTTTGAAAATCGCAAAACGCAGCATGTTCTAAAATCGCTCCGATTTGCTGGCGTTTTGTTATTTTCCGAAGTTGGGTTCGAATAATGAAAACATATGTTTTGTGATAAAAAAAAGGCAAAAAAATAAATTGTAGATTAAAATGCCTACAGCGTTCGTGCTTTCAGTATTGGCTTTGAAAAGGCTAAAATCAAAAGAAATGTTGTTTGTTGAAATCGCCAGTTTAAAGTAAACAGTTGACACAGCCCATTGAAAAATAGAGCAGTTTCATAATATGGTATTTTTAATTAAAACTGTGTAAAATTGTTTTAAATTTTTGTTGAAATAAAAAGAAAACATATTAAATTTTAATTTTGCATAATTTTTAAGCAGATTCAATCATTTTGCTTCAGTATGCGGATTGGAATCGCAATTTTCAGGCGATATGCGTTGGCCAGAACACCCTTTTGGCGACCTCAAATCGCAAAAACCAACTTTTTTCGATATGCGTTTTGCAGAACACGCAATTAGCGTTTTCAAATCGAAAACGCCAATTTTAAGCGAATTGCGTTTTTCAGCTTTCCGCCAAGTTTCTATTGTCAAACGATAGAAGTCGTTGTAAAGACGTTTTTAAAAGCGTGTACAGTATAATTTCATAAAAGACCTATTTTTAATCGCGCCTGTTCTGAAAATCACTGTGATTTAAATTTATGAGGGTGGCGTTGGCTGAAGTAGTTAGCACGTTGACTACAAAACTGAAGATCCTGGGTTCGATCCCTGTATACGACAGTCATTAAAATAACAACACCACACATTTCTCTGATGTGCATTAGAGTCCCTTTGCATCAGTTGTTGTACGAAAGTTCAAGTGATGAAGGCATAGTCACTGGTCACTGAACTATACCGACTTCAGCAGATGCTAATCCTAATGTAACATCAGAGCGCCCTCCTTCGTCGGTATTGTGTAGCAAAATCATCGGCGAAGTAAAACAACTAATAAAATGGCTACTATACACAGCTTCAAAATTTAATATGCCTCATTTAACACCAGAAGGCGCTGCAACACTGCATTATTAAAAAGCGTGCAAAAAAGCAGATTTGTCAAAAAATTAAGCTTTTTTCTGTCTCTTCCTTCACCACCTGTCTTCTATCACTATCCCTTTCCTAAAGAAGGTAACACCTAATAATAGTAGTAGGCATTAATTGCCTGAGTGTTACTTCTATTTAAAAAAAACGGTGATTTCAAAAAAAAGCTATTAATAGCTGATTAGTTAGTGAATTTGGATTGTATTTACAGTTTTTGTCATGTATAATAGAATATTTAAATCCAACTTCCATCGATACAAATCGTGAAATTTAAAAAAAAGCAATGATTTAGCTTTTATTAATTTTTAGAAATCACCGTGATTTGACATGTCGGGATTTGCAGAACAGGCCTGTATATTCTATTTTGACTTTGAAGTCGATTTTGTGATATACCTATCGATGGCTTAATATAAAAAGGGCCTAACTCAATTTTTTTTCGAAATCGTGTTTTTAATGTTTTCTGGGCGAAAACGTATAATTGCATCCTCCTTGAAGATCTTAGTACGTTACAGTTCAAAATCAAAGCCTTGTGGCAACTTTAAAAACTATTTCTGCATGTAAATGCTTTATTTTTTCTTCAGTTTTTTGCTTCTCCTCTAAAATATCGAAAATTCGAGTTAGGCCTTTTTTATATTAAGCCATCGATATGTATGTTGTTATTACAATGTAGTCCGCATTAAGCCGAGATCACACGATCGGTGCAATGTACCGATTTTCCTCGGCTCACTGTAATCAAGTCATAAGTAATAAACCAAAACGGATTTATTTATTAATTAATTCTTAAACAAGGCTATATGGCTTTATTACCACTGCATTGAAGTGCAATCACGTTCTTATTTTTCAATTAGTTGAGAAATAAAGCCATTTTGCTGCTTTACTTATGACATTGTTTCAGTGAGCCGACGAAAATCGGTACATTGTGCCGATAGTGTGATCTCGGCTTTAGTCTTTAGATTCTGTTGCTGCTCTGTGCTGTGCCGATTTGTTTCTAAATTTTAATAGTTACTTTTTCTGTTAGTTCAGCTGTTTGTGCCCAGAGAGCTCACAGTTTTCCACTAAATTGATGAGTCTTGCATCGCCCGTTCTTATGCTTTAATATAATTTGATGTTTTTTATACCCTTCACAAAAAATGTTAAACGGTATATGTATATAGGTTTGTCACTCCGTGCGTAATTTCCACAATGTAAATATGCGACCCATAAAGTATATATATTCTGGGCCCTTATGAATAGGGAAGTCGAATAGGCGAAGCTCGTCTGTCCGTTCGTTTGTCTGTAGGTGCAATCAAGTTTCCGAAGCTTCCAGAAAAGCTATAGACTTCGGTCTTAAACTGATGTGTCAGAAATGGTCCTAAATAGATTGGTACTGAAAATCAAGAAAATCCTGCAGACGGTTTCAGAGCAGGAAAACTTAAACCTTATTTCGCCAGCTAAAACTTGTCTTATATTTCCAGGGTTGGAAAACTTTAATTTTTTTATGTATGTATGTATATAGAAATAATCAACTAAAATTAATTTTTCCTTTTGCGCTATAAATTAAACATATTTTATGTTCAATTTATTTAAAAAAAAATATTTTACTAAATAAGTAAAATAATAATTTGGGATTATTAGTGCGTTAAAATATGTTATAAATTAAATATATTTTATTTATTTATATTTAAAGAAACGTTTGGTATAGCAAAGAAGACATAAACACTACAGCTCCCGAGCTGGAAAGTCTGAACTTTTTTTTTTGGGTATTAAAGTAACTAAATAAATAAAACTAGTTTTTTCTTATATCCTTTTGAATTTGTACATTTCACCTAATTTATATATTTTTTAAAGAGCTAGATTGGTATAAAAAGTCCGAAAAATATAAACGGATAACTCCAGGATTGGAAAGTTTATTTTTTTGTATATAAAAGTAACTAGGTCAAATTAATTCTTTCTTTTTGCTTACAAATTAAATATATTTTAATTTTTAGACTGAAATAGTTTGGAATAGAAATTAGAAAAATAAAAAACATTGATCTGGTAAACAAAACTAATTATTTAATTAATAATTAAATATTTTCTGTTTTACAAAGAAATAAATTAGTATTAAAAAGCAGAAAAATCTAAATTATGGTTCCAGGGTTGGAAGTTGAAAAAAAATTTTGATAAAAATTACCACAAATAATTTTTTAGTTAAACATATTTCATGTTTTATGAAAATCTTTACTCAAGATTTGCTTATATTTATTTGTTAAATTTTTACATGGATATCTAATTAATATACAAACGAGGGTTTGTGCAAAGTTGCTTATAATGCAACTTGTAAGGCAACTTGTTGTTTCAAATCGATGGTCTTTCGTTGACAGCTTGTGACGAGTTCTTATTAGTTTTTAGAAAAAAATCTTTAGAAATTAACGCTTTAAATTATACCACGATGAGATGTTTAAATTGAGGCACCAACAATTTTTGCAACATCAAGGATTATTTAATATGGGAAAAAATAAAATAAATTAGTTTACTTCGTATGGAGATAAATACAATACTTAGACTATTTTACAGTACGACCATACGAGCAATTTGATGTGTCTTAATACAAGCAATAACGTTGGCAGAATGATGACGTCAAATTGCTTGTTTTCAACAATGTATCTAGAGGTGGCGAACACGTATATTCAAATATATTTGAATTTTTATGCATATACATACCTATTATCCTGTATTAGATCTTTTGCTTATTGTAAATTGAAATAATATTTATTTTATTTATTTCAAACATTTTTTCTTACTGTTTTGTTGAAAAAAAAATTAATATTATTTCAATTTGACAGCATGTATTAAGAGATTATTGCTTAGCAATGTATTTTAACATTTGTTGCTGAACATATATTCGAACACATATTCATACGGTCTACACGTTAATATCTTGTGTCGGCAATCGAATTTGACAATTGCCATGATAATAATTGCCAAGATTATTGCTCGTGTGGACGGCTAGTTAGGGTTATTAAATAGTAGCACCGTTTTTGAACATGTCGAGAGCGAGTAAACAAGTCTCAATTTTTTGGCATTGCATTGACGTAACGTCGATGTTGGCAACTAGAATAAGGATGAATGTAAAATGTTTAAATACAGAATGAAGAATAGAATATTCAACTATTGCTCATATCGAAAATAAATTATTTGAATCAAATTCTTTAGTAGAAAAATACCGACATGTCACTTACTAAACATTGCACTGGAATAAAAAATTATAAATTTTTTCATAAAACAAATATCTATGCATATATCTGTACACTACATATATACGTTCGTTGGTGAAGGGTACATAAGATTTGGCACAGCCGAATATAGCACTCTTACTTGTTCTGATAAAAATTAAATAAAAAAGCACAATCACAGTTTATTTCAAAATGTTTTTATGTTATTTATGCTGTCACTTACAATTACTTAATAATTTTCGATTTTCACAGGCTGAACCGAAATGGAACAGAACGAAACAGAAAAACTAACGACTTGTATTAGATTTCTACAAAGAAAATAGAGTCAGCTGATTCGTAACAGAACAGATAGTAAAAACTGATTCTGCCTTCAGGCCTTCATATGTATGTCTGTATATGGGTACATATATGACATATTATTTATATATGGAGCACTTTACTATTAAATTTTTATACATCAATAATTTTTTTATAGGTCATATGTAACGGGTGTCCCAACAAGAACGCAAGATTTAAATTTGGCGCCATTCGAAGTGTCATTGTTTGAAATTTGAACAATTGTTATTGTTTGCTAGTAGAAGGTACGAGGTTAGTAAAAATGGAGCGCTACACGAATGAACAACGCATTCTCATTGTGAAATTGTTTTACCAAAATGGTGAAAGTTTTGCGGCTACAGTTCGCAAAATTGCGATCAATTTGGGGTCACAATAATGCCCCAAAAGAGTCAACTGTAAAGAGATTAATGGATAAATTTGCCAAAACTGGGTCTGTTAGTGATGTAAAAACAACAACGCGCCTTCGACCAGGTCGATCGACCGAATATTGCAGCTGTACGTGATGATGTCGCTCAAACTCAGGTCAAGCGCAAACAGTCAATGGTGTTCGGTATCGTGAAATGATAACCAGTTTTTTCGTGCCTAGAATTGAAGAAATGAATGTGGAGGGCATGTGGTTTCAACAAGACGGCGCCACATGTCATACAGCCAGAGAAACAATTCAATTGCTGCGTCAGTCATTTCCCGGTCGTGTTATTTCGCGTTTTGGAGACCAGAATTGGCCGCCTAGATCTAGACTACTTTTTTCTTTGGGGTTTTTGAAGTCGATGGTTTACGTGAATAAGCCGACGACGACTCAAGCCTTAAAAGAGGAAATTGGACGCTACATTAATGAAATACCGCAGCATTTATGCAAAACGGCCATTGAAAATTTCATTAAAAGATCGCGTGTGTGCCAGCAAAGCAGCGGCGGCCATCTGCCCGATTTGTTGTTCCACACATAACCTCATTTTGTCTACTTTACGATATAATGAAGTTTCACGATTTTTTTTTTTTTTAATATCTGTGTTTTATTTAAAATTTAAATCTTGAGTTCTTGTTGGGACACCCTTTACAAAATACATTAACTTCCTCTTCCACTTTTTCGAAAGAACGTTTTCATGCGGACTCTAAGCGAAAGAAAACTGATTTTCATTTCTATATCTTACCTCTGTACGAAATTTGACTCGAATGACAGGTCGCAAGAAGACGTAAGTATTTTTATACAAATTTTGATACCACTAATTCGCATGAGTTGTCAACAAATCGAACACCATGTCAAAATCAAGCACTTGGTATTTTGCTTTCGACTAGCAATATTTATTTGCAAACAATGAGATAAAATTTATGAAATTAATATGTTATCACTTTACCAAAAAATGGTAAGAGGGTATATATAGGTTTATCATTCCGTTTGTAATTTCCAAACTATTAATAAGCGAGCCATAAAATATATATATTCTGGATCCTTATGCATAATGAAGACGAATAAGCGATGTCCGTCTGCCCGTCTGTCTGTACGTGAAATCGGTTTTCCGAAGCTCCCAGAAAAGCTAGAGACTTCGTTCTTAGACTGGTGTGTCAGAAATGGTTCAAAAAAGATTGGCATTGAAAATGAGCAAAATCGAGCAGACGGTTTCAGAGCTGGAAAGCTTAAACTTCATTTTGCCACACAAAATAACTACCGAAAACTAGTTATTAATATTTTTTTATTAAATAAACTCATTTTATACTTCAGTATAAATAAAATTAGTATTTCTAATTAAAAAAAAAAATTAAAAAACTAAAAAGACGTTTTCAGGGTTGGAAAACTTTGACTTTTTTTCTTACACAAAAGCAACTTACTAAAACAAATTTCTCATTTTTTTTTCTATAAATTAAACATATCTTATGTTCTTAAAAGAAAGAGATTGATGTTAGAAATCAGAAAAACAAAAAGGATGATTAGAGTTGCAAAACCTAAAATTTTTGAGAAGTATAAAATTAACTACCATAAACTAATTTTTTATTTAATTTTATTAAATAAACTTATTTTATAATTCACCACGAATAAAATTGGTTTTTCAAATAAAAAAATTAAAAAAATTAAAAAGACGTTTCCAGGGTTAGAAAACTTTAACTTATTTTCTTATACAAAAGCAACTTACTAAAACCAATATTTCCTTTTTTCTATAAATTAAACATATCTTATCTTCTTAACTTAACTGAAACTTTTTGTGATATAAAAAATTAACTACCGAAAATAATTTTTATTTTTTTTATTAAGTAAACTTATTTTATGTTTCAGTACGAATACTATTGGTATTTCAAATTAAAAATTTAACTTCAAAAAATTAAAAAGATGTTTCCAGGGTTGGAAAACTTTAACTTTTTATACAAAAGTAACTTACTAAAACAAATTTTTCCTTTTTTTCTTTAAATTAAACATATCTTATATTCTTAAAAGAAAGAGATTGGTGTAAGAAATCAGAAAAATCAAAAAGGATGATTCCAGGGTTAGGAAACATACTCTTTTTGTGATATAAAAAATTAACTACCCAAAAATTAATTTTAATTTTTTTTAATAGATAAACTTACTTTATGCTAAAGTAGGAATAAAATTCGTATTTCATTTTAAAAAAATTTAAAACGCGTTTCCAGGGTTGGAAGGCTTTACTTTTTTTATTCAAAAGTAACTTACTAAAGCAAATTATTCTTTTTTCTCTATAAATCAAAGATATCTTATGTTCTTAAAAGAAAGAGATTAGTGCAAGAAATCAGAAAAATCAAAAAGTATGATTTCAGGGTTGGATATAAAAAATTAGCTATCGAAAACTAATTTTTATTTTTTTTTATAAAATAAACTTATTTTATACTTCAGTACGAATGAGTTTGGTTTTCCAAATTAAAACAAAAATAAATAAAATTAAAACGACGTTTCCAGGATTAGAAAACATATTTTTTATACAAAAGTAACTTACTAAAACAAATTTTTCCTTTTTTACTATAAATTAAACACATATTACATTCTTAAAAAAAAGATTGGTATGAGATATCAGAAAAATCAAAAAGGAGGATTCCAGGGTTGGGAAACTTACACTCTTTGTGATATAAAAAATTAGCTACGGAAAACTAATTTTTATTATTTTTATTAAATCAAATTAATAAAACTTCTTGGGTACGAATAAAATTAGTATTTAAAATAAAAAAAGCAATTAAAAAATTAAAAAGACGATTCCAGGGTTTGAAAACTTAAATTTTTTTGTACAAAAGTAACTTACTAAAACAAATTTTTCCTTTTTTTCTATAAATTAAACATATCTTAAATTCCTAAAAGAAAGAGATTGATGTAAAAAATCAGAAAAATCAAAAAGGACGATTCCAGATTTGGGAAAGTTTCACTCTTTGTGATATATAAAAGTAACCAAGTCTAATTAATTTTTATCTTTTCCTTTACAAATTAGATATATTTTACGTTTTGGAATGAAAAGTTTGGTGCGGAAAATTATAAAAACTTTGAACTTTTTTTCTGGATATTAAAGTAAATAAATAAAACATTTTTTTGAATTTTATTTTTTCTTTTTTCACTTAACACACTTTATATATTTCTTTAAGAACTGCTAGATTGACATAAGGAATCAGAAAAATCTAAAATGATGATTTTAGGGTTTGAAAATTAATTTTCTTTGTACATAAAAGTAACTGGGTCAAATTATTTTTTTCTTTTTGTTTATACTTAATGTATGTGCTTATGTATGTACCTCTATACTACATAAAAGCACTTTGGTAAAGGGTATATAAGATTCGGCACAGCCGAATGTAGCACTCTTACTTGTTTTTATTCAAATTACTTGAATTTATTTTTTATTTGTAGCAGAAACTTTTAAAATAGTCATCAAAATGTTATTGGGCATTTTTGTTTTGATTATTGTTTTATATTCATTGTAAAAAGTACTCGCACATTTCTATCATAACGAATGTAGTTTCAAAGCAAAACAGTAATAACATGCTGTTGCTGTGCGACTATTTTGTTGAATTTTTTTTCATTGTTCAATATGGTTGTGTTTATTTTCATGTAAATGTTAGTAAATTTACAAAAGAAAGCTGACGACATAGTGAAATGAAAATTTATTAAAGTGCGAACGACTAGTTTTCTTTCGCAGGGGTTTTCTTTCGACATAGTGGAAGAGGCAGTAAAAGTACAAAATTTTTATGAATTCTCGGACCTTATTGTATAAATATTGTATAAATTCTTTGCAATTCATCATTGCACTCGACACCTGCATCGTTGTCATTATTTATCGCTATAATAGTATTTTTACATCGAGTTCTACTTCCAGGTTTGTTAGGGAAACATGGTGAAGCCGCAAAATTGTCTGTAGTTTCGTAATTACGAGTACTGCGTGAGCAGCAGTGCTGGCAATAACTCGCACGTAATAGAGATGATATCTTAGCTTTAGTTCTTAAGACATACTTTATGGTTTCCGTGAGAAATGTATAGAATAAAGGATTTAATACAGAACTGCTTAAATTCATGAGACCAAAAACAAAGTACAATATCCAACAATAAGGTTGTGAATAGTTCCCATTCATTCGCATTAATAAGAATATCCATGAAGGCAAACGCAGAAATACGAAAACCGCCATCATAATCAAAATAACAGTAAACATCCTTAAATGTCTAGTTTCTCGGGTATTAGACGATTTAATATTTAGCTTGATGGAAGTAGATACACTCTTAGCTACTGATGACCCGAATAAAGCATGTGATATAACGCTGGGCCTGGGTTGACTGGAACAATAATTGGATGAAATGTATTTCGGTTGTTTTGGTTTAGATTTTCCCGCTGTAGGCGTTTTTAATGCAATGCGTCTACGTTTCCATAATTTCCGAGTTATTACAGAGTTGAGCCAAAAAAATGCTGCAATGGTGGGCACGAAAACTATAGCAAACGCTATAAAATAATAAACACTGACATTTTTCTGAAAAGTAAAGGAAAAAATCCGAATCATTTTTTTTTTTGTTATTTTAAACGAACTTCAAAAGATAGAGGAGAATATTAGAGTTCTGTTATTCGGATTCGTTCGAAACGTTGCACATAAAATAAGATCTTGCAATGGTGCAATTTTTCGTTTTTTTTTTCAAAAAGCTCAAAATCTCAAACACATACCTTTCCAAATTACACAAGAACATACCACCCAGTGCAGTAAAATTTTTATTTTACTTACTCAAATACAATGCGTTATTTTGTTATTAAAAATGGAATGGAAAGCCAATAGAAATAGATAAGAGCCAATAACAATATTCTATTTAATCTATGTCTATATGTGACAGCGCATAGAGAAAGGGACCTAAGGGTAAAAATATCAATTTTCACTTTTTTTTTTTTTTTTTTTGATGTGGACAACATTTGATCATCGAATGAGACCGATCCCATGCCCCAAAAGTGTTCCCTACCAGAGCTATGTGCGTTTTATGATGTGATGGTAAACCAAAGATACACGTAATTAAATCTTTAAAATGGCTCTCCTGAACAAAACCGGTGTTTACCCTTGGGTCCCTTTCTATCTTGCGCGTCACATATATAAAACGGAATGTGTGTTTGTTTATACGTAATAGGAGATCAGACGTCAAAATCCTTTTTGCATATGGAAAATTTTTTTAAATTGTGGGGAGGAAGAAAGCAAAGTATTATAAAGTATAGTATGGACCAATTTTTAAAATTTTATTGGCTTATGGAAAAGATTTACTAAAATAGGTGCAAATATTTTTCTCATTTGTGGACCAATTTTCAAAATTCATTTTGCATATGGAAAAGGTTCACAGTTTTTTTTTTGGATATTGTTAGGGTGGGGGAAAGCAAGTTGCCCGCATTTAAAAAGTGAATATCAAATAACTTAGTCAAATGTGGACTAATTTCCAAAATTAATTTTTCATATGGAGGAGGTCCAGTTAATTTTTTTTTGGAAATTGGGAGAGGGTGTGCAAATTGCTTGTCCTAATAACTGATTATCAAATAACTTCGGCATTTGTCGACCAATTTTCAAAATGCCTTTTGCACATGAAAGAGGTCTACTAAGTTTTTTCAATGTTGGGAGTGGGTGGAGGGGGCGAAATGTTACCATTACGGCCATATTTCCATATTATGGCCATATGTAAAAGGTAAACTAAATCTTTATTTCTTAACTGTGGGAGGGGGAGAAAACAAAGTGCCCACCTCAAAAATGTATTATCAATTATTGTTTCTGAACCAATTTTCTAAATTTGGAAAACTTTAACTTTTTTTGTACAAAAGTAACTTACTAAAACAAATTTTTCCTTTTTTCTATAAATTAAACATATTTTAAATTCTTAACAGAAAGAGGTTGGTGTAACACCTAATTCACACGAAGACTTTTATGAAGTCTATTTTTCGACGTCACTTTTTGTTTGTCAGCGAACGGTGTAGAGAAGAAAGAGGGGTAGGAAAAATGACTTGATTTCTTTTTTTTCATGGTTTTTTTTCATATTTCTCTTTACATTGCCCTTGTTGTTATTGTTGTTACGTTTTAATGGTACTCTTCTATCTTATTGTTATTTTTTATTGTTACTCTTCTTGCTTATTGACTATATGGGTGAAGAGAAGTAAAATTAGACGTCCAAAAAACATCGTATGAATGCAAGGAATTTTTGGTAGCAACTTCAAAAGAGAATTAAGCAAAACGGACGTCATAAATTTCACCGTGTGAATTAGCACTAAGAAATCAGAAAAATCAAAAGGATTATTCCAGGGTTGGGAAACTTACTCTTTTTGTGATATAAAATATAAACTACAGAAAAGTAGTTTTAAACTTTTTTACATAAATACACTTATAGTACGAATAAAATTGGTATTTCAATTTGAAAAAATTTAAAACATGTTTCTAGGGTTGGAAAACTTTAACTTTTTTATACAAAAGTAACTTACTAAAACAAATTTTTCCTTTTTCTCTATAAATTAAGGACATCTTATATTCTTAAAAGAAAGAGATTTGTATAAGAAATTAGAAAAATCAAAAAGTTTGATTTCAGGGTTGGAAAATCCACACTTTTTGTGATATAAAAAATTAGCTACCGAAAACTAATTTTTTCTATTTTTTATTAAATATACTTATTTTATGCTTGAGTACGAATAAAATGGCTCCATGAAAAATCGCCCAAAACCAAATCGCCCAGAAATAAAAATGAAAAATCGCCCAAAATTTCAAAATGAAAAATCACCCAAAAAAATGAAAAATCGCCCAAAATTTCAAAATGAAAAATCACCCAAAAAAACTAAAAATCACCCAAAAAAAAAATTAAATATCGCCCAAATTTAAAAACACCAAAAAAAGATTCAAAAGTATATTAATTTAATTTTTATATGTATTAAAAAAAGAAAATATATACAAAAGCATAAATAATACTCGTTTCTTACTGAATTGCAATAAGATGACTAACCCCTAGTTTTTAACTTAAAAATTAAGTGCATAATTAGCTAATTTTTGTTTAAAATTAAGTTGTAATTAAATACGATTTCATTTTTTCAGTGGTTAATTAAAGTTATTATTAAATTACGCTGAAGGTACGGCAGCACTCAAAAATTTCCAAATATTATGGAAAGCTTTACAAAGAACATCTGTTTAACATAAACAAAAAAGTTAGGTTATCAAAATGCAGAAAATTAAAATTGCATAAAAACACATTTTATGAAACCCAAGGAGCATCAGAATGCATTTTTTTATTTATTTATAACATGATATGAAACTATTAATTGTTTATGTTATGTATTTATGCAAATTAAACGAAATTCGTCCTAATACGACCACATGATGTTTTAAACCCAACCACATGATGTTCACGTGTATGTTTGCAATAAACACACACACGCATAAAAACATATGGTGCACTCATAAAACTTAAATAATACTTAATTACACAAGGTTGGGCATTTAATTATTATTTAATTATGCACTCAAAAACACAATTTCGTATTTAATTAGAACTTAAAAATAATTACAGTTTGATTATTAAGTTAAGAAATGGGCATAATAAATTTAAAAATTCAATTTACTTAATTTTAATTGTTAAATTTTTTTGTTGCAATTTTTGTAGTAAGCTTAGGTTGTAATGTTAAAATTTTTCATTGCATATGCACAAAGTTTTCAATTTTCTGTCGTAAAACAATTAAATTATTTTGTTGAAGATTATCTATATAATTAATAGGCGAACATGTTTTTTGTAATCCCTTTTACGCTGGTACCACCGCACCGATTTTAAAAAGATTTATATGGTTTTAAAGGATTTTTTATACAGATGTGCAGAATCTATATTTTAGTGAAATCGGTTCAGTATTTTGGGAGCTATAAGCGTTTAAAGTTGCTACTACTACATGCACACATATTACACGCGCATTTATTAGCTTACAAGAAAAAAAAGAAACAAAACATGAGTATGTGTGTGTGTTTGTACTATTTCTCTTGAACTTACAATTGTTTTTCTCTTATTTGTTGTTGTATCAAACTTTGATAATCAAAGCCATAATACTTAAAGAGAGTTGAATAAATTGAATTACGTTGGTTGAAGGGATTTTGTGTGTGCTTTTTTAATTTCATGTATTATTTAATTATGCTTGCATATGTATGTAAGTTTGTGTGTGGCTGTGTTTTAATGAATTTTTTTATGACGTTTAGATACATTTTCTTTGAATCTTAAATTATTTACATTTTGATTCTAGAATACGGACGAGTGTGTCGTCAGTTTGGTATATCTAGTATATAAAAATTTGCGAAATAGAAAATTTAGATTTTGAATACATTAGTGACAAAAAAGTTAATAGCAAATTAATTTATTTGCGCAATGAAAAAATGATTTTTAAAAAAAATCAAAAACCGATAAAAAAGTATATTACACATGTTATACAGATAAATGTAATTCGCGCGTTGAATACGAAATTATACATAGTTCTGTAGTAAAGTCCAAAAAAGGCTTTGGACACAATCACTCCAATCACGAGTCATTATTGAATGAATTAAAGGCTATTCAAGATATAAAAGAGGCCTGCATTAACAACTCTGCTTCAATTGGTTCAGGCAACACTACAAGTGTCGTCAAGTTGGTTTTTGATTACGTCGTTGCCAAGTAAGTTTTATGAATTATTTTTATTTATTATCTTTAATATAAATTATCTTTATTAAAAATAGCAATCAAGAAGCAGCAACTAGCTTGAGCTATCCAAAAATTCAACGCGGGTTACAATACCTTGCCGGAAAGACATTTATTAAATCTCCAACCACATCTAATGCAGTAGTAGAGGTCTTTAATTTACAAGATGTTCGGCAAAAATATGGAGTCAGTAAGCACGATGATACGCCATGCCAATTCTTTAAAGCGTGTAATCAAAAAGATGATACAATCTTTTGCATTCTTTTTTCCGAAAATATAGCTAATTTAATTAAAGCAAACATTAAACCCGAACAGAGAATGTATTTAATGGACGGTACATTTAAAATCGTACCGATGGGAGCTTTCAAGCAGTTTTTAATTATTTATATTAATTATTTTGGTCAAAAGGTAAGTGGATTAATTTCCTTACGATAAAAATTCGTATCTATCGATGTTGCTTTTTTTATGGTTATGTGAATCTCACTAAAATGCTTTTAATCAATACTTTATTTTTATTTCCAGATATACCCTTTTATTTTTGTTTTAATGAATAAAAAAAATGAAAAAGCTTACAACCAACTATTTGAATAATATATTTAATTTACAAGCGAAAAGTTTTTTTTTAACAGATTTTGAAAAAGCTTTACAAAATTCTTTAAGAAAAACTTTTCCAAACGCAGATGTACATGGTTGCTGCTTTCATTTTTGCCAAGCAATAAGGCGAAACATTTCGTCAAAATATAGAACGCTTGCGGAATTTATAAGAACAAATAAAAAAGCATTTGAAATTTACCACAAAATTTTGTGTTTACAATTGCTACCGGCAAAAACTATAGCTGCTTCATTCTTACTTTTAAAGAAAGATATATGCTGTTTCGATACAGAGCAGAAGTTTAAACCATTCGTTGATTACTTTACTAAGCAATGGATAGAAAAGGTAATGTGTGTAAAAAATTTCGGTTTTACAATTAAATAATTTTTACACAACACGTTAAACCAGGCAATTTTTCTGTTTATAAACTTACAACAAGATCCACATCTGCAATTGAAGCCTACAACGGAGTTCTAGGACGTATTATTCAAAAACGTGGAATTTTTTTCAAATTTGTTGGGGTTCTTCGGGATGAAGAATAAACCAAAAGTAGAGAGTTCAAAATGTTATTAGATAGTGGTGGAACCTCATGTACAAAGAGGATTAGAAGAAATGATGCTGACAAAGCCCAAAAAATTGAAGCAACAAAAGAAAAAAAAAAAAAGAAATATGTATTTGAGAGTTATCTATCTGATCTCGATTCTGATGATGATATAATAGCAGATTAAAATAATGAAGAAAATGAGGAATCTGCACCTGCTAAGTGCTTTATATTTTTATTTATATTTTATTTCGTATTTTTATCCTGCAAGCACTTGAAGTGTTGTCAGGAATGTGTAATAAAAGTGCAAGCTCAAAGCATAGCCGATGGAGTCGATCAATATTTATGTCCATATTTCCGCGAATCAGTAAACGACACACTTGATCTTTATAATTAATTATTTATTAATAAAATAAAATAAAATATAAATAAGCATTTTAAATAAAACTGATTTTTTTTAGTTTGATGAATAGATTCAGTTTCAATGATATTCATCGCTATTAACGAGTTTCTGTATGTCAGACCTCAGCTTCGCTTGAGACAATTTTCAATATTAGTCGCTTTCGGAATGCCGGGTTTAAGAGTTTTCTGTCCCATTGTATTTCCCCGAAACGGCGCATCATAATAAAGATTTTTTACCTCGTTATAAGGCAGAAAAACTTTTCGAGCCAGAAAATCTTTATTAGGCTGCGCCGTGTCGGGAAACACCATGGTGGAGAAAATCCTTTAGCCCGGCCTAAGGCCGGCAGTGCAAGAAAACGTTCTTCAGCAAAAAAAAACTGTGAATCAGGAAATCTTTATTGGGCTGTGTCGAGTAGGGAAACACCATGGTGGAGAAAATCCTTTAGCCCGGCCGGGCTCAAAGATTTTCTCCACCATGGTGTTTCCCGACAAGGCGCTGTCTAAAATATATTCTGCCTTGCTAAGTTTTCCTGCGTAAGAACGTTTTCTTGCACTACCGGCCTTCGGCCGGGCTTGCGAATTTTCTCCACCATGGTATTTCCCCACACGGCGCTGATTAATAAAGATTTTCTGCTTTGCCAAGTTTTTTTGTTTAATAACATTTTCCTCCACTGCCGGCTTTAAGAATTTTCTCCACCATGGTATTACACCCTTTAATTTTTAAATGTTTGAACAATTTTGGGCGATTTTTCACATGAAAAATTACTTAAAATTTGTATGAAAAAGTTTTTGGGCGATTTTTAATTTTTAGTTTTGGGCGCTTTAGTTTTGTGTGATTTTTCATGGAAACATTTTTCATATGAAAAATCGCCCAAAATTTCAAAATGAAAAATCACACAAAAAAAAAATGAAAAATTGCCCAAAATTTTTGGGCGTTTTTTCATTTTTATTTTTGGGCGATTTGGTCTTGGAATATTTTTCATCGAGCCGAATAAAATTGGTATTTCAAATAAAAAAAATTAAAATTAAAAAGACGATTCCAGGGTTGGAAAACTTTAACTTTCTTGTAGAAAATTAGCTTACTAAAACAAATTTTTCCTTTTTTTCTATAAATTAAACGTATATTAAATTCTTAAAAGAAAGAGATTGTTGAAAGAAATCAGAAAAATTAAATACGATGATTTCAGGGTTGGGAAGCTTACACTTTTTGTGATATATAAAAATAACTAATACCTGATTTACATTAAGCATTTTTTAATGAAATTTCATGAATTTTGTTGCACGCATCTTTTTCTATTTGCTAATTGCAGCGCTGTAGAAGAGAATGTTATAAAGAAAAGGGCGTATAATGAATCCGTGGTGCATTTTTGGTAACTGTTTTGATATGAGCTGCTTCTAAAGGCCTCCTATTGCCAAATAAAAATTTTTCATGCAACTAATTTCATGAAAAAAATGCTTAATGTAAATTAGATATACATAAGTCTAATTATTTTTTATCTTTTCCTTTATAAATTATAAAGGTATTCACATCAGTTTTTTCTTGTTGGAAAAATGGAAAAATGTAATTTTTTTACAACAAACACAAAGAAAAAATTTGTGGAAATGGGTGGAATTTTTTTCCTGTGTTTGTTGTAAAAAATTTACATTTTTCCATTTTTCCAACAAGAAAAAAATTGATGTGAATACCTTTCATATATATATATTACGTTTTGGAATGAAAAGTTTTGTATAGAAAATTAAAATAAAAACCACAGCTCCAGAGCTGGAAACTTTGAAGCTTTTTTTCTGGATATTAAAGTAACTAAATAAAACATTCGTTTTGAATTTCCTTTTTTCTTTTTTCACTTAACACACTTTTTATATTTTTTTAAGAACTACTAGATTGGTATAAGGAATCAGAAAAATCTAAAATTACAGATTTACGCAAGTCGCGTAAAATGGTCATTAGACTTTAACATTCCATCAGCAATTCGTTATTCTACAAAAATTATGATTTTTAAGCAATTTTTATAGTAAGGGCGTGTGTCAAACTGTGGAAAAGTACTATGGTAAAAAAATATTTGCCTGTGGGGAAAAAATTTCATTTTTCTGCTGTGCCAAATGATATCTTGTTTGACAATGTAAAATTTTGACAAACTTGCTAGTTAAGTACCCACTCTATATCTAATAGTAATTGCTGGTAAAGTGTAGTGAACCTAATAGCTTCAATTAAATTCCGTTCCCACACTTTGCCAGACAGTAACATCAGCATTTATATAAATATGTTTATGTTGCTTACCTTTAATTAAATATAAGTTTAAAGTTACATTTTTGGAATCCCACATTTGTTGGAATGATTTTATATTATTATATTTTTATATTTTAATAATCAGTCTTAAGATTCATTCAATAAAGGACAGTTGTTCAAAAGAACATCCGTCACTAGAAATCAAATGTTTGCTTTAGTTTTATTTCAAAATAAATACAAAAGGCAAATATAATTGGCGCAGTCGGTAAACGGCCAAAGTTAAGAAGCTAAAAAAGTTAAGAAGCTAAAAAAGTTAAAAAATTAAAAAGTCAAAAAAGTTAAGAAGCTAAAAAAGTTAAAAAATTAAAAAATCAAAAATAAAAGAATAGTAGACTTCTTTGAACTAAAGTTCATTTAAAAAGTGATTTTCAATACAGACTTGATTGTATGTAAACAAAAACTGTTAATTGCTAAAAATAAAATAAAAAGAATTGTGAGAATCGTATATTAAATTGTACAAATATTCAAAATAAATCTGAAATATAGACACAATGAATAAATTCGACGTCAACAGAGACTTAAAAGAACACAGAATTAGTGAGTTGGAGGTTGTTCTGCGGCAGCAAGAAGAGAAAATTATGCAGCAGACCGAACAACTTAAAGTACAACAACAACAACTGCATTTAGAGCAGCAACAACGAGAACAGCTACAACAACAACAGCAGCAAATCCATCAGGTACAACAACAACTGCATTTAGAGCAGCAACAACAACAACAGCAGGAATTACATCAGGTACAGCAACAGCAGATTCATCAGCAGAATTACATCCCAATGGAACCGAAAGACATAATTCAACAGTTTAGACAAATTCGACCGCTAAATAACAACCATAGCATCAATGGATTCATAAAATCCATCGAGATGTTAATCGATCTTTGTGGAGGTAACACCGCATTAATTAAGTTTGGGATCCAGATAATAATAAACGAAAAAATCACTGCAGACTTCGCAACATATATAAGGCAACTTGGAGACATCTCATGGGATCAATTAAAAGCAAAGTTGAGGGCCCAAGCCAGGCCAAAGACATCGTATGCCGAAATTTTTAACAGGTGTCGATACATTAAAGTAAGTAATTTAAGAGAACTTTTTGAGTGTTTCGAATTAGCTAAAAATGAAATAAGTGAAATTTACGAACTGGATGACAATAAATCTATGTTATATAGGTCAGAAAATGTAGACAGGGACTTAGTAAATATATTAATTGAAAAAATAGATGGACCACTCAGAGTTCATCTAGACGAAAGTTTGACACTGAACGACATAGTAAACAAATATACTAAACTTAGATTGCTAGACGATAGTAGGGCTATTGACAGTAGGCATAAGGCAAATAAAAATATCAGCAATAATTACTATAGGAACAAGGTGAACGGATATCAAAATTTTAATCAAAACTACAACCGGCAAAAGTCCGAGTTAAAACATAATAACAATTGGAAAAACTCTGTGACAAACAGCTCTCAATATGGGCCAAGTTATAGTTCTAAAAGAAATTATTTTCAGGAAAAAAGCAGTGGAAACTTTGGAAGAAATCAACAGGATAGATACCGTCAGAATAATAATGTAGGGAACTGGCAAAATAAGACTAATAGGTATAATGAGGGAAATAACTTTCAAAACCACCAAATAAACGAAAGGTGTTCGAATAGGACAAGGAACTATCATATGAGTGTAGATCAGCAAACTACACATATGGACATAGGAAATGGAGAGGAAAAAGAGGTAAATTTTTTAATACAGCCTACCCAATCCAATTACCGATAGTGATACTTACTATTGGGAAACAAAAAATACGATTTTTAATTGATACTGGCTCTTCAACTAGTATTAATAAACCTCACGTTTTAAAAGAACATTTTCAAATAGAAGAATTAATGAAACCCGTTCAATACAGAACAATTAACGGCACAAACATAATTAAATTTAAAGTTGTAACTCCCTTTCCAAAAGAATTTTCTGCTCAGGGAACTTTGAGTTTGAAAATTATTAATTTCTGTAATAATAAATATGATGGAATAATTGGAAAAAATTTTTTGATACCCCTTAAGGCAAAAATAAATAATGAACATGGTTATATAGAAATTTTTGGCAACAAATTATTTTTCGAGGAAATGTTTTGTTCTTTCTTTTATGAGAATATAAGCGTATTAGAACCAGTTGCAAAAACAAATGTCGTAGACAAACTTGATTTTTGTCACTTAAATGAAGAGGAAAGAAGAAAAATCAAAAATCTTCTTACTGAGTTTAAAGATTTATTTTATGTAGAAGGCGATAATCTTTCAGCCACAACCCAAATAGAACATCAAATCATTACTACAATTGACAAACCCCTTTATTCAAAAACATACAGATATCCACAAATTCATGAAAACGAAATAAACAAACAAATAAAAGATATGTTAAAACAAAACATTATTCAAGAGAGCAATTCTGCTTACAACAGTCCTCTATGGATCGCAGATCGCAAACTAAACGAATTCACAGTAGGAGATAGGTATCCTATACCTAACCTAAACAGTATTTTAGACAAATTAGGCAGAGCCCAATATTTTTCGACTGTGGACCTGGCAAAAGGTTTCCATCAAATACTCTTTATGGAGGAAGATCGAAAGAAGACGGCATTCTCTACACCCTATGGGCATTACGAATTTATTCGAATGCCTTTTGGCCTTTGTAACGCACCATCAACCTTTCAGAGATTGATGAATTCTGTACTAAAAAAATTTATAAACAGGACATGTGTAGTGTATATGGATGACATTTTAATATTCAGTTCATCCTTAGTGGAACATATCGATAATATAAAAGATATATTTAAAACCTTAAGGAAGGCTAAGTTAAAGATACAAATTAACAAGTGTGACTTTCTCAAGAAAGAAACACAGTTTTTGGGTCACGTATTAACAATTAATGGTATAAAACCAGATCCTAAAAAAATCTCAATAATACAGAATTTGAAACTTCCAAGTAACGCAAAACAAATTAAGTCGTTTTTAGGAATGACCGGATTCTATAGGAAATTTATTAACAACTATGCCAAAATTGCATACCCAATGACCAAGTATTTGCAGAAAAACACAAAAATTAATATGAATGACCCTAGCTATATAGTGGCTTTTGAAAAACTTAAGGAGCTTATAACGAGTTCACCCATACTTAGATATCCAAATTTTACAAAACGTTTCAAAATCGTCACTGATGCAAGCAATAATGCAATTGGAGCCGTCTTGACTCAAGATGGTCACCCAGTAGCATATGCTTCGCGAACGTTGAACAAACACGAAACAAACTATGCAACAATTGATAAAGAATTGTTGGCAATAGTTTGGGGTGTTAAATATTTTAGGCCATATATTTATGGGAAAGAATTTGACTTAGAAAGCGACCATCAACCACTGAAGTGGCTCATAAGTAAATACGCGGGCAAAGATATAAGCCCTAGGCTACAGAGATACCTCATTTATTTAGGCGAATATAATTTTAAGATAGAATATATAAAAGGGAAGTGCAACTACATCGCGGATTTCCTAAGTAGAATCAATGTCGAGGAAAACGAGATAAATACATCAGAGGAATTGATGGACGGCAGTGAAACAAGCAATATTGAAGGTTCTTTAGATGTTGAGACTGCACACTCTCAAGAGGAGGATCTCCACGATGGCATTCCAATACTGGATACGGTAGTAAATCGTTTTAAAACTCAAATCATTGTAGTGGATATTAAAGAAAAAGACATTGAAACGGTTTTTGGCAATAAAAGAGTTTATATAGACAGACATGACATTACAAATAATAACATATCCAATATTTTAAGAAGGGAGGTTGCTAAAGGAAAAATAGGAATTTTCTCTAAATTAAACGATCACGAATATTACGAGGTTCAACTAAAGTTGATAGAGGAATTCCCAGATAGAAACAACTTTAAATTAATAAAGTGTTCTTTTTTTGCTAGAGATATTGAGGATGATATTGAACTCAATAAACAGATATCATTGTTTCATAAATACGAAAGTGGACACTCAGGTATTGTAGCTACCTATGAGAGCATCAAGCATAAGATATATAATCCACATTTGAAATTATCAATACATAAAATAATAAATAACTGTCACATTTGTTCGTCAGCTAAGTATGACAGAAACCCAATAAAAAATAAGTTCAAAATAACTGAAACCCCTTCTACTACAAACGAAATAATCCACGTCGATACTTACGTAAACAGTAAACACTCATTCATAATTTTTATTGACAAATTTTCAAAACACGTAATTTCATTCCATTTGATCGACAGAAATAGTCAAACCCTAGTTAGAAAAATTAGAGCATTTTTAGCCATTAAAGGCAATGTTACCAAATTTGTGTTAGACAATGAATTCAATAATGTCAATGTAAGGAGCTACCTTGATCAAGAAGGAATTCAATATCATTTTACGAAACCGAATAGCCATACCGGTAACTCTGACATTGAAAGATTTAACAATACGGTCACAGAAAAAGTTAGAGCCCTTAATTTGGAAGAAAAACTTCCAATAAATACTCAAATCCTTAAGGCAATAAAATTCTATAATAGCACTTATCATAGCGCAATTAAATGTAGTCCTATAGATGTACAAAATAAATTGATTGACCATACCATTATAAAACAAAGACTAAAAGATGCAAAAATTAAAAAAATCCAAAAAATAAATAAATCCCGTGAAAACTACATAGAAAACAGAGAAGGCTTTATAAAAAACTATAAAAGCCTAAGGCATAAAGAACAACCAAAGTTTATTAAAAAGGTTTTGGAAAATGTACATGAATCCAACATTAAAAGACCTTGCAAATATGCAGTTGACCGTATAGACAAAATGAATCCTAATAGTGATGAAGACGATATTGACTTTGAGCATTTGTTGGAACGTTTTAAAAACCTTAAAAGACGTTTTAGAAACGACTAGTGCCCAGAAAAAAAAACCTTTAGAAAACGCTCTTATCGTTAGTATTAAAATCCTTTTAAATTTGCAGATCCTGATAGTAATGGTAATGATGATCCTAGCAACTGAGACACAGGGAACACTGCGGATTAATCCAATCACTGAGGAGTCAGGTTATGCACAAATTAGGGTAGGAAAAGTTGAGGTGATAAACCAAACGTTTACAGTATTGCACTTGGTTGATACCAAGGAATTATATCAGATTTTGAATCAGGTCGAGAGTAATATAAAAAATTTATACCTTGATAATATGAAAATGATTGAAACAGAAATAAAAACTATAAAATCTAAAATAAAATCAATAACTCCGTCAGAAATAAGGAGAAAAAGGGGAATGTTTAATTTTGTTGGACATGCTTATAAGTGGCTAGCTGGAGTTATGAATGATGATGATCGCCAATAAATTTTTGAGCATCTTGGTGTAATCGATGAAAATAATCATAATACAATAGCAGCAGTTAATAAACAAATTTATATAAACACACAGTTTAATGATTCGATACAAACCTTAAAATCAGCAGTAGAAGAGGACAGAACAAATATTAGAAATGCATTCATGAGTTTTAAGAATAGACAGAGCGAAATTATTCAAAGACTTTTGTATGCAGACCAAATGTTCAAACTTAATTACCTTAAAGGGAAAATTGAACATATTCAAGATAACATTGCTTCCGCTAAAAATCACATTTTTCACCCAAGCATCTTAACATCAGAAGAAATTGATAAATTCCAAATTGATTTATTTAAATTGAAATCCATGAAAGCTGACGTTTTAAACTACAAAGACGGAATTCTGATTATTGCAATAAAAATTCCAATTGACTACATTCAAACTGACCTAAAAATGATTACAGCCTTACCAAATAAACATTATATGGAAATTAACGAGCCAAATAGCTATATTATTATATAATTGAACACAATGTTTTCACTTATGAGGAGAATGTATATCTCAAAAATTTAAAACATAGTAAACACTGCACTCTGTTAAATAACTGTAATTTTAAGTATAATAATGCGACTGTCATAGAAACGTTTGAAGACGATATGATTTTAATAAAAAATGCCAACGGCTTAGAAATTATACAGGACTGTGACGATCGAAAGCTAAAAATTAATAAAAATTATTTACTTTTCTTTTATGATTGCGAACTAAAAATTAACAGCCAGATCTTCAAGAATAATAGAATAGCTTTTCAGGACAGATACTTTTACCCGAATAACAACTTTTCAATTTCTAATATAACACCAATTAATTTTAAGCAAATAGAACTAAGAAACTTTGAGAATGTAAAAGAAATAGAGGAACTGAAAGTCCACAAAAATATTTCCTACGGAATAAACATAGTATTTGTGCTTGCAATTATAATTATATTAATTGTCATAATAAAAAGTAGAAATAGTAATATAGTTAATAAAACAAAAATTATAAATAAACCAGAAATATAAGACATTGAATTAGAAGATATCTTAAAAAAATACAGACCTAAGTAATAAGTAAACCTTTAAATTTTTATTAATAAAAAAAAATAAATAAAAAAAAAAAAAAAAACATGAAAAAATTTAAAAACCACTAAAGAAATTAAACCAAGCAGAAACAACTTAACTTTAATTGTACTTGCAATTGTAAATAGATTTATTAAATTACCAAAAAAAAAAAAACACAAACAACTTGAAATCTTTTTAATTTAAGAAAAATATTGTATTTCACTTGGTTTCCTATTTAAATAAAAATAAATTTGCCTAAGAAGCAAAATTTAATAAAAAAAAAATCTGAAGAAAATATAATAATAATAAAAAAAAAAAAAAACTAAAAATATGATATATAAAACCCAGGAGTGTTTTAAACAAGGGGTGGAGGAGTTAGGTACCCACTCTATATCTAATAGTAATTGCTGGTAAAGTGAAGTGAACCTAATAGCTTCAATTAAATTCCGTTCCCACAATTTGCCAAACAGTAACATCAGCATTTATATAAATATGTTTAAATTGCTTACCTTTAATTAAATATAAGTTTAAAGTTACATTTTTGGAATCCCACATTTGGTGGAATGATTTTATATTATTATATTTTTATATTTTAATAATCAGTCTTAAGATTCATTCAATAAAGGACAGTTGTTCAAAAGAACATCCGTCACTAGAAATCAAATGTTTGCTTTAGTTTTATTTCAAAATAAATACAAAAGGCAAATATAATTTGCTTGAGCATAGAAAGAAGCTGATGAAACAATTGCTGCGGCGTCGGTTTTGCTTCGCCTGACTACAAGCCGCCGGCTACCAATAAATTTTTATAGGACATTTTTATATAAAACAATATTCCTGTAGCAATAAATTATATAATATTATATATATGATGCAACATTTTTCGCAAACTAAAATAAACAATGATTTTTTTACCGTCTAATTAAACTTAAAAGACGTAAAAATCTTTGTATTGGGAGACGGCTCGATATGATACCATGCTTTTTATTGCAGATTGTCAAAAATTTACCTCTTGTGTCAAAATTTCTACTAGCCCCCAGGGCTAGTGAAATTTTATTCACCTCAGAAGTGTCCAAAATTTACTTACATTAGTACTTTGCTACCGTTTGGCACAGGCCCTAAGTGCAAATTATATTTAATTGACTTTCACTATTTTTTATTTTATTCCTTTCATAATTTTTTTCTAAAATTTTCATACTATCTCAAGACAAGCTTCTTCATTGCAAAGTATTACCACAATCAAAAAATAATAAGTTAAAAATACCCACCTGATCCGGTACACACATTTTAACAAGTCTTTGTTTCTTGATCAAGGTATACAATAAATTAGAGGATGCTTGTTTCAGGGCTAAAATGTGCACCGGTATTACACTGTAAAATGTAAATACAGGACAAGCAATGCTTATGGAAGCCAACCAAATGCACAACATGCAGGCAATGCAACTAATTACACTTGGATTCCAGACACCGTTTACGACCTTCATCACCGCAATATAACGGTCGAATGCAATGCCAACCAAAGTCATGCTGCTGGCTAAAATTGCACATGTCGTAGCAAAAGGCACCAGACTACACATCACATCACCTAAACTCTGAAAGAGAATGAAACAAGAATGTAAAAAACACAATAGCCCAATTCACAAACTTGTGCAAATGATCTTGCATCGTAGCATATGAAAAATGGTTAGTATATTTATACTCACCACTTAACAATTCTTAGTGGTGAATATCAACATACTATACCATTTTGCAAATGCTACTATGCAAAACCATTTGCACAAGATTATGAATTGGGCTAATAATTAGTTGCCAGGCATCCCCCACTCGATCTAAGTACAAAAAGAAAAACAATTATTTGATTTGTATCAACGAGTATTTACCCAGATCTGTACAAAATCAACCGTAAACTGCGCAAAGCAGGATGTGGCCAGAAACACTGTATTCATCAAGTCACTGAGTGCCAACGAAATGAGACAGGCCCGAAAGAAAGGTCGTAGTTGACGGCGAAAATTAACGAATAGAGTGCAAATGTTACCGCACAGTGACAGCACAAACAATACCACCAGTATCACTGTAAAGATGTGCCTCTGTGCGGTTGTCAATGATGTTAATTGCGAGTCCAATACACCAGGATAATTAGCTTCTGTGTATTCATTACCATTATAAATCTTTAGCCAACTATCAACATCACCGCTGCTGCTCTTCTTGCTGCTGTTGCTGGTGATAATAACATTCAAAGACGAAGCAGGTTGTGGGTGTGTTGTTGTAGCTAAATTAGATTTTCCGTGGGAAACTTTCTCAATTTGACGAAAGAATGCGCCAGCAAATGCCATAAGTCGTGAAACAAGAAACTACTCGTATTTAGATGTTATATTATGATAGAATATAAAGTTAAAAAAAATAAATAAAAGTAAATGCAGTCAAATAAATACGATAAATAATGTTTAGCCTGAAACTATGCTTCACAATTACTGTTATTTAAATATTACCGCTTAATGTTATGCTATTATCCACCTTCAATTATCAACTAAATTGTGCAATATGTCATTAAGTTTGCCAATTAACTGTGGCACGGATGTACAACGCGTTGCAATTTAGTTGTTGGTTTAATTTTTATTTCCTATCATTCATTCACCAGAGGTTGTCTTTATCGCCATTACGAGTTTCCATCAGTTTTTGTATATACATACATATGTAGATTTACATATGCACATACATATATGTATGTACATTGTACACACATATCGCCACATAAATTCAAAAAGGGCGTAACAAAAAGTTCAAAGTCGTATTTTTGATTGATTGCACAGCGGGACAGTGGTTTCTTGTTTATATAAAAATAGCTCATCCTTATGCATTTCTTATCTGCTGATTACGATGGCATCAATAGTTTTTCTCCAGCAGCTCTAGTTTTAAAACATTTAGCACTTCATTTATTTACATTACTTTTTTTATAATTCGCTTAATACTTTCTGGTTTATTAATCTTTATAAACGGCTCCGTCATTTAACTAGAGACACCTTGATGAGTATATCAGGATATCCTACTGTTATTACAAGATATTATTTTTTTGGTTTAATCCTTAAAATTGTTTTATTTAAATTATTTGATGTAACTGATCCTTAGGTCTTTTCATCTGCTGATTACAAAAATTGCTTTATTATATTTATATCTAGCATTTCTAACTTCAGTTATATTGTGCATTATATTAAAAAATATACTTTAAACTTTTCTTTTCTCACGCCATCCAAAAAATTTTTTTTATATCACATTTGTTAATTTACAAGTTATTATTGCAATTATTACTTATAAAAAATATTGTATGGACCACTCCAGAAAATGTTTGTGTTATTATATCGTTTATGTGAAATTTGCAGCTTTTACGAAATAAAGAAAAATTTAAATTTTTAATACAAAATTATTTGAAGAGTTAAGTTCACTCACTTTCCTAGCAGAAATTTGCGTAAAGAGAGTAAGGCAGAGATTTACGAAATTCCTGTACCAGATACGAAAGAGTTAATGAACATGCTTGGAACACAATTGGGGCGAACGACGAATTTTCCATTACAAACTTTCGTCATAAATAATAAAAGACATTTGTACATATGAAAATATTTTAGTTTTTTAAGCCGACAAACGACGAAAAAATACTTTTCACTCTCTTTGCACGAATAATAACCAACTTTATCAATTATAAGATCTAAATTACTGAGTAAATTCGTCGTTATTGTGCTTCACACGAATAATTTACTCAGCGAATTCTACATTCCAGTTACAATTGTGACAAATTTGACAATTTTTTTATTTAATAAACAAATCTTAATATAATCACAACGTATCAAACAATAGGGGCTTTGACGTCATACGAGTATAATAAAATATATTTTTTTTGGCTGGCGTAAGAAAAGAAAAACTTAAATTATCTTTTTTTTTAATATAATACGCAATACGAGTACGAGTATTTTTGTAATATTTTAGGTTATGCATTAAACACATTCAACACAGCAGGCTACACGAACACACGACTTCAAATGCCGCTAGCAGCATTTGCCGCCCCGTAGCCGGCTACTTAATTATTTTGGAGACGGCAGCAGCACCATCTGCACCTCATATTCAAGTACAAATACATAGTTCAGTATTGCCGCTTTCATATATTTTGCATTTTTAAAAATTTATTACTCTTTTAAAATATACTTATTTCATGTAAAAGTACAAAAACGAATCAATTTATTCTTTACATCATTTTTTGGATATGGTTTCTCTTAAATAATATGAAATAATTGCACAAAATCATTCATTCAACATTTTGTATTACAAAAGCCAAAGAAATAGAAATTAGTTTAATTGGACTACAACTACAAAATCAGCATAAACAGCAAACTTTCGCCCTGTTGCCTTTCTGTCTTCAAAAGAATTATTCCCATATAAACATGTGTATTCTATCCTTGACATTTGGTAGTCTGTAGCTTGCTGTGGTGAATGTGTTTAATGCATTAAACAAAAATCTATTTATCAGTGTTGCCACTTTTTGAATAATTATCCAAAAATGGGACAATTTAAAATTTTTTTGGATAATGTTTGGATAATGAAATTTTTGTGTAATTTCACTATAAATTTTTATATATTATAAATTTTTTCTTAATTGTAACTATATAAATTGTCGTGTTAATTATGCATAGACACCACTGTTGTTAGCTATCATCAATATGCAACACTTATTTGCTTTTTTTTCGCTTTTCAACACATGGTAGATATCTTGTGTGTATATATCTATCCTTTTTTCACTCATTGAAAATAAAAGAACAAATTTACTCATGAAATTTGTAGTGACAGTTATTTTTTATATTTCTTTCTTTACTTGCAAAGCGAATCCATACCATGTGGTCGCAAGGGATCAGGTGACTATTTTCGCCGCTTGTAATTTGAATATACGTTGGATGTCAACACACATTTTTCAGTACATTTTTTTGACATTTTAAGTGTAAATTTCTCAAAGCGAATTTAGCTGAGTATACCTTATGGGAATTTGCCTTGCTTTGCTTCTTTCTGCAATAGTCATCAACTTGACAAAAAATTTTAAAACTGAATGCACAATACAAAATTAAAATATTTTCACAATCGTAAATGAGAATGTTGGAACGAAACACAATTTATTCTAAAGAAATGTTTAATTTTAATGTATTTTGTTTACAGTTTTAAAGGTCATGGATTATAAATTTCGCACCCAATGGCTGGACGAGCCTTGCTTTAAAAATTGGTTGCAAAGGAAAAAACAAGGTGACGCAGATATAGGATATTGCAAAATTTGCAACAAAAAAAAAAAACAATTGGTGGCCCATAAAAAGGTTTTGCTCAGACACCTTTCTTTACTACAACACAAAAGATCAGCTAACACCATAAATCATACAGCTACAATAACTGAAGCTTTTAAAAAAAACAGGAGTTTTGAAGACAAAATTAAACGAGCTTAACTGAAAGTTCTTGGAATGTTGGCTGTTAACAACCTGTCATTCCAATGTATTGACAACATAATCCCAACGTTAAAGCAGTTATTTCTTGACTCGGATACCTTAAAACATTTAAATATACATCGAACGAAAGCGACTGGTATTGTAAAAAATGTTCTCGGGCCGTGTTTTTCTTCGGAATTGTATGAGAAGTTAAAAAAGAGTTTTTTTTCAATCATAATTGATGAATCGACTGATATCAGCGTAAAAAACCAAATTGCATTCATTGTAGTATTTTATGACAATGCCTGTTCTAAAATTCAACATTCTTTTTTTGATTTCAAAGAATGTCAAGCTTCAAGTGCTAAAGAAATATTCATGCTTTTAAAACAAACGATTTTGGATAAGGGAATCCCATTTGGAAACTTAGTTGGATTTGCTGCGGACACACCAAATGTTATGTTCGGTAACTATAACTCTGTTTGTAGCCACTTAAAATCAGAAAATTCATCAATTGTATTGGTAAAGTGTTCTTGTCATTTGATTCATTTAGTGGCTTCTAAATCTACTTTAAAAATGCCAACCTATTTAGAAGATTTGTTGCGAAATCTTGGAGCTTACTTCAATCGCTGTTATTTGCGACAGGTCAAACTACAGGAATTTCAACATTATTTTCAAAAAGATGTTCATAAAATTTTATCACCTGTTATAACTAGATGGCTGTCATTAAAATCTTGCATTGATCGAGTTCTTGAGCAATACGAAGTTTTAAGATCATTTTTTAGGCTAGATGTATTTGAAGACCCTTCTAAAGTAACCGACTCTATGCTCTTCGCATTGGATAAAAAATCTACAAGAGCAGACTTAGAATTCTTAGCATATGCACTTAATATTTTAACATCTTTCAATTTAATTTTTCAATCAGAACGTCCAATGCTATATATGTAAATTAAGAAGAGAAGTAACAAAAATTCTTCAAATATTTTTGTCAAATTATATAAAACTTGATATCTTAAAACAAAATGATTTATGGTCAATTGATCCTACCAACGAATCGTTTTTTGTACAACAAAATGAAATATATATTGGCTTAAGTGCGCAAAATACCATTTCATTGTGTTCTCATGAAGAAATGTATAATAACTCTAGAAATTTTTATATTGAAGCTGTTGTCCAAATTAAAAAAGGATTTAATTTTGAGGATGGGTTTTATGACATTTTAGATATATTAGACCCAAAATTTGCACAATCATTTGAAGAAAACAAAATCATTAAATATTTTCAAAAATAGATTTCCTTTTGTTGAAATCGATTGTCAGCAATTAGATAATGAATGGCGTGAACATGCTTTGTTGGACCATAATAAATTAGGACTTAATGATAGCTTGGATGTCGAAACTTATTGGTCAAAAGTCTTGAAAATTCAAAATTGTGTTGGCAAATACATTTTTCCAAATTAAACTATTGTTATCAAATTTCTTTTAATATTGCCATTCTCTAATTCCTCTGTGGAAAGAGTATTTAGTAAATTAAAAATAACTAAAACAGATCTTAGAAATAAATTGTCTTCAGATACAATTGCAGCAATAATTTTTACCAAAGAAGGAATTGATAAAAATTGAGGTGCTAATTTTGAACCTTCTATTGAAATGTTGCAAAAAAGCTGGAAAAGAAACAGCAATACAAGTTCTTTATGAAAGGCAATTTGTAAAAATTAGAAATATGATCTCCTTTGTTTTTACATAACAAATGTATATATAATTTTGAATTTTGTTATTTTTCTAAATGTATAAAAATACATTCTTTTGTTTATTAATATAAAAAAATATATATGTAAATATGAATTAAATAGAAAAACGTTTTTTAGTTAAAAATAAAATTTTGTGTAATTTCAAGCGTTTTTGAATATTTTTTTGATAAGTTGCTGAACATTTCCCAACTCCTCCGGTGGCAACACTGCTATATATATAAAACCGTATGACATATAAAAACTGTTTTCAAAGATTTTGAAACGCCCCCAAAAATTTTAGTTATTTTTAAAATACTATTTTAGGGCGAGTAGTAATACTATAGTACCTCTAACTTACAATGAATGAATTATTAAGTTTTCATAAAATTAAGTTGGCATCACTTTTTTAACTGGCGGCCATTTTGTCAGCTGTCAAGTGATTAATATTTAGTTTGGTTTGCCATTTCATCATGAACAGGTTGACAAAAGAACAACGCTTGCAAATCGTGCAAATTTATTTCGAAAATAATGGTTCAGTTCGCGAAGTTTACCGCAAGCTCCGTCCATTTTATGGTCGACATAATCGTCCATCAGAGCAATTAATTCGGTTAACCATGGATCGTTTTCGCACTACGTTTACTCTATGTGATAATACGCATCCGCAGAGACGTCGAACAGTGCGCACCGAAGAAACAATTGCCGCTGTAAAGCAAAGTGTTGAAGAGGACCCGAATGAATCGATTCGCCACCGTGCACAGCAATTGGAGCCGACTAACCGACTATTTTGTTCCCGAATTGGATGGCATGAATGTGGATGAGTTGTGGTTCCAACAAGACGGCGCTACATGCCACACAGCGCCCGTCACAATCGATTTATTGAAGGAAACATTCGATGAGCGCATAATTTCGGGGAATGGACCTGTCAATTGGCCACCAAGATCGTGTGATTTGACACCATTGGATTATTTTCTTTGGGGATATGTGAAGTCGCTCGTCTACGCCAACAAACCAGAAACGTTAGGGGACTTGGAAGCCAACATTCGTGGCGTTATTGCCAACATACGGCCCCATATGCTCGAAAAAGTGGTTGAAAATTGGACCTGTAGAATTGGCTTTATTCGAGCCAGCCGCGGCGGCCACATGCCCGAAATCATATTTAAACATTAATGGCATAAAATTATCCTTCCAATAAAGCCAAATTGATGGACATTAAAACGATTTTCTTGTGTTTTATTACAATTCGAAGTTCTATACCCCTCAAAAAAACACCCTATATGTTTACTTTAAGAAATTCGGTAAGTTCTCATCAAACATTACGCATTATTAATTTTTTTTTGTTGTCATTTTTCAAATTAAACAATATTTATTTTATCTTTTTCTATGAACACTTACATATTTCTTTTTAAGTAAAAAAATTTTCTACACAAAAAAAAACGAGCATCATCTGTTAAAATCGGTTGGTATTTGCAGAAGTTATTTAACTTTTTCTGAAGTAACAGTGCTACAATTGCAGACTTTTATTTTTCAAAATCCCTTGACACAAATAACAGTCCTCTGGTTTATGATAAGATAATATTATAGTAGCACAGAATACACAGCAGTGAAGAAAGTGACAGGTAAAAAAGCTCCAATTAGGTTTTTGAAAATTCGTGGAAGAAAGAGAAAAGTATTTGATACTGTAGTGTATCCCTACTTACCAATTAAAACAGCTAATAAAAAGCGTTGTAATTTTATTGCACTAGAACGAAGAATCAAAACAAAAAAGGCGTCAAAATTTGAGAGAAAGAGAGACAAAGAGAAAAATACCCTTATCGTCTCGTGACACTTCTGTATGTTTTGTGGTAGTAGTATAAGATAATGTTTTCTTAGCTACACTGGAAGAGCTTATACAAATACTTCCGGATTCATACCATTTGCTAGAACTATGTATATGAGCAGTTAGAAACTATTTTTTAGGCATAGTTTACATGGCTGCCCGCATCGTGCATTGAGAGAGTGACACTAAAAAATGAATCGAAAAAAGTTCACCTGTCGCTCAGTTTTTTCCAAAAAAGCATTCGATATCGAAGTTTCGCTAGCAATATGAAAAGTGGGGGATTATCTAATTAATTTCAACAAGGCCTGCAGCCATCACTAGCTCGTTTTCGAAGTTTGTTTCTCATTCTAGATCCGTGTAATCTAGAAAGTATATTTACGTTTGTAGGACCGCTCGTAAAATATTAAGCGAATAATACAAAAAGTGGTGTAATATATGCAAATGCTAAATGTTACTAGATATATACTTAAAACTAGAGCTGATAGGGAAGGAATAATGACGTCATTGTAATTAGGAGATAAAAATACGTAAGTATAAACTATTTTTATTCATTTTTATTTTTATTAAAGAAAATCCATATACAAAACAAAAAATATTTTTATCCGTGTATGCCCAAAACTATCGAATTTATTAACGAAAGTCAAAACACTACTGAGAACCAAATGCAGTAAAAACTATAATTTGTTTTGCTTCTCCTGTAAAATATCTTAAATGTAGCTTACGTCTGTTTTGAATTTATATGACGATATGTACATAGAAATATATGTTTGTATGAATGTACCCATTTATATGCGTCAGCTGCTAAATATTAGGCCAATAATAAATTTAAGATAAGATAAAGCGTTTATTTACACCATAATTTGTTTTAATATTAATAACCAGTCTTGCCGCTTTATTTAACCTAAATTCAGACTTTTTGGTGTCGTTCTGACACGAGAATAAATGTTTTGTTTTTTATTATTTCTGTGGAAACTAATAAAAAGTGCTTAAGTCATATTTTACTGTTTTCCAGGAGAGCACTTTTAAGCGTTCAAATAGATTTTCAGAAATTTATTTCTTTAACAGTTAAATTGGGAAATTTTCTGTTAACCTTTATTTTTTAAAGCAAACGTTGTTCTACACACTATAAGCAATAAAATAATTGAGCAAAAACCTGGTGTAGAAGAAATTTTAAACCAATTAATTCACTAACCTTCCAACTTGGTTTAAGTACCACCATAAATAAGCCTTTTTTCCTTTTTTTATGATACGGAATCAATCGTGTCAGGAACTTATTTATCTAATTCTACCTTTATGTCATTTATGTCTGACCCAAAATACAAACCCCTGCATACTACGCTCTGGCGCTTTAATTCCGTGAAAGTGAAATTCTGAGCTGAAATTCAGCGATGCCAACTTAGCTATTTTGGAGCTAGATTTAATTCTTTTTGATTGTTTCTAACTCGAAACTTTTCCCTTTAGCTCTTTTTTTTAAAGTGCTACTAACACAGCTCTTTTCAATTGTGGAAATGGCACGTTTGGCACTTTTCGCATCTTATAGTAAATTTTCCCGATTTTACCCTAATGTGTCGTCTTTGAGATATTTACATTTTTGGCAACTATATTTTTTGCAAATGCAAATATTTTTGCAACTATGTAAGCTATATTAATGTATTTAAGCAATTTCAAATTATAAAACCTCGTTTTTATTCTAAAGTGCTCGTTTCTGAATAATTATAACTTTTTTGACAAATTATTGAAATAGATTCTCACTGCCAAAAATATATGAAAGTTTGGGAATCAAATTCCGCGTGGCTAGGAGGGGGGAGTGGTCAGCGATTATACCAACCACTGTTCCTAATATATAGGCTCAGATTCTTGAGCCCGATTTCCGATAACTCGGATAAGCTTTTGAAGGATGTTCTGCCAAGAAGGTGCAGACGGAGTCTCCAGAGCGGGACAAAGACACAGGAAATGCAGGATACTTTCTTCCTCTTCCTCGTCATTGCAACTGTAGCAGTAGTCGTTATACGGGAGACCCATACGTTTAGCATGGGTTCCGAAGGTACAGTGGCCGGTCAATGTGGCCACGATGTTCCTCAGGTGCTTTCTGTTGAAATTAATGAGATTTTCCGTTCTGTGGAAGTCTAGGCGAGGCCAGAGGGTTCTCGCTATTGCACAGGTGGACTCATTTCGCCATCTGTTTTGAGCTAATTCCAAGAAGGTTATATCGAAGCGACTCCAACAGGATGATAGTGGTAGTGCACAAAGATAGTCGATATCGACTTCTCTTAATGTGGTTCCTCTTTTTGCTAGTTCATCCGCTCTTATGTTTCCTGAAATTATCCCGTGTCCATGCACACAGTTTATCGAGATATTTGAGTTCTGCGCAAGACCATCCAAGGCCTTACGACATTCCCAAACAAGAAGGGATGTGGTATACACCCCTGTGAGAGACCTAGTAGTGGGTTTGTTGTCAGTCATAATATGGATATCTCTATTTGAAATCCGATAGAACCTTAGCCATTGCGTAGCTCTTTTTATAGCAGATAATTCCGCCTGTAGTACACTACATTCGTTCGGGAGTCTGAAGGACATTTCAATTCCGTACTCGGGAATGAAGACGCCACCTTCAACCCCTCCCCCTTTTTTGAGCCGTCCGTGAAGACCTGTATGGCTCCATTCGGTGTGGAATACCCTTCTGTCAAAGAAATTTGGAAGTTTCTATTGAAGTAGGGTTTCGGAATGCAGTAATCTATGAGATCCGGTATGTTGTTCACAATACCTAAAATACTTGCATGCCCCCATAGTCGGTGGTTCCATGCGCCTATTGTGTTTAGTCTGACGGCGGTACGTAAAGCTAACTTTCTAGCAGTTAAGTCCACCGGAAGCCAACCCAACATAGTGAAGAGCGCTTTTGTTGGTATTGATTTTAGAGCACCTGTTATCATAAGTGCCATTTTACGGAGAGTTCCCTCTATATGAGACTGATTACTTTCTGAGTCGAGTGCTTTCCACCAGACCGAAATCCCATACAATAATATAGGTTTTATAACCGTCTCTTGTATTCAACCGACTCCCTTAGGATTTATACCCCATGTAGGGCCGATTGCATTCCTACAGACATACATTGCCGTTGTGGCTTTCGCTATTCTTGCCTGAAGATTACCCTCCAGGAAAGCTTACTATCGAGGACAACACCCAGATATTTGGCTTTATCCGTCCGAGTTAGAGTAATGCCATTTAGCCTAGGGTGATTGAAGTTGGGAATTTTGTATCTCCTGGAGAAGAGTACTAGTTCCGTTTTATCCGGGTTGACACTAAGGCCACTCCGTGAGCACCAAGCACTAACCTCGTCTAGTGCATTTTCCAGTCTTTGTGATATAGTATCCAGGTGGAACCCTGATATTGCAATCGCTATATCATCCGCATATGCAACCGTTTTGATATTCATGGATTCCAATTTTTTGACCAGATTGTTAACTGTCACATTCCACAGCAGGGGCGACAGCACACCACCCTGAGGTGTACCTCTGTGGGCCTGCCTTGTGATGGTAGCTGCTCCCATGGTGGAAGTGATGATTCTGCACAGTAGCAGATTTTCAATGAGCTGATAAATCCCCCGGTTGACCCCCAGCTCTCTGAGAGACTGAATGATTGCCGACGAATCAATATTATTAAAGGCACCTTCAATATCCATGAAGGCCGCCATGGTATAGTTTTTATGCTCGAGTGATTTCTCTATGCATCCCACAAGCGAGTGTAAGGCGGTCTCAACCGATTTGCCCTTGGTATATGAGAGGCCGAAAGTAGAGAGTTATCAATGAGTGTTCTGATATGCACATCCAATATTCTCTCTAGGGTTTTCAGAAGAAAGGAAGTTAAACTAATAGGTCTAAAATCCTTCGCCTTGGTATGTGACGCTTTCCCTCCTTTGGGTATAAATATCACATTACAATTAGTCCATGCATTTGGAATATATGACCAAGTAGTACAGGCCTTGTATATTACAATTAGCCATGGGATTACTAGATCGGCATTATGTTGCAGATCCGCTGGAATGATACCATCCGGGCCCGAAGATTTGAATGGATGGAAACTTTTAAGAGCCCATTTCACTTTTTCCACAGTAATGTCTATGGGTATTTGAGCCTGGGCATGGGAGGGGTATGTTCGTCGAATATGCCCACAGAGTTGACAGCCCGGAAAATGGGTGTCCATTAGGACCTCTAGAGATCCCATACTGTTCGTTGTCCAGTTACCATCGTTATCCTGGATGTAACTGGATGTATCATCGGTTTTTTCGCTAGGACTTTACGCAGACTACAGGTCTCGGAGTGGGATTCTACTTTATTGTAGAAATCCCTCCAAGTTATGCGCTTAGCGTTCCTGACTTCGTTTTTGAATTTATTCAATGAGGCTTTATGCAGTGACCAATTACCTGTCCTTTTTGCCGCATTGAATAATTGTCTGCAGTTCTTGCGAGTTTCTGCAATACTATCAGACCACCAGGGTAGTCTTTTATTTTTGCGTTGTACAGATGCCTTACAGGATAAACCAGTAGCTTCTTTAAACGCATTTGTTAGCGTATCTACGGCTAAGTCGATATCCGCGGCCTCCTCTATATTAGGAGGTTGCGCGATCAAGTTGGTGAGGATTCGGTTTTGTACCTCCCAATCAGTTCAATTATAAAAGGGATATATTTTTATTTAGTATGCCATTCGAACACCCTATTAATGTAAAAAAATCTTAAAGTACAAATTTAATAATAAATACATTCATAGATTTAAAACGGAAAAGTCATAAATTTTTAAATTTAGCACTTTTTAGCTCTTTTTGACTACTCGGTTCTCCTTAAGCAATTCAACCATTTCTAAGTTCGCTGACAATTCTCTGAAATACAATTTACTTTTATACTGTGACTTATTTTTGATTTTAAATTCAACGTTTTTTGATTTTAGTTGGTCAATAAAGGATTTTACCTTGACATTTTCAATAATTATGGGAGAACAATATGAAATTTTTAGTTTTAGTTTGTGTCTGTGTGTTTTGTGTAGAATCATTAATTCTATATACTCTTTGCCCTGAATTTGTATTATTAATCAGCTCATTTGCCTCTAAATCTTAATCCCCAATAATGAGAATCTATTAACACGACTCATATTCCCAGTTGCATTGGTTTTTGCATCAAATTTACATTTTGTTATATCAACAATTGCTTCATCTGAAAATTTCAGTTTTTTATTTTTAACGACATCTTCCATTTCTGCTTCATGCATCTCTGGCTGTTCAAAAATTGTCACTTCTTTACCTTTAGTACGGTCTACTTTCAAGGACTCTATTACATTATTTTGCATAATTATGGGTGATTCATCTACAAAAACAATGTTCACTAAATCCTTTTTGAGTTGCAAATTATGGACAATATCTTTCATATTTGACATATCGCTGGGATTCCTGATTTTCAATTTGCTTGCTTGAGACCATTCATTTTTAAATGGAAAATTTACTTTTTTTTGAGTTATTTGAAAATTCCTCCTTAGCTTTCGAGGATCTATCATTCAAATTATTAGGAGGACGTCCTCCAGATTGGGACAGCAGCGGATTTACTTCCATTGTTACCCCAAACAATGAAAATTCAAAAAAATTCTTTTTAAATTTCCGCAAAAAAAACTTATTTTAATTTAAATAGTGTTTTTTATATTTTAAATTAATTTTTTTTTGTTGACATAAAAACAAATATTTATATGTATTTAAAATATTTTATAGAGCTTTCTAACTCCCTGTTACCACATGCAAGTGCAAGTGAAAAAAACCCAATACACTCACATTTTTTACTAATACAGGCACTTTTTCCACTTGCGAATCAGCTTGCAATGAAATTTTGAAGCAAGTAAATTTTCACACTTGTCGCAAGTAAAGTGACAAAACTAAAAACAGTGTTGCCGAGTAGAGAGTTATTTCATTAATTTTGTTAGTATTATAGCTGATTTTTTGTATATATAAAAAGGATATTGAGAAATGGCATAAAGACTCATTTTAGAGCTAAGTTTGAACATTAATTTCATGTTTTAATAAAAGAAATATATTAACAATACAATTAAAGTTCAATATTGACTTCTTGGCAACACTACACTAACAGTTGAAGTAACGCTGTTAGCTAGAAATTTACTTGTTGACGTCATTTTAACTTGCACTGTGCTGTGTAGCCACTCAAAAAATTTTTGTGTTTTTTACATTTCTCCTGATTTTCGTTAGTAATATATATACACTACTTGCGAGTAACTACGGGCGTGTGACAACGGGGCGTAAAATACGTTTGATTCGTTTTACAATTGACACTAGTCTGCCGGGTGCATGGGCTTATAAAAGAATTTTTAATGTTATCGGAAATAGGAATCGCAATTGCATTAGAGATGTTTCATTAAATGGTGTTAAGATTATTGGACTAGATAATAAAGTAAATGTGGTTAGAAATCATTTTGGAAGTATTTTTCAAGCCTCTGTTCGCAATAAAGATGTTTCAGAGATAATCGCGACAATCAATGATACAGTTTCTCAGCTTCCAGCACCTATTATATATAATGATTTTAATACATCGTTAAATAATTTAGAACATTATGAATTTGCGAGCAGGGATATGAATATTTCTAAAATGATAAATCACAAGAAATCGAGTGGTATTGATAATATATCTAATTTTGTACACAGAAAAAAATGATTTGTAAATACAATTAATTTTTTTGTTATATCAATTAAATAATTAATTGATTTTGAACCTACAATGATTTTTGTAAATACAATTAACGAAATTGTAAGTTAAAGGAAAATCTTAAAAATATTTTCAATTATATATATCAACAACTAATTTGTTGAATTTTATTTATTTTTTCAACGTTTATTTTTGTAAGATTTCAAACTTATTTCAATTAAAGTTATTGTTATATTAACAATCTGAATTGTTGAATTTTCATATCATATTTGTTATATTAACAAGCTTTTCATACACAATCACAATCCTCGAAACGATTTTTGCTTGTCTGCGAAAAACACTAAATGTCTTTGGGCGGAGTTGAACCGGCAACCTCAGGACTAATAAACTAACTCACTTACCTCTCAGCTAAAGAGCAACACTTTATAAGATAAGCAAATAATGAATACATACAAAACATGATGTCTTGTTTTTTCTATATGTGTGCATTTCGTTATGATATAATTTAACATAACATTTATAAATTTGTTGAGTAATTTAATTGACTACAAAAATTTTAATTTGTGATATCAACAATGATGATTGTTAATTTTTAAATTAAATTTTAGCAATTTGTTTTGTTGGTTGCATTTCGATGATATTTTTTTCTGTGTCAGCAAGAAAATTTCCATTTAGGCCTTTGAGTACCTTGCTATATTGTTTATATAATTGTTATTTTCCTCACGGATGGAAAATAGCTAAAATAGTTCCGATTCCAAAACAAAAATGTAGCAGTGACATAAGTAAATTCAGGCCAATATCCTTAATGCCTAATATTGGAAAGCTTTTTGAAATGATAAAATGGACATATGTTTAAATGGTTCTTATATTCCTCAGTAGCAATTTGGTTTCAAAAAGGGAAACTCTATCGTTCATGCCCTTTTAAAATTCTATACTGATATCGTTCAGAGTTTAAGACAAAGTCGGTGTACTGTATGTAGCTGTGTCTCTTGATGTCAAAAAAGCTTTTGACAGAGCATATCATGATGGTATATTGTACAAAATGACACAAATTGATTTTATTCCTTCTATAATAAAACTTTTTCAAAGATTTTACGATGACAGCAGACTCTGGGGTGTTCCACAGGGTTCTGTATTGGCTCCTCATTTATATAACATTTTATAAATGATTTACCTCACGTCTTTAGTAATTGCAAAGATTAATATTTTTCCGATGACTCGTTTCTGTATGATCGTGATGAGTCTCCATTGCTTGCTCTCCAACAAAATTCATTGTATCTTAGTTGTGTCGACAAGTCTTAATCCTACTGGGTAATAAAAATTAACGCCTCTTAGAGTAATGCAATATGTTGTTCCGGAAAAAAAACTTAAAAGTGACTTTGAATGGCAACGACATCGAATTTAAAGATAGTATCAAATATCTAGGAGTTAATTTAACAAACTTTTAATAAGCATGTGTTTTACAACTTGAAGAAGGGTTAAAGGAGACTTTGCTAGTTTGTTTAATAGTAAATATTTATCTAAAAAAACTAAGCTACTTTAGTAGAGCCTAAGACAAATTCATCTTTATGCATTTCCAATGTGGTTTAGCATCTCTACAACAATAATGAATATAAGTTTAAAATTTTTTAAACGCACTAAATAATCCCAAATGAATATTTTACTGATTAAGTAAAATATTTTTTTAATTAAAAATACATTGAAATTGATTATTGAGGGGTTTAGCTGGATCCTATGCGCATTTCACTGTTGCTAATCCAGATCATCAGGGAACCTTTACCCAAAGTTTCTTAGAACAACTAGAGTTATTATGTTATAAACTTTCATTTAACAAATTCATTTAATCTCATATGCGAACTTTGAAAGTCTTACAATAAAAGGTTCCGGAGATATGAAGGTGCAAAAAGTGCATATTTTAAGACATACTCACTGACTCACTGACTCACTGATCACTCATCAAATTGATGAAGCACTTCCGCTAGAGCTAGAGCTAGAGAGCTAAGATTTGGTACATAAGTAGATCTGGGTGAGCAATGAACCAGAAAAATCTGAAGACCCAGAAATTTTAGCCAGGGGGCGGGCCTACGCCCATAAAAATTAAAGCTTGTTCTTGTGAGTTGAAATTCGATACAGAGCTAGGTCTAGGTGAGCAATCAACTAAAAAAAATCTGAAAACCCAGAAAATTTAGTCAGGAGGGCGGAGCTACGCCCACAAAGTTCAGAATTAAAAAAGCAAATCTAAGACTCTTAATGGAAGCTATTTTATTGAAATTTGGCATATATACTGCGATAATTCAAGGCTATACATTTTTTAATAAAAAAGTGGGCGTTGACATGCCCATACAATTTAAACCTCATTTTCGTGTACTACGGCAGTGAAACTGGACACAAATGATAAGCACTGGCCGAAAAAAATCTTGAGTTTGAAAAAGTGGGCTATGGAGCTGAAATTTAATATACAAGTATGTCTAGGTGAGAAAACAACAAGAAAACCTGAAAACATCAAACTTTTAGTCAGAGGGGCGGGGCTGCGACCATAAAAATTAAAAATTAAAAGTTGCGCTTATGAGCTGAAATTTTATACACAAGTAGGTTTAGGTGAGAAACTAACTAGAAAAATCTGAAAATTCAAAAAATTTTGCAAGAATGGGCGTGGCCACGCTAATATTGCTTGAAACTAAAAACTTACAGCATTATTTATAAAACTTATTAAGGCTTTATAAAAGAAAAATTTTGTATTAAAATTTGTCTTAAAACCCCTTTATAAAGCTTTAATAATTTTTATAAATAAGGCTGTTAATATACAGCTTTTAACTTAAGCCATTTTAGTGAAACCTTGCATATAGGTTGCACGTATAAAATACTTTAAACTATCATCTTAAAAAGTGGGCGTGATCACTCTCATCAAAATTTAGCCTTGTGTTTAATCTACTTTGTTCTAGAATATTCGCACTAAAGAGCTGAAATTTTATACACAACGTAAATGAGTAAGCGAATGGGAAAATCTTAAAACCAAGAAGTTTTATCGGTTAAAACTTCAATTTGTACTAGAGAGCTGAAATTTGATAAACAAATAAATCTAGATTAGAGATCACTAAGAAAAATCTAAAAAACCAGAAGTTTCAATGAGGGGGTGCGAACGAGCACTGAAAACTCAAAAATAAGTTCAATTTTATTGAAACTCTTCATACACATTGCACCTATCCAAAGTGAAAATTTTCTGTTTTGAAAAGTGGCCGTGTCTTCACCCATAAATCTTAGCTTTTTCTTTCATGTACTTCGGCTTATCAGTTTTTAGTCTATTACTCATGTATTTCTCAGTAGCTTTGTCCTACAAAGCTTTACATGAACCACTTACAGATATTAACCACTAACAGACATAAAGCATTAAGAGTATGTAAGTCGGCGGGGCGAGGCCCATAAAAATTTAACTTAATATTATACTGTAGAGAGCTGAAACTTTGTAAACAAATAGCCCTAATTGATTTATTCAATCGGAAAATCCAAAAAGTAAAGCACCAGCTACCCTGTTGAAACTTTGCATGCACATTGGGCATATCCTTTTGATTTATGTACTTCTGCTAAGCAGACTTAAATATGTAAATATATTGAGAAAATAGGCGAGGTCACGCCCATTAAAATTTACGCTGCATTTTAAATGTTTCTTTCCAGACGACTTCTACCAAATTGAGTACACACTGGCGACATGTTTTAATTACACAATAGTGCATTTTTAAAGTCTGCAATCCAACAACCATCACTCTCTTACCCATTATTTTATGTAACTATGCCATTTTCAACTGGCACATTGATCATGAATAGAAATAAAACACACTAAAAATTTTAAGTTTAAGAAGTGTTTTCATAGAAAATTTTTCAAAAAGTAGTCAGATCCTCACAAAAATATAAATGTGAAAAAAGGCCAAGTTCCTATAAAAAAAGTTCGGCCATTAAAAGTAGTGAGATATAAATTTTTACCAAGTTCTTGCTTGGCACAATACCTATCACTGAAATATGCTATGCATTACATAAATTTGTAATCGTAAGGGTGTCATATAATTTTTAGATAATCTGCTAACTTGGCAATATTTTTAACTTTCTAGGAAAGGAGAGAATAATGTATATTTGTTCATTTCTTTATATCGGTAAAAATATTGCCAAGTTAGCAGATTATCTAGAAATTATATGACACCCTTATGATTATAAAATTTATATAATGCATAGTATATTTCTTGTTAGGTATGGTGCCAAACAAGAACTTGGTCAAAATTTATATCTCACTACTTTTAATGGACGAAATTTTTGATAGGAACTTGGCCTTTTTTCACATTTATGTTCTTGTGAGGATATTCCCTTTACTTGTCAGATCGTGAATGTCAAGAAAAAATGAGAGAACGGAAGTATCTTCTATATTTATATCTTGTATGGAATATCATAATTGCTTGATACTTATTTTTTTAGCTGGGAATGTAATTATTAAAATAAATTCAATTGATCGTAATGAAATTAATTAAACATAATATTGTTTCCTCCACCATTGCAAGACATATCTTTTCTCTGCATGTATATCTGCCGTTAAATTTCTTTTAAATCGAGTTTAGTGGAGTAGAGTATATGTGTGTTTGTTTTGCCGGCTAACTAGCCAGTCATTTATTACCATCGTTAGACGTTTAGATTATACAAACCATTTGGTAGTTCGCGCGGTAATCACAATTACTGTATTTAATAGTATTTCTCTTGTTTTCTTTTTGAGTTAAATGAAATAATATACATATGTATATATATGTATTAGGTCTGTTTCTTTACTTTTTCGATGGGGTTCGGCAAAATGAGAGCAAACTATAATTTCTCTCAATAATATACAAAAATGCACAAAAGACCGGGAACACGAAAAATCAACATTTTAACATGAAAGGAAATGCATGTTTATTTATATATTTACTAAACACATACTTATGTACATACATATGTACGTATTTACGTATTTTATAGAAGATTTTTTTGCTTAATAACATATACAAATTTATAAAACTTTGTTCGGCACTAGTTCGAAACATTTTTTCATAAATTTTTCTATTTATTTTAGTTTTCAGAAAAATTTAATTTAACTTTGTTATTGTTTATTTTTCAAGCAGCTGGTTAAGTTTCTGCTTCATGCAAGCAGAAGAAGAACATAACTCTCTCATAACAAAAAGTCTCTCTCATTTATTCAACTTTCGGGTACGGGAAGCAGTGATGTGCTTTTGTACTATTTTTAGTACTATTTTCGCAACAAAAATTCCGCTGTACCACCAAGTCATATTTAGTACTCTTTTTTTTTTGTTTTGCTTTGTTTCCAGTATATAATTCTAGAGTTACTCAGCCCAATTATGAATAGCAATTCCCAGGGAATTTTTTCCTTTTTCCCATTCCTCCTATCATGAATTAAAATTTCCCCGGGAAAAAACTCCCCGGGAAATAAGTAGGTATTCTAAATATGAGGGAGAAGGACATTTTGTTGAGAGTTTTCTCCCCAAACATTTTGAAGGGAACTAATGCAAAAAAATTAAAAATCATATTAATAAATGTTGCAAAACAATAGTATAAGCATTTATTTAGAACAAAAAGTTTAAATTAATACGGAATTATTATGTTTCTCTTTTGTAATTTGTATTTTTGCATTTTTATCTAAACACTGCGCACATGCACTTCAAAAACATAAACTACTTCTGTATTCAAAACAAATACTAAAACAATCAATTTTGCAGGCCTCCTCTAAGTTCACATAATAGGTAAATGGAAGATTTGTTTCCTTCTAATATTATCAACACCGATTAGAAAAACTTTATAAAATTTACAAATTTCCTTTGTACACACAGTCCTTGGAAATTTAATCCATTTGCATCTGCACCTGGCTCAGTTTTCACTCCACTTTCTCAGCACAAAGTTATTCCGCATGTTTGTGAATGGTTACACTGTTTATTTAATTCTTATTTAAACAAAAACAAATATTATATTAACACGAAATCTTATTGACAATGAAAACATCAAATTTTTAATAAATTTATATTGCTGAAAATTTATATTGCGTTAGTGCAGAAAAATATGTAAACATTAAACAGCTGATCCAGATTTTACTCTCTCCCATATTTGCTTATTCCCCATCTATTTGTTCCCTGGGAACAGATGATAGGGAAGGGAAAAAACTCCCCGGAGATATTCATAATTGGGCTGACTGTATAATCATTGAAAACATCGACGACAAAACAAGAAAATAAGGAATGCACAAAATTCGTTATTAATGTTGTTGTAAAATTACGAGTATTACATTTTTGGAAAGCACACATAAGTACGGAATCAGCAAAAAATTGGAAATAGTACTTTGCTTGTTTGTGGTAGAACACAACTTGAAACTTGCGATGCTTGACCACATCAACAAACTAATTATTTTTCAATTATTATTGATGAAAGTAATGACTGCACGGTATCAAAGAGCTTATGGATAGATTGTTGTCATTGGAACTTGTAAGCATTCCTTCAGCAAAGGGAATTACGGACAAAAATGTATACGTTTTACGGGAACACAATATTCCTTTGGAAAACGTCATGGGGTTTACGGCTGGTAATTTTAACATAATGATGGAACAATTAAGTGTCAGGTCAGATTAAAATGATATTGGCAAATATATTTGTAAATAGTTGTATATGCCACAATTTAAACTTAACCCGTGTTTGTGTAAGATATTGACGTTAGAAATATTGGTGTTTTTGTAATAGATTAAGTGAAATTTGTACAACTTTTCATCGTCAACGTCTTACACAAACTGTTAGCTTCGTCTGCAGCATATTTAATATGTCGACCTAAATATATTGAGAAATTCATGAAGGAAATAAGCTTTTACATCTGTACCAGCTCGAGCCGAAAAGAATAATTTTAAAAGTTTCAAGTGTATTTTGGTACAGATGTATACACCTGATTCTGAGGTATGCCTAAACTAGATGGCTTTCGAAACAGACCGTCATTGAAAGATTTTTGGAGCAGTAACATATTTTTGTAACTTGAATAACTTTGAAAGCGGACATAAAAATTAACGCCTTAAGTTTATTGTAACTGAAATTTTAAAAGTTGAAAAGAAGATGTATTTATGTATGTAAGTACAATGCACACACTTAATGAAAGTTTCTGCATAAGTAAATTAATTTTTGTTTGAGTAAAGTATTTTAAATATTTATTTATTTATAACCAAAAAAAAAATTAACTCTTTTCATTTAGTTTCTTTTATTATAGAAATAAATTTTTAAATTTATTTTTAAAATAAAATCTATGTTTCATAAAAAGAACCAAAATGTTGAAAAAAGTAAACTTTTTTGTTGACGGTCAGTGCTTAGAGCTGGCAAACTATCGATAGTATCGATAGTTTTGTTTTTATTAGACTATCGATAGTTTTTTCTCGATATCGATACTATCGTTGAAAAAATTTATTACCAAATTGACAATAAACTCGAACAAATTTAACATATTAGTTGTCTTCTATTGAAAATACATAAGTACTTATCGCTCACTTGCTAAAATAACGTCATAACTCAAAAAATAAATTTATGAAGTTAATAATACACCATGTCATATTTCATCTTGTCTAAAAAATTCAGGTTAAAATTAAATTTAGGGGCACCTCTCCTATCCTATAGAAAATATGAAAGTAAATTAAACAAAAAAATTGACTGCGGGGCCTAGTTTCCGAGTTATGGGCCTCCGAAATTCTAGTACAATAGTGTGATTATACGGTGTTTTCCAACGAATATGACCAATATTGGTATAATTTTAAAGCTTTTGACAATACCTTTCATGAACTGGTAAAATGCAAGAAAATTTTATGAAGTATAAAATCTTTATTTGGCTGCGCCGTGTCGGGAAACACCATAATAGAGAAAACTCTTATGGCATAATGCTGTTCGACAATTGTGTTGTCTTGTCATTACACGAAAAATAGTCGCAGTCGATATAATCACAATTTTGTACTACAATTTCAGAGGCTCATAACTCGGAAATTAAGCCTCGCCGCCAATTTTTTATTTAATTTTTTTTTCTTATTTTTTAATTTTCTATAGGGTAGGATACTTTTATTATTTTTTAAGAGGTGCCCCTAAGCTTAATTTGTTCCAAAATTGACGCAAATGGCGTGCAAGCTCACCATTTGATAAAAGAAAACTTTATTAATATTTTCACTGAGTTGTATGTTAATTGATAACTTAACTCAATTTTTTCAAAACTAGTTTTATTTGAGTTATGATGTTGTTTGAATAAATTCCTAACACAATGATCACACGGACAACAAATATCAAGGTTCGCTCTCACATTCACGATCCGCGCTCGAATACTGATTGAAATATACAAAATTTTGCAAGCGAACCATTTTGTTTCATTCTGAATCTTACTGAATCTTTTGATAAAAAATTATTGCTAATTTATCTGAACTGGCTGTTAAAACAAAATTATTTCATACATATGTATATATGTAGGTATGTTTTGGTAAAAAAAAACAAAAAATAGATGTGTGTTTAATATTGAAAAATTAGAACAAAATTAAACATAAAATTAAATATTTATAATTTTTGCCTAATTTTTTTTATCCATATACATATATCAAGAACATAGTGTAAAATAGTTCGATACTATCGATAGTTTTCCAACAAACTATCGAAAATATCGAATAGCGTGACTATCGATAGTTTGCCAGCTCTATCAGTGCTATTGCAATTTTTAATTTTTCCATCATTGACGGGAACGATTTTTGTGCAAATGCAGAGCGAAGAAGCACACCTATTATTTAAATATCCTATTGCTTTTAATTTTATTATTATAGTTTAGGCCTTAGTACATATCTTAGGGCGTTCGTAGAAAACTGTTTCAAAATCATCTAAAATAACAGCGGCATATTTTCAGGTTCTTGTGAAACAAAAATATACCATGAACTTGTGGCAGATGAGAAACCGCAGAACAGGAGGAACTCTTTGTTCATTTATTAATTTTTTTAATGAAATTTAGGTTCATTTATTTCGCCTCCTGAAAACGCTCCATATGACAATTTTCTTACTTATCAATAAATGTATCTAATTGCTATAAGTCACCATATGAAATGATAGGGATGTATGATACAAAACCACTTTAGCCCTTCAGTGAAATCCTTCTTTACAACCCTTCTACTTACATCCTTGTTACAGCTATACCAATATATACTTTACGTTGAAAATATAGTCTTTTGCATTGAAAATAAAAAGTTTTACATGCCTTTAATTATGATTGATTTTTAATATGAAAGTAACTAATTAAATGTGCATATTCAAAAAGCACAAAATATAATTATGAAAGCTAAAAGTATAAAAATCTTTAAGTTAAAAGTTGTTCGCATTTTTTCCATATATATTGCACGATGCTATGCTGAGCACATACAGGATCACTCATTTCGAACACATCTGACGTGTTTTACGATAGTTTTTATCACCGATCACACACAGTTTATAACAACCTTTTAATGCGGTAACACCTGATGATGAAGTAGACGTTGAGGCAACATTTGCCTTCATAGCTAATGCTCCGCCCATCATGTCTGTAATGTCATTTTTTGTAATGGTTTGCGCCATAATGTTTTTATTGTAAACAAGACGATCTTACTCTTTCTGCACAAGCTGCTTGGAAAGCGAATATCGCCAAATTTCCATTTTATTGGATGTATGTATGAAAATTCGTGTATATAATAACTAGGGATGTAACGAATGTTCGCATTCGCAAATTATTAAAATATGCGAATATTTCAATCGAATACTGAAGACAAAAACAATTTTGTACTTCTTTTACGAAAATAGTTTGGGTATAACAAACGTCAAAAACATGAAAAAAATTTTAAGCCAGCATGAAAAAGATACATATACTTACAAGTAAAGTATTCTAATCAAAGCTTTAAAGCTTTTAGCGGAAAACTTTTCTATAAATACGTTCTCATAAGTATAGGGTGTTTTTTTCAGAGGTATAGAACTTCGAATTGAAATAAAACACAAGAAAATCGTTTTAATGTCCATCAATTTGGCTTTATTGGAAGGATAATTTTATGCCATTAATGTTTAAATATGATATCGGGCATGTGGCCGCCGCGGCTGGCTCGAATAAAGCCAATTCTACAGGTCCGATTTTCAGCCACTTTTTCGAGCATATGGGGCCGTATGTTGGCAATAACGCCACGAATGTTGGCTTCCAAGTCCCCTAACGTTTCTGGTTTGTTGGCGTAGACGAGCGACTTCACATATCCCCAAAGAAAATAATCCAATGGTGTCAAATCACACGATCTTGGTGGCCAATTGACAGGTCCATTCCGCGAAATTATGCGCTCATCGAATGTTTCCTTCAATAAATCGATTGTGACGTGCGCTGTGTGGCATGTAGCGCCGTCTTGTTGGAACCACAACTCATCCACATTCATGCCATCCAATTCGGGAACAAAATAGTCGGTTAGTCGGCTACAATTGCTGTGCACGGTGGCGAATCGATTCATTCGGGTCCTCTTCAACACTTTGCTCTACAGCGGCAATTGTTTCTTCGGTGCGCACTGTTCGACGTCTCTGCGGATGCGTATTATCACATAGAGTAAGCGTAGTGCGAAAACGATCCATGGTTAACCGAATTGATTGCTCTGATGGACGATTATGTCGACCATAAAATGGACGGAGCCTGCGGTAAACTTCGCGAACTGAACCATTATTTTCGAAATAAATTTGCACGATTTGCAAGCGTTCTTCTTTTGTCAACCTGTTCATGATGAAATGGCAAACCAAACTAAATATTAATCACTTGACAGCTGACAAAATGGCCGCCGGTTAAAAAAGTGATGCCAACTTAAAGTTCTATACCTCAATAAAAAACACCCTTTATAAACATAACAATCTTGTCGCGATGTGGTGGCTTAAGTGCTGGCTGAGTATAATATCCCAGTACAGGTGTTTGTGTCCTTCCTTGGGGTAAGGATTCATTAAGGCCTTCACGACTAAAGGTTAACCACATACCCCCCCCCAAACCCCCACCCATATATCCTATCCTATCCTGTCTCTCCACCACTTGTAAGATCAAGGTGCGGGGGCTGTGCCGAGGATCTGAATGGCTAGTTAGCGGTTAAAGAGGACTAGTCGCTAGCAACCCCCCTCCGGTGTCAGGACACGGCCCGGTTGTAATTTTTATTGTCTAGTCTACGCACGCCATCATTGCGTGGATGGTCCAACCCTTACTGGCATACTCGTGGGAACCTATGGAAAACTCAATTATAAACAAAAAAAACAAAACCAACAAAAAAGCAGAAGGGAAGATATATCTTCAGAGGACCACCTTATTGCCTCAAGCCAGGAGACAATAGTCGGCCTCTCAGATAGTGAGGGTAAAAGTCATAGTACCCCACTATCTGCACAATATGCCAAAGCACACACACAAAAAACCCCTATACCGGCACTCGAGTCCGAGAGCCAGTTGAAGGGAAAACAAAAGAAAAAAAGGAGCCAGAAAGACATCCTAAAATCCCAATTTTCCAAGGCCATCTTCATTCTGGACAAGATTGCCAAGAATGCTGCGAACGGAGTAACTCACGAGCGTGACGCCGCGGATAAGCTGAAGTATCAGGATGTGGTAGACGAATACCTATAGGTTAAGGATTTGGTCCTCAGCACATCCAAAGCCGCGAATACTAAGCGCAACCGATCTCAGGCTGACGGAGAACAGTCGCCTAAGAGAAGAAAGGTCTCATCGAAGACGACCATTCCAACTCTGCTCACATCATCGTTCACGAGAAGGCCCTTTAGTGAGGTAGTTAAAGACCAACTACTAGTGGCTCTGGTTAACAAAAACGAGGACAAAATTGTTCTTGTAACAACGGAATAGGGTGCCAATCCAATTGGTAGCGAAGCTTGGGATTGGTTAAGTCTTAATCTTATCCCTGCTGGGGAAATCCCATTGAGACCGATAGCAAGCGTTTGGTTACCAAAAATGGGCAAGGATAGCGGAAAAATGCTGGAGTGTCTGAAGCTGCAGAACCCTAGTATTCCGACGGATGACTGGTTGGTCATACGGACAGAGGACCATGGCAGCAGTGGTATCTACCTCATCCTCTCCATCACGGAGCCTGGTGCAGTAGCCTTTGAGAAGGCAGGCTCTAAACTGTTTTTCGGTGTAAGGGACAGCAAGGTTAAAGTGACCCGCCAAACCGATTCTGCAGGAATAGGCGAAGATGTCGTCAAAGCGACCAGCAACCTTCTAGCTGGCATGCAGCTTGCAGAACCATAATCGAAATAATAGCACCAAAATGGTGATACGATTCGTCCAAACTAATCTGAAGCACTCCAAGTGTGCGACAGATAACTTGAAAGTTCTCCAAGCTGAGGAGAACCTAGAAATCTGCATCGTACAGGAGCACTGAGTGGCGAACTCCGCGGTGAAGGGGTTCCCGCTGTCCACGTATAATGTACTCTATGCTAAAGGATATGGTAAGCCAAGATCATACATAGTAGCCAAAAACATATCAAAATTTTTCTCTGCTAGGCACACAATATGGGGTAGCAGTGAAATCAATGACAGAGGTGAGTACATCCTAGATTTCATTAACTCTAACAATTTAACTAATAGTAACTCCGGCAACTCACCAACCTTTATTTTTTGAGCGCGGACAGATCTACTGGGTGGGAAGATGATTTGGACATTACTCTCACGTACGACAAATTTAGATTTCTGATTGACAAATGGATTGTTTCCAATAAGAGATCCCTTTCGGATCATAATTGGATACTTTTTGAAGTTAGACTACGGGACAAAGAAAACTATTGCTTTAGAAACCCAAAGATAGCAGATTGGATTAAGTTCAATGGAATTCTGAAGCAAACATTAAAGAGAGTACCAGAGATCAAGAACATCGAAGGACTCGAACACAATGTGGAGATCTTCAACAGGGCTATTAACAGAGCATTTGACATCTCCTGTCCCATAACAAAAGCTAGGAAAAGCTATCCTCCTTAGTGGAATTTGGAGCTCTTCATTCTACGCAAGGAGGCACGTAGGGCCTTTAACACCTGATACGAGAATAAAAAGTGGCAACCCTACAGCGAAAAGCTGAAAGCCTACAAAAAAGCTTCAAAAATTGCCAAACGCAACTCGTGGATAAATTTCTGTGAGTCCCTAGATAGTACCAGAGATTCAGCGAGGCTTGCTAGGATCCTGGCTACAAATCATTCCTGTCCAACTTTTGTAAAAATTGCGAATGGCTTTTGATAAGATTCCTCTGCAGAGTCATTAGACATATTACTCAATACCCACTTTCCAGGCTGTAAGGTTACGCCTGGGCAACAGTGGGCAACAACACGCTGTTGATAATGAGATACTATCTGTAGATAGAATCTCTTGGGGAATTGATAGCTTCTCTCCATTTAAATTACCAGGTCCGGATGGCATCATGCCAAAGATGCTACAGAGCGCAAAATGCTCCATCATCCCCTGGCTTTTTATATTCTATAAACTCTGCCTCTCTCTTAGCTACGTTCCGACCAGCTGGAGAAAAGTCAGAGTTGTATTCATTCCGAAAATAGGGAAAAGAAATCATGAAAGACGCAAGGGACTTCCGACCAATCAGCCTTTCATCTTCCTTGATCAAGACTTTGGAAAGACTAATAGACACTCACATAAGGCAACGGCTGTTAGGATTGTCAAGACTCTCAAATAGTCAGAATGCCTACCTTAAGGGATGCTCTAAAGAAGCAGTACTACATGAAGTGGTAAGGTTCATAGAGAGATCCTGGAACACAAACAATACACCCTGGCTGCCTTTCTAGACACTGAAGGCACTTTCAATAATGTATCGGTGACAGCCATCCAAAATGCTCTCCAGGATGCTGATGTTGGGGATTACATCCGCAACTGGATAACAATCATGTTGGGCGCAAGAAATGTCACTGCTAAATTAGGCAACAGTGAGAGGTCGAAATGGGCATACCGAGGGACACCGCAAGGTGGGGTGATCTCACCTTTGCTCTGGCTTCTTGTAGTTAACAATATACTCTTCAGATTGGATGCCTTGGGGGTTAAAGTTGTAGCGTACGTGGACGATGTGGTAATAATGGTATCAGTGATGTTCATGGACGTGATAAGTGACATCATGTTGGGCGCAAGAAATGTCACTGCTAGATTAGGCAACAGTGAGAGGTCGAAATGGGCATACCGAGGGACACCGCAAGATGGGGTGATCTCACCTTTGCTCTGGCTTCTTCTGAACTCGTTAAGCATGTTAAAAATTCACAATAATTTCCATTTTAACTGAACACCCATCACCTTACTCATGCGTTTTTTTTCTGGATTAAGATTCTCTTCCTAGGCTTTACTCCTTTATTTATCAAGGTAAAATTATTATTATTAGTATTCATGCAACTAAAAATAACACGGTGTTACAGTGAAAAAAAATAAACTTGGAAAATGACCTAGCGTTAGTTGTAGGTCTTGTTGAGTACATTACAAATTGTGTCAAAAAATTTCAGAAACACCCTCAAATTCAGAAGTTATTCTGAAAATACCGTTTTTGGCGATGTTCGTCAACTAATTTTTGATTTGACATTTCCAAAACTATTTAAAATTTTTAAAATGGTCGCAAAATTTATGAGTTAGAGGTACTAAAGTACTACGACCCACCCTAAAACAATTTTTTCAAAATAACTCGAATTTTTGAAGGTGTATCTAAATCTTTGAAAGCGGTTTTTGTATGTCCTCACCAAGGCCTGCAACTCCCACTAGGTCACTTTTCAAGTTCTGACAAAAAGTGTTTTTTTGCAACACCGTGTAATTTACAGGAAATAAACCGGGGATCCCACAGATAAAAAAATTCCAGCTGCGGGGTATGAAGTGCAAAAAATAATCATAACACCCAATTCTTTCCAATACATACTCAGAAATTAAAAATTTTCTAAAAAGAAATGGGAGCATCTAAATGATCTTGAGGTATTCATACCAAAAGATCGTAATGATTTTAGTACTAATTTACCACATGAGAATAGGTAATAGGTGGTAATATGCAGGCATGTTCTGTATTCCATGCGTAATAAAAGTATTTTTATATAAAAATTCTTTTAATAGTTACTTTTACTGTGTAATTGTGACAAACTTTTGTTTCGTTTTCATATGAAAAAATATTTTGACTACTTATACCTTTCTTTTTAATCAATACTTTCGTTTGTTGGTATTGAATAGTAATTGTTTTGTAAAAATGTTCGTAGTACATAATATTCGTATACGTATTGACTTTGATAAATAAGCTTTATTTGCAATACTAATATTTTTTACATAGTCTGAAATAACAAAAACAAAAATAAAAGCAAAAACAAAGTCACATTGAGGAATATCTCAAAAACAAAGAGTTGAGAAGTGAGTTCTAACGGTAGAAATACATCTTTTACTGTGAGTTCGGAAGCTCTTAATGCAAACAACAAAAAAAAAAAAAAGATCTCATGATAGTTATTTTTTAAGGACAATGCCACTTTTTTGGTTACATTATCTAATACCAACTACTTCTTCGTTAACATTACTGTTGCCTAGTATATTTTCATTTAAGCCAGTGACATCCGCTCCGGGCTCGTTTTCATCACTTTACCAAGTTATCACCATAGATAACAGTAGTCAAAAACCAAAGCTGCAAGTCGAAATAGGCAGATATATTATAGTTGTAAAGCGCGGGCGGAGCCCAAATTCATCAAAAATTTCATCGATTCCCAAGAAGATATCCAGGCATTACGACGCCGCAACAATTAACTGTCAATATAGTTTTTCAATATTGCAGGCTAATGTCGGCCAACCCACCGTTTCATCGAACAAGTACTCCAAACCACCACCAATATATCTGAGAGAAATAAAAATCGAACACCCTTATTCAGAAATTAAAATCCGTCACTGCGAGAATACATTAAGAGTGTTTAAATCTAGCATATCTTATTGAAAGGTATATATTTCTATGTTGTTCCTGATGAAATAAAAGATCTACTCATCCTCCAGGGACTTAAGATAAAAAATTTTATTAGTATAATCAATAGGGGGAAGATCTCCCAGCCTTTATTTTGCATTGAACTGGAGCCAAATGATATAAAATTGAGAAAAACCCATACAATTTATAGCATAAAATATCTCTTATAGCGAAAAATCACAGTTGAAAAACCATAGATGCGTTGAGGACCTGTACAGAGCCAGAATTGTCAAGAACATGGCCACACAAAACTTTTCTGCAGTTTACCTACTGTTTATGTTGTTTATAAGCCAAAAACAAAAGCCAAACTATAAAAAAATTCAGTAATTGTGGAGGTAATCACATTGTAGTCATTGTACGGGAAACATTAAACTAAGAACAACTGTTGATATTGAATTAAACATTGCCAATATTAAGGAAAATATTAAACAGGCTGCTAAAAATGCCAGTACCTCCCATCCGCAGACTGGGCTTAATAGAACTTTTTCTTCAGACATTGAACGTCTTGTATGTGAAAAAAGAAGAGCTAGAAGAGACTGGCAACAGCACAGATCACCCCTAAATAAAAAAAGATTTACAGAGTGCACTAAAAGACTCCAAGAATTCCTAGCATCTGAAAAAAATTCATCTCTTAAAAATTATCTGGAAGTTCTTGATGCCAAAGCAGCATCTAATTACCATTTGTAGCGCGCTTCTAGAAAGCTTAAAATACCCGTTGAGCTTAAGCCACATCTGTGCACTTTGACCGGAGGTTGAGGAAGAATCGATACTAAAAAAGGTAAGATATTTCCTGAGCATTTAAAATCCGTATTTACCGCAAACACATGTAGTGGTGTTGGTGATTTCACGAGTGCCCTTGAACCTTCAAGTTTAACATGCGTGATATAATTATAAGCACTAATTGCTGAACTCAATCAGAAGAACGCTGCAGGTATTGATAGAATTAGTAACAAGATGCGGATGAAGTTGCCTCGTATAATAATTAGAATCCTGCTATTTATTTTTAATGCAATATAACCACTGGAGCGTTATCCAGGCCACTGAAAGCTTGCCAAGATCAAAATGAGCAAAGTTCTTACCAAGGCTGATTAATATAAGCCAATAAGTTTACTATCAACAATGTCAAGCTTTTCGGAAAGCTGCTTATGACAAAATTGTTACCAATTCTACGCGATAGTGGGTGCATCCCGGACCATCAATTTGGTTTTAGAAGTCAGCGTAGCACCATTGAACAAATGCATAGATTGGTTGAAGTTACAAGAACAACATTTGAATTAAAGAAGTACTGTACTGATGTTTTTCAGGCACTTGATAAGGTTTGGCATGAAGGTCTAACTTTAAAATTGAAGAAATATCTACCAATAAGCATTCCATAGCTTTTGGAATGTTATATTGCTGCCCGGAAGTTAACATGTGTGGATGGATAATTCATGACCGTGCCCAAAAATATATCTTCCGGTGTGCCATAGGGGAGTATACTGGGGCCACTTCTATATTGGGTTTTTATACTTATGATATGCCTTGAGCAGTAATATGGTTCAACTTATGTGTGTTCAGTTAACATTTATCTACGAAGAGATACTTGTTCGCCAATTAGAATCAAGAATCAAATTATTCCTCAACATTCACAAGTGGTCGACGGCTTACTTAGCTGATAAGTAGAAATTCAACCCTCGGTCTAGATTGTAAGCTTTTAATATACAAGTCACTTTTGAAAGTGATATGGTGCTACGGAATTCAGAACTGCTTCAGCTTTCAATGTAGAAAGAATCCAACGAAGGCAAAACTAAATTTTAAGGTATATAACATCGGCTCCATGGTACATCAAAAGTTCAAATTTGCATCGCGATCTAAATATGTCATTTGTGACAGCTAAAACTGCAAAATTCGCAGAAAATATTAAACAGAACTCGAGCCCCATCCTTATCCCCTTGCTCGTAACATCTTGCAGTCTACTGGACATATCCTCTTAAAAAAGAGAGACACAAGGGCTCTAATACACAACACTCCAGATGAACATATTTTTGTGCTTAATACGACATTTATGTAATATTAATTACTATCATTAAGTTTATGTCCGACACTGGTTGGACCTAATAATTATATCCATTTAAGATTTAAGATTTGAATACTTATTGTTAGTTAATTTTTGAAGATAACTACAATAAATAAATATTAGCGTGTAAAAAAAGAGAAACAAAAATGTAAAGTTCTACCAAATGTTCCCATTCCTGTTGCACACGCTTTAAATATCCATAACTCTTTAAAAATATGCAACCGACTACCCTAAAATTCATTTATTCGCGTCTAATTAAGTTAATGAGGGTATATTCCATCCCCTAAACATTTCGATCGGTGTTGGTCATATAAGTTGCACATAAGTCTCTTCTGATTGATAGTAGGAAGATGGTTTGTAACTAGTAAAGAAAGAAGTAGTATTTTTAAATAAAGCCATATGTTGTATATTCTTCAACTTTACATAATGTAATAATAATAAAATACAAAAAGTACATACTATTTCTACAATAATATTATCTGGCATTTATACCTTTTGTTAGTCTAAATAACAATGGACTTCTTCAAAAATAACCGTTACCAGCTTCACTTCCGATGTTGTAAGTTAGGAGATTCGAATTGGACTCAAAAAATCTTAAGAAAGTTAGTACACTCCTGGAGGTCTAATTTATTACCAAAGTAACGATCATACGAGTCTATTATTAAACCAAGAGTGTGCATTTATTATCTCTAGAGCTTCATTCTGGTGTCTGTGTGCAAGAAATGGTTAAACCTGATTTTTAAAATATCATACTGGTTTAAGATCAAGAGCAGAGTCTACCAATAGACTGTTTTCAATTGCAATATTTAGGTACATATATTATACTTTTGAAAACATGTCATAGACATTAAATATAATTACAAATGATAGCAAGTTGCATGGTTATCGTCATTTTTAACAACCAGGTGTCAGGAATGTTATTATTTTAAAATTCCATAATTAAATTTTAAAATAATGAAACATGTAATCTATAGATTTTGAGAAAAATTTCCACTGGAGATATTTTTACTGAAAATAATTATCATCAATATCAGTACATGCCTCACTCAATCCGTTATTAGTTTGTGTCGTACTACGTGACGAAAAATTAATCTCTAAATCGAGTTAATTTATGCACATCTTAGGTAATACCAAAATATGTCACGTCATATTGCGTTGAGTAGTTAACAAATTTTGTTCAGTACCGCTGCAATGAAGCCCGCCTAACATTAAGAGCTGCAAAAACGTATACATCATGTCCGGAAACGTATTTAGAATGTTTGCTGGGTATTTCTTATTATAAATCAGAGATGGGCGCCGTCAGCGTGATAAGCCTGTTTATATGTGAATGACATCGTAAGTATAAAATTAAAATAAAAAATTGTACATACTATTAAATTATATAAACTAAGATAAGTAAAACCGGCGAAAAAAAAGAAAATTGCAAACGGCGCACACAGGGACAAATTGAGAATTTAGTGCAACAAAATTATTTACCTCATATGGACTCAATAAATTTTAATAAAACTAGGTACCTCAAGGCTTTTAGAGTCGTGGATGTCAGTTTTTAAAAATTTAAAATTGCGGATCCAATATTGCGGACAATTTATGAAAAATTTATCGAATTCGTTTCAAATTCATTACACGGGGTTTTTTGGCGTCGCTGATTACGAATCTTATGTTAGTTTTGAAAAATTCAAATTGGATACGCATCCAATATGGCATACAATTTTTAAAAAATTTATCAAATTCGCTTAAAACTTATTGCACGGGAGTTGGTTGTACTACCTGAGGAAAATATGCTCTATTTATTGAAGGGGGAAACGGATGGACCACTACTTGACTTTTTTATACTTATTAGTTGTTGTGATTTTTAACTTATAAAGCTGGGATCACACGATCGGCACAATGTACCAATTTTCGTGGGCTCACTGAAATAAATTCATAAGTAGCAAGGTAAATTTGCCTTATTTCTCAACTAGTTTAAATATAATTACATAAATGCACCACAATGCATTATTAATAAAGCCATTTTCAAGAATTAATTAAGTAATAATGTCATTTTGGCTTATTACTTATGACTTTATTGCAGTGAGCCGACGAAAATTGGTACATTGTGCCAATCGTGTGAACCAGGCTTAAGGGAAAGTCGTGGAACTGTTTTGAACTTCTTTTATAGCTCTAGCTTAAATAAATTTTCAATATATTTCATAATAAAAATAGTATACACTACATATAATTGCTGCTTTAATAATAACTGCAAATCAAATTAGATACCTGATGCCTAAAATATATTTAAAAAACTTTAAACTGTAAATTTACAAAAAAATGTCGAGTGTAGCAACAATAAACGCTATAGATGCTGCTGACAGGTATAAGTGCGTTTAACAGATAATAATACTTTGCACTCATGTACAGACTAAGTAATGCATTAAAAATGCATTTAGAACATATTAACTGCAATAGTGGTTACATTTAACAAATTAAAAAATTCCATTTTTGTCGTCCTAGTTCAGTCATTTGTCCCTGTGTGAGGCGGAGAAAAAAATTGAAAGAAAATAAAATATTATTACAAAACTATAGATTTGAAAATGAGGAGGGTATGTGGAATGTTTGAAAAAGTTTGAAGGAGCTAGCCGAAGGCAAAATTTAAATGATTGAAAAACGCAAAATGAACAGAATGACGTAAGAGATAAATTTGGAAGAAGCTCGCACAAATTCGAAATTCCAAACAAGCACAAAACGAGTCTTACAAATGCAAGCAAACCTTTGTAGATGCTGTAAAAAAGTGGAGAATGGGTTGGAATTTTTGCAAAAGTAATAGTTGAAGTAAGTAACCTGTCATATATAGTGCAGTTGCAAGTATTTTGCTGAAGCATTCAAGAAGTAAAGTAGCTAGAACTGCCTATTTGAAAAAATTTGTTTAGCCTTCCTGATACCATTTTCTTAAATTTGCTTCAGTTTATTACTCCTACTTTTTTTAGGCAATAAATGCCTATTACTATTATTAGCTGTTACCTACTTTAGGAAAGGGATAGTGATAAAGAAATAGAGAAGACAGGTGGTGAAGGAAGAGATAGAAGAAACCTTCATTATTTTACAACTCTGCTTTTTTCAGCTTTTTTTTTAATAATGCAGTGTTTTATTGGTTATTTTACTTCGCCGATAATTCTGCTACACAATGAGGGAGGTCGATCTGATGTTACATTAGGATTAGTATCTGCTGAAGTAGGTATAGTTCAGTGCCCAGTGACTATGCCTTCATCACTTGAACTATACTACAACAACTGATACAAAGGGACACTAATAAACATCAGAAAAATGCATGGTGTTGTTATTTAATGACTCTTGGATACCGAACTCGAACCTAGGACCTTCGGTATTGTAGTCAACTTGCTAATCACTTCAGCCAACGCTGTTATTATATTAAAAGAATTACGTCTGTTAATTTTAAAACATTTTTAATATGCTTGCTTACTAATAATTTTGTAAAAACAGCAATAGAAAAAATCACTTGCAACATATCGCCTGTGATTGGGATGAGAATTGAATTTCAAATAAAATATTAATCATATAATAACAAAATACGAAAAATCCAAAATGACTACACACACTTCTGCAGCACCGGAATTGTACGGCTTACCAAAAATACACAAAACTGACGTAATTCTTAGACCGATTTCTTCTTCAACCAAAGTCCCTTACTATAACTTAGCAAAATACATCGGTAAAATTCTGAAAAATTTAATCTCCCCAGTCTATAACATAAAAAACTCAGAAGAACTAAAAGATAAACTAAAAAAAACATTAGTTTGGAAGAAGACGACATTTTAGTTCCTTTCGACGTGGTTTCATTATTTATAAATATACCGATACATTTAGCAATAAGAAATATACTTGAAAAATGGAATGAACTTAAAAACACAACAACAATACAAAAAGCACAATTTCTCAAACTTCCTCAGTTTTGCCTAAAAGACAACAACTATTTTATATTTGTTAATAAAGTTTTTACCCAACTTTATGGAATGCCGATGGGTAACCATTTATCACCGACAACTGCTGATATTGTACTTGACTCCCTTTTAGACGACGTGATTGAACAACTAAAATCAAAACATGTAACAATAAAATTTATATCAAAATACGTTGATGATCTATTTGCAATAACCAAAAAATCTGACGAAACAACAATATTAAATACACTCAATGGGCACCATAATAAACTACAATTTACAGTAGAAAAGGAGAAAAATAAAGAAATAGCCTACCTTGACACAAAAATAATAAGAAATAAAGAAAAATTATTGACAAACTGGTATCAAAAGCCAACATCATCAGGCAGGATCATAAATTATCACTCAACACAACCACATAAAATGAAATTAAATACAGCAGCTAATTTAATCACCAAAGCCCTAAAAATAAGTGACGAAAGATATAATAAAAACAATATTGAGAAAATAAAAAACATACTAATAAAAAAAACGCTAAAAAATCATAAGAATGAAAAACCACCACAAACAAATGTAATAACAAAATTCTATAGTGTACCATATATACCAAAATTAACAGAGATGGCCACCCTAAAGAATACTCTTTCAGATCAAGAAAAAGAAAAAATAGCATATAAATCAAACAAAACACTCAGACACATACATATGTATACACAAACACAAAATCAAACTTAGATAAACTAAAAATTCAAAATGTTGTTTAAGCCCGTGATACACTAGCATACAAAGTCGTGCGATCTACGAAAAAGTACAACGCTGGTATGATGGAGTTTATGAAAATTTTCAAAAGACAATAACAATTCATCACACGAGGGTTGTATATTTTCGTAGATCGCACGACTTTGTATATAGTGTATCACGGCCTTTATGAAATAAAATGCGGGGGTAATAAGAAGGAAAAATGTGAAATAGTATACATTGGAACTACAAAGAGAATGTTAGTTATAAAGCTATGTACAGACGGCTGTCAGATCTTACAATATTGCCAGTCAAATGTGCTCAAAATTTCTTATAACCGTGTGAACTGACAATTTTTGTCAGACGTCGTTGCCAGAAAAAGCATTGTCAGTCCATTGCAAGACTAGCAGCTGACAACAAATTTTCAGACATCTTACAATCATGTGAACACATTGTAAAATTATTGCCAGATATTTGTCGTACATTTTAATATTGTCAGATGTGCGAAGTTTATGCATCTGACAATGGCGTCATTGTAAGAGAATTCTTTCTATGGGCAACACTGCACACGCTTGATTTTAAAGAAAAAATTGATAATAAAATATATGCAGAAAAAATCATTGCAATTGCTTCTTTATGGTCCATAATAATTTATACTTTAAATTTTAACATTTAACACAAACGATAAATATTTAACAATTTCTAACAAATGATTTTAAGTCTGGCATCGCATAACAACAGATCTAACAATTTGTGCATATGACAACCGTGTGAACTCACAATTTTTCTACTGACGATTTTGTCAGATGATTTTATTGTCATACAAACGTCTGGCAATAAATTGTAAGATTTTCTGACAACCGTGTGAACTGACAAGGAATATTGTGCTGGCAATTTTCGATTGCCAGTACATTGTCAGCACATTGATCTGACAATATTGTAAGATCTGACAATCAGATCACGAATCTGATATTAAGAAAAATAAAGAAACCACGACATTAGCACAACATGCAAGAGACAACAACCATAAAATAAATTTCGAGGATGTGGTAATATTAAATAGGGAAAAACTGGAAAATAAACGTTTCACTATAGAGAGTCTACGTATTCAAGAGAAAATACACAAGACTATGAACTATAAAGAGGATAATGACAACACAAAGCTACAATATTCAGTAGCAATAACTTAAATTAGTTGAAGATCTGTGATAATAGTATTAAGTTGACTATACATCCATTTTGTGTTGTGATGTACCATTTTATTTATTTATTTATTTATTTATTATTTATATCTGTGTCGTGTTGTCCAGTTTTTATGATAATAAATTTAAAAATGAATAATTGACAGTGATATAAATAGTAAGTTTAAATCTGTGATAATACATTATGATCCTTAAATTATTTTAAATTAATACATATACTTTTTTGCTAGATATCTATTAATAAAATTCCACCCCTGAAGAAGTTTGCAAAAAGCGGACGAAACGTTGGGAGAAACAAAAATAATGTAATTTTTATTTCCTATATAGAGAAAAATAGATGACCACCAGCGTGACCATTTTAGCATTTTTGCAGCTAAATTTAGCATTTTTTTTTGTTGATTTAGCTGCAAAATTTTCGATTTAGCAGTTAGCATTTTCGTTAGCATTTTTCAATTTTTTATTTAGCATTTTCTAGCATTTTTTAATATTAATCTACATAACTTTTAACAATATCTCTTATACGTAAAAGAGGCTGACTTCCAAAACGTCAACTGCCTTCCAACAAAGTTTAGTGTTTCATAACACTGCAGAACAAAACATTGACAATGCATACCCTTTCAAAACGTCGTTAAGAAGTATTTAGAACACCGCAAACAATCAATCAGCGCATCGGTTGCAAAGTTGGTGCTCATGGTTACAATGTTTCGCAACTTTGGATCTGTGCACGTTATAAATACCGTATCCTAAGACTGTACAAACTTTGTACTTTTTACGTAAAAATTGAATAGGCGAAAGCTTTAGAATATTTTACAAAAACCAATTTTTAAACGTTGTTTATAAACGAAACGTAAGTGAGAAACGAATTCTTCTCGAAGAACCGTCCGTGAATTAATATTTTTGGTTTGCTTTAAATACTTTATGTATAGTGACAAACTAGTATTTACTTAGCATAACCCAGCAAAAGTTATTGCTTTCCCGAAGCATATTTGTGAGGGATACAATGTTACAGAATCACTTGATGTTGCGCATGAATAAGGAATTTTTTTGTTCGAGATGCGCCAGGTGGAATCAACACATTTAGCTTATTAAAGTGCTTCAAAGAAGTAATACTCAGATGCAAAAGTTACTGGCTTGCAAAAGTTTTTGTGATAACTTTCTATTTTGCTAGAGAGTCCGCCTTACGTTAGTGCTTGTTGTTGTTATTGCTTCCAAATCACTATTTTTTATTTAGCCGCAAAAATTTTTAGGATCTGGTCACACTGATGACCACAAATAGCCCGAAAAAATAACATGAAAATAAAATATTAATTATTTTTAGATCAAATCAAAGCCATTTTAAACAGATTTCAGTGCACATTATTAGTCAAATTTAAACATTTTTCAGGTTTCGCCGAAATCAATATTTAATCGTTGGCGGCAAAAACAACTTCAGTTTTTATCACACGCGATTGCCTTGCTTTTAGCACCAATTATGAGCCTATCTTAGAGCTATAAGTTACATTTCTTGTAAAAATAAAAATACATTTTATTATACATATAACTTGATAAGGCTAAAATTCGTATCGCTCTGTTAAGCAAATGAGATGTGATAATTTCTAGGAAACAAATAACTCCAAAGTTAATTGTAAGTAAATACATGGTGACCGATGACATTTTTCGAAAAGTGGCACCAAATAGGGGATTTATCAAAAAAGGAGCAAAATTAAAAAAAAACAAGAAAACTACACTAAACTTTTTAATTTTAATGTATTTTCATATAACTCACCCTAAATAAAGGGGGTAAAAAAGTGGCAAGGCAGTCGAAAAAGTGGAAACGCAGTCGAAAAAGTGGCAAATTGCTACTTTAGTCGGTCAAACGGTCACGCTGTGTAAATATTCTGACAACGGAACAACTAGATGTTTTCAAAGCATTTTCCCGATTGGATTCGTCTTTCAGACATCTAGCAATACTGACATGCAAACACGGCACTAAGAGCGCTACTTTTGCTTATTTTACTTGTCCCTATATAACAGAAAATATTTTCATTATTGAAATAATACACAATTTTACATTGAACGTTGCAAGACTAGCTTGCGGACGATATCCATCAACTAGTTTGATGCATGACCAGCTGAATAGTTTTTCTTTTATACATTCTTTGAGTACGTCGAAATTTCCTGAAGCAGCCGTTGATGAAATTGTCCTCTGTGACAAGTTGCGCAACATAATTTCGTCGTGAAAGTGCAAAAATTACTCATAATCCCATCTCTAGTATACATACAAGGATATAAGCAAATTGCTTTTTTTTTTCTAGTGTTAACGTGTCAATTTCACGCAATAAATTTTCGAAAATTTAACCGTTGCTTTAAGTTATTTTATTGTTTTTCTCGTATGCTTAAAAAAATATATATTTGTGACACAGTTTTACATGTAAATTTGTTGCAAAAGTACAAATTCTATTCGCATTGTTTCAAGTTGTCGTTTTGTATTTTATTCTCACGTATTGTGTGATTTTTTAATAAAACATATTTTACAAATAAATTTTATGTTTTGCATTTATTTTACTGTAGAAATACAAACATACAATGATTTTAATTTAAATGTGTTTTACAAAAAGACTTGCATGTAACTACATGAGACTACAAATGGACTTGTGAACGTGTGAAATACTCGTGTGTTTGATATACTACGAAACAAATTTAAATACAAATAATCTAAGTAAAAACAAATTTCGTACTGTTTTTTAACTTCTCGCTATAGGAAGTTGTTTTTTTTTATTAATAACATACTAGGAAACAAATTATTTTATATTTCAAAAATATGTGATTATTTTTCATTAATGGAATGAACAGGTGAGTAGACTTTAAAAGGGGAAGCAACATATTTCCTACTGATATGTTTGTTCCCATTTAAAAATGGAAGATGTTTTAAACACATGCCTGTATCTAAACAATTTAATTTAATTAAATCAAATTAATATTTGACATGTTCAGTAAAATATTACTTGTTTCTTAAAAATACATTGAAGTTGGTTATGAAGGGGTACGGCTAGTTTCTATGCACCCTTCACTGCTGTTAATGCCGATGAACCGTAAATAAAATAATTTCATGGATTACTGAAATCGATAAAATTCAAGATTAATATTATATTAACTTCATCATGCTAATGATTTCAAGATAAATATAAAAATTTGGGGCTCGTTTGTATGAATTTTCTTTCTCTGTTAAGACGTGAATGATTATAGAAGTATTAATATTATTAATTAATTTAATTTGAAAATTTTACCTGTTTTTTAAGGTTAAGTAATTGTCTATATGCATTTCTTTCCCGCTTTCGGAACTCGTCTGTAGACTTCAACCCAAAATATTTTTGAATTTAACTAACAAACTTCGTATGTTTATAGTAAAACTCTTAATACTATATTGAGAATCATAATATACAAACATAATAAGTTTGAATGCCGTAAACAAAAATCTTTACAAAGCAGGCATATTTATTCGATTGGGCATCTATTTTATTTTCTACCACCTTTTTACAATTCTATGTAGGGTTGCCAGTTTTGAAATCGTAGAAATCAATACATGAGAGAAAAAAATCAGTACAATTGAAAAAAAAATCAGTACATTAATTTTTTCAATATAGTTAAAAGGCTTTAACTAGGAATGTAACTCATACCAGTTTAGCGCATGCGAATGCGAATACTACATTTTAATTTTTGCGAAAGCAAATGCAAATATTACAATACGTTAAAAAATCACATGAAAATAAATTTATATAAGAACATGAAGTTGTATTACATACATGGATGTACTACATATAGCATTTTATTTAAACTGAGTCTTGTATTGAGCAAATATGTGTTAATTTATTAAAAACATGAAATCATAAAATAGAAAGATACATATGTACATATATTTGTATATGAAATTAATGAGTGACACTTGTTTCTCGTGGAATTTACTACAACAATGACTAGTTAATATTGTTAGCGATTCAAATTTGTTTGTGCGAAGTAATCAAGATGCTCAAAACATTTTTTAAAAGTTTTAACAGACTAGTCTTAAGTAGAAAATACTGCTGCCGAAAATACAATGCCTTTTCGTTTTCAAAAAATTAAATAGGTATATTTCCAAACACCGCTGGACTTTAGTTTAATTTTGATGCTTATGAGAACTTTTTTTTTTAGAAAAGCTTTCTGATAAAGCTTTGAAGAATGCCTTACTTATAAGTCAAGTACGTTCAAGCCATGTGCACAGTGTGCAAACTTTTATAAAGAATTTTTTGTGCTTTCACATCGACGAGATTTTTTTTTTTTTAATGCATGTTTTTTATTTATTGTATCTTCAAATATGAACTAACAATAAGTATTCAAATCTTAAATCTATAAAAAAATTATTAGGCCCGACCAATGTCGGACATAAGCTTAGTGATAGTTATTAATAATACATAAGTAGTGATAAGCAACAAAAAGAAAAAAGTGTTTTCAAGCAGCTTCATCATCTAGAGTGTTGAATATTAGAGCCCGTGTATCTCTCTTTTTTAAGCGGATGTGCCCAGTAAACTTCAAAATAAAGGGTGTTTTTTATTGAGGTATAGAACTTTAAGTTGGCATCACTTTTTTAACTGGCGGCCATTTTGTCAGCTGTCAAGTGATTAATATTTAGTTTGGTTTGCCATTTCATCATGAACAGGTTGACAAAAGAACAACGCTTGCAAATCGTGCAAATTTATTTCGAAAATAATGGTTCAGTTCGCGAAGTTTACCGCAAGCTCCGTCCATTTTATGGTCGACATAATCGTCCATCAGAACAATTAATTCGGTTAACCATGGATCGTTTTCGCACTACGTTTACTCTATGTGATAATACGCATCCGCAGAGACGTCGAACAGTGCGCACCGAAGAAACAATTGCCGCTGTAGAGCAAAGTGTTGAAGAGGACCCGAATGAATCGATTCGCCACCGTGCACAGCAATTGGAGCCGACTAACCGACTATTTTGTTCCCGAATTGGATGGCATGAATGTGGATGAGTTGTGGTTCCAACAAGACGGCGCTACATGCCACACAGCGCACGTCACAATCGATTTATTGAAGGAAACATTCGATGAGCGCATAATTTCGCGGAATGGACCTGTCAATTGGCCACCAAGATCGTGTGATTTGACACCATTGGATTATTTTCTTTGGGGATATGTGAAGTCGCTCGTCTACGCCAACAAACCAGAAACGTTAGGGGACTTGGAAGCCAACATTCGTGGCGTTATTGCCAACATACGGCCCCATATGCTCGAAAAAGTGGTTGAAAATTGGACCTGTAGAATTGGCTTTATTCGAGCCAGCCGCGGCGGCCACATGCCCGAAATCATATTTAAACATTAATGACATAAAATTATCCTTCCAATAAAGCCAAATTGATGGACATTAAAACGATTTTCTTGTGTTTTATTTCAATTCAAAGTTCTATACCTCTTAAAAAAACACCCTATATTACAAGCAAGCGGATTAGGATGTGACTCGAGTTTTGTTAGATATTTGCCTGTGTATTTTACAATTTCTTCAGTCACTAGTGGCATATTCAAATCGCGATGTGTAGTCGAATTTTTGATGTACCATGGAGCCGATGTTATCATGCGTAAAATTTTATTTTGCCTTCGTTGAATTTTCTCTACATTTGAAGCTGAAGCAGTGCCCCATAGTTGAATTCCGTAAGACCATATTGGCTTTAAAAGCGACTTGTATATTAAAAGTTTGCAGTCTAGGCTAAGTGTTGAATTTCTACCAATCAGCCAATGTACCTGAGTTAATTTAAGTTTCATTTGAGTTAACTTAGAGTCAATGTGATGTTTCCATGTAAGTCGTCGATCAAGGTGTAAACCAAGATATTTCACATGTGAATGTTGAGGAACAACTTGATTGTTAATCCGAATGGGGGAGCAAGTATCTCTTCTTAGGGTGAACGTTATATGGACACACTTTTGTTCATTGACTTTAATTCTCCATAAGTTTAACCAAAGCTCCATCTGGCTAATGTGTTCCTGGAGTTTGCGGGATGCCTCATCAGGGTTTTCGCGCATACTAAGGCAGGCTGTATCGTCGGCAAATGTGGAAGTATGGATACTACTGCTCACAGGCATATCACAAGTATAAATCAAATATAAAACTGGTCCCAGTATGCTCCCCTGTGGCACACCGGATGAAATAGTTTCAGGCCTACTCGTAAAGTCTCCTTCCACAACAGTGAACTTACGGGAAATAATGTAACTTTACAAAATATTTAAAATGTTTATTGGTAAGTAAGTCTTCAATTTTAAAATTAGGCCTTCATGCCACGCTTAATCAAATGCCTGGGAAACGTCAATAAAGAGCGCAGAACAATACTTTTTTTCCTCAAAAGTTCTTCTTATAAATGGAACCAGTCTGTGAGTTTGTTCAATGGTGCTATGCTGACTTCTAGAACTAAATTGATGGTCTGGTATGCACCCACTACTTATTAGAATTGGGGACAATTTTGTTTTGAGCAGTTTTTCGAAAAGCTTTGACATAGTTGATAGTAGACTTATTGGCCTATATGACTCAGCCTTGGCTAGATCTTTGTCCGGCTTTGGAATCATTTTAACCTTGGCAAGCTTCCAGCTGTGTGGATAATACTCCAGTCGTAAAATGGCATTAAATATGAATAATAGGATTCTCATTGCAATACGAGGCAAGTTCATAAGCATCTGGTTACTAATTCCATCAATACCCGGAGCTTTCTTCGGGTTGAGTTCGGCAATTAATTTTTGTAAATCACGCGTCTTAAACTTTATGTGTTGAGGGGGTAGAGCGACTACATTCGGCAAATCAGCAACACCAGTACATATGTTTGGCGTAAAAACGGATTTTAAGTGCTCAGCAAATATTTTACCTTTTTCAGTATCGCTTCTTGCCCAACTTCCGGTAGATGTGCGTAGAGGTGGCTTATACTCAATGGGTGTTTTAAGCTTTCTAGCAGCGCGCCACAAGGAGTAATTAGACGCTGGTGTGACATCAAGACCTTCCAGATAATTTTTAAGAGATGCAGTTTTTTCAGATGCAAGCAACTCTTGGAGTCGTTTAGTGCACTCTTTAAATCTGATTTTATTTTGTGGTGATCTGTGCTGTTGCCATTCCCTTCTAGCTCTTCTTTTTTCACGTACGAGACGTTCAATGTCTGTAGAATAAATTTTATTAAACCCAGTCTGTGGATGGGAGTTAGTGGCATGTTCAGCAGCCTGTTTAATATTCTCGCTGAGATTGGCAATGTTAGATTCAATATCATCGGATGTTCTAAGCGTAATGTTTTCCGTACAATGACTACTGAGATATTTTTTGAACCCCAGCCAATTAACACGATTGATCATCTTCACATATGGGTCAGGTAAGTTACTTCTTAATGGACTACAAATTGTAATGATCGTCGGAGAGTGATCGGACGAAAGATCAAGAGAAGCTTCAACTTGAATTAAATCCCTAGAGATATTTTTTATGACGCCAAAATCTATAACATCCGGAATTTTTTGTATGTCAGTAGGCCAATAAGTGGGCTCCCCACTCGAAATGACATCCAAGCCCATTTTTGAAATAGTGTTGAACAATGCTCGACCTCTGGGGGTAATAAGACGCGAACCCCAGAACGTATGCTTAGCATTGTAGTCGCCAGCTGCTACAAAACAAGGTCCAAGAGATTTGTAGAAATCCTCATATTGATTCTCAGTGATTGAAAATCTGGGAGGGGAGTAAATTGATGATATAACAAAATTTGTACAAAAACTTTCAATGCCAATATTTGTTGCTTGTAGGTGTTCTTCACAAATGTTATCAAGAACATAGTGCTTGAGTCTTGACTTTATTAGAATTGCTGATCCACCGCAAGCCCTTCCTCTAGGGTCCTTTGTATCATATATAGTGTAGCCATAAATTTTAAAAAGACTTCTGGAAGTCAAATGAGTCTCAGATACTAACATTACATCAATATTTTTTTCCGTGAGGAGGTGCTCAAGTTCATTTTTATGTTGGCGAATGCCGTTTGCGTTCCAGAAACATATTGTTAACGTGTTCATGGCTTGTTAATTAATGCTTGAAGCAGAGTATTCTGCATTCGCAGCATTTCTTGCATCATGCTAGTCATATTTGTTGTAAAATTGTTTATAGTTTGCACCAGATTTTCAATAGTAGCTTCAAGGTGATTAAAATTGAAGCTTGCGTCAGTATTTTTTGAATTATTTGGCGGGGAAATATTTTGTGTGGGAATTGATTTTGTCTTAGCAGCATCTGCATACGATACACGGGAAGTAACTGGTTGGCTCATTTGCGCAAAAGTGGCAGAGTAAGCGTTTGCTGATTGAGCTGGAGCTAATTTACTTACAAAAAATTAAACAAACAAAAAATATTCGTAGTACATATTATTCGTAATAGGTACATACTGTCTTTAATAAATAAGCTTTATGCTTTGCTGATATTTTTACATAGTAAAAATAACAAAAGCAAAAAAAACCGCAAACAAAAAAAAATTAAACAAATTGATATTGAGGAATACTATATATATGTGTACCTCTAAACAAATAAACAATCATAAATAACAAAAACAAAAAAAGACCGCAAACATAAAAAAAAAACACAAGCGAATATCCCTTGAGGAATTCTTTGTATGAGTGCCTCAAATACAAAAAAAATTGAAGTGAGTTCTAACGGCAGAAATGCTTATTTTACTGTGAGTTCTGAAACTCTTAATGAAAAAAATATAAATAATAAATCTGATGAAAGTCTTTTTTTAACGTCAACGCCAATTTTTCGTCAGCGATCAACTTCGCTTTGTCCAATGCCAAATAGTAATGATGCATTAACATTACAGTTGCCTAGTACTTCTTCATATAAGCCAGTAATATCATCCCCTTCAGGCTCGTGTTCATCACTTAACAAAGTTATCACTACAGATAACAGCGGCTCGAAACTCAAGGTACAAGTCGGAATGGACAGATATATAACCGTGGTAAAGCGTGGGCGAAGCCCGAATTCTACAAAAATTTCATCTGCTCCAAAAATGTCTAGGGATAACAGCGCAGCCTCAACTAATCGCCAAAACCGCTTCGAAATTTTGCAAGATGACAACGACAAACCCGAGGTATCCTCGAATAAAATATCCAAGCCGCCACCAATCTATTTGAGACAAAAAAATTCAAATGCCCTTATTAAAAAATTAATTTCGGTTATTGGTGAGAATAAATTTCACATTGTTCCAATAAAACGTGGAAACATAGATGAAACTAAAGTCCAAATTTATGACGAAAAAGATTTCCGTAAAATGGTTGCTGAATTTGAAAAAAATAAAACAAGCTTCTACACATACCAGCTTAAGAGCGCTAAAGGCATGCAGATCGTATTGAAGGGCATAGATTCTTATGTTGTTCCCGAAGAAATAAAAGATGCACTCGTCCTCCAGGGGTTTAAGGTAAAAAATGTGTCCAATAAATACAGTGCCATAATTGCCAAGAATATGGCCATACAAAAACATACTGCAATTTACCATCTGTTTGTGTTGTGTGCGGCGAATTACACGGCACTGCTAGTTGCAATAAGCCAAAAGATCAAAGTGATAAAAATGCAGTAATTGTGGAGGTAATCACACCGCTAACTACAGAGGTTGTCCTGTGTACTCTTTCGTAAAGAAGACATCGACGAGATGACAACTTTCTTAAATAAAATTAATTCGTTCAAAAATGCCAACTATGCACAGATATTGAGCAGTTGTAAAGCATGTGCAACAGTTGATCACGCATACGCAGAAAAAATTCGCAGAACTTCTACATAAATTTGCTGAATCTACGAACATACCCCCCTATATGTATATTTTTCATGCTGGCTTAAAATAATTTTCGTGTTTTTGACGTTTGTTAATGGCGATTTTTTTCGTAAAAGAAGTACAAAATTTTTTTGTCTTAAATATTCGCATACATTTTAGCAAATTCAAATAGCAAAAGTAAGCGAAAAATTTGCAAATGCGAAAATTCGTTACATTCCTAGCTTTAACCATTCTTAAAACAAAACATGAATTCAATGTATACTTTGTACCAATGCATATGTAATTAATAAAATAATATTTTCAAAAAAATTTTCGAAAAAGAAACTTTAAATTCATTATTTGCATGTATCAGAAATCACTTATAGCAAATCTTTCTTGCAAATTTAAATTAAAAAAATCTCAATAAAATTAGCATTAACATTAACTTAAATTAAAATTTATATGATCTCTGACAGTTTTGGCAGAATTTGCTTGAGCATTATATGGATACCACTTTGACAATAAATTCGCCTTAAAGCGAACGTAAAGTAAAGATAACTGGTGATTTAAAGAAAATAGGCTTTCTTATACATTGATCATAATTAATATATAAAAACAGTACAAAAACAGCACATACATGAAAAAATCAGTACATTTGCGTACTGATTTGCTAGTTATGCATAAATCAGTACTTTAAACAAAAATCAGTACATGTACTGGCAAAATCAGTACGACTGGCAACCCTAATTATATGGCAAAAAGGAAGAGATAAGCTGATTTTGAGTTAATGGTACTTCCGTAATCTGCATATTCGAAAGTACCCCTGGTCAAAATCTCCATTAATTTGTGTCATTTTTCACGAAGTTTTTTAGACTTCTAACACCACTTGGAATAATAGCGTAACTGAGGTTATACTTTGGTATATTTCAACTTAAATGTATTACTTATAATTTGTAGAAAGATGTTCGCTTAAAAAAATTAAGGTGAGCAGAGAATTTTCCAACAAAAATTTCTGAAAATCGACTTGAAAGCTTAAAAGTTCTATCATGCAAAACAGTAAAATATGACTTAAACACTTTTTCCTTATTGCCACAAAATTAGCTGCCACATTGGGAAACAATAAAAGTATTAAAAAGCAAGAAGAAAATTAAAACATTTATTTTCATACATGAAATACTGAAGTTTATTTATTTGAATTCTACAGACGAGTTTCAAAAGCGGGAACGATAAAAACAAGTAACCATAAAAACAAGTAAAATTTTCAAATTGAGACGCTTAGTGCAATAACTCCATAAGCCACATGGAATCAAAAATTGATTTTATGTGCTCAATCTATTTCTGGGTATCATAGCATTATATGCTAAAAAGATTTCAAGTAAATTTGATTATTTTGGCGCTGTTATTACAAAATATACTTCTTCCAAAATAATATACTTTCATTTTGTTTTCCTCAATAACTCTTTACTTGTTCTTTTTTTCATCGATGGATTTTGGTGAAACTGGAATCTTTTTTTCAAGTTCTTCTGATATTTCTGTTAAATCAATGAGTATTAAAGGACTTTTCCCAAGAGACATGAAATTTATACCAGAAAATACCGCGGTATGATTTTTTTAAGTTTTTTTGGCATACGCAGTTGTTGCACAAAAAAATATTATTATTTTTGTTGATGTGGCTTACAGAGTTGTTGCTGTTTATAAAAAGTTTTTTCAAAGTTTTAGAAGAATTTTTTAGTATGTTATTAGAAAATATTTCTTAAGTAATTATATTTTTTGTAATGTGCAATGACATTTCATTTTAAATCTGAAAACAGTACATCTATTTTTATTAAACACTCCATTGATGAAGAGTACTAGGAAATAAACACTACAAAAAATTAAGAGCAGCAAATAACACATTAAGTGGATTTACAAAAAAGTATACTAAATATATTAAAATAGTGGCTAATAAGATGATTAATATAAAATCGTTTGTGAAATACATTCCACCAGTTAATCACAATTTCTACAATAATTTGAAGGCTGCACATATTGAAGGTGAAGCAGATGTTGTATAAATTATTTAGATATTAGCCCAATTCACAATCTTGTGGAAATGGTCTTGCATCGTTGCATGTGCAAAATTGTATAGTATATTGATAGTCACCACTTAACAATTCTTAAGGCTCAGTTAGCCGACTGTAATGTAATGTAACTGTAACGTAGAAAACAGCTGGTCGATATTTTTATATGAAAAGTAAGTTACGTTACATTACATCTCTATAATCATTTTCATTACTTTTCACATACCAATATCGATCAGCTGTTTACTACTGTTAGTAGTAGGGAACTATCGCTTCTGGGACAATTAAAATTGTTAAATTGTGGCTGAAATTGTTAAATTGTTGCTGAAATTGTTAAATTTGGGTAATTAAAATTTGAAAATTGTTAAATTCTTGGAAATTTGTGTTTTTTTTTGTTTACATAAGGAGTTTTTTGTTTACATTAGGAGTTTTTTGTTTACATTAGGAGTTTTTGTTTACATTAAGTGTATGTCTGTCTGTCGGTCTGTCTGCCTGACCGTGGGAAGTTTGTGTGTGGAATATTTTGTGTGAATGTATTAAGGCGGTTCATAGTTTGGCGGTTTTTATGTGTGTATGTGACGACGGGGAAAATCATGAAAATGGTTTTTCCTAATGCTGACGGAAAATCATCTAATGATTTTTCGTAATTCCGAAGGCAAAACATGATAATTTTTCGAAATACCGAAGGCAAAACATGATAATTTTTCCTAATGCCTACTGCAATACATGATAATTTTTCCTAATGCCTACTGCAATACATGATTATTTTTTTTCCTAATGCCGACGGCAATACATACTTATTTTTCCTAATGCCTACGGCAATACATAATTTTTTCCTAATGACGACGGGAAAACATGATTATTATTATTTTTTTCCTAATGCATACGGCATGCATGATAATTTTTCCTAATGCCTACGGCAATGCATGATAATTTTTCCTAATGCCTACTGCAATACATGATTATTATTTTTTTCAAATGCCGACGGCAAAAAATGAATATAATTTTTTCAAATGCCGACGGGAAAATGATTTTTCCTAATGACGACGGGAAAACGTGAAAGTTATTTTTTCTAATGCTAATGTAGGTGTTGCTAGACTGTGGGAATTTAAGGCTGACCGTGATTTGAGTGGGCGGCGTTGTTGCCGTAATATGTAACCATAGGAATTTGTGGATGTGTCTGTCTGTCTGTGAGAATTTAGGTGAAGGTTTGATTGGCAGGGGGCGGGGTGTAGTTGAGGTAGATCGATTGCGTGTGTAGTTGTGTGTGAATGTGTGTGTGTATGTGTGTGTGTGTGTGTGTGTGTGTGTGTTTGTGTGTGTATGTTTGTAGGAATTTCAATGTGTGTATTTCTGTAGGAGCTTAAGGCTGATTGTGATTTATGAGGGGTGAGGTGTTCTAGTAATATGCAACCGGGGGAATCTGTGTGTTTGTATGTCTGTAGGAGTTTAAGGCTGACCATGATTTGGGTGGGCAGGGTTGTTGACGTAATATGTAGCCATGGGGATTTGTGAATGTGTCTCTCTATAGTAGTTTAAGGTTGATCGCGATTTGAGGTGGGTGAGGATGTTGTTGAGGTAAATTGGTTATGCGTATGTATGTATGTATGTATTTTTGTAAGAATTTAAGATGATTGTGATTTATTAGGGGCGAGGTGTTCTTGTAATATGTAGCCGTGAGAATCTATGTGTATAGACGTCTGTAGAAGTTTAAGACTATCTGTAATTTCAGGTAGGTGAGAGTGTTGTGTTGTTGAGATTAATCTTATATATTGTATATGTATGTATGATCATGGGAATTTGTGTATGTATATCTGAGGGAGAATTTAAGGCTCGTCATGATTTGCAAAAGGTGGGGTGTTGTTGAAATTTTCTTGGATATTTCTTATATGAATTCTGCTATGTGTGTGTATTTGAGCTGGTATTTATATGTAGGTAGAAATAAATTGTTTTCAACATCGACATATAGTACTATAAAATACTATCATATATCTGGACTTCCCTAATCCTAGTATGCTTTTGTACTTACGATTGCTTTATATTTTCTCATGCTTAAATTTGTCTCGCGTTGAAGTCGGTCTGTGTGAAATTTGTTTATATTACAGATTTTGTTTATTTAACTACATTCGTCTTCTTTGACTGAAAGAGTTATCTACACACAGAGAAAAACCAACTTGAAATCAGTAAGAACCATGCTGAATTAATAAGAACCATTAGCGAAGGTTTAGTCATATTGAAATTTCTTATTTCAATATGGACAAAATATTAATTTACAGTATTCATTTATTAAACTCATTAGTTTGTAGATATCTCAATATACATTTTCTATTATATTAAAAATTATTGAATTAATGTGATGAATTCTTATTTTTAAGCTGCAGATTTTCCCTGAGTGTATGGATTGTTTATATTTGCATTGTGCTTTAACTAAACGACGCTTCATATATTTTCATGATGTAGATCTAATAAATACTTAAGCATTGATAAGAAATTTGATATGTATACATACATATCTACAAATTGATTTTATGTATGTATGTATGTATGTATGTATGTACATATATATGTACATACAAATAAGTGTTCAACTCAATCTTTGAATACATTTTTTATTTTATTTTTTGTCATGTGATGTCTGTTGTTGGTGAAATTAAAAACATTTTAATTTTTATCTGCGTTTACTTAAAAGTTTGTGAGGATTTTCTGTTGTAAGTAAAACTGAATTCTTGAAGATATGTACTTACATACTCTATAGTAATAGTAACTATAATAGAAATATTTCTTATACTTAATTTACAGTTTTTTAAAGTATAGGGTATAAAATTTTTTCTAGCTATAGCCTTCTACATTTATTTTGGAAAACTTGCTTTGCTTTTTAAAAATGTATAAACATTTTTAAATGAAACTGATCCGGCACTCCAGCTTAGGTACTGATAGTTTTTTTTTTGTTGTTAGTTAACTTACTTATTTTTTATTTTTTATTGATAAACATTGGAAATCAAAAGGGAGTTTTATGTTGTAATTATTATTTTCATAATTGTTGAAAACAATCGCTGCTTTTTGTTTGTTTTTTGCGATGAAATCATTTGAATTACTTTTGCAACTTTACGCGTTTATAAAAATTATGTTATTTTCTATATTTCTTAATTTATAAGACTTTTAGACTTTGTCCTTTAGGGGTTATATATTCTATTATACGATTATGAATAAGAATGCAGTAAGCTGATGTATTTGCTTACTGCTTCAAATTAAAATTTTATTAAATTGAATAAAAGGAGTTTTTTTTCTTAAACTCTGATGCAGTTAGAAACGCTGGAGATTCTTTCATATAACAGCTTTTTTGAAATTTTTGATACATAGTATAATATAGAATTGGATAACATTTATTTTTAATTTTTATGTTAAGAAGTACGGGTATGAGACTGAATTTAAATGTACTTTTAAATTAGTTAAATCATAATGAACAAACATATTTTCTTCTTTAATAGCGATCAACAGAAAACGAACTCGTTTTCATATAATTTAGGTATACCCTATCGACGGCTCCTCTAGGATAAAAGATGACTTTGTATGACGAAATTTCTGTTGCTTTATACTGATAATATGTTTACATTAATAAGATACATATACATATGTTTATTTTATGAACGGTGAGCACCTATGGCTTTTATTTAATGTTCTATATGACTTTTTTTTTCATTTTATTAAAGTTCAGCGTATTGTATATATATTTCTGAAATGTTTAAGTGTTTTTTGTGTGCCCATCGGGCAGAGTGTACGTATTAGTTGGTCAGTCAGTCTCTATTTTTATTTATTTTTTTTTCTTCTAATGTGCCACTCCTTTTTCAGATTTTACTACTTGGAATAGAGAATTTTTGTCTAATTTTTTGGTGGGTATATACATTAGGTATGTAGAAATTAGTTTAGATACAAAGAAATGCATGTTTAATATACAACTATTGTATCAAATCGATCTCAAATAACTCAGTTACCTCTACCAGCAATTCACCGTTGGTGTATTCATAAAGTGTTAGAAACAATGAAATATCTATGTTTTGAGAGAATTTTTCCCCTCAAGTATTTCTACATGAGGTTTGAGGGGTCAATCACTGTCGCATTCATATGTAATGATTATTCACTTAAAAAACGTCATCATCACCATCAATCATCTCCGTATACAATACATTCATGAGTTGGGTTGATCCAGATACAATTGCTGTCTCATCACCTTCTAACAGCTTTATATATTTTGCTAGTATGCATGCCTTAGCATGCTTCTATCGATAGCGACGTAAGAGTCCGAGATGTAGAGTGTTACAATTAAAAATCTTTACTATTAGAATTTACCAGTTCGCTCTTTTGAATTTTTACAAAGTAGATACATATGTATGTATTTCATTGACCACAAAATCATAAAATTTCTTTGCTTACAAAATTGTATGACGTGAGGATTTTTTTTTTTTTAAATTATACATGCTTCGGCATGCTTTCATTTTTTTTTTCTATAAATTTATGTAATACTCATACAGTAAACAGATATAAAGTAAGATCTGCTTACTGTACATTTTAAAATTTATGCATGCTTCAGCATGATTCTAGTTGAAGCGTATATTCATTCACTAAGTTTGTTTGATACTTATTCATACACATGTACATTCTTAAAGATTGGATATCAAAGTCCAATTTCCGTAGTTTATCTATATTTTCTAAAGATCTGATAGCTAAAGAAATAAATAGAGTGAAGATCTTCTATAATAATCCCATTTTCATATTGTAAAATTTTGCGTGCTAGCGCTTTCGATGGGAAAATATACATACAACTTTATAAAAAGTGATAATATGATGTGCTGCTGAATATTGCACTATGTTATAGTTCATTTTAAACACTGAAGTTTTAGCAATATTTCATTCAGACCAACAAGTTTAGAGAATTCCACTACATTTAGTTAATTATCTTTCTTAAGACTCATCATTCCTAATCAATCCTACAAAAAACAACACAAACTAGATTTTTCGTTTTAATTTTATTTTTATTAAATTCAACATTCATTCTTCAAATTACTTTATACTATATTAAGTAGCTTTTCCTCATTTGTTGAGTTGACTTTAATAGGAGACATTTTAATGGTACGATGAATTTTTCTATTGCATGCATTGAGTAAATCTTTATACATACCAATCCACTTATATGAACCATTAAAGCTAATTCTTTTCACATCATACCTTTCAATGATCTATTAAATCATTCTAATATTGATGCTTTCATATTAAGTAATTTTTAATCTTCTATTTATGTATGAGTTTTCCCAAGTATTTATTAAAAAATTCTTTAGAATCATCTGTTTGTAAGTTTTTTGGTACCCGTACCACTTCAAAAATATTTTCCATTGCCTTGGTTTTTAGAGTGCAGCTTTTATTTTCAGCTGTACTTTGAGAATGTGTCAATTACAGTCTTCAAAAATCAACAATTTCTATTTTCTGTAGAATAGTTCTACATTTCACCTAACTTAGCTCCATAAAACATCATATATTCCTGTCATTACATCTCTACAAGCACAAACAGTTGTTGAAATTTAATATGGACTTCGTTAACTAAATTCCTTTTTAAAGACATTGAATTGTTTCACAGATTTTTTCGAAAGTGTTGTGATCTACATCTTGCACTTTCAGCTATTTATACTAACATGTAGTTATTTTTCTAATCTATATATTTAACCGTAAACTCTTCAATTTGTTTTTAATTATTTACTTTTTAGAATTGCTTTTTCAATTTTATAACTGTCTTCTTTCTCTAATTTTATTTCACGCTGTAGTTCCTCAATTTGCATTTAAATATATTCTTGAATATTAATGCTTTAAGCTATATTATTAATTTGTCTTGTATTTTATCTTCATTCAGTTTGATGTAACTATCAACAATAGTTTGTATCTAATTCATTTATGCCTTCCAGTACTGATAAGTCAGTATAAATGTCTTCAGAATTGGAAGTCTATGAGTAAAATCATCGTCATCATCATTCTCAGTATTAGCATCATTAAATATGATGGTATTATCAAATATTGTTCCTTCTACTAGTTTCTTTGGGGTACTTGTCTATATCTTGAGTGAAGGTTTCTCAGGCTTTAAACTTGTATATTTTCAACTTCTGTCTTGATTTTACTTTCTTCTTTCATAAGAATTCTTTTAATATTTTTAGAACTATTTATGAATTCTTCTGCTATAGGTTTAAATGTATCTTTTAGTTGTTCACTTGTATCTATTTCGCCAGTTTTTATACTACGAAGCTTTTTCTTCAACACATTTTTTGTCAACACCAACTGTTTTAAAATTTTCTCATCCAGGGCAAATAACAGGTATCAGCAATCATATCAGCTTTTCAGGAGCTGGTCTGGTTTTCAGATCAGCTTTTCAGGACCTGGTCTGGTTTTCAGATCAGCTTTTCAGGACCTGGTCTGGTTTTCAGATCAGCTTTTCAGGACCTGGTCTGGTTTTCAGATCAGCTTTTCAGGACCTGGTCTGGTTTTCAGATCAGCTTATCAGGACCTGGTCTGGTTTTCAGATCAGCTTTTCAGGACCTGGTCTGGTTTTCAGATCAGCTTATCAGGAGCTGGTCTGGTTATCAGATCAGCTTATCAGGAGCTGGTCTGGTTTTCAGATCAGCTTGTCAGGAGCTGGTCTGGTTATCAGATCAGCTTATCAGGAGCTGGCCTGGTTTTCAGATCAGCTTATCAGGAGCTGGTCTGGTTATCAGATCAGCCTATCAGGAGCTGGTATGGTTATCAGATCAGCTTATCAGGACCTGATCTGATTTTCAGATCAGCTTATCAGGAGCTGGTCTGGTTTTCAGATCAGCTTATCATGTAAGAGATCAGGCTATCAGGAGCTGTTCAGATTTTCATTTCAAGATATCTGAGTCAGATTTAGTTATCAGTGTACAAGTAGCTAGCCATTTATAACATTTATATACATGAAGTTTAAAGTCAGATAAAATACGAAAAAGTAAAGTTTTATGTAGTAAAATTATTTTCTATAACGATCATCGTTTAATTCACTATCTTTGCGTATAATCAAAAATCCATACTTATCCTTTCAACATGCTTTTTATTTTTCTCACCTAACTTAAACATTAAATATACATTATGATGATCTCTTATTAAATGTTTGGTGATCCTGGTGTAAGTTTTACATAAGTAGAATGAATCAACATTCTTATCTCTCCCCATACAAAAATATGCTTCCCATACGCATCATCGTTAAATATCATATTGGAATTACTTTGGACTGAAATAACAGATTCACTATCGGTAAATTTTGTAATATATTATTATTTTAATTGATGTAATTAATTTCTTCAGATATTTATATCTGGGGTGATATAAAGATTTTGAGTATAAATAAATGTTCTCAAAATTTAAGTCCATTAGGACTTTCTAGCAAACCAATCATAGCGTTTTTTTTCGTAATTTGACAGGTCAACTATTGTTGCACGAATAGAATTTGATATAAGGGAACTATGATTTATTTTTGAACTATCGTTCGATGAATCATCAATATTTCGTACCAAGGTATTTTAGGTTGTTTTACTAACCGCATTTATGTAGCTAAATACATTTTATAAATATTATCTCTTATTATAAAAAAATAAACTAATACAGCTATACCATATCAGAAAATATTTTCTGAAATCGTATAGCTGCATTAGTTTATTTTTTCTATAATAAGAGATAATGATCCACACTCATAATCAAAACAGCATAAAAATATCCTTTGTTTTGACTATGAGTATGGATCAATATTTATGAAATGCGTTTAGTTACAAAAATGTGTTTAGTAAAACAAAGTATATTTTAACAGCCTTATTTATAACACTTATTAGGGCTTTATAAAGACTTTTTAAGAAAAAATTTTTATAAAAAATTTGTTTTAAAAAGCCTTTACAAAGCCTTAATAAGTTTTATAAATAATGCTGTAAGAGTTTAAAATCAGTATTTTGTATGATAATACTGATTTGAAACTCTTAAAATATTCTTTGTTTTGACTATGAGTAGGGGCCATTATCTCTTATTATAGGACAAATAAAATAATATAGCTATACGATTTCAGAAAATATTTTCTGATATCGTATAGCTACATTTTTAATTTTTCTATAATAAGAGATAATATTTATGAAATACATTTCATAAATATTGGCGCATACTCATAGTAAAAACAACCTAAAAATACCTTGGTACGAAATATTGATGAATCATCAAAATTTCATACCATCCTATATTTATGTTGTTTTACTAATCGCATTTTGTAAATAAATGCATTTCATAAATATTATCTATTATTGTAGAAAGAATCAAATAGTATGGTTATATGATATTAGAAAACATGATTTCTGATATCATATAATCATACTATTTTATTTTTCTATAATAAGAGATAATGACTCATACTCATAGTCAAAACAAAGGATATTTATATGCTGTTTTGATTATGAGTATGCGTCAATATTTATGAAATGCATTTAGTTATAAAATGCGGTTAGTAAAACAAAGTATATTTTAAGTGTTTAAGACCACCATTTTATGGTAATAGCGGTTTTAAACACTTAAAGCATACTTTGTTTTGACTATGAGCATGAGCTGATATTTATGAAATGGATTTTATAAATATTGACTCATACCCTTAGTCAAAACAACATAAATAATTCTTGGTACGAAATATTGATGATTCATCGAACGATAGTTCAAAAATAAATCATAGTTCCCTTATATCAAATTCTATTCGTGCAACAATAGTTGACCTGTCAAATTACAAAAAAAAAAAACGCTATGATTGGCTTGCTAGAAAGTCCTAATGGACTTAAATTTTGAGAACATTTATTTATACTCAAAATCTTTATATCACCCCAGATATAAATATCTGAAGAAATTAATTACATCAATTAAAATAATAATATATTACAAAATTTACCGATAGTGAATCTGTTATTTCAGTCCAAAGTAATTCCAATATGATATTTAACGATGATGCGTATGGGAAGCATATTTTTGTATGGGGAGAGATAAGAATGTTGATTCATTCTACTTATGTAAAACTTACATCAGAATCACCAAACATTTAATAAGAGATCATCATAATGTATATTTAATGTTTAAGTTAGGTGAGAAAAATATAAAGCATGTTGAAAGGATAAATATGGATTTTTGATTATAAGCAAAGATAGTGAATTAAACGATGATCGTTATAGAAAATAATTTTACTAGATAAAACTTTACTTTTTCGTATTTCATCTGACTTTACACTTCATGTATATAAATGGCTAGCTACTTGTATACTGATAACTAAATCTGACTCAGATATCTTGAAATGAAAATCTGAACAGCTCCTGATAGCCTGATCTGTTACCTGATAAGCTGATCTGAAAACCAGACCAGGTCCTGAAAAGCTGATCTGAAAACCAGACCAGGTCCTGAAAAGCTGATCTGAAAACCAGACCAGGTCCTGATAAGCTGATCTGAAAACCAGACCAGCTCCTGATAAGCTGATCTGAAAACCAGACCAGGTCCTGATAAGCTGATCTGAAAACCAGACCAGGTCCTGAAAAGCTGATCTGAAAACCAGACCAGGTCCTGAAAAGCTGATCTGAAAACCAGACCAGGTCCTGATAAGCTGATCTGAAAACCAGACCAGGTCCTGAAAAGCTGATCTGAAAACCAGACCAGGTCCTGAAAAGCTGATCTGAAAACCAGACCAGGTCCTGAAAAGCTGATCTGAAAACCAGACCAGCTCCTGAAAAGCTGATATGATTGCTGATACCTGTTATTTGCCCTGGATGAGAAAATTTTAAAACAGTTGGTGTTGAAAAGAAATGTGTTGAAGAAAAAGCTTCGTAGTATAAAAACTGGTGAAATAGATACAAGTGAACAACTAAAAGATACATTTAAACCTATAGCAGAAGAATTCATAAATAGTTCCAAAAATATTAAAAGAATTCTTATGAAAGAAGAAAGTAAAATCAAGACAGAAGTTGAAAATGTACAAGTTTAAAGCCTGAGAAACCTTCACTCAAGATATAGACAAGTACCCCAAAGAAACTAGTAGAAGAAACAATATTTGATAATACCATCATATTTAATGATGCTAATACTGAGAATGATGATGACGATGATTTTACTCATAGACTTCCAATTCTGAAGACATTTATACTGACTTATCAGTACTGGAAGGCATAAATGAATTAGATACAAACTATTGTTGATAGTTACATCAAACTGAATGAAGATAAAATACAAGACAAATTAATAATATAGCTTAAAGCATTAATATTCAAGAATATATTTAAATGCAAATTGAGGAACTACAGCGTGAAATAAAATTAGAGAAAGAAGACAGTTATAAAATTGAAAAAGCAATTCTAAAAAGTAAATAATTAAAAACAAATTGAAGAGTTTACGGTTAAATATATAGATTAGAAAAATAACTACATGTTAGTATAAATAGCTGAAAGTGCAAGATGTAGATCACAACACTTTCGAAAAAATCTGTGAAACAATTCAATGTCTTTAAAAAGGAATTTAGTTAACGAAGTCCATATTAAATTTCAACAACTGTTTGTGCTTGTAGAGATGTAATGACAGGAATATATGATGTTTTATGGAGCTAAGTTAGGTGAAATGTAGAACTATTCTACAGAAAATAGAAATTGTTGATTTTTGAAGACTGTAATTGACACATTCTCAAAGTACAGCTGAAAATAAAAGCTGCACTCTAAAAACCAAGGCAATGGAAAATATTTTTGAAGTGGTACGGGTACCAAAAAACTTACAAACAGATGATTCTAAAGAATTTTTTAATAAATACTTGGGAAAACTCATACATAAATAGAAGATTAAAAATTACTTAATATGAAAGCATCAATATTAGAATGATTTAATAGATCATTGAAAGGTATGATGTGAAAAGAATTAGCTTTAATGGTTCATATAAGTGGATTGGTATGTATAAAGATTTACTCAATGCATGCAATAGAAAAATTCATCGTACCATTAAAATGTCTCCTATTAAAGTCAACTCAACAAATGAGGAAAAGCTACTTAATATAGTATAAAGTAATTTGAAGAATGAATGTTGAATTTAATAAAAATAAAATTAAAACGAAAAATCTAGTTTGTGTTGTTTTTTGTAGGATTGATTAGGAATGATGAGTCTTAAGAAAGATAATTAACTAAATGTAGTGGAATTCTCTAAACTTGTTGGTCTGAATGAAATATTGCTAAAACTTCAGTGTTTAAAATGAACTATAACATAGTGCAATATTCAGCAGCACATCATATTATCACTTTTTATAAAGTTGTATGTATATTTTCCCATCGAAAGCGCTAGCACGCAAAATTTTACAATATGAAAATGGGATTATTATAGAAGATCTTCACTCTATTTATTTCTTTAGCTATCAGATCTTTAGAAAATATAGATAAACTACGGAAATTGGACTTTGATATCCAATCTTTAAGAATGTACATGTGTATGAATAAGTATCAAACAAACTTAGTGAATGAATATACGCTTCAACTAGAATCATGCTGAAGCATGCATAAATTTTAAAATGTACAGTAAACAGATCTTACTTTATATCTGTTTACTGTATGAGTATTACATAAATTTATAGAAAAAAAAATGAAAGCATGCCGAAGCATGTATAATTTAAAAAAAAATCCTCACGTCATACAATTTTGTAAGCAAAGAAATTTTATGATTTTGTGGTCAATGAAATACATACATATGTATCTACTTTGTAAAAATTCAAAAGAGCGAACTGGTAAATTCTAATAGTAAAGATTTTTAATTGTAACACTCTACATCTCGGACTCTTACGTCGCTATCGATAGAAGCATGCTAAGGCATGCATACTAGCAAAATATATAAAGCTGTTAGAAGGTGATGAGACAGCAATTGTATCTGGATCAACCCAACTCATGAATGTATTGTATACGGAGATGATTGATGGTGATGATGACGTTTTTTAAGTGAATAATCATTACATATGAATGCGACAGTGATTGACCCCTCAAACCTCATGTAGAAATACTTGAGGGGAAAAATTCTCTCAAAACATAGATATTTCATTGTTTCTAACACTTTATGAATACACCAACGGTGAATTGCTGGTAGAGGTAACTGAGTTATTTGAGATCGATTTGATACAATAGTTGTATATTAAACATGCATTTCTTTGTATCTAAACTAATTTCTACATACCTAATGTATATACCCACCAAAAAATTAGACAAAAATTCTCTATTCCAAGTAGTAAAATCTGAAAAAGGAGTGGCACATTAGAAAAAAAATAAATAAATAAAAATAGAGACTGACTGACCAACTAATACGTACACTCTGCCCGATGGGCACACAAAAAACACTTAAACATTTCAGAAATATATATACAATACGCTGAACTTTAATAAAATGAAAAAAAAGTCATATAGAACATTAAATAAAAGCCATAGGTGCTCACCGTTCATAAAATAAACATATGTATATGTATCTTATTAATGTAAACATATTATCAGTATAAAGCAACAGAAATTTCGTCATACAAAGTCATCTTTTATCCTAGAGGAGCCGTCGATAGGGTATACCTAAATTATATGAAAACGAGTTCGTTTTCTGTTGATCGCTATTAAAGAAGAAAATATGTTTGTTCATTATGATTTAACTAATTTAAAAGTACATTTAAATTCAGTCTCATACCCGTACTTCTTAACATAAAAATTAAAAATAAATGTTATCCAATTCTATATTATACTATGTATCAAAAATTTCAAAAAAGCTGTTATATGAAAGAATCTCCAGCGTTTCTAACTGCATCAGAGTTTAAGAAAAAAAACTCCTTTTATTCAATTTAATAAAATTTTAATTTGAAGCAGTAAGCAAATACATCAGCTTAATGCATTCTTATTCATAATCGTATAATAGAATATATAACCCCTAAAGGACAAAGTCTAAAAGTCTTATAAATTAAGAAATATAGAAAATAACATAATTTTTATAAACGCGTAAAGTTGCAAAAGTAATTCAAATGATTTCATCGCAAAAAACAAACAAAAAGCAGCGATTGTTTTCAACAATTATGAAAATAATAATTACAACATAAAACTCCCTTTTGATTTCCAATGTTTATCAATAAAAAATAAAAAATAAGTAAGTTAACTAACAACAAAAAAAAAAACTATCAGTACCTAAGCTGGAGTGCCGGATCAGTTTCATTTAAAAATGTTTATACATTTTTAAAAAGCAAAGCAAGTTTTCCAAAATAAATGTAGAAGGCTATAGCTAGAAAAAATTTTATACCCTATACTTTAAAAAACTGTAAATTAAGTATAAGAAATATTTCTATTATAGTTACTATTACTATAGAGTATGTAAGTACATATCTTCAAGAATTCAGTTTTACTTACAACAGAAAATCCTCACAAACTTTTAAGTAAACGCAGATAAAAATTAAAATGTTTTTAATTTCACCAACAACAGACATCACATGACAAAAAATAAAATAAAAAATGTATTCAAAGATTGAGTTGAACACTTATTTGTATGTACATATATATGTACATACATACATACATACATACATACATAAAATCAATTTGTAGATATGTATGTATACATATCAAATTTCTTATCAATGCTTAAGTATTTATTAGATCTACATCATGAAAATATATGAAGCGTCGTTTAGTTAAAGCACAATGCAAATATAAACAATCCATACACTCAGGGAAAATCTGCAGCTTAAAAATAAGAATTCATCACATTAATTCAATAATTTTTAATATAATAGAAAATGTATATTGAGATATCTACAAACTAATGAGTTTAATAAATGAATACTGTAAATTAATATTTTGTCCATATTGAAATAAGAAATTTCAATATGACTAAACCTTCGCTAATGGTTCTTATTAATTCAGCATGGTTCTTACTGATTTCAAGTTGGTTTTTCTCTGTGTGTAGATAACTCTTTCAGTCAAAGAAGACGAATGTACTTAAATAAACAAAATCTGTAATATAAACAAATTTCACACAGACCGACTTCAACGCGAGACAAATTTAAGCATGAGAAAATATAAAGCAATCGTAAGTATAAAAGCATACTAGGATTAGGGAAGTCCAGATATATGATAGTATTTTATAGTACTATATGTCGATGTTGAAAACAATTTATTTCTACCTACATATAAATACCAGCTCAAATACACACACATAGCAGAATTCATATAAGAAATATCCAAGAAAATTTCAACAACACCCCACCTTTTGCAAATCATGACGAGCCTTAAATTCTCCCTCAGATATACATACACAAATTCCCATGATCATACATACATATACAATATATAAGATTAATCTCAACAACACAACACTCTCACCTACCTGAAATTACAGATAGTCTTAAACTTCTACAGACGTCTATACACATAGATTCTCACGGCTACATATTACAAGAACACCTCGCCCCTAATAAATCACAATCATCTTAAATTCTTACAAAAATACATACATACATACATACGCATAACCAATTTACCTCAACAACATCCTCACCCACCTCAAATCGCGATCAACCTTAAACTACTATAGAGAGACACATTCACAAATCCCCATGGCTACATATTACGTCAACAACCCTGCCCACCCAAATCATGGTCAGCCTTAAACTCCTACAGACATACAAACACACAGATTCCCCCGGTTGCATATTACTAGAACACCTCACCCCTCATAAATCACAATCAGCCTTAAGCTCCTACAGAAATACACACATTGAAATTCCTACAAACATACACACACACACACACACACACACACACACACACACACATACACACACACATTCACACACAACTACACACGCAATCGATCTACCTCAACTACACCCCGCCCCCTGCCAATCAAACCTTCACCTAAATTCTCACAGACAGACAGACACATCCACAAATTCCTATGGTTACATATTACGGCAACAACGCCGCCCACTCAAATCACGGTCAGCCTTAAATTCCCACAGTCTAGCAACACCTACATTAGCATTAGAAAAAATAACTTTCACGTTTTCCCGTCGTCATTAGGAAAAATCATTTTCCCGTCGGCATTTGAAAAAATTATATTCATTTTTTGCCGTCGGCATTTGAAAAAAATAATAATCATGTATTGCAGTAGGCATTAGGAAAAATTATCATGCATTGCCGTAGGCATTAGGAAAAATTATCATGCATGCCGTATGCATTAGGAAAAAAATAATAATAATCATGTTTTCCCGTCGTCATTAGGAAAAAATTATGTATTGCCGTAGGCATTAGGAAAAATAAGTATGTATTGCCGTCGGCATTAGGAAAAAAAATAATCATGTATTGCAGTAGGCATTAGGAAAAATTATCATGTATTGCAGTAGGCATTAGGAAAAATTATCATGTTTTGCCTTCGGTATTACGAAAAATTATCATGTTTTGCCTTCGGAATTACGAAAAATCATTAGATGATTTTCCGTCAGCATTAGGAAAAACCATTTTCATGATTTTCCCCGTCGTCACATACACACACAAAAACCGCTAAACTATGAACCGCCTTAATACATTCACACAAAATATTCCACACACAAACTTCCCACGGTCAGGCAGACAGACCGACAGACAGACATACACTTAATGTAAACAAAAACTCCTAATGTAAACAAAAAACTCCTAATGTAAACAAAAAACTCCTTATGTAAACAAAAAAAACACAAATTTCTAAGAATTTAACAATTTTCAAATTTTAATTACCCAAATTTAACAATTACAGCAACAATTTAACAATTTCAGCCACAATTTAACAATTTTAATTGTCCCAGAAGCGATAGTTCCCTACTACTACTGTTGCAGTTACTTTACATTACAGTCAGCTAACTGAGCCTTTAGTGGTGAGTATCAATATACTATACCACTTTGCACCAGGGCTGTCATATATGGCGATTTTTCAACTTGTTTGGCGTCCAAATTTTTGGTTTGGCGACATGGCGATTTTTCTGGCGATAAATAAATTTATTGGCGATTTTACTGGCGATAAATATTTCTGTTGGCGATTATTATGACTATTTTTTAACAAAATTGATCTTCAACATTCTTGTAATTCAGGAAATTACTTTGTTGAGGACGTAGTTTCAAAAATAAATCCTACCAAAACTCGTCTGCAATTTGATTTTGATGATTTTTTTTTTTTTTTTTTTTTTTTTTTTTTAAATGCATGTTTATTATTTATTGTATCTTCAAATATGAACTAACAATAAGTATTCAAATCTTAAATCTATAAAAAAATTATTAGGCCCGACCAATGTCGGACATAAGCTTAGTGATAGTTATTAATAATACATAAGTAGTGATAAGCAACAAAAAGAAAAAAGTGTTTTCAAGCAGCTTCATCATCTAGAGTGTTGAATATTAGAGCCCGTGTATCTCTCTTTTTTAAGCGGATGTGTCCAGTAAAGTTCAAAATATTACGAGCAAGCGGATTAGGATGTGACTCGAGTTTTGTTAGATATTTGCCTGCGTATTTTGCAATTTCTTCAGTCACTAGTGGCATATTCAAATCGCGATGTATATTTGAATTTTTGATGTACCATGGAGCCGATGTTATCATGCGTAAAATTTTATTTTGCCTTCGTTGAATTTTCTCTACATTTGAAGCTGAAGCAATGCCCCATAGTTGAATTCCGTAACACCATATTGGCTTTAAAAGCGACTTGTATATTAAAAGTTTGCAGTCTAGGCTAAGTGTTGAATTTCTACCAATCAGCCAATGTACCTGAGTTAATTTAAGTTTCATTTGAGTTAACTTAGAGTCAATGTGGTGTTTCCATGTAAGTCGTCGATCAAGGTGTATGCCAAGATATTTCACATGTGAATGTTGAGGAACAACTTGATTGTTAATCCGAATGGGGGAGCAAGTATCTCTTCTTAGGGTGAACGTTATATGGACACACTTTTGTTCATTGAATTTAATTCTCCATAAGTTTAACCAAAGCTCCATCTGGCTAATGTGTTCCTGGAGTTTGCGGGATGCCTCATCAGGGTTTTCGTGCATACTAAGGCAGGCTGTATCGTCGGTAAATGTGGAAGTATGGATACTACTGCTCACAGGCATATCACAAGTATAAATCAAATATAAAACTGGTCCCAGTATGCTCCCCTGTGGCACACCGGATGAAATAGTTTCAGGCCTACTCGTAAAGTCTCCTTCCACAACAGTGAACTTACGGGAAATAATGTAACTTTCCAAAAGATTTAAAATGTTTATTGGTAAGAAAGTCTTCAATTTTAAAATTAGGCCTTCATGCCACGCTTAATCAAATGCCTGGGAAACGTCAATAAAGAGCGCAGAACAATACTTTTTTTCCTCAAAAGTTCTTCTTATAAATGGAACCAGTCTGTGAGTTTGTTCAATGGTGCTATGCTGACTTCTAGAACTAAATTGATGGTCTGGTATGCACCCACTACTTATTAGAATTGGGGACAATTTTGTTTTGAGCAGTTTTTCGAAAAGCTTTGACATAGTTGATAGTAGACTTATTGGCCTATATGACTCAGCCTTGGTTAGATCTTTGCCCGGCTTTGGAATCATTTTAACCTTGGCAAGCTTCCAGCTGTGTGGATAATACTCCAGTCGTAAAATGGCATTAAATATGAATAATAGGATTCTCATTGCAATACGAGGCAAGTTCATAAGCATCTGGTTACTAATTCCATCAATACCCGGAGCTTTCTTCGGGTTGAGTTCGGCAATTAATTTTTGTAAATCACGCGTCTTAAACTTTATGTGTTGAGGGGGTAGAGCGACTACATTCGGCAAATCAGCAACACCAGTACATATGTTTGGCGTAAAAACGGATTTTAAGTGCTCAGCAAATATTTTACCTTTTTCAGTATCGCTTCTTGCCCAACTTCCGGTAGATGTGCGTAGAGGTGGCTTATACTCAACGGGTGTTTTAAGCTTTCTAGCAGCGTGTCACAAAGAGTAATTAGACGCTGGTGTGACATCAAGACCTTCCAGATAATTTTTAAGAGATGCAGTTTTTTCAGATGCAAGCAACTCTTGGAGTCGTTTAGTGCACTCTTTAAATCTGATTTTATTTTGTGGTGATCTGTGCTGTTGCCATTCCCTTCTAGCTCTTCTTTTTTCACGTACGAGACGTTCAATGTCTGTAGAATAAATTTCATTAAACCCAGTCTGCGGATGGGAGATAATGGCATGTTCAGCAGCCTGTTTAATATTCTCGCTGAGATTGGCAATGTTAGATTCAATATCATCGGATGTTCTAAGCGTAATGTTTTCCGTACAATGACTACTGAGATATTTTTTGAACCCCAGCCAATTAACACAATTGATCATCTTCACATATGGGTCAGGTAAGTTACTTCTTAATGGACTACAAATTGTAATGATCGTCGGAGAGTGATCGGACGAAAGATCAATAGAAGCTTGAACTTGAATTAAATCCCTAGAGATATTTTTTATGACGCCAAAATCTATAACATCCGGAATTTTTTGTATGTCAGTAGGCCAATAAGTGGGCTCCCCACTCGAAATGACATCCAAGCCCATTTTTGAAATAGTGTTGAACAATGCTCGACCTCTGGGGGTAATAAGACGCGAACCCCAGAACGTATGCTTAGCATTGTAGTCGCCAGCTGCTACAAAACAAGGTCCAAGAGATTTGTAGAAATCCTCATATTGATTCTCAGTGATTGTAAATCTGGGAGGGGAGTAAATTGATGATATAACAAAATTTGTACAAAAACTTTCAATGCCAATATTTGTTGCTTGTAGGTGTTCTTCACAAATGTTATCAAGAACATAGTGCTTGAGTCTTGACTTTATTAGAATTGCTGATCCACCGCAAGCCCTTCCTCTAGGGTCCTTTGTATCGTATATAGTGTAGCCATAAATTTTAAAAAGACTTCTGGAAGTCAAATGAGTCTCAGATACTAACATTACATCAATATTTTTTTCCATGAGGAAGTGCTCAAGTTCATTTTTATGTTGGCGAATGCCGTTTGCGTTCCAGAAACATATTGTTAACGTGTTCATGGCTTATTAATTAATGCTTGAAGCAGAGTATTCTGCATTCGCAGCATTTCTTGCATCATGCTAGTCATATTTGTTGTAAAATTGTTTATAGTTTGCACCAGATTTTCAATAGTAGCTTCAAGGCGATTAAAATTAAAGCTTGTGTAAGTATTTTTTGAATTATTTGGCGGGGAAACATTTTGTGTGGGAATTGAATTTGTCTTAGCAGCATCTGCATACGATACACGGGAAGTAACTGGTTGGCTCATTTGCGCAAAAGTGGCAGAGTAAGCGTTTGCTGATTGAGCTGGAGCTAATTTAGGTTTTTGCACCATAGTCTTCTTTACGAAAGAGTACACAGGACAACCTCTGTAGTTAGCGGTGTGATTACCTCCACAATTACTGCATTTTTTATCACTTTGATCTTTTGGCTTATTGCAACTAGCAGTGCCGTGTAATTCGCCGCACACAACACAAACAGATGGTAAATTGCAGTATGTTTTTGTATGGCCATATTCTTGGCAATTATGGCACTGTACAGGACCTGAACGCTTATGTGGCTCTTCAACTGTGATTTTTCGGTACAAGAGGTATTTCAAATTATAAATTGGATGCGTTTCATTTTTTTTCAATTTTATATCATTAGGCTTAAGTTCAACACGAAATAGGGGTTGGGGAATCTTCTCTCTATTTATTATATTGGACACATTTCTTACCTTAAACCCCTGGAGGACGAGTGCATCTTTTATTTCTTCGGGAACAACATAAGAATCTATGCCCTTCAATACGATCTGCATGCCTTTAGCGCTCTTAAGCTGGTATGTGTAGAAGCTTGTTTTATTTTTTTCAAATTCAGCAACCATTTTGCGGAAATCTTTTTCGTCATAAATTTGGACTTTAGTTTCATCGATGTTGCCACGTTTTATTGGAACAATGTGAAATTTATTCTCACCAATGACCGAAATTAATTTTTTAATAAGGGCATTTGAATTTTTTTGTCTCAAATATATTGGTGGCGGCTTGGATATTTTATTCGAGGCTACCTCGGGTTTGTCGTTGTCATCTTGCAAAATTTCGAAGCGGTTTTGGCGATTAGTTGAGGCTGCGCTGTTATCCCTAGACATTTTTGGAGCAGATGAAATTTTTGAAGAATTCGGGCTTCGCCCACGCTTTACCACGGTTATATATCTGTCCATTCCGACTTGTACCTTGAGTTTCGAGCCGCTGTTATCTGTAGTGATAACTTTGTTAAGTGATGAACACGAGCCTGAAGGGGATGATATTACTGGCTTATATGAAGAAGTACTGGGCAACTGTAATGTTAATACATCATTATTATTTGGCATTGGACAAAGCGAAGTTGATCGCTGACGAAAAATTGGCTTTGACGTTAAAAAAAGACTTTCATCAGATTTATTATTTATATTTTTTTCATTAAGAGTTTCAGAACTCACAGTAAAATAAGCATTTCTGCCGTTAGAACTCACTTCAATTTTTTTTGTATTTGAGGCACTCATACAAAGAATTCCTCAAGGGATATTCGTTTGTGTTTTTTTTTTGTTTGCGGTCTTTTTTTGTTTTTGTTATTTATGATTGTTTATTTGTTTAGAGGTACACATATATAGCATTCCTCAATATCACTTTGTTTAATTTTTTTTGTTTGCGGTTTTTTTTTGTTTTTGTTATTTTTACTATGTAAAAATATTAGCAAAGCATAAAGTTTATTTATTAAAGACAGTATGTACCTATTACGAATAATATGTACTACGAATATTTTTTGTTTGTTTAATTTTTTGTAAGAAAAATTCCGCTAATCGACTGTTCGCTATGAAGTTACCACGAGAACTGATGATTTTTCTGATATTTATTATAGTCACTAATGCGTTTTGATTTTGGATGAGAAAAATTTACAAGAAATAATTTTTAGCGATCTTATTTCTACTTTTGGCGATTTTCTGATAAATTTTGATATGATCATTTTATAAAAATTTATATTAAAAAAAGCGCTATATAAAACCAAATTTTAATATCAAATATTTACTAAGAAAAACTAAATAAAACTGATTATTGGCGACTTTTTGCGATTCCTAAAATCAATTTGGCGAAATAGGTCGGAAAAAATCTGACAACCCTGCTTTGCACAGGCAACGATGCAAGACCATTTGCACAAGATTGTGAATTGGGCTATTGTTATCATTATTAGCATTTGCTTTTTTGTATAATTTGTAATATCTTTGCATTAATAAATTTGATAAATATTTGAAAATGAAATAATGAGGAATTTTTTTTGCAATAACTTTATAAGCCACAGAAAAATATTAGAAATGTTGTTTTTGAGACTAAAAAATTTTTTTAATAAATTTAGGCAATAACAATGTAAGCCAGTGATGGGAATTGGAAATCTTGATTTCGTGCCAAATCTGATTTTAAATAGTGCCAAAATCACTTGAATAGTGCCAAAACACTTTTTATGTTGGCACTTGATGTTTATTTAAACTATGGTTCTTGAGTTATAATTTATTGTGTTTATAACTAGAAAAATTTACAAATATCACAAAAAAAAAACGGTCTGAAATTAGTTGTATTTACACATTAATAGATTTCAAGCCCTATTTTAGATATAATCGTGAGCGACATGTAGTAAATAAATTAACCTTTTTATTATCAAAATTGTTGATAACTTTTAAAATACAAGCTGTAAAATTTATCGTGAGCGACAAATTACGTATGTACTCGTAAAACATATTTGAATGTTATAAGAAAACCTTCTCCTAAATCGAAAATAATCACCCTTTTCCAGTTGTCGACATCGACGTCACTTTAACACAAGACTCAAAAATTGGGATTTATTTACTCGCTCTCGAGAACAATTTTGTGCTACTGACAATCTATTCCGTTACATAATGTCTAGAAAATAGCATAAACCTGCCAACAGGAGTCAGTTATTTTTGACAACGGGTACAGAAGCCCAATTTTTTTGGTATTGTGTTAAAGTATCGACGTTACAACTGGAATAAGGGTGAATGCTCGATATGCATGCATCATATATTAATAATTTGTACTTATTTACAAGAAATACAAATATAAAAACATTTTTTTACGTTAAAGTAATGATTCTAATGGACATACTTAAATACTATAATAACCCTAAACTAATTTAAACTGATAAAATAACTTTTTCTTATTAGATGTATATATACTTCATGACAATTATAGTTTTTGCTTTCTTCTTGTTAGTATACTGTCGAGTTGTAAAAATTCATGCACCTTAAAAATAATAATAATTGTTAGCTATTTATTTTAATCAAACAAAGATTCTATCGGTATAGTAGAGTTTATATTGCTTTTTTACACTTCAAAAATCTTTACCATGAATTAAAGATGTTAAAGTTTATAATTGCAGTCCATTTAACACTTTAAAAATATTCTTTAAATGCTTGATGAAGAGTAGAGAATAAAAAGAATACCTTCAACCATTCGATAAATATTACTCAAAAAATGTTCATTGAAACTACCCTGTCGGAAATTACGTTAACTTTGAACTAGCTTTAGGCTATCTATTTCGTAACTAGTACTGACTGGCACTTGGATTACTTTTAATCTAATCAACTGACTATTTTAACATTGCGATGTTATAGGCGGTAGTCAATTGTCTCACTCTGCATTACTTTCAGCTAACTTAAAGTTGACGTTTTTAAATTACCTGGTAGTCAGTAAATATAAAAAATGTTTCTGGGGTTCGAACATGTATCATCACACATTGTGTACTCAACGCTCTACCACTCAGCTAAGGTAACATCTAAAATAACAACAGCAAAATGTTAATATAAAACTGAAATTAGTTTCAAAGTAGCTGAGAATAAATTTGTTGGCTCTCATCAAATTCGATTGCGTACTCAACTGTAGGATTAATTTTGGATTTGTTCTCGATGACATTGCAGTTAGCTTTTAGTCAGTCTAAGAAAAGTTAACTATAAGTTTTCTATTTTTGTGGTCAACCACACATTCTCCGACTGGGTATTTTTTGCGTCTCCATGTCTATTAAAAACTCACTCACACTTAAGCTCTTGAATTTTTTAAATCTTCAAAGTCTAGTATGGATCTGTATTCACTTTTAATTTTTTCACGTATTTTATTACGTTAAGAAGCATTTTTTTATCAAGAGAAACAGTAGGAGAATTATATTTAAGTCTCCAATACAAAGCAATACAAATAATAGTCCTTGAAGTTATATTCTGTTTTCAAATATGACACAAAAGAAATATAAGAAGACTTTAATTCTATTTTTAATTCTACAACTTTATGCTGGAAAAATTAGTTTTTGATTATTAATTGTTCAATTTCAGTGCCACAATAATTTTCTTCTGTTGGAATATGGAGAGAATTTCGATCTATATTGTCAACATCAAAGTACAAGAAGATTACTTGTTATTGCAATTTAATACTATGTTCACACTTATGGTTTTAAATGTGTTTAACGCCTGCTTCGTGTTTAAGAGCTTAAGCGCGACGATTTTGAGATGTTTTACCATACATTGACTTGTTTTGTTAAACATCTCAAATGAAGTGTTTAAGATTAAAACACTTCCTTAAACACGATAATGGAGTATGTTCAGTCCATTTTTTGATAACTCTGGCAACTTTGTGTTGTTATTAAATGGCGTCACGTCAAAAATTATTTGGTAAACAAGTAATTAGTTCAAAAATACTCAAATATTTACAAGAACATTTGTTGTTTGAAAATAATAATCCAATAAAATAGCATAATTTTTCGTAATTTTGTACAAATTCAATAATTTATTGACAAAACGTCAACCTTAAACATCTCAAACGTAATGTGAACGGTTGTGTTTAGTTTTTAAAACACTTGCCTTAAACACGCTTAAGACCATAAGTGTGAACATGGTATTAAACACGCAAATGTAGTATGTTCAGTCCGTTTTTTGATAACTCTGGCAACTTTGTGTTGCTATTAAATGACGTCACCTGAAAAACTATTTGTTAAACAAGTAATTAGTTAAAAAATGATCAATTATTTACAAAAACATTTATTGTTTGAAAATAATAAACCAATAATAAAGCATAATTGTTCGTAATTTTTTACAAATACGATCATTTATTGACAAAAACGTCAACTTTAAACATCTCAAATGTAAACATGTTTAAGACCATAAGTGTGAACATGGTATAATGGACAAAAAGTGCCAGAAAAGGAGCGAGAGTGCCACAGTGCCAGGCAACATCCAATAGTGCCAAAAATGGCACAATTGTGCCACATTTCCCATCAATGATGTAAGCCACAATTTTTTATTAGAAATGGTACTTCAAATGCGCTGATTTACACGGGCATAATTGTGCTGGCAGAACATGCCAGTTTGTAGGTGAGAGAGGCAAAGAGAGTGGTTTTGCGGTTGGCATAACTTTTGAACCAGCTACAACCCCCCATTAGTAGCATAAAACCAATACACACACAAATTAAAAAACAGCAAGTGTTAAATGAATACGAAAAACACTAACACACACAAAGCTGTGTATACGTATACATTTTGTGCCAGATGAAATAGTCTCGTGTAATTTGGAAAAGAACAAAAATTGTGCGGCTTAAAAATTGTTCTCGTCTAAACTACCTCAATGAGTTTTAAGCATTGGTAGATGAACACATTATAGTGGTCCTCCTAAAATGCTTATTAGGGGTGGTTAAAGTAGAAAATGTTAAAACCCTGATGCTTTAAATTTATTTTAAACTTAAAAGTCGATTTATTCAATATTTTGTTTTTGTGGCTTACAGAGTTATTGCACTAAGCGTCTCAATTAAATAAATAAAGACTTTATGTCAAAAAAAATATACTTCGGTATTTCATTATTAATTAATTACACTACACAGAAAAAACTTAATCTAGGCGCACGGTAGTGCGCCAGGCCAGGTTCTAGCCAATGCTCGAGCTGTTTTTGCCCCACTCATAACTTTGTTCCCCGGAATCGTAAAATTATAATATTTAAATCATAATTAGAATAAATTTATTTAATTTTATATAACCTCATATGCGAAGTTTTAAAGTTTTACAATGAAAGGTTCCGGAGATATAGAGGTGCAAAAAGTGCATATTTTAAGACATACTCACTGACAACTGACCACTGACACACTCATCAAATTGATGAAGCACTTCCGCTATAGCTAGAGAGCTAAAATTTAATACACAAGAAGATCTAGGTGAGCAATGAACCTGAAAAATCTGAAAACCCAAAAATTTTAACCAGGAGGGCGGGGCTACGCCCATAAAAATTAAAGTTTGTGCTATTGAGCTGAAATTCGATACAGAGCCAGGTCTAGGTTAGAAATTAAATAAAAAAATCTGAAAACTCGGAAATTTTGACCAGGATGGCGGGACTACGCCCATAAAAGTCAGAATTAAAAAAGCAAATCTAAGGCGCTTAATGGAAGCTTTTTTTAAATTTAAATTCGGCATATATACTACGATAATGCAAAGCTATAAATTTGTTATTAAAAAATGGGCGTTCACACGCCCATATAATTTAAACCTCATTTTAATGACCTGCGGCTCAGCATATTTAGATATACTATTTATCTAGCTATTATTATCCGTTTGTAACGAAACTAAACACGAATAATTAGCACTGACCCAAAAAATGTTGACTTTGGAAAAGTGGGCGGGGTTACGCCCATAAAAATTAAAAGTTGCGCTAAGGAGCTGAAATTTGATATAGAAGTAGGTCTACGTGAGAAACCAACTAGAAAATCTGAAAACCCAAAAAATTAGTTAGAGGGGCGGGGTTGCGCCCATAAAAATTAAAAGTTGCGCTAAGAAGCTGAAATTTGATATACAAGTAGATCTAAGTGAGAAACCAACTAGAAAAATCTGAAAACTCAAAATTTTTTTTGCCAGAATGGGCGGGGCCACATTAGTATTATTTTGAACTAAAAACTTAATACACAGCTTTTAATTCAAGCCAATTTAGTGAAATCTTGCATACGCGTTGCACGTAGACAATACTTTAAACTATCACCTTAATAATTTGGCGTGACCACTCCCATAAAATGTTAGCCTTGTGTTTAATCTACATCGGTCTAGCATATTTTAGAAAAAAATTATTATGAATTATTTATAAGCGCTGCTCGCAACAAAATTTTGAGTTAGGAATAGTGGGAGAGGTAATGCTGATAAAATCTAAAGATATAATTCGCGCTAGAGAGCTTACATTTTATACACTAGTAAGTGTAGCTGCTAGGCCAATGGGAAAATCTTAAAACCAAAAAGTTTTACCCGCTATGCGGGGCCACGACGTTAAAACTCAAATTCGCACTAGCGAGCTTAAATTTGATACACAAATAAATCTAGATAAGAGATCACTAAGAAAAATCTGAAAACCCAAAAGTTGTTATCAGAGGGCGGAAACAAGCACTTCAAATTCAAAATTAACATACATTTTATTAAATGTTTTCATACACATTGCATTTCTCCAAAATAAAAATTCCCTATTTTGAAAAGTAGCCGTGACTTTACCCATAAATCTTAGATATTTCGTTCAGATACTTCGGCTTAGCAGTTTTTAATTTAATACTCAGGTATTTCTTATTAACTTTTTAATACCAAACTTTGCATGAACCATAAGCACTAGCAGATATAAAAGTCCGCGGGCCAGGGCCATAAAAATTTTACGTAATATTATACTATAGACAGCTGACATTTCGTAAACAAATAGTAATTGATTTACCAGCTACCCTATTGAAACTTTGCATACACATTGGGCATATCCTTTTGATTTATATACTTTGGCTAAACACACTTTAATATGTAAATATATTGAGAAAATAGGCGGGGTCATGTTCAGTAAAATTTACGCTGTATTTTACATGTTTCTTCCAGTCGCCTCTTACCAAATTGCACACACACTGGCAACCCGTTGTAATGACACAATGGTGCATTTTTAAGGTCAACAATTCAACACCCATCACACTCTTACCCATTATTTTATGTACCTCTGCCATTTTCAACTGGCACAGTGATCATGAATAGAAATAAAATACACTAGAAATTTTAAATTTAAAAAGTGTTATTATCGAAATCTTTTCAAAAAGTAATCAGATCCTCACAAAAACATAAATGTGAAAAACGGCCAAGTTCTTATACAAAATTTCGGCCATTAAAAGTTGTGAGATATAAATTTTGACCAAGCTCTTCTTTGCCACAATACCTAACACAGAAATATATTATGTATGATAAAAATTTGTAATCGTAAGGGTGTCATATAATTTCTAGATAATCTGTTAACTTGGCAATATTTTTACCTTTCCAAAAACGGAGAGAATAATGTATAAATGTTCATTTCTTTATATTGATAAAAATGTTGTCAAGTTGGCAGATTATCCAGAAATTATATGACACCCTTACGATTACAAATTTATATCATACATAATATATTTTTGTGTTAGGTATTGTGGCAAAGAAGAACTTGCTCAAAATTTATATCTCACAACTTTTAATGGCCCAAATTTTGGATAAGAGCTTGGCCGTTTTTTAACATTTATGTTTTTGTGAGGATTTCGTTTTCAGTAACCAAATTCATTGAATCAGTAAATATTTTGTATGAATGCGGACCTACAAAAAATTTGTGGACTCAGATAACAATTTTGTAAAAATTTAACTGGAAAAAAATTTATTTTTAGTTAACTTATTATGACATTAGAGAAAAAAGTTAACTGAAACTCAAAATATTTTCAGTCAAATGCATTCTAGTGTTGTAAAAGTATTGATTTTTTGAGTATTGAGTACTCAAAACCGGGAGTTTTTCCCGGTAGTCAATACACAAAAGTAACTACTCAATACTTTCAGGGTTGCATTTTGTAGTATTCTTCTTTTAAAATACATCAGAATTATACAACTCTGTGAGCTTGATACAAATAAATATGACTCTGGACCTCATGGAGTTAGTGTAACAAATAGCAATTCTGTTTGGAATTATTTTGATACGAAAACAGCCACTAAAAAAAAGTACTAAAAAATGCATTATTGAATTACTGTAGTCATTAACAAATACTATTGGACAGAAAACGTGACCCTTTAGAATAGTGGAAGGAAGGCACGTGATACAATATAACCAGCAAGTCAGGTCCTCACAAACATGAAAAATATTTTAAATTCTTTCAATGTCGGTAAAATTTTATTTCTACATTTCAACAGTGACTTAGTAATAATATTAATTGTAAGAAAAAAATGTTTATTAAAAAATATTTAGAAGATAATTTAAGAGATTAATGCACAAGAAGTGTTAAGCGTACGTTAAAAAAATTTTCTATACAAAAGCTAATCTTCAAACTTATTTATTTTCATATGTTATAAATTAATTTCAATATACTTGTATTTAATATTTGTGTTTCCATATTGCATCATCAATAAAATAATATATATAATAATTTGTAACTTCCCATATACATACATATATAAAGTATTGAGTAGTATCGAGTACCCAATTGAAAAAGTATCAAGTAGTACTGAGTATTCAAAAGTAGCCGCTTTTTACAAACACTAATGTATTCATAGGAACAGAAAAAAATTTTTGCAGATTTTTTTTTTGTATTATTCAGCAATTTTTTTTATATAATTTACAAACACATTCACTAAAATTGTTCGTATTATCAGAAAATAAATTAACTGAATCAATAACAATTCTTACCAATTTAAAAAAAAATTAGTAAAAGTTTTATTTAAAAAAATAACTGAATCAAATAAAAGGTTCAACTATTTTTTTCCTTTCAAAAATTGGCCTGTTTTTATGGTTAAGCATTTCGTTCCCGCTTTTGGAACTCATCAGTAGACTTCAACCCAAAAAATTTTTTAATTTAGCTAACAAACTCCGTATGTTTATAGTAAGACTATTAATACTATATTGAGATTCGCCGATTTTTAATGTTTTGTTAGTTACGTGGTTTTACATTTCAGCTGACAATATAAGCAAATGCAAAGAAAAGTGCATCGAAAAAACAAAAAAAAAAAAAAAATTATTGCATAGGTATGTAAAAGAAAATTTTACTTTGAAAACAGGACTTTAGTGCAGAAAAAGCATTAATAGAATCGTTTGATAGCTTATTTATAATTTTTTTTTTTTTTTTTTTTTAACTAACAATGAAAAACATATTCATTTTCTGTGGATGTAGTCACAATGGCGTTATATTATTTTAATCAAAACAGCGATTTCCTTACTAACTGTTGTATTTCAAATTTCCTCAAAAGCTAATCTTTTGTCATCATCTCTTTCATCAATATAATTTTTTAACATATGAAATCATTAAGTTTTTAGAAGGAAGTGGGAATAAATATTTTTAATTTTTACTTAACAAATCTGGGTCTTTTATTTTCTTACACATTTCTGTTTTTCTGCGGGGTTTTCAGCATTGATTTTTCATACAAAATTTGGTACAGCCTACGCTACGTCCAGGGATGCCATAATGTTTTTTTTTTGAAAACTGAAAATTTAGAAAAAAACTGATTTTCAGGGGAAATATTTAAATAGCTGAAATATTTTTATCATGACTTGATAAAGTAAGCTGTTTTTTCCTTAGTTGTTGCTTATTATTGGTTTAATGACAATTTTATTTTTATATATTTATATGTTTATTGTTGGAATTGGAACAGAATTTAATAAGTTTACAATGCAATTGTCGAAGAGAAGGAAAACTGAACAAACATTAGCCCAATTCACAATCTTGTGCAAATGGTCTTGCATCGAAGCATGTGCAAAGTGATATAGTATATTGATACTCACCACTAAGAATTGTTAAGTGGTGAATATTAATATGCTATACTATTTTGCACATGCAACGATGCAAGACCATTTGCACAAGATTGTGAATTGGGCTAATGTGATTGCATATGCTACGATGCAAGACCATTTGCACAATATTGTGAATTGTGCTAGTATGTAAATACAAAAATAGTACATAAATACTTAGCACAAACAAAATGCAACATAATATTAAACGAAATAATATGAGACGTTAAAAATTAATATATAAATTTTTTATATAGTTATTATCACTAAAGTATTATCTAAATTTGAAAATTTTCGAAAGTTTGCTTGATTCTATCTGAAAATAATTTAACGTTACTCAATTCCAGATTTCTTGTTCTGAAATACTATGTTAGCCTAAGCATAGTTTTCAAAATGAAATCTTGTTTTGGTGAATTTGAGCTGTGGTTCCTATATATAATTTGCCATTTATCATGATAAAAATATATCAGGTACAGAGAATCTTACTATGAAAATAGACTAAGTTCACACTATTAGTTTGGATAACGAGATACAGAGTTTAGGCCTAAACGTTACAGACCGGATGTCAAGTTGGTACGTTTTATCATATCGGAAGTTTAGTCGGCATCAGTTAAAAAAATACGTGTCTACAAAATGTATACATTTTTTTAAAATAATTGGCAAATAAGTGTTTGTGTTGCACTATGAGATATTTTGTATTAAATTACTAATATTGCGCTGGGAAATTGGTTTCTTACGAATCAACCTTAAGACGTAAAGCGAATAAAGCTCAACAAATAATGTAATTTCAATTGTTGCTCCTGTGCTTAAGATGTTGTTTTATTTGAAGTACACAATCATTTATTTATTTAATACAAAGCAGGTTTTTTCTCTCTGAATTACTTAAAATTTTTCTTAGAGAGTTCAGGAATAATTTGTATGTCTTTAAACCCTATGGGATCTACGCTTTCATTTGTTATGTGTTTCGTCGAATTTTATCTCAAATTCATTCCATAAGAGACGGAATTATTTAAATGGAGAAGAGAGTGTGAAACTTGTTTTTCTTTTTTATAAAGCAAGGCGCATTAATATTAATACATGTGAAATTAACTAGTAAGCAATAAGACCAAATTCCATACAGAATAACAAAATTTTCGTTGACTTAAATGTGTGTGGATTAGTAAATCATGACACAGTTATATTAAGCAAAATATGCACAAATGTGGCTTTAGAAATTCGGAAATGCAATAACAAAATTGAGAGTAAAAATAAAAATGGAAAATCTGCACAATTTACAGAAAAACTTATTTTTTAAGCAAAGAACTACAAAACTGCTCAATACGTACAAAAACTGCTATATACAGGGAAAACTGCTCACTTGGCAACGCTGACTACAACCAGCATTGTTGATTGGTTGAATGTAATAGTTGTAATATGCTGCATATTTTTCTGGTTTAATGTTGTTGTATTTGCTAGAAGATCGCTGAGGTGAATTTTTTGGTGTGTGAATTGATTTGTTGTGGTGAATGAGGGGAAACAGTGATAACAGTGTGGGAGAAATGTTTGATACTTTGCATATCTGGTTAGCTGTTTAAAAAATTTGTACGTTGCAGTTAGAGATGCTAATCGGGACAGGTTTTTAGGAATCCAGGGCTTCGGGATTTAGTGATGGAGTCTCGAAATCCCGAACCGGGACCCAGGGATTTTCGGGACTTACAAAATCCTGAAAACATTGTGAAATGTGCTTCTTTATATTAAAAATAATATTTTTATTTTACAATTTATTTTTCTTTTTGCATATTTAAAAGATGCATACAGACGACCATATGTACATATGTATGTATTTACATTTGTGGCCTAAATTATGAAAGTGGTCTAAGTCATGTGCATTTTTGCTTCGAAATTTCAAATAAATCTTAAAAAAACTTACATAAATATTAAAAAAGTATTAAATAATTTTTATATACTTACATATATGGCTCCATATATTATGTACATCTTATTTCTAGATATGGAGCCACATAAGTATGAAGAGCTTTATAATTAAATTTCCTATATGAGCTCACATGTTATAATACATATATCAATTCGTTTCAATACATCTATTCATATATGCACATATATGTACATACATCAATCAATATACATTCATTCATATATTAAAACAATATGGACAATAGCCCAATTCACAATCTTGTGCAAATAGTCTTGCATCGTTGCACAAGATTGTGAATTGGGCTAATATATTTATTTATTATTTATTAAAACACATAACATTCCTTGGTTTGCTTACAAATTTCCGTGATATGTCAAACTGTAATTTTTTATGCATTTTCAAATCCAAAAAATATACATGGTTTTTTCTGCCATATCCCTTACTTATTTTGCAAAATGATCTTACTTCATAAAAAATATAAAAAACACGTATCTACTTCTCTACCGATGCATAACATATATAAGTTATTATTTGAAAATAATACATAGAACGGCCACCAAACAGACACATCGGGTGAAACTTGGCTATGTGTACTATTTTCAAGTGCATTACACTTGCACTACACGCAAACACAGTAGCCCAATTCGCAATCTTGTGCAAATGGTCTTGCATCGTAGCATTTGCAAAATGGTATAGTATATTGATACTAACCACTAAGAATCGTTAAGTGGTGAGTATCAATATACTAACCATTTTGCACATGCTACGATGCAAGACCATTTGCACAAGTTTGTGAATTGGGCTAGTATCTATGTGATGTACAATTGTACATTGTACACATTATTTTTTTCAACTTATTTCTAATTTTGGAGGGGAAAACCCGTTAAAATAATTTTTGCTTAAAATCGTAACTTTTATTGTATTATAGCTTATGTATTATGTATAAAATAGGGATCGCAAATAACGATTATTCTCCCAATTTAAACTGAAAAAATTACACTAATATAGAAGTCCTACGTACCAAGGTACTCTATGTTACATGGACAACCTATAGATACAATGATTTTTATTTTTCTGATTTTTACTTATTCCCCACAAAATAATAATTATTTTGTGACTTTTATTTATTCCTCACAAAATAACAGTTACTTTCTGATTTTTATTTATTTTTTGCTGAAAAAAATTTTAATTTTTAAATTGAATAAACTATAAATAGTAAATTTCTTTTAACATATAATAATTTTTTTAATAACTCTTATTTTCTAAGGGATAAATAAAAATCAAGAAATAACGATTAAAAAGTAATTTTTAAAATAAAAATTATAACCGTTACGGTCCCTGGTATAAAAACTAGCTCAGTCCTGCAAACGTTGTCTTACCTTCAATTGTTATTTTTTTAACTACACTCAAAAAAAAACTAACTAAAACTTTGGAAAATTTTCTAAATTTGAGTAAAAAAAAGTTGTTGTATGGACGCCAAAGCTATTTTTTACTTGAAACCTGTTAAATATTTACTAAATTTCTAGTTCATCAATGAACTAGTTTATAATAATTATATTTTCATATTTAACCCCTTGTTTGTGTAAGACGTTTGAGTTAGAAATCTTGGCGTTTCTGTAATAGATTAAAGAAAAGTTTTACAAGTTTCCTTTAGTCTATTACAAAAACGCCAAGATTTTTAACTCAAATGTTTTACACAAAGAGGGGGTAAGTAAAATTTTTCTAAAATTAAGCAAAATGTTCCCATAAAATCTGGGGCTTTGCAAAAAATTTTTTTCATCTTTGATCTCAAATTTAGCAAATTTTTCTTTAATTCTGGCACTTTTTTTATTTTTAATTGAATTCTATACCACATGGCATGTTTTTTATTATATCTTCATATTAATTCCTTGAGAGAAGACAAGTATTGAACCAGCAACCTTCTGAATGATAGGCAACCACTCTAACCAATTGCCTAATAGGCAGCCTGAATAAGCATTGAAACTTTTGATTTTTAAAATTTTATTTTATTACAAAAAAAATATATTTCAAGTTCAAAAATTCCTCGAAAATATGAAAAACTTAATTAGTTTTTTGGCGTAATGCAAACAAAAGATATATTCTATAATTCTTAGAAAAAATACTTAAAAGTGGTCAATATTTTGATAAAATTTAGAGTACCTTTTTATATCTTTCAAGTAAGTCAAATTTGATTAATTAATCAGGAGTAAGTCATTTCCTAAAATTTATTTTTTGATTTAAGACGAGATTGACTAGTTCTTACGATACATTTTCTCTAAACTTTTAAACCATTTTTTAATTTTTGGTACACATTTCCTTTAAGCCAGTAAACTTGTCCTTGAATGGGAGAATTTTTATATATATTTTTGTGAACTATTTTTAAGGATATGAACTTTTTATTTTTTGCTCATATTAAGTAATTTTTAATAGATTTTTGTCTTTTTTTGAGTGTACAAACTACTCCACGCATTTATCACTTCTTGGGTCAAAAACAAATAAAAAACCTACAGCTCATATAGTTCCAGAGATCATGCGTTACGAACAAAAACACGCAACGATTCTATATATTTGTGCATAAAGTGCATATGCATAAATGCAGCATGAGTCTCTGATGTTTTATTTTTATACTTACTTAATCGTAAATTAATTGATCAAGTTCAAACCTTCACTGTTGTTCATATAAGGAACTGAAGCGATTAACCGGAGCATAAGCTGTATATCTTACGCATACTTCACTGTATTTTTTTCTACGTAGACATGGGCAGTTATAAAACTTTGAGAGAATATGTAGTTTTGTAGGTGGTAACGTGATTTTTCTTTAGAATATATCTTGCAAAAGAAACCAATTTTGTGAAGTCAAATCATTTATAAAGCAAAGTTCCAACAGAAGACAGTAAAAGTAGGAATTTATAAAGTGGAAAAGTTAAAGTTTGATTGAAAGCATTGTGTTAAGTTGGAATGCTCAAATTTATTCACTAGGAAAGGAAAACTCCTCAAGAATTCAAAAAAAAAAAGGTAAACTAATATTTATCATCTATATTTAGGCGATATGTTAACCAGGGTTTTTTTTTTATTTAGACAAGGAATTGTGTAAAGTTCGGTTCCGTCTCGTGGCAGTTTTGCACCACTTACAAGCACCAACAGGGAACCTTTATATCGACCAGATTCTTATATCACAGTAAAACGTATCTGAATTGCTCCGTTTTGGAAATATTAATTTACCACAAGCACTACGAAATAGGCTTAAAGAAGAAAAGGGTAATGTTGATCACACGTGGTTTTACCATCACCTTAAACCACGTGTGAACTGCGTGTTACGTAACACTTCATCTCGAAAACTTAAGAGCAACCCTTAATAGTTTAGCTCATAACCTTAAACTTTAAATTTTGAATTTTACAAGCAATAAAAAAATCTACAAAAGTCAAACATTCGAGTTTCAAGCTACCAAACTTAAATCTAAGGGTCTTAAAATTACAAATTCTAAGTCTAGCAATCCTAAACCTGAAAGTCTTAAAAAAATTCAAACAGTCTTAATCTAAACTCGTTAAATTTAAAGGTACTAGTACTACAAAGCAAAAAAAACTGCATCCCTGCGTTTCAATAAACGTGAGGAAAATTTCCAAAACCCAAATTAATTTTTGAATGACATCAATAATTAAATTAATAGTAAAAATTGTGTTAATGCTTAAGTTGGGAAGATATAAAAGTGTATGAAATACCTTAACTACGAAATATAAAGTTGGTAAAGATACAATTATTTGAAGACTTGCAAAAAGCATAAAACAACCCAAGTAAAATTGAATCAAATTTGTAAGACAATTAAGTAAGTCGATTTCATTTATTTATTTTTGATGTTGTTGTAGCTTAGATTCGATTATTACTAAAGTTTTACTAATGTAAATTGTACTTACATACGTAACTAATTACTACCCGCCTAAAACTTACGACAAATGCTTTACTAAAAGCTAATTCAAGCAGTGTAATAAATAGTTATGAAGTCAAACTCAGTTAACATTAAATCTGAAAGCCAGAACGAAGTTTTAAAAAGCTGTGTGTAACTAAAAGTTACAGATTTGATTCACATATTTATAAACCAGAAATATTTAAAACCAATTTAAGTTTTGCTTGAAAGGAGGCGTGACTTTAAAGTAAAAAAAAGTAAAAAAAAACACTGACCAAGCTAATATGGTGAATACCTTTTTGATCAGATGCAAAAATAAAGAAATTAAAAATATAAAAAACACACAAAAGAAGAAAAATTGTTAAAACTAAATATTTATTGATTAAATTTAAACTCGGGTTACTTTACAAATAAAACAACAAAAATTAAGGTTTTTCTTCTTTTATCGAAAGAAAATGTAAATTGCGATGTTGACAGAACCAAAAGTATCAATATGCAGTAATTAAAAGAATTTTTATGAAATGGTTTCCTGTTGTCTGTAAACATCAAAAAAAAAACTGAAATTATAAAAAAGAAACAAAAAAGAAAAAAAAAACTTTTATTATTAATCTAGTATTGTTACTAACTTTTTATATTAAACAAATTTATTGCAAATAGTCGTATATATTTAGGTTCAACACAGTCGGAGTGCAGTGATTGCTGGGCCCAACAATTGGTGTAGTCGACCTCGTGTTGTTAAATTGTATAAACAACCAAAAAGGTAACACAATCTAATGATTTGTAAGTAAACTTAATTATTATTATTTTTTTTTTAAATTTATTTCATATATTGTATGTGTATTTTTTATTATTCGTCAGTTTTTTTATTATTCGTTCATGTAGCATACGAATTACGATTGTAATGCTTATTAAATAATAACTTTATGTTGCAATACATGTATCAACTTAACTTAAGGTATATGATTTCTTTTATTTTGAAAAGAAATTCATTATATATTTTCTTTGTTAAATAAATATCGTTTTGTGTAATATTTGAATTAACCGAAATGAGTTAGTAAATAATTTTAATGGGAAATGATAGCCAGTGCAATTCTGAATACTGGTAGGTACTGATCGCGTATTTGGGACAGAATAAAAGCAACAAAATATGAAGTTTATTTGTTCTGTCAAGGTGTCTGAGTAGAAAGTCAGTGGGTGGGAGTCCTTATACCCTACATGGTGTAACAACTGACCATGTTTCTTCTTGTAGTTGTAATATGCAGTACATCTAATGAATTTTGCACACTATCGGTAAGTGGATGGCATGCATAGTGTGTTATATGCTTACGCGAGTTAACATCTCTTATTTTAAGATAGTAATAACAAATCCATAAATTCAAATATAACTAAGATAGTAACAAATCCATAAACTCAAATGTAACTATTCTAAGCTAGAGATAAGACAAACATCATAAATACAACTATTGTAACGATAAGAAACACATTTTTTCTCAAAACATGTTTTGCTGATAAGAAAGGTACTAGTAACCTAAACAAAGAAAAACATATTAGAACAAAGAAAAACATATTTTGAGTTAGAACAAAGAAACATTAAACATAATTATTATTATAAATAGATATTAAGTAACACTTTGTAAGTTAGTGTTAAGAATATATTTAATAAAGAAACGCACATTTCGGTGCAGAAAAAAAAGAAAATATATTTTTTGTACTCATTTCCTTAAATAGGAAATTAACTGGGGGCTCAAGCCGGCCTAAACTCTTGACCACAGCCAAATATTCTTGACATTCAAGATATTTAAATAAAATTCCACGGCTTTGAAGAAAAGCAAACCAATCTCCGAAAAAGTGAGAAATTACCACGCTGGACCAACGTCAGAAACGGCAGAAAATATTCAATTCCTTACGATCTATGGAAAAAGACAACGACACAATGAATCAAGATATCGCAGCTTTACGAGCACAAATAGAGGTACTCACACAAACTCTACAGAGTAGTCAATTGAAGGTAAATACACTGGAGGCGGAACGATCTCCCCACACAATCATTACGCAGGAACAACATAGTGACTTCACACCAAATATAACTGATGCAACTCAGATAAATTTAAGAACATTCGAAGCCATACCGTGCTTCAGTGGGGATAAAAACCAATATAGATCCTGGCGGAAAAGGGCATGGACATTCATGGAAAATATCAAACAATTTTCCAACCACCCAAATTACTACACAGCATTCACGATACTGCATTCAAAAATTGTTGGAGAAGCAGCAGACATCCTCATCAACCACAATACCAAGATGAACTTTTATTCTATAATTAACAGGCTTGACTACACCTACGCAGACCAACGACCATTATATGTACTACTCGAGGAAATGAAGAAACATAAACAGGGAAGACAAACACTCTCAGAATTCCACAGCAAAATCAGCAAAGCACTGAACCTCGCACTTTCGAAGATAGAGATGTCAGGTGATCAGGGATCTGCATCCATGGCGGAATATGCAAATCAGGAAGCAGTCCGTACATTCATCACAGGACTCAACAGCAAATATACAAGCGGTACATTATATAGCCATCATCCAAAGGACCTAGAAACTGCATTTGCAATCGCAAGCACTATATACCATGACAACGCAAATATGCAGTTCGACACACTGGCTACAACATAACAATACAACCAAAAACCAAACTTTGGACCACAACGATACGAAGATAGAAGGAGGTACAATCCCAATGTACAAGCTCAATTTAATCATCAACCATGGCAGGAACCCATGGAAGTGGATAGTTCGCAACAATTTAGACGTTCAACACAATATTCCCCACAGCAGCAATACAACCCATTCAGAAGGGAGCAAAAACCAACAAAAAGGGATAGAATGCCTTCATCAAAAAATTATAATCCGAACAAAGTTCAACGAGTAAACCAGACGAGAGATGAAGATATACAATCACTTGTACCACACACCGAAGATACTTATGAAACCGGCAGCGCTTTTTTAGGCGAATAAACGGATTGCCATGTCTGCAGAGGCACTGCCAAATAACAGGTAAATCCGTTAATATATTAATTGACACAGGTGCGACAAACAATTATATTAGTTCTAAGTGCAACATAGGAAAATCTATTCCAATAAAACCAGTTAAGGTAAAAACGCTTCACGGATACTCCTTAACGAAAGCAAAAAAAATTATTACACTATTAGGCCATAATTTAGTATTTTTCGAAACTGAAGCCTTAGAAGAGTTCGATATGCTTCTCGGGGAACATGGTCTCAGAGCCATAAAAGCAGAAATTAGCTTATTTGAGTATAAAATCACGTATAAATTTAAAAGAAAAGAAGAAATTAGCGAACAAAAAGTGAATTACACAGTCAATAATGACAAATATAAAAATGAAATTGAAAATATAATGATAATAAATGACAAAACCAACAAAATTCTGCCCTTTACAACCACTGTACAAGCTACAATTAGGACAAAATCAGAAGATCCTATTTGGGTGAATCAAATAGCAGACAATGAATTTATAAATAAAGAAATTCAAACATTATTAGACAACCAAATAATACAACCTAGCAAAAGCCCATACAACTCTCCAGTATGGACCGTTGCGAAAAAAGGCACAGATGAGGAAGGGAAACCAAAAAAACGTATGGTAATAGATTTTCAAAAGCTTAATGCTCAGACTATAACTGACAGGTACCCTATCCCAGATGTAGCAATGACTATTCAAAATTTAGGTAAAGCAAAAGTCTTTACAACACTAGACTTAGAGTCAGGATTTCACCAAATCTTGATAAAAAAAAATCAGACATAGAAAAGACTGCATTCAGTGTGAATGGAGCAAAATACGAATTTCTTAGAATGCCATTCGGCCTAAAGAACGCACCTTCTATATTTCAGCGATGTATAGATGATATTCTGCGTCCATATATTGGTAAGTTCGCTTACGTTTATATCGACGACGTGCTTATATATTCTTCTTCGCCTGAAGAACACATGGAGCACATTCGAATAATAATAATCGCATTACACAATGCAAATATGAAAATTTCTGACGAAAAATCACATTTTTTCCAAGACTTAGTAGAATATCTTGGTCACGTAATCAAACACAATAAAATAACTGTAGATCCTAGTAAGATCCAAACAATAAAGGATTATCCAATACCTAAAAATTTAAAAGAATTAAGGTCATTTTTAGGACTAGCTAGTTATTATAGGAAATTTGTACAAAACTTCGCTTCAATAGTGAAACCTCTTACTACATTCTTACGCGGAGACAATGGCGGTGTAAACAAAAAGCAAAGCACAAAAGTATTAATTAATCTAGATAAACCAGCACTCGAAGCGATAGAGAAAATTAAAGATATGTTACAAGCACAAGTCGAATTATTTCAACCAGATTTCAACAAGCCCTTCGAACTAACGACTGATGCAAACAACTTTGCAATAGAAGCTGTACTTTCTCAGAATAAGAAACCTATTTCATTTATATCCAGAACCCTTAACCAAACCGAACAAAACTATAGCACAAGCGAAAAAGAGCTTCTTGCGATCGTTTGGTCACTTCAAAAATTAAGAAATTACCTTTACGGTATAGCAGACTTAACCATTTACACGGACCACCAGTCACTTATTTTTTCTATATCTGATAAAAATCCCAACACAAAATTGAAACGATGGAAAAATTTCATCGAAGAATATGGCGCTAAATTAGTATATAAACCAGGAAATCAAAACGTCGTCGCTGACGCATTGTCACGTCAACAGATTAATAATACTTCGAGTTGTTCACAACATTCAGCACAAAGTTCGCCAATCGAAAAATTGAAACGCGTGAAACAACCATTAAATGCATTTAAGAATCAAATAATTATTCACTATAACACAGATAACTTAGTGCAAATATCTTCACAAAATATTTTCTCATATGCACGACACACACTTTTCTATTCAACCAAGGACGAATTATTAGACAGATTAAAACAAATAATAAACCCAAAAGTAACAAATGCTATAAAAATAGAGGAAGAAACTCTATTCCACGTCGAAGATAATATCATTTCTTCTTTTCCAAATGTAAAAATGTTGGTAGCTCAGAAAATGACAGAAGATATAGAAAACAGATAGACAAAAAGAAATCGTAGTACTAGCACATAGACGAGCACACAGAAATTACAAAAATAACGCTCAAGAAATACAGACAACGTATTTTTGGCCAACCATACGCACCATGTGTAAAAAAGAAGCACAAGACTGTGAAATCTGTCATACGAACAAATACGAAAGAAGACCAAATAAACAACCAATTGGAGCGACACCGATTCCAAATCACGTGGGAGAACACATACACTTAGATTTATTTTATATGAACGGAAACACATACATCACCACAACTGATAAGTACTCAAAATATTGCTATATACGAGAAATTCCAAATAAGAAAAACATACACAAATACATCAAAGAAATACTATCGCAAATCTATCCAAATGCTAGATTCATAATGACTGACAACGAAGCAGCATTATCAAGTATATGCGTAAAACAGGTTTATGAAAAACTACATATTGAGCATACGTTAACGCCAACATACCATTCAACAACAAACGGTCAAGTGGAACGCACTCATAGCACGCTGATCGAACTCACTAGAGTCCTAGCTCAAGAACACAATTCTTCACCAGGAGACGAAATCTTTAATGCCGTTCGACAATACAACAAAACAATACACTCAGTCATTGGAGAGAAACCCGAGGACGTGTTTTTTAACCGGGGAGCACATCCCGATATTAAAGAAAAAATTTAAATAAACCAACAGAAAATACTTCTATATCACAACAAAAATCGTAAGAACATCACATACCAAGCAGGGGACGTTATATACTCCAAAACGCACCGACGCAATAAAAACGTAAGGAAATACTCAAAACACATTGTAAAGGAAGATAAAGGTAACACAATAATTACAAACAAAAATATTGTTATACATAAGGATAATATACGAGTACAAACATGCAAAGAATAATAATATTATTATATATATCCGTCGCATTCGGTAACAGACTAATAGACTCAAAAGACAAAAAATATATAATGATAGAGACTGACCCTGTATACGTTTTTCAGGACACAGCGTTCTTATACCATATGACAAACCTTTCTAGAATCTTGACACCCTACGAAAATATAGTACGATTTGCATATAATTTAGAACAAACTCTGCAGAATATTTGTTGATAACTAAAATAGAAAATCTGAAGTCACAACTACTTCCTAGAATCTCCAGAACTAAACGTTCACTTAATTTTCTAGGATCAGCCCTCAAACTTATTACAGGAACACCTGACCACGATGACCTAATCGAAATCAAGACAGGATTGAATATGATAACAGAAAATAAAAATAAACAAAAGAAAATAAACTCTGAATTTGAAAAAATATTAGAAAGAATTAGCCCCGAATCTATTTCAGAACATTTAATACTTACCGAAGTATACAACGAACTACATTCTATCGCTACAATGATTAATTTCGCAAAAAACGGAAACTTTTATTCCGGAACTTTAAATTTAAAAGATATTCAACAAATAGTGTCCAATGAAGCGTTAGATCTACCTATAATAAATATATTAGAATATGCCGATATTAATGTTTTTTATTTTCATCACACAATTGTAAACACCTGTAAATACCCATTATTAAAAACGAAATGTAAGCTATTTAATTTGTATTCACTAGCATTTAAGCACGGAAAACTATTACTAGACTCTAGAATAGCAAAATGCAATAATAAATTTACAAGTATCGAAAAATGTAAAAATTATCTAGGAAACTTTATATGCAGAATTAAGAAACCGGACAACTGTACTATTAATGTATTAGAAAACAGGCCAGCCAAATGCGAAGTGATACATGAAAATAACGCACCGCTACAAGTACTCGAAAGTGGAAACATCATTACAGATTACGAACACACCTGGAATAACGTAAAAATAAATGGACCTAAACTAATACAATTCAATTACTCAACAAATCTAGATGGAAAACAATACTACAACCACCAACAAGCACTCAAAGATGCCATACATAACCAACATGACGAACAATTACAAATAATGCGCATCTTAGAATCTAATGGTAATTACAAATTTAACAATATCCAAGAAATATCAACCTTCCTGATACCCATCGAAGAACATCCAGTCAAATACACATTTTATTTCATATTGGGACTATGTACATTAGCATTACCAACTTATGGTATGATTAAATTCTGCGAATGCTACAGGATAAAGAAAATAGAAACACAAAGGAAAAAAATCGACGAATTATATGAAATAGAACTTCTCAAACTCCGACAGAGACAATATACAGTTTAAAACGAGGACGTTTTTTTTAAGAAGGAGGAGCGTTAACATCTCTTATTTTAAGATAGTAATAACAAATCCATAAATTCAAATATAACTAAGATAGTAACAAATCCATAAACTCAAATGTAACTATTCTAAGCTAGAGATAAGACAAACATCATAAATACAACTATTGTAACGATAAGAAACACATTTTTTCTCAAAACATGTTTTGCTGATAAGAAAGGTACTAGTAACCTAAACAAAGAAAAACATATTAGAACAAAGAAAAACATATTTTGAGTTAGAACAAAGAAACATTAAACATAATTATTATTATAAATAGATATTAAGTAACACTTTGTAAGTTAGTCTTAAGAATATATTTAATAAAGAAACGCACATTTCCGTGCAGAAAAAAAAAGAAAATATATTTTTTTTACTCATTTCCTCAAATAGGAAATTAACTCGCGCAATGGAAATAAGGGTTAAGAACTAAAATCGCCGGAATTATAGCTAGCGGGGAAATCTTCTGTCATGCCACTTAACAACATTTTTATTGTCGGTTTAGCAAATAAGGGTGTTACAAATGTGTAACAATTTTTATTATGCCTATATAACCGCGCGTTACAATATATCAGACAAAAACGGTATGTTTTACACTGAAAAAATAAATACGCCATGTTTTTTTAAAGTAATTTTAAGAAATACACAAATTTCTTAAGAGACTACTTAGTGCTTTTTCTTAGTTTGGCACTAATGTCTTCAAAAAGCACTAAAAATAGTGCCAAAAGCACCGAGTTGCCATCACTAATTACAACATCTTGTTATTTAGTTGGATCGCAAATTTCATAGATACAGATTTATTATCCTTTTTAACCGAGTTCAAAAAAAGGAGGATGAGTAATTCCGTTTATAGTCAACTGAAAATTATATCCCTTTCCGGCTGAAGCTATGAAATATACGCGCATTATAGAGTTAGCATGCATGTAAAACTTAGGCTCATTATCGCGCCTCAATCGCGAAATAGAGTAAGCTTAAAACTAAGAAATTCAATAAATATATGCCGCAATAGTCTTATAAAGTTTCTAATATCTTTATTATCTTTCAACATATGTTTGGAATTGAAGTATTAAATTAAAGGCAATTACTTAAGCTTTAAGAAGACGTTAGCTTTGAATTTTATTTCTAAAGGTTAAAAGTAAAATTTTAGTGAGTTTGTCTTTGCAGCATTTTTTTTCGATAAAAAAACGGAATTTTTAAAATTAAAAAAAAATATATATGTTAAAGAACAAACTTTTGTCAACAATTTCTGAAAGTTTTATTTTGAGATACGGAATATGAAATATAAATAAAATTGTTATACAAAGCGATTTTTTCCAACTCACTTTTTATTCCAATTTGTTTTTCATAGATTTTGCTTCGAAAATTGAAAATTAATAAATAAAATTCCTTTGTGTGATACTTGATAATACAGTATTTTAAATTAATTTTTTAAATTTTGTGTGATGTTTTTTAATATCCCAAAATGAAATATACAGGAATTGTAAAAAAATTTTGTTCTTTAACATATATTTTTTTAGAATTTTAAAAATACCGTTTTTAGAAAAATAACTAACAAAAATACATGATCAAATTTTGACCTTTGAACTTTGAATTTCATGTAAATGATTTAAACCCCTTAAAAGTTTATTTTCTCCATTTTGATTTCGCCACACAACTAAGAATATTGCTTAAGAAGTTCCGAAAACAAAAATAAGTTTCTAAGTCTATAATATCAAAGAGTGTTTAAAAAACTGCAGTCGAAATAGCAAAAGCCGAAAATTGTGCTATTTTATAGACCATTCTTTTGTTTGACTGCATAATCACAACGTGTATATGAACACTTCTGCTACTGAATTTCAAAGTGTCGTAGTTGAAGTTAACACAGTTAACCAATAACTATACAAAAGGAAGAGCTTCAACTCTCGACATATTCTAAAAGTTTTCGGTTTGACTGACGGCTGCTTTAAATAAATACGTAGTTAACGAAGCAGAAATGTTTGTGTGTATGTGTTTGAATAAATGTTTTGCGTGTGTATAGCCTATAGTACACGGCATGTAAAAAACCACATGCGCATGTGGTTCTGACGTAATTTTGACGTCATCACAAAGCTACATGCCGTGTACTAGCAACATAAGTACATGCAAATATTCACATGATTACAGATTTGCTGCCTCAGAAAATGTGTTCAATTCGGTTAAAAATGTCACATTTGTATTTTGGAACAAAATTTTGTATCAATATTTTACGGCATGTAATTTTTTTACATAGTAATTTTAAAAAATGCAACCAACATGCTAAAAATGTTCGTGACGTCATCGCCACATATGCATGTGGCTTTTTACATGCCGTGTACTATAGGCTTATTCGTGTTTTTTCCTATATGTACAAATACATATAAAAGTAATAGGCTTTTCACACTTGCCCACATTTTCGTGGAATGTGTGGAAGATGTTGAAAATGTGAAACATACGTTCACATTACAACATCTAACATCAACCATCATATAAAGCTGTCAAAATAAATAAGGCCACGTTTTGTGTAAAAAATAATAAAAATTAAAAAAATATGTATAATGAAGAGAAATTAATAATAGGACTAGTTGTTAATTTGCAAGAGCAATCTCTACTATTAATGCAGTGTGTAGAATCCATAAAAAGCTTACTGGAGGAAGAAGATGATGAAGACATAGTTTTGTACAATCTTAACCAGCAACATAGCTTCTATTTCTTCCGTCCAACAAATTCGGAGACTGGTTTTCTTTTTTACTGCAAAAAATAGATACATATGTAAGAATTTACATACAACAAAATGTTTGTATATATGTACAAGGAATAATTATGTATGTAGAAATATTTAAAAATAAAAATACTTAGATTTTTCGCTCATTTTTAATAACTTTGTAAATATTTTTTTATGTCATTAAATGTCAAAAATTCCAGTGATGCCACTACAATTTTTTGTCATTTATCAGTGATGGCACTAAAATAATTAAAAGATGTTGAATGGAACAAAATGAGTTAGGAACATTTTACAAAGATGTTGAAAGATGTTGTTTTTTAGCCCTGTACATTTCTTATGGGAAATTTTCAACATCATCGCAAACTGATGGTAGATGTTAGATGTTGATAAGTGTGAAAAGGCTATAAGACAACAACAATAACATTTCTTCCAGCAAGAAACTAAATGCGAAATTGAAACTGCAAAATCAAAAGAAAAGAAAAATCACACAACATCTCTACTACGATAACTTCAGAATTTATTTAAAACAGCGCGCTGACATACAGAAAACTTTTCGAACATGTCGAAAGCTTAAGCTTTTCGTTTTGTATAACTCTTCGTTTATCATGTTAACTTCTACAACGACACATGAATTTTCAGAAGCAGAAGTATGAGCAGAAGCAAAAGAATATACACAAATTTAAAGTTTGTAAACGCTGATATTATATATTAGTTGAAGTTTTAAGTTTTCTTGCGAGTGAAAAACGATAATGTGCCAACATTTTCATGAATGCTTACTTTCTCCAAGGCATGGCTGGTACAAAATATGATAAAAATCGCAAGGGGTGAGGTCAAAGCGTCAGTTGATTTTATATCGTTTAACGCGGAGGCTAACAGTTCTTCTCTATTTTTTTTTGAGTGTTACTTCATAACTCGGTACATTTTAGATCGATTGTAAAAATTCTTTTTTATCTGAGAGGGTATAGCTTCCCTTCCTTGGTCCCATTGTAAAAAAGGGTGGGCGCAGACCTTTGCTTCTTGTAATTACACAATTTAAGAGCTGAAAAAATGGGCGTGCTTACGCCCATTAAAATTTATTATAATATTTCACGCGGTTCTACTTAACCGATTTTGATGAAACTTACCGCACACATTGAGCTCTAAAATAGACATAAACCTGCATTTAAGAAAATGGGCGAAGTCACGCCCATTAAAAATTAATATTTTATTATAAGTGCTTTTACTTTACCGATTTTTACAAGACTTAAGACGCACCCTGAGCTCAGAAAACAACACAATCTTGCAATTAAAAAATGGGCGGAGGCATGCATACTAAAACTTAATTTTATAATTCAGGTACTTCTTCTTACCTTCTTCTATAAGATCTTTGCATTGAAGTCGGTTTTTTTGGCAGAAAGAATTATTGTCTATTTGGAACCACTGTGCGACATGTTAAGCGGCCCATACACTACAACAGCATGCACGCACAATCAAGCGATTGACCATTCATGCTCGAACCCCACAACATACCAGCAAGCTGGTACAATATTCATTTCTAACAAAATTTCGGGAAGGGTGGTTATGAATTATTGGTATGTTGTTAAAATTAGCAGCTATGTATAACTAAAGTTCTAAAATTCTGTTTACCATTGAAACAAATTATATTTCAACAAATTATATTACTTAAATGCATGTTTGCTCCATGACAACTTTGCTCAACTGAGCTAATTTCACCCTATACCACACCAGCGAGCTGGTACCATCAGCAAAATATCAAACTCTACTTGACATCGCTACAGCAAACCGTAGAATCGCACAAAATGCCCATACACGACCAAACCGCTGGCACAAACACTTGATTGCGCATGCATGCTGTTGTAGTGTATGGGCCCCTTTAGTGAACTCAACATCTTTCAAATGTGACAAATTTGCTTAACATCCGCTGATCTGTTCTTAATTTATGAGATGGTTACATATATGCACACACACACACACACACACACACACGCGCATACAAACATACATGCAGTCGTGCGGACATAATAGCAAATCAGAATCAAACTCCCAAGACCTCAAAACTTTGAAATGTGATAAAAACTCGATTTTCAAAAATTGGGATGAAAACACTAACTTCATATAACGGAAAGTTAAAAAAATGGTCACATTAATTAATTTTTTTTTCAGCTTTTTTATATGTAGTGTAAATAAAAAAACATTTATTCCATTTATGTATATTTACATTTACATTCTTTGTTTGTTTTTTATTTTAAATGCAAATAAAAAAATAATATACATATATAATGTACAAAGCTTTAAAATTAAAAATCCTTAATATTAACGGTTTAACTTTCTTTAAGCTTAAAAAACAAATATATAAAACTTAAAGCTGAACTAGCAAAACTTAGAATTCGTTAAAGCTTAAAGCTTATGTTTAATCTTAGTATTTATATTATAATTTTTTGTTATTTCAATTTAGTTTAAATTGTTTGAAAAATAAGTTTCTTAGCTAGCTTATTTTTAGATATTATAAATATTAGTAAATTAAGTATAAAAATATAAATTGACTTACAAAAAATCTTTTAAGGAAACAAGTTCAAACAAAATTCTATTGTTTTTAGGATAAAGGCTTTTAAATTAAATATAAGTGTTTAATGGTTAATTTTGTATATAAATAAGCAAGTTTTGTTGTTTTATTTGGAATTTTAGTTGTTGATGAAAATAATATTGTCGGCTAGTTTTCATCCATTTTATTTCAATAGTAACTGGCAGAATCTCTCGAATCGCTGCCCAATAGTTCATCGGGGCAATTTTGATACGTTTTCACTTTTAATGATTGATAAGGCAGTGGCTTACCTTCGCTTAAGTTGGCAGTTACATAAATCAAATATGAATCTCCAGGTGTTAGATTTAACACAGTATCAGTTTCCAGAGGTGGCGGACTGTAAAGCAAAATAAAATACAGTGTGAGTAAAAGTCGTTTTCAATATTTTCTTCTAAGTATTAAAAAGCCCAAAATAAAATATAGAATATTCACATCTATGTGTACCCAAAAATAGCATTAAATTTCAAATTTCTTAAAGATTTTTTTTGCATTTTTTTTAAATTTAATTATGTATTTACTTAAAAATTGGTACACTGATAAAAATTTGATCTGGAAGCTTCTTGTTGAAACTGTAGCTGCCGAACTGAGAAACATCACAGTAATCTGGTCGGTTAAGTCCTCAAGAACTCTTTACGTTGCTCTGGTAATGGAAATGCCTAATGGCACAATTAACTACAAATTAAGTTTTAAAGGAGACTAGGCGACACTGGAGGATCGCGGAGCACTGAGATTAGAGATTTATATGTTTGCTTACGGATTAATCTAAAACCGAAGATCGTGTTGGCGCTGGTATCTTTGTACCCAGTGCTAGAATATCTCTCTATAAGAAAATAGTCCACGGTACTTCATGCGGAATCTCATGCAATCAGTACGTGTGTTCGTTTAAATTTCCATGAGATACTTAAGGATGCGCATTAAGCTTTTTTCTTCTTCTATAAGCTATCCGCTTATGAAAATTTCGATCCAAGTTTGTTGTGAAATTTTTGGATTCATTACAAGTGCTATCGATATAAACTCGGTTTCTATTTGCTGAATATCAGGTCATACTTGGGGTAATGAGGAAGAAGATGAGTTGTCTAAGAGGACCACAGCTGCTTATCTTATGGCCCCAGATAGCCCCATATAGCCCAGGTTGACGGTCAACTATCTTATTTTGAAACATGAGAAAGAATAATCAAAATAATAAAAATTATAAGGGAATTTGAGAGATGAAGGCGGTTTTGGAATCTTTCTCGCACAACGGTGTCCTAGGCTTCTGCAGAAATGATTACGAATGTCTAGACACTACAGACTTTATGGAAATTTAAACAGGCTAGTTCACCTTTGTGTTAGTTGTGCATATATTATGCATTGCATAATAATATAAGACAGTTCCATCATTCTGAACTTCTATGTTAATAAAATATTAGGTGGTCTTCACCATTCTCTGTATTGAGAATGAAGAGGCAATCTCTACAGATAATGTTAGTTATTGCTATATGACAAAAAAACTCTTTACCGCTTTAGAAATCATTAGTTATATTTTAATTGTTTTAATATAACATTTTATAATGTAAATTGAGTTTCCTAAACGCTATGAAAAATGTGATGGCTTTTTTAAACTTTTAGGTTTCACAAAAATATTTTCATTGAATATATGAAAGAAGAATATTCAAGAAACAACTATGTAAAACAAAGTTGTAACTATGCATTTTGGAAAACACCAGCAGAAGAGACCACTTATTGTTTTGAGCGTCGCTACATCTTTATCATCAGCATTCACGTACATATTTTCGTGGTGTCAGTAATGTCAATATATGGGAATTTCCAGGATCTAAAGGGTCCGCCAGATAACTTTTTTGGTGTGTAAACATCTATACGCTAGGGGGTAAAAATCTTTTGAGTTTGATTGTTTGCTGAGATTTTTTTGCTTTTCTTTCACAGCATTGTCAAATCGGTATGAGCTATGTATGAGTGCATTAGTGTTTGAAAGAAGCAATACCAAGCAGAGAAACAAGTCGGCCGGCTCGAAGCCGACGGTGCGCCGCCGCCTGTTATTTTTCTGTATATTTCCGTACACCAAAGGTGAAAATGAACCGTAAGAGCTACGGACTTAAAATTTGGACACAATGTGTAGACATTTGGCCACTACAACAACAAATACATGAGAGTTAAAAATTAAAGGGTGTTCCAAAACGAGCAACGAAAAATGTTAAAATCCCATGTAATATACATACAATTGTATGTACATATATACACTTGAAATTTTAAAAGCTAGTGTATTTTTATACAGACTACAACAATTAACACTAAATTTAAAAAATTTAAATCAATGGGTGTTCCATCAGTTAATGCAATTTTGACTTTGTAATTTTGACAAATTGCTGTATCTTGGAATTTTCAAAAACGGTAAAACTAAAAAATCAATAAAATATAAAATCGCCATATATAAAAAAATCGCCAAAAACAAAAAAAAATCGCCAAAACGAAAAAAGCACCAAATTAAAAAAATCTCTAGGACTAAAATAAATCGCGAAAAACCGGAAAAATCGCCAAAATTAAAAAAATCCTTAAACAAAAAAATCGCCAATATGAAAAAATCGACAAAATGAAAAAATCGCCTAAATAAAAAACCCCAAAAACAGAAAAAAAACGCCAAAATGAAAAAAACCCCCAAAAAACAGAAAAAAATCGCCAAACTGAAAAAATCGCCAAAATGAAAAAAGTTGCGAAAATTAAAAAAACCCAAAAAGAGAAAAAAAAAACGCCAAAACGAGAAAAAAGTGATAAAACTGAAAAAAAATCGTTTAAACTGAAAAAACTTAAAAAAGGAAGAAAGCCAAATCAAAAAAAAAAAAAAAATGATCAAAACCGAATGTGCGCGAGTCAAAGTCGCACTTTACTGAATTTATTTTAATTGCAATGCGTACACAACAACAAGAACAGCAACAACTAAACGACGAAGAACAGGAATTAAAAATTAAAAAGTAAAAGTAAACGCATTTACCATAGATGAGCACTGCAGTACCACTAAAGTTTCAGTAAAAACAATAAAAAATGTTTAACAAGTAAATTTTTACTGATTACTAAAATTTTTTTCTAGAATTTTTATAAATTGCCTTAATGATTTGTTATATGATGAGGTGCATTTAATTTTCAGTAGTCAGTAATGCCCGTATTCATAATGATATTCTACCAAGTGGCTAAATGTTTTTCATACAAAAGTTTCAAAATTTGAATGAAAAAACTTTGCCACTTGCTACAATTTTATTATGATTACGGCCCTACGATTTTACTGGTAATGCAAATTAGTTATCAGTAAATTTACTTCTTACTGCAATTCTGAATGCAGTACATATACATATACTACAGTGTGCCCATTTACTAACCAAATAAGTTTAATAAAACAAACAACCAACAAATTCATATGTATTTACAATATTGAAAGTTTTGATACTTTTAATACATTAATTTAAATAAAAGATACTAAAAGCATAAGTACTTCCAACTTAAATAAAAATTTTCATTACTAGATGTTTACACATCTCCTCTGTTTTTTTTTTGAAAATGCTATAAAAAAACTACTGAAGCTTCGGCTGTGTGGCACGTAGCGCCATCCTGTTGAAACCAAATGTTGCCAATACCCTCCTCTTCAATTTTTGTGAACAAAAATTCGTTCAACATGGCCTGATAACGATCGCCATTGACTGTAACGGCCACTCCTTGCTCATTTTCGAAATTATGCCTCTGGATCAAAATCCGCACCAAACAGTGACTCGTTTTGGGTGCGTCTGCTTTTCAATGTATGCGTGCGGGTTTTCTGTGCCCCAAATGCGACAATTTTGCTTGTTTACATACCCGCCAAGATCAAAATGAGCTTCATCTGAAAAGATGATTTTTTTTTGGCAAAATCGGCATCTTCTGTAAGTTGATCGCAGGCCCACTTAGCGAAGCGAAAACGTATTGAATGGTCAGTTGGCTTGTTCAGCGGAAGGATAAAACTAATTATCTGTGAAATCAGACATGAGCTAAGTGTTACCATTCACGAAATAAGCACTAGTTGAAAAAAAAAACGTTAGATGGCTGACCCTTTAGAAGGGGACATTCGATCACCTTCGAAGTGAGATAATATAAAGATCTTAAATATTTGCTTTGCTTGTTGCTATTTTTGTTAATAACACTATGTTTAGCACAAAATGAAGATTTCATTGATTTCTTGTTTCTAGATCGCGAACGACAGCATTATAACACAAATTTTGAGAGCAATTTTTTTTTTTAATTAGTTGTCATATTGAAATATTTGTGCTCGTCCTTTTTTGACAAGCTTGGTATGATTTAGTACTTTTAAAATACAGGCTGTAAGATTTTATCATAAGCGATAATTTTTGTATGTAAAACATATTTGAATATTATTTTAAAAAAAACATTCGTCTGAAAACTTTAATTTTTGTCGTTTACGATTAAACCGAAAATAGCGCTCGATATGTTTGTTACAAATAGAAGCGAGTTTTAAACGGGATTTACTTATGTTTTTTAATCAGTAATTGAAATTAGTTATGATTGTTATAAAAATTTTGTACGTAAAAAACAAGCAAAAAATAGTATTTTTGAACTAACACACACCAGCACAATTTTTAAAAACTTTCACCAAAAATAACGTGTGTACATTACATTGGGCGCAGCTTGTATGGGATTTTTTTAATTCTCAATTTATGCGCTGAGGCTTGCTGTCATAAATGCAATATCAATTTTTTTTCTCGATCCAAGGGTGCCAAGTGGGGCCTATAGTACCCGGTAAACAGTGGGGATTTTGTAAAAAAATTCAAATAATTATGCAGTTTCTATACGAGCAATTCGATTGTTATAATCTCTCCCCCCAAATCGATTCAGTTTTATGTGAAAAAATATATACAAAAAGAATTACACAGAAAAAAATGATTTGTAAATACAATTAATTTTTTTGTTATATCAATTAAATAATTAATTGATTTTGAACCTACAATGATTTTTGTAAATACAATTAACGAAATTGTAAGTTAAGGGAAAATCTTAAAAATATTTTCAATTAAATATATCAACAACTAATTTGTTGAATTTTATTTATTTTTTCAACATTTATTTTTGTTAGATTTCAAAGTTATTTCAGTTAAAGTTATTGTTATATTAACAATCTGAATATTCAACAATATTCATATCATATTTGTTATATTAACAAGCTTTTCATACACAATCACAGTCCTCGAAACGATTTTTGCTTGTTTGCGAAAAACACTAAATGTCTTTGGGCGGAGTTGAACCGGCAACCTCAGGACTAATAAACTAACTCACTTAGCTCTCAGCTAAAGAGCAACACTTTATTAGATAAGCAAATAATGAATACATACAAAACATGATGTATAAAAAAGATGAGTGATTTAGCTATGGCCTGCTTAAAAAGATGTGTGAATTAGCTACATTGCAGTTCTTTCGTTGTAGTTTTGAAAAATTTTCCCAAACAGCCCATCGGGTATTTAAGCCATTTTTTAGAAAAGGATGTCACAATTAACAAGAAACGAAGTATGTTCCTTAAACAAAATGTGGTATCCATCGATATTTGTTAAACAATGAAAATTCATTATCAATTAATCAAACTCATCAATAAAGATTTCTTTTTGGCTTAAAAGTTAATAAGATGAAAAAAGTTATCACATATCTCTTTTCGAGGTTCATAGATACATATATAATCACACCACTTTATATATTCTCAAGTTGTTGTTACATATTTTTGTAAACAATTTAAAGGAATATTTTTGTTATTTCTCTCAAAAAAAAAAAAAAAACAAACTTCAAAAATCCTTATTTTTTCAAAGCAAAGAGAGAGGATGCTATACCTATTTCCTATTTTGATCTTCTATTTGAAGTGTTTATTTAACGGTACTTTCATAACTTGCAGCATCTCTGATTTGCAGAATAATTACACAAAATCCAGATTTTATAGAAAAGGTAAGGACATTATTATATAAATATATAGCAAAATATTGGAAAAGTTATTGCTATTATTCTGAAGTGAAATTATTTATGCAAATAATGTATAGTTTCTTGATAGGAAAAAGTGTCTGCGTAATAAAGACCAATACCGGGAAGGGATGATACAATGCACCGCGTGGAAAAATTTGCATATTTACTACAAGGAAATTGCAGTCGTTATACAAGAATTCTATGATAGTTGCTGCAACCGCCAAAATTCAATTGGCAACAAATTCGGTTGTCTCAACGAATCTGTTTTCTCTGTGTACATATATATTAGTGATGTAACGAATGTCAATTTTTAATATTCGCGAATACGAATGTGAATACGAATATATGAAACGATATCCCCGAATACTAATACGAATATTTCATGTGAAATTTATAGACATTAAATTATTGCTCTATTTACGCCTGCAATATGAAAAATTAAAAAATTGTTATGAAAAAGAACTTCATACTCCTGTTGGCGTACTTTAAAGTTAACAAGAACTACCCAAAATTTTAATGATATTCAGTAAATAATATTTTTATACATTTATTTAAATTTAGTTTAGGATTTATGCATTTATTTATTTAATTTTTTTGGAAAAGTATTCGTATTCGTATTCGCCTGAATTTGACGAATACGAATGCTTCGTATCCGCATTAAAAATTGTCGATTATTCGGCAATTTAAATACGAATACGAATATTCATGCATCACTAATATATATGTATATGAATTTTGGCGGTTGCAGCAACTATCATAGAATTCTGCTATAGCGACTGAAATTTTCTTGTGGTACCACTATATTTTAATTATAACCCTCAAACCAATAGTTGCAGCAACAGAAAAAATTGGTTGACAGTATGGAATTTGAAATAAATGTTATTCTTGCTACCGAAAATTTGGTTAATATAATTAAAACAATATCATAATTAGTACCTATAAAAGAAAAATTGGCCTTCCTTACTGAAATAAAAATGAACAATAAACGCAAATAAAAATAAACAATTTAAGAAATTTATTATTTGACATATTGTCATAAGTTTATTTTAATTGAAATTTATTTCCTAATGGTGAAGCACGTCTATATACATTTCTTCAACCACACATTTTGAAAAGCCACAAACCTGTTATCTTAAGGTACCAATACACTACATGTTTTTGCTTGTGTTTTTTCAAGTTTACAATTCACATTTTTTTTTGTGTCTGTCAAACTTGATTAATTTACATACGGTTTTTAATTTTTGGTCACCAACTTGTATGTACAATTACACGTGACATCGGCCATGATTGTTTACAACAGCTTTTATTATAACATTAAAGCCGCTGGAAATTTCTTTGGTAGCGTTGCTGAAGTGCCGGCGTCACAAATATTTATTTAAGTTTTTTTCTTTTTAATCTACAAAATATGGAGCTTGTATCAACACTTGTTATATACTTTATATCATTGTTATTAAAATTTTAAAATGAGATAAAAAATAATTACTTTATCACTAATGCAAATACTTTAAACGGACGGCTAATGATATCGGAGACATTCAACCGTCGATAAATGTTTTCACATGGCATAGACATTTGAAAACACATGTGTGAACATAAGAAAATAAAACATGCTCTAATTGAGAATTTGTCTTATGTTTTTGCTTGTGTATTCTTACACAAGCAAAGTTTTTGAGGTCACCAACTATATACATGTTTTTACCGAATTATCTAAAATTTGACAGGTGCAATGTAAAAAACATGTAGCGTATAGGCACCTTTATGCACAGACTTTCAAAAACCATTTGAGAATTCACAAATCATAATATCTTTGAAAGTCACAAAATTTAATTTTTTAATTTGCTGCTATAAACTATGATAGTAAACTCACCTCTAGTTAGTTGCATCAACTGATTATTTTTTTTTTAATTTTAATATAGAACGACAATTTTTTAGTTGCTAATACCAAAAGTTGGTAGTAAAATTCAATTCGTAATATTTTATTCGGTTGGGTTAACCAATCAGTTAATTAGTCATGACAAAAGCATACGCTCGGTTGATGCAATCAATTTAAGTATTGTCACAATCATATCTTTGTTTCAATTATGCCCTTATTGCAATGAACATGGATTGTTGTGGATTAACAGAAAATTGATAGCGTGAACTGAAATATAGTTAATGCAAATGATATTTTATTGGACTAACCGTTTTCCAATCAATCTTTTTTCTGGGTGTGTTGGTGTACTTTAAAGTGAACCAATCAATCTTTTTTCTGGGTGTGTTGGTGTACTTTAAAGTGAACCAATCAATCTTTTTTCTGGGTGTGTTGGTGTACTTTAAAGTGAACCAAAACTACCCAAAATTTTAATGATCGTCATTAAATAATGTTTAAAATGATATAAAGCACAACTCTCCATAAAAATTTAATGGACTCACAAATGCGACAAATTTTAATTTTCAATTTTTTACAGAATGTTACTTTATGCCAAAAAAAATCTACAGACAAATTGTAGTCAAGGTACTTAAATTAATTTAATTTCCTCTCTCTTTTTCCTCTACATTTTTAATAAACATAAACAACTTTTCCATATGAAACTAAAATATTTATAATCAATAAAGGTAACATATTCATAAAACGAAACAGATGCTTATGAAAATATTTCATCCAATTGTCATGGACAAAAAAGTGTCATTTCAAAAAATATATTTAATCATGGATATAACAATATCAAATTATAAGTTTTAAAATTTTTGTTGGCTCAATTGAGGCTACATTGACAGATGTATTAATCGAAACTTTCATATAAAGACTTATTTTCAAATACGAGTTTTTTATTGAACCAAAGGAAAGAAAATATTCTGGACCGTTGGCCCATTTAATACATTTAAATAATACTTTATAATATTTTAATATGGAGAAGTAATTTTCGGACAAATATTATCTAGAAAAGTACTTTAACTTTTTTAATGTTAATTGTACAAGAAGTTTGTTTTATTTGGGTTAAAATTTTTATAACCGATGAAGGGATTTTCCTGACCACCTTTGAATCTTATAAAACTTAGTTGTCTTTTTGCACGTTACTTAACTAAGATAAATATAAAATTTTGGATTTCCAGCTTCTGTTTTTCCTGAGATATGGCGCGTCAAAAAATTGAAAAAAATCATTAAAAACACATATAAGTGGTCCGCCATTATTCCTTCAAAAGTTATTAAGATGCAGGGTCGAAATTGGTCTCGTTCAATAGGTATTGAGAATAGCTTTAAAACTACATTTAGTTTAACTTTTTTTCTCAAAGGTCAAAGGTCACTGTCACATGATTTAAAGTTTGGGGAACTATATCTCAAAAATGAAATTTTTAAATTCTAAAAAAAATATATGTTAATCCTGACAGTCTCTTCTGCATTTTGTGTCAAAAAATTTGAGTGAGCTCTTATTAATTCCTGAGATATAGACAATAACTTGAAATTATTTGGGAAATTTGTATACTATTTTTTTTTAAATTTTTTTATTCCTAGTGTACGTAGGAAAAATATTCAAAATTTGTCTAATGTTTTTTTTTAATGAATAAAGTTTTCTATTAAATCGAAAGCAGCAATTTCACATCGTTATCAATATCTCAGGAACTAATAAGAGCTCACTCAAAAAAAAAAAAAAAAAAAAAAATCAATTGACGCTTTCTGAATTACAATTGGAAAAGGTGTAGTATGTATCAGGGAAAGCCAAAAAGTTAATTTTTTACTCCTCAATACATATCAATACTCCACCGACAATGAGTATGATAGCACATTCGCATCAACAAGCATGCTTACATACAGGCATAGATATATATCTATAGCTATCAACACAAATAAGTGCGCATATCTATAGGTGCGGGTTCGATCAAACAAATGTGATATAGATATTCGTTTCAATACATGTGCTCACAAGCATGTAATGGCGAGTATGACTATATGAACAATGTTACCAAATATGTAAGCAAATAAAAAAAAATCGTTGTGTATGAATTTAAATAATGCCTAATTTATATTATGCATTTTTTTCATAAAATCTATTTCACTAAACTTTTTCTATTTGCTAATAGAGAAGACACGTAACATGAATTTCTGAAGAATTTTTGACAACTATTTTGATCTAATTTGGTTCTCCAGGAGCCTGTTTACAAATGAAAAAATTTACATACAACCAATTTTATGAAAAAATGCGTAAATACGAGGCGGGTTTCTTTAGCAAATTTCTATTAAAAAAGTTATATATTGCAAAAATTTTGCAAACTCGCAAAGGTTAAGACAATAAAAAAAATTCCTAAAGCTGATTATATAAACCTGAAAAATCAATAAGTCGAAATTTTGTTAATTGCGAAAAATTGCAAAAATACGAATATTATTTAAAAAAATGTCCAAAACCTAAAAAAACTGAACGAAAATACTCAGTAGCTTTTAAAAATCAAAAACAATCTCACTTACAAAAAGTTGCGAAAATTCGTGAATAATTTTTTAATTGAAAGAAGCCTTAAAATGTATTTAAAAAACACTAAAATTGTAATGAATGTCAAAAACTTGGAAAAATTTGCGACCATGTCGAAAATTAGCAAAAACTTGGTAACATAAAAAAATATAAAAAAGATATAATATTCTCATACTGGTTAAAAATCTTTAAAACTGCTAAAAAAAAAGCAAATAGTTGGGAACAATCACTTTATTGCGAAAAAAAAAGAAAACATTTGCGATAAATATCCCTAAAATAACTTACAAATACTTAAAGATCTAAGGAATGCCGTAATGGCGAAAATTCCCTAATATCAAATAGATATGCAGATGGATTAAAAATCGGTAAAATGGTAAAAAAGCCAACATTTGGCTAAAAAGTCAGTTTCATTGCGAAAATTTGCTACAAACATGCGCTAAAATTGCTAAAATTGTAAGGAATGCCGTGGTTCAACCTTTCTTCCACTAATTCGGCTCTTAGCTCAGATCTAAAATGGAGCGTGTTTCAATACCCGCGGTCAAACTACTCCCGTAATTTTTAAATAGGTCTTTTTGATCTAAGGACTTCGAAGAGTGTATGTGCGGATAAAACATTTTTATTGAATTTTATGTTAAAATAGTTTGAAAAAAAAATGTTATTACCTCAACAACTACAAACTAGTATTTCTGGCAACACTTATCAAAAAATATTTAAAAACCCGAATGTGTTGCAAGTTATGGGTATGTCGATAGATATGCGGGATGTAACGAAGAATGCGCATCGATACATACAAGTATGAAATAAAGTGCGCAGGGGTATACGCAAGTATGAGAATGAATAGATATCAACACGAACTAGCATAAAAAATCGAACATTTGCGGGAGTATCCAAAATTTTTTGTATCGATTAGCTTTCCCTGGTATGTATGAATATAATATATCCGGAAGATATCGAAATATCGACATATGGTACATACTTTCACCAAAAAAGGTAGAAAAACATATATTTTTATTTTTGTAACCTGATATTATTCTTCTTCACCTTTCACGTATTTTGATGAGGAGTTTTAATTAAGCTACCAGGATGGTTATAAATTGCAAAATCAAACTTAATTTCCTTATCCGTATTGAAACCGGATTTTAAGAAATACATACTACGTGATTGACCTTATAATCATAAAATCGTGAGCATTTTCTCACGCATGTTGCTAAATTACTTCCAGCAGGCTGCATCAGTAGGCTTACAGATACTTTGCTTTCAGAAATTATTTAGTATTGTGATTTTTTTTTTAAACACGTAATACATATATACATCAGCCGTCTTAGTATAATATGACATTTAAGAATGCAAATAATGTAAATGTGTATTATGTATATTCTAAAACCAATGAAACCACTTTGAGCAAAAAATGTGTTTTAATATAAAGTTGCAAAAAAAATTACTTGTAAAAAAGTCAATGCTATTTTTGTGCTCTCCACTACATTCTTATATCCATTAATTGAACAAATACTTACTTTCTCGCCTTTTTGGGACATTTTATCGAATGGAATTGCGGATGTTGCATTATACGTTTGCCAAAATCCATACAATAATTTGTATAATCGATCGAACTGCGATTACGTTGCGGCAAATTTAGCACAATTATGCAGTAACTGTATATTTTTATTACAATTTCATACACAAATACAGTTACATTGTGGAAAAATCAGGCCACAAGCGATGTCATTTCGCAGCACAATTGTTAACACACATAAATTTTGCAGGCAAGGATACATAAAATTTGTCAACAAAGTGAACAAACCAGGACATCATCAACATTATCCAATTTTAATAAATTTCAGTTTCAGTCCAAAACGTGTATTGTTTGCGTGTATATAAATTGATGCGTTTGTTGTTGTTTATGATACATGTAAAGAGAGATATAAAAAGTTATTAAACAAAATGGAAAATTTTGAATGTAACAAAACATAATCATGGTGGCGAAAGTTGTTTCTACTGTGAGACAAGCGGTACTTCAGACTCTTTAGAACAAATTTTTTAAGAATAAAAAAAATAAATAAATATCGATTTCAATATACGTCAGGCTGAACTGTGAAGGAAAACGCCTTGTCTCGGAATGCTTATAGTAGTAGGAGGTATTGTACGAAGCAAGAACTTAGTAAAGATTTTTATATCAATGGTTTTGATGGCCAACATTTTGTACATAACATTATGTATCAAAGTAAATAAATATGTATATCAAGTAAATTGGAAATAGGAAATATATCATAGATAAAACTTGTCTCAGTCATACATATATATTCACAGGTTAGCTAAGCTTAGTTTACAAATGTGCCAGTACACAATATCATTGACGTCGTTCCTTAATTTTTTTCAGTTAATACCTCTAGAAGGGGTATTATCCGGTAAGGTATCACCTTCAAAAGAGTGGGATCTTGGCTGGAAAATAAAGACTTTAAACACATTTATTACATATTAATAATTTAAATACCTGATGACTAGGAAGCTAAGCCTGAAGTTAGGTAAAAGTCCCTACAATAGTAAAAAATACGAAAACTGTACCGAATAAGTTGCATAGCAAATATTAATAATCTGCAGTGAATATTCCGAAAGTTGAGAATATCTTGCTTTTGTTATAGAATTGCGAGCATTTATTAACTTCAAAATTCACTCTAACAATACGTATATACAATAGATAAAGTTGTGTCTATTACAATTTAACTCTTAAAAAGGTTAAACGCGCTTCCTGAGAGCGTTTCGATTTAAAGTCGCAACAATCTTTATCTTTTATCACTGTGTATTTTCATTTATGCATATGCATATATAAGTGATTTACCTCATGGTTCGTATCTCCGGGGAACTATACCAAGCGATTTTTGTGGATCGACATCTCGTTCGTACTTCGAACACGGTTATATTTTCAGGTAGTTCTGGTAGTTGACTAAATACTCTATTTGTAGTAACTGCAAGCTGGAAGAAAAATATATGGACATCAGGTAACTAAAAAATTGCATTAAAATAAAAGTTTTTAATAATCAGAATTGGTTACAGAATTTTCTTGAATGTGAACATTTTCACAAGTTCATCAATTTTGCGAAATATATCTGATAAACTTTTTTTATTTATCATTTAAAAATTAATTTTTAAAATATACAAAAGGCGCCGAGAAACTAGACCATGTGGGCTCAACACATGAAAACTTTTGTTATTCTGATATAAAAAAAAAATCATATATATGTACATAATTAATATTTTTTTTTAATATTTTAACTCCTATATCCAATCTTTTTTTCATGCATACTACATTTATTTATTGTATCTTAAAAAAATTAACTAACAAAAAGTATTCAAATCTTAAATCTAAATATAAATATTAGGCCCAACTAATACCGAACATAAACTTAGTGAAAGTGATTTATAATCCTCACAAAAACATCAATGTGAAAAAAGGGCAACAACACAACACCTTTCTTTCACTGACATATGCTATGCATTATATACATTTGTAATCGTAAGGGTGTCATATAATTTTTAGATAATCTGCTAACTTGACAACATTTTTACCGATATAAAGAAATGAACAAATATACATTATTCTTTCCTTTTCTAGAAAGGTAAAAATATTGCCAAGTTAGCAGATTATCTAAAAATTAAAATTAAAATTAAAATTAAAAAAAAAATTTAATTAAATCTGACTAAAATTTCCGGGTTTTCAGGTTTTTCTTGTTGTTTTCTCACCTATTTCTACTCGTGTATTAAATTTCAGCTCCTTACCGCAACTTTTAATTTTTAATATTTATGAGCGTAAGCCATGCCCCACTTTTCCAAACTTAAGATTTTTTTCGGCCAGTGTTTATTATTTATGTAAAGTTTCGTTGCAAAGGGATAATAATACATACAGAAATAGTATATCTAAATATACTGAGCCGTAGTACACGAAAATGAGGTTGAAATTGTTTGAGCGTGTTAACGCCCACTTTTTTAATGAAAAATTTTTAGGCTTGCCCTATCGCAGTATGTATGCCGAATTTCAATAAAATAGCTTCCATTAAGCGCCTTAGATTTGCTTTTTTAGTTCTAGCCTTTATGGGCGTAGCCCCGCGCTCCTGGCAAAAATTTTCGGATTTTAAACTTTTTTTAGTTTATTGCTCACCTAGACCTAGCTCTGTAGCAAATTTCAGCTCACTAGCACAAATTTTAATTTTCATGGGCGTAGCCCCGCCTCCTTGGTTAAAATTTTGGAGTTTTAAGATTTTTCTAGTTCATTGCTCACCTAGATATACTTGCATACCAAATTTCAGATCTCTAGCTATAGCGGAAGTGCTTCATAATATTGATGAGTGAGTCAGTAGGTCAGTGAGTATGTCTTAAAATATGCACTTTTTGCACCTCCATATCTCCGGAACCTTTCATTGTAAAACGTTCACACTATGCATATGAGGTTAGATGAATTTATTTTAATTATGATTTAAGTTTCATAATTTTACGGTCGCGGGGAACAAAGTTATGAGGGGGTAAAAACAGCTCGAATGGCTTCCTGTAAATGTACACACTGCGTGCATTGGCCGGAACTTGGCTGGCGCACAGCCGTGCGCCTAGGTACATAGCTGTCGTATTAAGTGCAAAAATTATTTCCAAGAAGTTTCATTTGTTGTGCTGAGTATTAGAGCCCTTGTGTCCCTGTTTATTAAATGGATGTATCCAGTAAGAGCCGATGTTATTAACCGTAAAATTTTGTTTTGCCTTCGTTGGATTCTCTCCCAATTAGACCCTGAAGCAGTGCCCCATAGTTGAATTCCAAAGTACCGTATAGGTTTCAAAAGCAACTTGTATCTCAAAAGTTTGCAATCTAGACTGAGGGTTGCATTTTTACCAATCAGCCAATATACCTGAGTTAATTTTAGTTTCGTTTGTGTTAGCTTTGAGTCAATAAGGGAGTTTCCATGTAAGCCGTAGGTCAAGGTGTATAAAAAGATATTTCACATGTGAATGTAAAAGAACAACTTGATTGTTAATCCGGAACCATAGTTCCAGCTGGGTAATATGTTCCGAAAGATATCGAGACGCCTCGTAAGAGGTTTCATGCATAATAAGGCAGGCTGTATCGTCGGAAAATACAGAAGTGTGGATATTACTGCTCACAGGCAAATCACACGTGTAAATCAAATACAAAACTGGCACCAGTATACTCCCCCGTGGCACACCGGATGAGATAATTTCAGGCATACTCATAAAGTCTCCTTCCGCAACATTGAATTTCCGGGAAAGAATATAACTTTGCAAAAGATTAAAAATGTTTATTGGCAGGTACATATGTCTTCAATTTTTAAATCAGACCTTCATGCCACACTTTATCAAATGCCTGAGAAGCGTCAATAAGCAGAGGAGAACAAACTTCTTTTCTTCAAAAGTTCCTCTTATAAATTGAACCAATCTATGAGTCTGTTCAATGGTGCTGACTTATAAAACCCAATTGAAGGTCTGGTATGCACCCATTATCAGTCAGAATTGGGGACAATTTTATCGTGAGTAACAAAAAGCTTTGAAATTATTTGCAGTAAACTTATTGGCCTATATTAATCAGACTTGGTAAGATCTTTGCCCGGTCTTGGAGTCATTTTGACTTTGGCAAGCTTCCAGTGTTGTGGATAGTACTCCATTCGTCAAATTGCATTAAAAACAAATAAGAGGATTCTAATTGGAATACAAGGCAATTCATCACCCGGATTTTTCTTCAGGTTGAGTTCAGCAATTAGTTTTTGTATGTCAAGCGTCTTAAACTTTATGGGTCGAGGGAGTAGAGCGACTAGCTCGGCAAATCAACAACACCAGTACTTATTTTAAATCCTCAGCAAATATGTTTTTCAGTATCGCTTCTTGCCCAACGTCCGACAGATGTGCACAGAGGTGGTTTAAACACAACGGGTGTTTTAAAGAGTAATTAGATGCTGGTGTGACATTAAGACCTTCAAGATAGTTTTTCAGAGATGCAGCTTTTTCATATACAAATAACTCTTGGAGTTGTTTAGTGCACTCTTTAAATCTGATTTTATTTTGAGGTGATCAGTGCTGTTGCCATTCCCTACTACCTCTTCGTTTCTCACATACGAGACGTTCAATGTAAATTCTATTAAACACAGTCTGCGGATGGGAGGTTGAGCAGCCTGTTTAATATTTTTGATAAGATTGGCAATGTTAAATTCAATATCATCACATGTTCTTAGCGTAATGTTTACCATACAATAACTAATGAGATATTTTTTGAACCCCAGCAAATTAACACGATCGATCATTTTCACGTATAGGTGAGGTAAGTTACTTCTTAATGGGCTACAAATTGTAAAAATTGTGGGAAGGTGATCGGACGAGAGATTTAGAGAAGATTCAACTTGAATTAAGTCCCCAGAGATATTTTTCATGACTTCAAAATTTATAACATTTTTGTATATCCGTAGATCAGTAAGTTGGCTCCCCACTCGAAATGAGGTCCAAGCCCATTTTTGAAATTGTGTTTAACAACGCTCGACCTCTGGGTGTAATAAGACGCGAACCACAGAACTTGTGTTTTGCATTGTAGTCGCCAACTGCTACAAAACAAGGTCCAACAGATTTGTAGAAATTCCCACATTGATCCTCAGTGTTTGAAAACCTGGAAGGGGAGTAAATTGATGATATCACAAAATTTGTACAAAAATTTTCAATACCAATATTTGTTGCTTGTAGGTATTCTTCATAAATGTTTTCTAGAATATAGTGCTTGATTCTTTACTTTATTAGAATTGCTGATCAACCGCATGGTCTTCCTCTGGGGTCCTTATTTTAAAAAAGCTTCCCAAAGTCAAATGAGTCGCAGAAACTAGCATTATATCAATATTTTTTTCCATGAGGAAGTGCTCAACTTCATTTTTATGTTGGCGAATACCGTTTGTGTTCCATAAACATAATTTTAACATGTTCATTCATGGCTTGTTAACTAATGCTTGAAACAGTGTATTCTGCATTCGCAGCATATTTTGCATCATGCTAGTTATATTTGTTGTAAAGTTGTTGATAGTTTCTACTACATTATCAACAGTAGCTTCAAGACGATTAAAATTAAAGCTTGAGTTTGTATTTGCTGAATTATTTGGCGGTAAAACATTTTGTGTGGGAATAAAAATTGTCTTAGCAACATCGGAATACGATACCCGGGAAGTAATTGGTTGGCTTATTTGAGCAAAAATGGCGGAGTAAGCGTTTGCTTTTTTAACTAGCGCTAATTTAGGTTTCTCTCCCATAGTCTGTTTAACGAAAGAGTACCCAACACAGCCTCTGTAGTTAGCGGTGTGATTACCTCCTCAATTAATGCATTTTTGATGAGTAAACATCTATTCGCTTGGGGGTAAAATTCTTTTTCACAATACAATCACAAATTTTGAGTGAGATGCACACCGCGTTGTCAAATCGGTGTGAGCTACATATTTAAAATATTGTAAATACATAGGAATTTGCTGGTTTTTAGGGTTCCGTACACCAAAGGTGAAAAGGAACCCTACTGTTTTCGCTACTCTGTCCGTCTGTCCGTCACACGGTATTTTCTCAGGAACCGTAAGAGCTACGGACTTGAAATTTGTACACAGTATGTAGATCCTTGGCCGCTACAACAACAAATACATGAGAATTAAAAATTAAAGGGTGTTGCAAAACGAGCAACGAAAAATGTTAAAATCCCATGTAATATACATACAATTGTATGAACATATGTATATTGAAACTTAAAATTTGTAAAATTAGTGTATTTTTATACAGACTACAACAATTAACACTAAAATTTAAAAAAATTAAAATTAAAGGGTGGTCCATCAGTTAATGGAATTTTGACTATGTAATTTTGACAATTTGCTATATCTTGGAAGCCGTAAGAGGCAAACACTTGTAATTTTCAAAAACGGTAAAACTAAAAAAAACCGAAAATTATAAAATCGCCAAACCAAAAAAAAAAAAAATTGCCAAAAATTAAAAAAAATCGCCAAAACGAAAAAAATCGCCAAAATTAAAAAAAATTTCTAACACTAAAATAAATCGCCAAATTCGAAAAAATCGCCAAAATGAAAAAAATCGCCAAAATGAAAAAACGCCAAAAACCGAAAAAATTGCCAAAATAAGAAAATAAAGTGTCAAACTAAAAAAAGAGCCAAAACTTAAAAAACTCCAAAACCGAAAAAACGCAAAAACCGTTAAAACAAAAAAACCGAAATTACCCCAAAGACAAACAAAAATGCCAAAACTATATATTATAGGATGAAGTTTGTATTAAATTACATATCTAGTGTTCGTACGGAATCCTTCGTGCGCGAGTCAGAGTCGCACTTTACTGAATTTTTTTATTATTGCAACTAGCAGTGCCGTGTATTTCGCTGCACGCAACACAAACAGTAGGTAAATTGCAGCAAGTTTTCGTATGACCATATGGCTCTTCAACTATGATTTTCTGGTATAAGAGATATTTTACGCTATAAATTAGATGTGTCTCATTTCTTTTCAACTGTATATCACTCGGCTCCAGATCAACGCGAAACAAAGGCTGGGGATCCTCTCCTTAAAATTTTTAACCTTAAATACTTGTATGATGAGTGCATCTTTTACTTCTTCGGGATTAACATAATAATATATGCCCTTCAATATGATGCGCAGACCTTTAGCACTCTTAAGCTTGTATGTCTAAAAACTTGTTTTATACTTTTTTTTGAATTCGTAACGTAAAATGCGTTCTTACCATTGGCGGAGACTAATTATTTAATAAGGGAGCGGTTTGGTCATTATAAGCCTGCAATATTAAAAAACCATTTTAACGGTTAACTGATGCGGTATCATTACTCCTGGATATCTTGGGAACCGATGAGATTTTTGGTGAATATGGTCTTCGCCCGCGTGTTACTACTGTGATATATCTGCCCATTCCGACTTGAACTTTAGATTTCTAACTGCTGTTATCTATAGTGATAACTTGATTCAGTGATGAACACGAGCCCGAGGCGAATGATGTCGCTGACTTAAATGACGAAATACTAGGCAAGTCTAATGTTAACGAATCACTAGTTGGCATTGGACAAAGCGCAGTTGATCGCTGACGAAAAAGTGACTTTGCCGTTAAAAGAAGACTATCATCAGATTTTTTATTTTTATTGTTTTCATTTAGAGCTTCAGAACGCACAGTTAAATAGGCACTTCTGCCATTAGAACTCACTTCATAATTACTTGTTTTTGAGAAACTCATATAGAGTACATATTCCTCAATGTCACTTTGTTTGAGTTTTTTTTGTTTTTTTTTTTTTGTTTACGGTTTTATTATGAATACTATGTACTACGAATATTTTTTGTATGGTTTTTGTTTGTTTAGTATGTATGTAAGAAAAACTCCGCTAAGACGTCTGTTCACTATGAAGGTACAACGAGAACTCGATTCTATGAAATACTCTATTAAATATTACACAATTATCCCATTAAGTCTTGAAGTTTCTTATAATAAATCTATTAAAATAAAAAACAACAGTTTCGAGTAACTAGCATTAGCGGCTAACGCTAAACCAAAACCAAAACCAAAACAAACACAAAAAATATGTTTTAAATATAAAATTTATTTGGTAGTGGTTCAGCGTTGTCTATATATTTCATTGTTGCTGTAACAAATCATCAGTAGACTTCAACCACACATTTTGAATTGTCACAAACCTCTTATCTTATGCACAGACTTTCAAGAACTATTTGAGAATTCACAAATAATAGTATTTTTGAAAATCACAAAAGAAAAATAAGCGTAGTAGGCTTAGAAACTAATACAAAAACCCAGCAAATAACATATATTTGATATGAATCTATTTTATTTTTCTACACCCTTATACAATTAGAAATCCATCGGATAACAATAAAAGTAATTATTTATTTGCTGGGTTTTTGTATTAGTTTCTAAGCCTACTACGCTTATTTTTCTTTTGTGATTTTCAAAAATACTATTATTTGTGAATTCTCAAATAGTTCTTGGAAGTCTGTGCATAAGATAAGAGGTTTGTGACTATTCAAAATGTGTGGTTGAAGTCTACGGATGATTTGTTACAGCAACAATGAAATATATAGACAACGCTGAACCACTAGCAAATAAATTTCAGATTGGAATAGACTTCTGACAAAACGTCGAATTGTGGGTTTTTTGGATGTTAAATATGTTTTAAATCTAAAATAAAATCGCGCGTCGTCATTTTAACGAAGGATGACGGTGCAGGGTTAAGTTCATCAGCTATTATAACTATTGATGTTTACTGTTCCGAAAAAAATTCCTATCGCGACATACCCAGGAATATCGGAAGAAGTCATAACGTTGTAATGAATTACTTAAGAAATCGTGAGACATACAAAATTAATTGAAGCATAGACACCTCCACAGCTCTAACGCCACAAGACAAGCGACAAATGCATCGAATAGCATCAAACTCAGTGCATTCTAACTTAAAAATTAAGAATTTGGCAGGAGTAAATGCAAGCAAATCAACCGTTCGTCGATCATTTTTAAGCAGTAAGCATCTGCAGCTCCGAATGCTGCTGTCGTTTGAAGCTTCTTCATCTTTTCTGAAAATCTAACTTTGTTTATTTTTGCTGTAATCGAAATGTATAAACTAATTTTCCTTAAAAAGTACTTGGTTCTATCCTGATGAATGTAATAACTTAACATTTAATATTTTTACTTACCGCAACTTTATTTGCTCGTAGTACTTCATCATCATTACTGGGCTTAAATCGTATCATATATCGTTCACCTTCATTTACCATGGGCATCACTATATAAGTCGGTCTGTAAATGTTACTTGAGTTACCTACTCTTTTTCGTTGTTTCAAAATTTTCGCATCCACTTCACTGCCGCCACAAGGTAAAACTAAATATCGCAAAACTTGACCAGGTTCATTGGAAGGAATCTGTAAATTTAAATGAAGTATGAATTCATTTAACTAGTTATGAGATCGTGATTAACTTTGCGAATACATACATACATATGTGCCCTTGATTATGAAAGCGGTATAAGTCTTATATTTCTTTTGTCGATATATTTAGCCGACTACAATTGAACAAATTAAAAAATAATTTTATATTAAGAAATATCTTAATTGAGAGTTGTACTAGTCTCGATTTATCTAAATTTATTTAATATTTATTAAACATTTATTGAAGTTTTTTAAAGATTTATTCAATATTTCGAAGCAAAAATGCATATGACTTAGACCACTTTCATAATTAATGGCACATATGAGAGCTACACGAACATACGACTTCAAATGTCGCTAGCTGCATTTGTCGCATTCTTGCCAGCTACTTAATTGTTTTAAAAATGACAGCAACACCATAAGAACCTTATATTGAAGTATAAGGATCGTATATAAAAGAAATGCTAACTCTGCTTTAAGGCATACGTTAGTTAACACACATTTAAGTGGTCAAATTTACAGTCATTAGTTAATTATTAGTAAACTAAAATGATAACTACGAGTATTGTTTAACTAATACTTCATATTCACAATGCATTGTTTAACTAAAGTTCTAAATATGAGCAAAGAATGGTAACCCTATCAAACAATTAAGTTTTACTATTGACAGCTCTAATATATCATATGGTTTTGGTTTACATTTTCTAAATTATTTCTTAAAAATGGATAAAACAGTGCTCGCTCGTCTAACTTTACAGGGCAATTTATTTAATTAGTGCTGAAATTGGTTCGGAAAATCAAAATATAATAGAAAATATAATAAAAAGAATGTGTTACAGCTAAATACAAAGAAGATGCTTGATAATGTATTTGTGAAATGTGTATAAAAATTTTCACAATACAACAATACTAATAAATTTTACACCGAATCAGCTGTTGTCTAACTATTTGTTAATCAATTACATTTGGTGATTTAACTAATATTTAACAAAGAGCTTTGAATCAAATATTATTGGTTAAGCTGTTGCTATTAGTTAACTAATAAATGTAAGGCTAATAACGCTTTATTAAAAAATCGTATACAAAAACAGTACTTCACTAATAAAAGTTTTAATGATTTTAGTATCCTTATTCTGGCAATGCCATCGTTTTCAGAGAGAACTGGATTGTTTAGCGACGTGCAGCGTTACCATACATCATTGATGCATTTTGAGTTCCTTGTTTTAGGGCCAAATTAACGATTTAAAAGGGCCAAAATACGTTTGACAGGGACAGGAAAATATGCTCTATTTATTGAAATGGAAATGGGGGGACCGCTACTTGACCTTTTTACACTTTTTAGTAGTTGTGTCTTGTAACTTATAAGGAAATGTCGTGGAACTTTTTGGAACTTTTTTTATAGCTCTAGCTAAAGTAAATTTTTCAATATATTTCATAATAAAAACAGTATACTATATCTACACTACATATAATTGCTGCAAATTAAATTGGATACCTGATGCTTAAAAATATATTTAAAATGCTTTTAACTGTAAATTTACAAAAATTTTCGAATGTAGCAACAATAAACGCTATAGATGCTGCTGACAGGTATAAGTGCGTGTAACAGATAATAATACTTTGTACGCACGTACAGACAAATGTGATGCGCTAAAAAAAATACTTATAGGTTGATTGCGTACTGGTATATAGAACATACATATGTATGTATTAAATGCAATAGTGGTTACATTTAAAATAATCAAAAACTTCATTTTTGTTGCGGTAATTCGGTTATTTGTCCCTGTGTGTGACGTGTAGAAATTAATATTATTTCATTCGGATAGTCGAAAGTTTTTAAAAGTATCTTTGTATTTAAAAATAGAATAACATTAGTCCATATTCAGAAATCGTAACCAAAGTCGAAATTAATAAAACAGAAACTAAAATATAGTTCACAGATAGTTATAGCTCTTATTCACAACTGCTTTCAGCTGGTAAACGAAATGCAACCTTGCATATTGCTATATAGGGAGCATAAAATTTCGATAATATTTTGAACGATAAATTCTGTAATTAATTAAAAATATTATGAAGCTATTAAAAAAGTTTTATTTCCTTAAAAAAAATTACAAATTCTAAAAAAGGAATTTTTTGGTTATAGTCTGTATATAAATCAATTAAAATTAAGGACTGTAAAAATAAAGTTATTCAATAGAATATTGTTAGCCAAAAACACATCTCTAATTTAGTTTATTGCTTTATGTGTATGGATATTTCTTTGGACGCAATAGCAATTAGAGAGCTGCGTAAACAGTCTTTAAATGTAAATACATCTTATTTTTTAAATGTATTCTCGTCGCATGTATTATCGCTGCAGAAAGTGCGAATAGTGAAATTGTAGTGATTTACTAGCGATATTGTCAGTAGTACTACTGACCAAGTGTACCACGGCCAAAGTAATCATCTATTGATATTTAACATTAGCTTGTCATTGAAAATCCAACACTAGACGGTAGCACTACTGACTAAGTAGTTCTTTTAGTACCACATGGAGACATTGACACCAAAGATTCACTAGTAAATCTTAAGGGGTCTAGTCTACAATATAGATATAGCCTCGCTCGTTGTCAATAGTAAGATTATAGTGATTTTCTAGTGGCATTCTCAATAGTGCTACTGACTAGGTGTACCCCAGCCAATGAAATCGCATATTGACATATAACATAGGGTTTTCATTGAAAATCTACCAGTAGATCTTAGCACTATTGAGAAGGTAGTTCTTTTACGACCATATGGAGATATTTGAACCAAAGATACACTAGTAGATTTTAGTGACCCTCGTCTACATATATTTATCTAATATTATTGGACAGCACAAAAAAAGAAAAACAAACTATTGACGCGCATAAAAGGAAAGTTGTCGACATTTTAACTAGTGCAGTTGTAGCTGGAGAAAGAGTATTGACATAGAGACATATGGTTCTTTGGCTGAATAGAGGGATACTAAACCAATAATAAATGCTGTCGCATTATCAGCGAAGCACGATGAATGTATTGGTGTATGTGTATATGAGTGCTAACAAGCGATGTCGGCAAGACTTCTTGTTCATAACAAATAATCAAAAGAGGTGTATGTTTGTTATTTTTCATATTGTACGTTTAAGTGTGTGTGTAAGATGTAGATGTCCTCTAGTCAGCCTAGAACTATATGTCTCTATGTCAATACTCTTTCTTCAGCGACAATTGCACTTGGTAAAATGTCGACAACTTTCCTTTTATGAGCGAGTAAAGATTCGTTAGAGACAACAGTTCTAGTGTATTTCTGGTGATATTGTCAATGAACACGTCAATAGATTGTTTTTCTTTTTGATGTGTAAACATCTATACGCTAGGGGGTAAAAATCTTTTTCACAATAAAATCACAAATTTTGAGTGAGATGCACACCGCGTTGTCAAATCGGTGTGAGCTATATATGAGTGTATTAGTGTTTGAAAGAAGCAATACAAACTTATTTAAAATATTGTAAATACATAGAAATTTTCTCGTTTTTGTTTGTTTTATTTAACTTGATAATTGCTTTATTAGGGTTTCGTACACCAAAGGTGAAAATGAACCCTATTGTTTTCGCTACGCTGTCCGTCTGTCTGTCAGAGGGTATTTTCTCCAGAACCGTAAGAGCTTCGGACCTTAAATTTGGACACAGTATGCAGACATTTGGCCGATACAACAACAAATACATAAGAGTTAAAAATTAAAGGGTGTTCCAAAACGAGCAACGAAAAAAAATCTTATGTAATATACTGCATATATATAAACATATATATATATATATATATATATATATGTATATATTATATATATACAATTGTATGTACATATACATATACACTTGAAATTTGTAAAGTTAGTGTATTTTTATAGAGACTACAACAATTAACAGTAAATTTAAAAAATTTAAATTAAGGGGTGTTCCATCAGTTATTGCAATTTTGACTTTTTAATTTTGACAACTTGCTGTATCTTGGAAACCGTAAGAGCAAAACTCTTGAAATTTTCAAAAACGGTAGAACTAAAAAAACAAGAAATTAAAAAAACGCCAAATCTAAGAAAATCGCCAAAAACAAAAAAAAATCGCCAAAACGAAAAGAGCACCAAAGTAAATAAAATTTCTAGGGCTAAAATAAATCACGAAAAACTGGAAAAAATCGCCAAAATGAAAAAAAACCAAAAACAGAAAAAAACGCCAAAATGAAAAAAAATCGCCAATATAAAAAAATCGCCAAAATGAGAAAACCTTTAAACAAAAAAATGCCCAAAATGAAAAAAAAAATTAGGAAAAATCGCCAAAATCGCTTAAATTAAAAAATGAGAAAATCGCCAGTTAAAAAATCCCAAAAACAGAAAAAATCGCCAAAATGAAAAAAATCGCCAAAATGAAAAAAAAACATTAAAAAGAGAAAAAACGCCCAAACGAGAAATAAGCGACATAACTGAAAAAATCATTTAAACTGAAAAAACATAAAAAAGGAAAAAGCAACATCAAAAAAATTTTCCAAACTGAATGTACGGAACCCTTCGTGCGCGAGTTAAAGTCGCACTTTCCTGAATTTATTTAATCGCAGTGCGTAAACAACAACCAGAACAGCAACAACTAAACGATGAACAACAGAAATTAAAAAGTAAAAGTAAAGGCATTTACCGTAGATGAGCACTTTGCACTGCCACTAAAATCTTTGTAAAAACAATAAAAAAATTTTAACCAGTAAATTTTTACTGATTATTAAAATTGTTTTCTACAAATTTTATAAAGTGCCAAAATGATTTATTGTATGATGAGGTGCATTGAATTTTAAGTAGTCAGTAATGCCCGTATTCATAATGAAATTCTACCAAGTGGCTAAATGTTTTTCATAAAAAAGTTTCAAAATTTTAATGAAAAAAACTTTGCCACTTGCTACAATTTTATTATGAATACGCCCCTATGATTTTACTGGTAATGCAAATTAAATTTCATTATCAGTAAAAATTTACTGGATTTTTTTAGTAATCAGTAAATTTACTGCTTACTGTAATTTTTAATGCAGTACATATACATATACTGCAGTGTGCCCATTTACTAACTAAATAAGCTAAATAAAACAAACAAAAACCAGCAAATTCCTACTTATGTATTTACAATATTGAAAGTTTTGATACTTTGAATTGATTAATTTAACAATATATACTAAAAGCATAAGTACTTCAAACTTAAACAAATGTTTCATTACTAGATGTTTACACATCTCCCCTGTGATCGGACTCACATTGCTTTTTATCATGCTGTGCAATAATATTAAATAAATATATGTAGACGAGGGTTACTAAAATCTACTAGTGAACCTTTGGTTCAAATATCTCCATATGGTCGTAAAAGAATACCTCCTGAATAGTGCTAAAGTCTACTGGTAGATTTTAAATGACAACCATATGTTATATGTATGTCAATAGGCGATTACACGAGCGAGGAAATATCGACGTTGTAGCCTAGAGCCCCTAAAATTTACTAGTTAATCTTTTGTGCCATGTCTCTATGTGGTCCCAAAGTCAGTAGTTCTACAGTCTAGTGGTGGATTGTCAATGACAAGCTAATGTTAAATGTTAGTAGACGATACCATTGACTGCGATACACCTGGTCAGTAGTACTACTGACAACGTCACTAGTAAATCACTACAATTTCACTATTTGCACTTTCTGCAGGGTAGTAAGCTATTATATGTTTAAGCGTATGCACTAATGTTAATGCATGTGTATGCGTTTGCATGTACGCAGAAAAATAGAAGATCATACACACATACATGCAAGACGTTTGTATACGCGTCCATGCGTAGAAATAAGCAAGCATCACAAATTCTTCAGTCACGAAGTATTTTCTTCTTTACTCCTATACCTATGTACAATACTGAAACAAATTTCTTGCAAACAGTGTTGTTAACGTTTGTTTTAGAAGATTCCGCTCTAGTAAAGCATTTGAAAAATGCCTCATGTCTTAAAAGTTCTTGTAAGGGATCTTTTGCAGGAGTATAATAGAAATGAATGCAAGAAGTAAAGATAATAAGGTAAACTTATTATATAGGAAAATGTTAGAAAATAAAGAGAATTTGTGGTTTTCGGCATTCCAAAGAGCCACAAATTGATTTTACTTTTCAAATGAAATCAATCAGCTGTTCTTTGAATGTATTAGTTAGTTGGCATTTACCCTGAAGAAAATGTAGGTGGTGAAAGTGTACTGAGTCGCTTTTGACTTTGTCACCAGTACTACTCTACAATTATTCCCCATAAAATACTTTGTTCTATAGATATTTAGCATGTGCTTGTCATTGAAAAACTACTAGTAACACTAAAACAATTGACTAGGTAGTGAATTCATAGTTCTCATGGGAACATTGATAAATACCAACCAGAAATTTACTGGTACATTTCTATACCTAACGTACATACAAATTTATTTGTATTGACAAGTTGTTGCAAAATCCACCAGAAATACACCACATCTGTTATCTCTTTTTCTTTCATACTGACGAATAGAAGAGAAATTGTAAACAATGTGAGTACTACTAGAATTTTAGTGTTGACATAGAGACACTTGGCCCCAGTCTTACTGCAGGGTAGTTACAGCCTCACCCATAATTAAGTGGCAATTTTTACTGCTGAAAGTAATCAACTATGAATAACTTAAATAGGTACTTAAAAAATTTGCACTTAGTGATAAATAGTTTTTAAATAGTTTTCTATGCTTTGTTGCTTTCTTGCAAACTAAGTGCATTCAGAAGAAATATCACGATTACTTTCTATTGTAAATGTTCTCAGTATTCGAATAAGGAGTTTGCTATTTTGCTTTGTTTATAATGTTCATAGCAAGTTTCTTATATTTTATTCAATAATATTATGTACAATTTTGAATTATAAACTAAAAGGGACGATGTGGCTGGAATTAAAAAAATTTTGGTACGTGTGCATATACATATGTATATATTAGAGTTTTTCATTTCCCGGACTTTTTTATTTCCCAGAAAGGCCCAGCGTAAAGGCTTCATTAGTCTTTACTTTCTGTTGCTGTTCTGTGCTGTGCCGTTCTGCTTCTAAATTTGAGTACTTACTTTTTCTGCAGTAACTTATTAGCTGTTTCTGACCAGAAGGGTCGCAGTTTTCCACTAAAGCAATGAGTTTTGCATCGTCCGCTGTTAAGTTTCAATATAGTTTAATTTTTTTCTTTTAAAAATTATTATTTTTAATTCTAAAAGTACAATCACAATTTATTTCAAAATATTTTTATTTAATTTATGCTGTCACTTACAATTACTTAAACATTTTTTGATTTTCACAGGTTGAACCGTAACAGAACAGAACGAAACAGAAAAACTAACGACTTGTACTAGATTTCTATGAACAAAAACGAGTCAGCTGATTCGTAACAGAACAGAAAGTAAAAACTAATTCTGCCTTAAAACAATACAAAATATTTTTAAATTTGATTTATTTCAACAAAAAACAAATTATAATTCATATGATCGATTAAATAATAACGTTTTATAACCACATTAGTCCGTTCTTTATATAATAGTAATACATAAATAGCAATACCATAAAAAACAAATTATGCGAGCATTATTAAAAAAAAATTTCAAAGTATTTCTTTGGAAATATGACTTTAGTACAGAATAAGCATTAACACAATCGTACTTTTTACCAAAGAGAATCTGTAATTATTTTGTAAGTTTTCTTTTATTTCCTTGCGCATTTCTGTTTTCACTTTTATGAATTTTTGTAGAATTAAATTTTGAACGTCGCGTTCCGATTTTGGCAAATAAAGGCCTCTGAATCTCAGGGCACATGTGTGCCGGATGTAAACTCGGCCTTAGTTGCTGTAAAGTTTTAGCTTCTGTCCTAGTGCCATCATCTTATTATTGCACCATCGCATTCATAAAGAGAATGACGACACTGATCAGGAATGTGTACATACAGCCTAAAGTTACTATAGTAATATCAAAAAAATTCCCTGAATTCCCGCACAAATTTTCCGGGATTTCTTTCCCCGAAAATGTGCGGGATCCCGGGAAATTTTTCCCTGGAAATCTCGTATGAGAAACACTAGTACATATGAACAAAAATATACACATATCAGAGCTGTAAAAGATTGCAATCAATTTAATTGCAATCACTTGATTTCACGTCACTGATTTTTAATTTTTTGATTGCAATCAAAACCGTAAATTGATTTCATGATTTCAATTTGAAGTCATGAAATCAATTTACGATTTTGATTGCAATAAATTTTTTTGAAATTAATTTATAAATCAATTGAATAAAAATAAATCGAATTGATTGCAATTAATTTTATTGCAATTAAATCTTAATTGCAATCAAAATGAAATGAGAATCAAAATAATCGTTCTCTTCAAACGAAACTCCTTCTTCTAGAAATAGATCTGATTCTGATAATTTTGAATTGCCAATAATGCTAATTTTTGAAAAGCTACTCCTATTAAGAGCAAACAGATAGCTACTCAAATTCATGAAAACTGAAATATTTTCCACATTGTTTTTTTAATGTTATGTTTGTTATCACTTTTCCCAATAAAAGCACGAAATTAATATTTTTATTTTCGCTTTTCCGCTAAGATTTGCATTAGAATTTGTTGGTTTCCACCACAAATTTAGTGGTTTCCACTAAAATCTGGGGCTTTCCACTACTACTATGGAGGATGCTATAGCCCGTGCATTTTCAGGACACAAAGGTCAAAACCGCAAGCTTAAACTCAAGCTCTCTAAGCACTCTATAATATTTTATTGAATGCTACCCCTTTAGGTTTGATTTCAGGCAAATTGATTGAAGTCCTATGATTTCAAAAAAAATTTGATTGCAATCAAATTGATTGCAATCAATGATTTCTAAAAAAATGATTTCAAAATGATTGCAATCACGAAAGATTGCAATCTTGTAATGATTTCATTTTGAAATCTGAAATCATTTTGAAATCAAAAGAATGAAATCAGTATGGCTGAAATCAATTTGATTGCAATCACAATTGATTGCAGTTTTTTACAGCTCCGACACATATGTATGTATTAGTGATAAACGAATATTCGCCAAATTCAGGCGAATACGGATACGAATTTTTTTCCAAAAAAATTAAATAAATAAATGTATAAATCCTAAACGAAATTTAAATAAATGGATAAAAATATTAGTTTCTACAAATCGATTACATTTTTCATAGAAATTTGTGCTTTGAATCATTTTAAATATTATTTACTGACGACCAATAAAATTTGGGGTAGTTTTTATTAACTTTAAAGTACGCCAACAGGAGTATGAAGTTCTTTTTCATAACAATTTTTTAATATTTCATATTGCAGGCATAAATACAACCCCAATTTAATGTCTATAAGTTCCACATGTAATATTCGTCTTCGTATTCGCCAATATCGTTTCAAACATTCGTATTCGTATTCGCGAATATCAAAATTTGACATTAATTACATCATTAGTATGTATGTACATAATCGCGAAAAAGGTAAATATTTTTTTCAGTACTGACTACTACGTTGGTACTACTGAGTACGTAGTTCTTTTGGGACCATATTGGGACATTGGAAACAGATAGTTACTAGTACATTATAGCAATTCTAATGATAATGAAACTGCATATTTTGTTAAAATTCGGTGCTTTAATAAAAAAAATACACGTGAAAAGGGAACTAATGCTTAAAAAACATATAGAAAAGAAACTGTGTAATTTCAATAATAATAATTTCCAATAAGCGTCTAAGATTTGTATTTTTAATTCTGACCTTTATGGGCGTAGCTCCGCCCTCCTGGCTAAAATTTTCGTGTTTTGAAATTTTTTTAGTTGATTTTTCACCTAGACCTAGCTCTGTATCGAATTTCAGCTCACTAGAACAAGTTTTAATTTTTATAAGCGTAGCCCCGCCCCCCTGGTTAAAATATCCGGATTTTCAGATTTTTCTAGTTCATCGCTCACCTAGATCTACTTGTGTACCAAATTTCAGATCTCTAGCTATAGCGGAAGTGCTTCATAGTATTGATGAGTCAGTAGATCAGTGAGTCAGTGAGTATGTCTTAGAATATGCACTTTTTGCACCTCCATATCTCCGGAACCTTTTGTTGTAAAACTTTAAAATTTTGCACATGAGGTAATATGAATTTATTCTAATTATGGTTTAAATTTTTTAGTTTTACAATTTCGCTGAACAAAGTTATGAGGGGGGTAAAAACAGCTCGAATGGCTTCATGTAAATATACACACTGCATGCATTGGCCGGAACTTGGCCTGGCACACTGCCGTGCGCCTTGATTATTTTGATTGTATCAATTAGCTATATCTGTTGCAATAACTATTTCATTCACAAAATAAAGAAATGCTGCTCACAAAAAAGATAACGCACAAATAAATGTAAAATATGGTGTACAAACATGATTAATACTAAAACAGATTATTAGCGAACTTGTATTGTATTTTAAATAATAGTTTGCACATATGATGCAGAGTGGTGATGCATTTACGAACGCTCCCTATGTCACAATTACGAAAAACTGGTACATATATATCAACAACTCTGATGCAACGTTTTATTAAAAATACACTTACTGCATTCGCATTTAGATTTTTTCGTGGTACCGTGCATGGCGCAAGTTTTTACTGAGATATTGCGCTAGTACAAAAAACATATAGCGGGAAAAGGTCCCCAGAAATGATAATTGATTTCTGTTGGGAAATCAATCGTGAAACAGCAGATAAAACTTATGCAAGAAAGCGATCTGGTAAATAATAAAGGTATTCACGTCAACTCTTGCAACTGTGCAAAAATGCATAATTGCATATTCTGACGTGAGCAACCCATTTTGTTTAATTGTCTATAAAGCAACACAATATGTGCATAGATATATTGAACTCGTATGTTTGTTTAAATGCTGAAACGAAGTGTTGAAACTTCGCTGATTAATTTTGTAATCAATTCACTAATAAAAATATCAATATTAATAATATTGGTATTATTTAACAAAATTCGAATAACTATTTGAGCCATAGGTCTTTTGAAAATAGCAAAATTATGTATATATCGAATTCGAAGATTTCTTTATAATTTGTAGCTAAGAATTTTTAAATATTTTTTTAATTGTATAATTTTTTAATTAATTTATTTGTATCGAAAATATCTTCAACGACATGCTTTTTCATTTAAAAGAAAAACATTTAGGAATTTCTGCGTTGTAATTTGGTGTATGGTTGAATTTATAAGTACTTTTTGTTCATTTTTTTTAGATTGGCAATGCCATAAAAAGTTGCACAACTTTGCAAAATTTACCCTGATAATCTTGCACTTACTCAGACCCTGACAATTTTGCATCATTTGTGCAAAATAATTTTCTATGTGGTTGTTGTTATATTTTTTGAAAATTTTGCAATTTTGCTTTTCTGCAACAGTGCAACTTTTGACGTGAATACCTTTAATATTTTATTTTTTATGTCAAATTAGTAGTTAATTTTATTTCAGAATTTAATTTACATGTGTACATATATCAAGAAGCCATTTACGTGTAAGATTGTTTACTTTTATCATAATAAATACGAATTTAATATTCCAATATCAGTATTTTATTTAAATAAAAAAAAAAAAATTCAAAATCCAGACGTGATGAAATCAGTCTGTGAACAAATTTAGATTCTGCACACTAAAACCTATTAAATTTACATAATGAATTTCTTGCTCCCGTCTTTTTTTATTTATTTGCAGAATAGTGTTATTGTTTTGAGCTGCATATCCATTTTACATTTTCTGCGCGTAGAAAAGCGATTTTTGTACTCACTATCATTTTCTTTAAATTTCTAATTGATTACAAGTAAGAGTTAAGCCGGCCACTCACGTACAGTTCTAACTGTCAGTTCAGTTCAGTTATAACTGATAAAAATATAAAAATTTTAAAAACTGTCAGTTAAAACTCAACTGTTCAGTTTAACTGAACAGTTATAACTGAAACTGACAGTTAAAACTGTACGTGAGTGGCCGGCTTTAGTACCGGTCCAGTAGCTCGTTTCGCTGTGATTGCAATCAAATATATTTCAGCCATACTGATTTCATTCTTTTGATTTCACAATGATTTCAGATTTTAAAATGAAATCATTACAAAATTGCAATCTTTCGTGATTGCAATCATTTTGAAATCATTTTTTTTACAAATCATTGATTGCAATCAAATTTTTGTTGAAATCATAGGATTTCATTTAATTTGCTTGAAATCAAATCTAAAGGGGTAGCATTCAATAAAATATTGTAGAGTGCTTAGAGAGGTTGAGTTTAAGCTTGCGGTTTTCACCTTTGTGTCCTGAAAATGCACGGGCTATAGGATCCTCCATAGTATTGGTGGAAATACCCAGATTTTAGTGGAAACTACTAAATTTGTGGTGGAAACCAACAAATTCTAATGCAAATCTTAGCGGTAAAGTGAAAATAAATGACGAATTTAAAGCTACTATCCATTGCAGCTTAATTTGTGGACAAAGGACAGAAGCTATAATAGCGTCATTGACATCCGCCGAAAAATTAAATTAGTTTTGGAACCGAGCTTCCACTGCTTCTAAAACTGAACAGGACAAGAGCGATATATATTCGTTGTTGTGTTTATTTGATATTTTAATGTATTGCACTCGAATTGTGGCCAATGTTGGCAAAATATATCCATAGACCATTCCTTTGCTTCCCTGCAAAATATCTATTGCTTCAGCTATCGGTTTTAATAACAGCAAATAATCTTCGATTTAATTGAAATAGCTTTCTGCAAAACTTGGCTCTTTGAACATTCTGCACAACTCGTTGAGCTTGTTCTTTTTCTTTATAATGTCTTTCAGAGAGTCATATATAGAATTCCATCTTGTCGCCACGGGATATTTCAGCTGGCATCCTAATACTGTCCTTATATCTTCAGAAGTTTTTGGCTTGTTCACTCTTCTCCAAAGACGTGAACATTTTTGCATTATCTGTATATAAACGAAGAAAGTTAAAGTGAAATCTGCAGGATTTTGTTTTATCAAAAGAATATTTACTGCTTGGTGCTTTTTAAAATATTTCACGTTTTGTTTCAGTATATGCAAAAGATCAGTTGTTGCCACCAAATTTAAGGTGTGCGTGACACAACGGATATGTCTTGGCAACAAAGAATTGAAAACATTGCTGCCAATTTCAATAGGCTCTCCAACTGAACTTTTCTGGTCATCATCGCCATCATCATTATCATCATCATATATTTCAGCAGAAGTCTTCACGCTATCAACTCAAAATTCTTTGAACGCTTTCACGAAGTTCGAGCCATTGTCTGTAATCATCACCATTATATTAGAGATACCTATGTCAAACTGCGCATGTATCTCTAGTATCAAGTCTCTGATACGATCATGTGTGTGTCGACCAGTAAAGCGTCTACAAGCTAAAGCTACCGACTTTCTACTGAAACGATCATCTATCCAATGACATGTATAGCCTAGAAAACTTCGGTGCTTAGTTGTACTTGATTAGTCTACTAATTAAGTACAATTTTGAGTTAATAAACTTTGCAAACTCTTTAACAGATTTAAATTCCAGTATCGAGATTGACAACAACGTTGCATTAAATGTCGAACAAAATTGGATGTTATTTACGTTGATCCTTGCAAATATACATTGCATATTCTGCACTTACCCTGAATGCCACTTTGGCCACGTTTGTAAACACCGTCTATCTGCGTACATATGTATGCATGTACATAGTCGTACATATGAATATTACATATAAATTTTTTAAAAACAAGAACATTTTGGTACATACCTTTTTAACAATTTCCAAAAATTTTGTAAACAAAATTGACGTTTTTGGTAAATCCGAATTTTCAGAGTCCGCTTCATTTCTGGGTGAAAGAGCTTCATTCGAAGAGCACTAATATTTTAATTCAATCTTCCTTCTTTTAGTTGTTGGTTTTTCATGCAAAACGTTTCTTGGACTATAACTTCTGACATTCTGATCGAAATTTTTCGTTTAATTTGTTAAATTTTAACAATGAATATTATTAGCAATTTGACAGTTGAGTCAACTACGATGGTTAAAAAAAATTCCCGCAAAGTAGATTATATTATACAATATTTAAAACTTATGGGATTGCAGTTAAAAATTATTTTCATTAATTTTAAAACATTTTTCAAACAAAAATTACCATTATTGGCAATTCAAAATTAACAGAACAGATTTTTTTCTAGAAGAAGGAGTTTCGTTTGAAGAGAACGATTATTTTGATTCTGATTTCATTTTGATTGCAATTAAGATTTAATTCCAATCAAATTAATTGAAATCAAATCGATTGCAATCAAATTTGATTGCAATCAATTGATGTATAAATTAATTTCAAAAAAATTGATTGCAATCAAAATCGTAAATTGATTTCATGATTTCGAATTGAAATCATTAAATCAATTTACGGTTTTGAATGCAATCAAAAAATTAGGAATCAGTGACGTGAAATCAAGTGATTGCAATTAAATTGATTGCAATCTTTTACAGCTCTGGCCCATCACGCTCTAACCCTCTATGCCATTTTCAATTGGCACAGTGATCATTAATAGAAATGAGACCTACTAGAAATTTTAAGTTTAAGGAGTGTTATTATAGAACATTTTTCAAAAAGTAATCTGATCCTCACAAAAACATAAATGCGAAAAAAGGCCAAGTTCCTATCCAAAATTTTGGCCACTAGAAGTAGTTAGATATAAATTTTGACCAAGTTCTTGTTTGGCACAATACCTAATACAGAAATATGCTATACATTATACAAATTTGTAATCGTAAGAGTGTCATATAATATCTAGATATTCTGCTAACTTGGCAATATTTTTACCTTTCTATAAAAGGAAAAAAATTTTTATTTGTTCATTTCTTTATATCGGTAAAAATGTTGTCAAGTTAGCAGATTTTCTAGAAATTATATGACACCCTTACTATTACAAATTTATATATTACATAACATATTTCTGTGTTAGGTATTACGGCAAACAAGAACTTGGTCAAAATTTATATCTCATTACTTTCAATGGCCGAAATTTTGGATAGGAACTTGGCCTTTTTTCACATTTATGTTTTTGTGAGGATTTTATGATTACAATAACAACTTACTACTGTTTGTGTGACAAATCAATCATTTATTATGGCCCATCACTTCAAACAACAACAAAATTATTTAGATCTAGAATGCGGACGATTGTGTCGTCCGTTTGGTGTATACTATAGTAAATACTATACTACTATAGTTTATATTATTTTACACCCCTAAGGTACCTATAAGATATTTCAGTGAATAATCAAAAGTTGTAGTAGTTATTCTCGCCCCAATTCCAGAGGAGTTACAACCATTCTTTAAAAATTAACAAGAAGGCGCAATGTCAGAGTCTTAAAATAAGTAAATTTTCTCAGTTTATCATCTGTCTTCCTGTTTATACAACCTTTATTTTTAAAAAATGTAGCGCGTTGATTTATTGATGAGCATCATTTGCCTTGTTTGTACATCTCTTTAAAAAGTTTAAGAATATAAGTATATGTGACAGCTCATAGAGAAAGGGATCTAAGGGTAAAACCCTGTTTTGTTCAGGAGAGCCATTTTAAAGATTTAAATACGTGTATCTTTGGTGTACAATCACTTAATAAAACGCGCATATCTCTGGGAGGGAACAGTTTTGGGGCATGGGATCGGTCTCATTCGATGCTCAGATGTTGTCCACATATAAAAAAAAGTGAAAATTGATTTTTTTTTACCCTTAGGTCCCTTTCTATGCGCTGTCACATATATAGAATATTGTTTAAGAACATTTTTCATGCGACCGTTTGAATAATTTGGTATATCTAGCAAATTGTAAGAAAATAATATATCGTCACCTTAATATAGAAAGGCCCTAACTTATTATTTTTTTTTAAATCGGATTTTTTGTATGTTTCGATAGAAGAACATCTAATGTATAGAAAAATGTAAGAATCTCGATTTCAAAAAAAAAAAAAAATAAATAATGAGTTACTGCATTTCTATATTATACATATCGCACTTGTTCCTCAAAAGCGTAACAACTCAAAATTCATGAATTTTTAGTAGAGGCCAAAAACTGTTTCTGTTTATTCTAACGATATATTACAGCAAAAAATAATGTCATTGTAAGAAAATACCATTAAAAAAGAATATAACGTTTTGTTTCTTGTTATTGCTCAAGTGATTTCCAAAAAAAAAACTACTTTTTGAGTTGTTATTCTTTTTGTGAAATTTTTTGTTTACCTAGTGGTGTTGTTATTTCGATTTGACCCAGTTTAACTGAAAATTCACTCTGGATTATATATTAATTAATAGTCTTAAACAACAACTCGAAATGTCGCTCTTTGTATGAAAAAACTTTGATCCGTTTTGCTCAAGCACTTGCAAAGAACTAAAAATATCTTCCTTTAATTGAGACTAAAGAAGTTATTCTAAAAACACAAAGAGAGTCATGATGTTTTTTTTTTCACGGAAAAGAAGACAAATCAAAGAGAGATTTTTATAGTGGGTAGATACAGCGTTACTGTTGAAAAATTTCAAAAAGGGGCACAAAAAGGGGATTTTAATAAAAAAGTGGCCCAAAAAGGGGATTTCTAAGAAAAAAAGGGGCAACTTTAAAATCCAGGAAAATTAAAGAAACAAACACATTTATCAACCTATTTTTATTAAAAACAAACAATAAAAATAAATTTCTCATGTATAAAAAGTACACAAACATTAATTTTATGAGAACTCATATATGTATGTTTATTCGTACATTTTATTTGAAAGTAAAAATTCAAAATTCTAACTTGTAGCAGAATTAAGGCTTCATTAGTCCTTACTTTCTGTTGCTGTTCTGTGCTGTGCCGTTCTGCTTCTAAATTTGAGTACTTACTTTTTCTGTAGTCACTAATCCGCTATTTCGCACCAGAAGGGTGGCAGTTTTTCACTAAAGCTATGAGTTTTGCATCGTCCATTGTTATGTTTAAATATAATTTAATGTTTTTCTTGTAAAAATTAATTTTTTTTAATTCAAAAAGCGCAACACAATTTATTTCAAAATGTTTTTATTTAATTTATGCTGTCACTTGCCATTTTTTTAATTTTCAGAGGTTGAACCCAAACAGAACTGAACGAAACAGAAAAACTAACGACTTGTATTAGATTTCTATAAACAAAAAAGAGTCAGCTGATTCGTAACAGAGCAGCAAGTAAAAACTAATTCTGGCTTTAGGTTTTTTTCTGTTCTGTTACGAATCAGCTGACTCTTTTTTGCTTTTAGAAATCTTACACAAGTCGTTAGTTTTTCTGTTTCGTTCTGTTCTGTTACGGTTCAACCTATGAAAATTCCAAAAAATTTAAGTAATTCTAAGTGACATCATAAATAAAATAAAAATTGTGATTATGCTTAAAAAAAATAAAAAAATTTATTTTTATCAGAAAACATTAAAATGGACGAACACATCACTTTAGAGAAAAACTGTGGTCGTTCCGCTCAGAAACAGGTGATAAGTTATAACATAAAATGTAACTATTAAAATTTGGAAACAGAACGGCACAGCACAGAACATCAACAGAAAGTAAAGAATAATGAAGCATTTACTAACTCACGTGAACAATTACTGATTACTGGGGATGAGATGTATGTGTACAGAAAAAAGAAATTTTTAATTTTATAATTGTTTATTGACAACTGTGAATATATTTCTTTAATACTGGCTAGTTGAGTATTTGCAACTACAGTTTTTTTTACAAATAAGACGAGTATAAGCGTAGTAGAGATAGCTACTAAATATAAAAAAATCATAAAATCTATGATAATAATGAAACACTAGTCAAAATGTGGCATTTGATATTGATCGAAATTACAATAGAAAATAAATGGAAATTTCGTTCGATATTGAATGCCGTAATTGGCCCCAGTTCTTAAGATTTACAAAAAATTTAAAAATACATTAACAAATTTTTTGGCATCTTTTTGGGGCATATCACTTTTTTATTTAAAAACCAGTATAATTCAAACAATTTACTCAACCATTTAATCATGCGATTTCAAATCGATCGGTTTACACAAAGCCTTTCAAAAATATGTACTTTAATTAAATTTGGCTTTCACAATAGATATCAAAAATACAGTTAGAATTATCAATTATGAGTGTGCAATAGTATTGGTATACATAAAAACCTTAAGGTACCAACAGACGACATGTTTTTACATGTGTTTTTTAAGTTTTCGATTCGTATGTTTTTCTTTATGCTTGTCAATATTGGTTAATTTACATAAGGTTTATAATATAATCACAAACGTTCATGTAGTATCACTTCTTCTTTTTCAGTGCATAAATATCCACGTAGTTTGTTTTATAAACGGCTTGCAGCTGTCGAAATATTTTTGGTTCCGTCGCTGAAGTACTGGCGACGCAAATGTGCTTTTTTAATGTTTTCTTTTTTAAACAAGACGTTGAGGTTGTATCTAAAAATCTATAAATTTTTGGACTCATTTTAATAAAACGACAACGTTAAATTAAAAAAAAATATATAATTTATTTGTCTTGAAAAATACTTCATTCAGACGGCTAATCATAAAGCACATAATCAACCGCCGACGAATTTGTTCACATGACATAGACATTTGGAGCTGTATGTTTAATATAAGAAAATAGAGCACGCTCTATTTCAAATAATGTCTTATGTCTTTTGTCATATTTTTTACACAAGCAATGTTTTAAAGGTAACACACGACATGTTTCCGTTTACATATGTAAATTTTGGCACATACAATGTGACAAATGTCGTCTGTTGGTACCTTTAGGCTGAGTTTACATCTGTCATTTTTTGTGTGTCACTTGCCCCAAAAAGTGTAACCAACTAATTACTAATGAAAAACTGTTTGATTCAGATATGAATTTATTGATTTAAACAGTTTGCAATCATGCTGGATTCTATCAAATTGTCTATTAGTTATGTATGAAACTATTTAACTTAATAAATACATGTCTGAATCTAAAAGTTTTTCATTAGTAATTAGTTGGTTACGCTTGTGTGTGCACATGGCACACAGATGGAAACCCGGCCTTACACAAATGAAAAAATTCATACCAAGGTGTATGTTTTATATTAAGTTTGACACACAGGAAATAAAATATTGTTTAATGTGGTAGAATTTGAACGAATCTGCGTACATTTATTGTCAAAATAAAAACTAAAGTTGACTTTGCACAAAAAGGGGCACAAAATAATGCAAATGATACTAAAAGGGGATTTAAAAGTAAGGGGCATAAAAAGTGGCAAGGTAGTTGAAAAAGGGGCAAAATGCGACTTTAGTCGCACAACGGTAACGCTGGGTAGATATAGGTCATATTTTATTGTTGTTTGGTTTCTTGCAAAAAGTGAAATTTTGAAAATTTTGAGTTGTTACGCTTTTGAGGAACAAGTGCGATATATACAATCAATTGACATGTTGTTACTAAAACTGTTTTTCATTCGAATCGTCAATTTTGAAACATTTCTATTGAATTGTCAGACTGCTTTAAATGTAGCAGCGCTTCAGTAAAAATAAAAATATGTTTTAATTATTTACCTTGAAACTGAATACCTGAACACCATGCATCCCTGAAATCTTAACCATGTTCAGACTATTGGCTCTTAAAACAGCTGGATGGGTGCGATTAAAGTGCATGGTCGAAGATGCAATGTGAAATGTTAAATTTTGTCGCTTTGTGTGGACGCCAAATATATCCAAGTAGTAAATGTAGTTGGGATCCAAGCCCCGTATTAGCTGTTGCGTACGACTTCCTGTACAGATAACATTTGTAATGTGAGGTGCTAAAAAGATATGAGAATAAAAGTTAACTGATTTACATTGCAGTCGCGGTCAATTATTGAGATCAAGTTCATTAATGTACATAAACAATTAATTTAATATACCGAACTACAAGTGTACGTCAAAGTGTTCGCAAAATTTCTAAAGCGAAATTTATAATCATACTGCGTGAATAATGAGTTCGCATTAGGAAATCCAATGGGTGGGGACTTTACTTCGATCGTTTAATTGATCGAATAACTGACCAAGTTTTTGGTTGACTGGTAAAAAATATATTAATAATGAAATTAATTTCTTTTGAGAGAAAAATAACTACAGCCTTATGTATAACGCAAGACATAAGCATAAGTGCCAAAATTGATGATGGTTTCAATGAGTTTTGCCATAAAATTTTACACCAGGGCTTAACAGTGAATTAAAACTATATTATGTGCCTATTTTTAATGACAAATTATAAGGAGGAATTCATTAACTCCTAAATCAATTTCGTCATTTATGGTAACTTCATGCCAGTTTTTCCTTGTATTTGCATAAGGCTGTTATATATTAATGCAAATTAATAAAATATTTAAAAGAATAAATAGATTTTTACTTTTTTGGTAATTCTTCACAGAAAAAACTAAATTTGTTTTTTCAGTAACCAAATTCATTGAATCAGTAAATATTTTGTATGAATGCGGACCTACAAAGAAATTTGTAAATTCTGATAACAATTTTTTAAAAATTTAACTAAAAAAAAAATTAATTTTTAGTTAACTTATTATGGCATAAGAGAAAAAAGTTAACTGAAACTCAAAATATTTTCAGTCAAATGTATTAATAGGAACAGAAAAACATTTTTGCAGATTTTTTTGTATTAATCCTGGTACTCTGTTCACAATTTCGTGCGAAATGCTGTCAAACACATATAAAAGCATTTGGTATGAAATATTTGCGAAATAAATTCGCAAAAGTAGTACTCTGTTCTTGTTGTGAAAAACACGTAAAATCATGTCTTTCCATGCAAAATTAGTCTTGCATCATTTTAGTTTAGCTGCGAAACAACATGAGCAGTGCTTTTTTCGCACGGAATTTCGACAATGTTGCATACTTTCAAGCAATAAAAGCGAGAAATTTATAAAAAAAAAACCGCGAGTTGGGCTACATTTAGTACATGTCAAATTTTTCACGCGAAATAACCAATGGTGCTGAAAATTTTTCACAACTTTGAACAGAGTACCAGCCTTTATTCAGCAAATTTTTTTTATAATTTACAAACATTCACTAAAATTTTTCGTATTATCAGAAAATAAGTTAACTGAATCAATAACAATTCTTACCAATTTTTCTAAAAAAATTAGTAAAAGTTATATTTGACACTGCAAAAAAAGTTTGCAAAAATTACTTTAAGTATTTCAGAAAAAAATAACTGAATCAAATAAAAGGTTCAACTATTTTTTTTTTACTTTCAAAAATTGGCTTGTTATTATGGTTAAGCATTTCGTTCCCGCTTTTAAAACTCGCCAGTAGATTTCAAACCCAAAAAATTTTTGAATTTAGCTAACAAACTCCGTATGTTTATGTAGAGGCCTCTCTAGATCTGCCCTCCGATCACTCTCCAACAATAGTTACAATTTTCAACCCACTAAGGAGTGATTTAACTAACTCATATGTGAAGATGATTAATGGAATCAACTGGCTGGCATTCAAAAAATATCTTAGTAGTCACTGCGTAGAAAACATTCAGCTTAGATCATACGATGATATTGAATTTAACATTGCCAATCTTAACGAAAATATTAAGCAGGCTGCTGAACACGCCACTACCTCCTATCCGCAGACCGGCTTTAACAGAATTTATTCTACGGAAATTGAACGTCTTGTATGTGAAAAAAGAAGAGCTAGAAGAGAATGGCAACAACACAGATCACCCCTAAATAAAATCAGACTTAAAGAATGTACTAAACGACTCAAAGAGCTGCTATCTTCGGAAAAAACTGCACTACTGGAAAAGTATTTAGAAGGTCTTGATGTAACGTCCGCATCTAATTACTCTTTATGGCGCGCTACTAGAAATCTTAAACGACCCGTTGATCTTAAATCACCATTGAGTACTGCGACCGGAGGCTGGGCAAGAAGTGATAGTGAGAAAGGTAACTTATTTTCTGAGCATTTAAAATCTGTATTCACTCCCAATTCATGTACGGGTGCTGCTGATTTACCAAATGTAGTTTCTCTACCCCCTCGTCCCTTAAGGTTTAAGATGCGTGAAGTACAAAAAGTAATTGCTGAACTCAACCCGAAGAAAGCTCCAGGTATTGATGGCATTAGTAACAAAATGCTCATGAACTTGCCTCATATTGCAATAAGAATCCTGCTATTTACTTTTAATGCTATTTTAAGAATGCAGTATTTTCCACATAACTGGAAACTGGCCAAGATCAAAATGATTCCAAAGGCGGGCAAAGATCTTAGCAAGACTGAGTCATATAGGCCTATAAGCTTACTATCTACAATCTCAAAGCTTTTCGAAAAGCTGCTCATGACTAAATTGTCCAGAATTTTAACTGATAATGGGTGCATCCCGGACCATCAATTTGGCTTTAGAAGTCAGCATAGCACGATTGAACAAACGCACAGACTGGTCCAAGTTGTAAGAAGAACATTTGAAGAAAAGAAGTATTGTTCTGCTCTCTTTATTGATGTTTCTCAGGCGTTTGATAAAGTATGGCACGAAGGCCTAGTTTTAAAATTGAAGACATATCTGCCAATAAACATTCAAAAGCTTTTGGAAAGTTATATTATTGATAGGAAGTTCACTGTTGTGGAAGGAGAGTTCACGAGTGTGCCCGAAACTATATCTTCTGGTGTGGCCCAGGGTAGCATTCTGGGTCCTGTCTTGTATTTAATATATACTTGTGATATGCCTGTGAGCAATAATATCCATATTTCTACTTTTGCCGATGATACAGCCTGTATGAGTGTGCACGAAAGCCCTTATGAGGCATCCCGCAATCTCCAGGAACATATCACTCAGCTGGAAATATGGTTGAACTTATGGAGAATTAAAGCCAATGAACAAAAGTGTGTCCATATAACGTTCACCCTAAGAAGAGATACTTGCTCCCCCATTCGAATCAACAATCAAAATATTCCTCAACATTCCCAAGTGAAATACCTTGGTATACACCTTACCTTGATCGAAGACTTACATGGAAACATCATATTGACTCTAAGTTAACTCAGATGAAACTTAAGTTAACTCAAATATATTGGTTGATTGGCAGAAACTCAACACTCAGCCTAGACTGCAAACTTTTATTATACAAGTCGCTTTTGAAGCCAATATGGTGCTACGGAATTCAGTTATGGGGCACTGCTTCAGCTACCAATGTCGAGAGAATCCAAAGAAGGCAAAACAAAATTTTACGGTTAATAACATCGGCTCCATGGTACATCCAAAATTCTATTATACATCGTGATTTAAATATGCCACTAGTGACTGAAGAAATTGCAAAATACGCAGGCAAATATTTAACAAAACTCGAATCACATCCTAATCCGCGTGCTCGTAATATTTTGAACTTTACTGGACACATCCGCTTAAAAAAGAGGGACACACGGGCTCTTATACCTAACACTCCAGATGGGACTACTTGAAAATAATTCCCCCCCCCCTCCCCTTTTTTTGATTATCACTTCTAATGTATTATTTATAACTACCACTAAGTTTATGTCCGACACTGGTCGGGCCTAATAATTTTTTTTATAGATTTAAGATTTGAATACTTATTGTTAGTTCATATATGAAGACACAATAAATAAATACATGCATTACAAAAAAAAAATGTTTATAGTAAGACTCTTAATACTATATTTAGAATCACAATATACAAAAATAATAAGGTTGGAAACCGCAAACAAAAATCTTTACAAAAAAAAAAAAATAAATTATGTATTTTTTTATTTACTAAATAAAATGTTTTTTATATCTATAAAATAATTTGTAGCAAAAATTAAAAAAAATCAGACAAATTTTTTTACAGTAAAGGTATTCACATCAGTTTTTTCTTGTGGGAAAAATTAATAATTTAATGTAATATTTTTACAACAAACACAGGGAAAAAATTTCACCAAAAGTTGAATTTAAAAACTTAACTTTAGGTGGAATTTTTTTGAATTTTTTTCCTGTGTTTGTTGTAAGAAATTTACATTTTTCCATTTTTCCAACAAGAAAAAAACTGATGTGAGTACCTTTAGTATATAAAAATAAATTTAACTGAAAAATAACAAATTTAAATATAAAAAAAAAAATAAATCTAAAAAATTTTAATACAAATTTTACTTTATATAGATAATTTTCATTCTATGCAGTTTTTTACATAAAATAAAATTGGAACAAATAATTTACTAGAACAGTAAACAATATTTACTGAAACTAAATTTTATTTCAAAACACACGTTAGTTTGAAAATTTTTCGGGAATCATTTTTTCTGTGTTATAGTAGACAATGCAATAAACCGCAGCTTTCTAGCTGCATTAGTTTTGTCCTAAATTAGCTTCAAAATACACTTTTGATAAAAAAAAAGTAAAAAAGGATCCAATGTGACAAACTTTTTTGCAATTGCACTAATTTGGTTGAAACTCGCCACTCAGTGGTCTTAGAGGCCGCTGATTACGAATCTGGTATTAGATTTTAGAAATCCAAAATGGCGTATTCAATATGGTAGATGATTTTTTTTCCCCAAAAATTGATCAGATTTGTTTTAAAATCGTTTCTCAATGGTTTTTGCTGTCACTGATTATTAATTTAAAAATGAATTTTGAAATTTCAAAAAATTTCAATTTGATTATAAAAATATATACCTGATGTTTTTAATGAAGCAATCAGCGGAGTTATATCTTAACTACTTATTTTAAAAATCATAAAAGCACAATAAATTAAATAACGAAACACTACAGTAATTAGCTTTAACCTTAGGATACTATCCCACGTAAATTTCGAGTAAAGTAGGCATCAAGCGGCCTAACGGTACCAAATTCGACAAGTGCTTTTTCTAAAGCAAGTCACAGACCTTGCGACCGTTGGTACAACATGAGCAGGTTGTGTATGAGATTGTAAAGTGTGTGGGATCGTTGTATGAAGTTGTGTCTCGGTTGTATGAAAGATCAAAAAGATTTGATTTTTTGGCAAGTTGTTAGACAGGTTGTATAATTTAGAAGTATGTTGTACAACTTCATTTTGTTTTTATTTTCGTAGTGTCATATAAAAAAACGTCACGCACGAATTCAAATGTGCGTTTAATATGTTATGCAAATGTAATTTTTGTAGTCTTTTGGCTCACTTTCTTTTAGTGTTTTTAAAAGTTTGTTGTTTTGTTTATATAAATCAAATTTTCTTTACCAAATTTTTTTCTGCACTTTTTTACATTCTTCTTCTTCGTAGTACCCGATGTCATGTTTACTCAAAATTTTTTTTTGTGAAATGAAGTTGTGCGCTAATTTTGCACACGTTGTTGTATAGTTTGTGTCCACACAACTTGATAAACCAACGTGTTGTACCAACGGTCGCAAGGTCTGTGGTTTGCATAAAAGTTTTTGAACAAAAGCTAACACAGACTTTAACGGAAAGTTTTGTATGAAGAACTTGCAGTTAAAGTTCACGTTAACTCTTAATGATACATTGTGAAAAGGGACGTTAGTCATTAAACCGCTCTATAAAAGTGAACCGATTTGGGGGTTGAGAATATAAGAAATAAAAATAAAAAATATAACTCTGATATACATACAAGAAGATATTTTATAAATCAATTAAAATAAATACATTACCAATCTTTTTAGCTCTCTCTGGAGGTCGAGAAAATATTGTCTCTATTGTAGGAGCAGGCTGACAATTTGTAGTCAAACTTCGACGATTCGAAATTGTTGTTGTTATAGAGGTTAAATACTCTTCGACAGCTTGACAGAAATCTAAGTGAGCATTTTTGGTACTAACAACCAGACAATAATTTACAGCATGAAAGTCAAATTTGCTGAAACGACAAAGGAAATCAAAATAGCTATATTCGAATGCATTTTTGAACGAAGATAACTAAGCAAAAAGTAATCATACAATCAAAAATATTTTTAGTTTAAATGAAATGGTATAAGTAAATAAAGTTTTAGTTGCAATACAAACACACAACATCACTAACCTTTTATCCCATTTTACAATCATTTGCCGCTTACGTACACGATTTTGACTGCGTATACTCATGCGGTGTGTACGATTCAGTAGTGGCCAATTGGACTGTGGATGGAAATCAGTTGCCTCTATTTTCACTGAACCTCTGTGGCGTGCCTGTACAAAAATATCGTACTGGCCGCGTAGAGCACAAGTCAAGACCACAGAACGTTGGTCATTTTTAACGGCTCGCAATAAATTGGCTGCTTTAACAAATTCGGCCAATAGTTTAATGAAGTTGTCCAGTCATTTATTTATTTGTTTGTTTAAATTTCCGCGTCAAGGATACCATCCACAGGAATAAAAAAAAAACAAGAATGCAAACAGAAACGTTGAAAGTATAGTATTTTTAATGAATTTTTGGTTTGTTTATTTTGCCATTCAGTTCATGAATGAATAAGTGAATGAAGGCTTATGCTTACCTGTTTGGTTGAAATAAATTTTATGTGCCACAATTTGTGAGAAATTTATGTTTAAGGGTGCTGAGGAATTTAAATGTAATACAAATCTGCAAATACGAGAAAAAAAATAAATTTTACCATAACAAATTAATTTATTTCCTTAAAAGAAAATCTGAAAAAGAAACTCCCACTAGAGAAAATAATCGCACATCTATATTTTATGGTAGCCTTACTTAAGCTGGGGTCACGCGATTGGCACAATGTACCAATTTTCGTCGGCTCACTGCGATAGAGTCATAAGTAATAAGTCAAAATGACATTATTACTTAATTAATTCTTGAATAAGTCTAAATGGCTTTATTACTAATGCAGTGTGGCGCAGTTATGTAATTATATTTCAATGAGTTGAGAAATAAGGCAATTTTACTTTGTTGCTTATGAATTTATTTGTAGGATTTAAAAATTTACTTTCAAATTTATTATTATGTTTTCCTTGATATTATAATTATTGTTGTTACGTTTTTTTTGAAATTTGTTTTTAAACTTTTTTTATAATAAAATAATTGTTGAATAATGAAGATTAATTTTAATTAACATAAAATATATTAATCTCTACATTTGGCGATAGTTATTTAGTATTAATCTGCCTTATACCCCTTTTAGACACGCAACGTTTACTTTGCAAAGTCTTAAGCCAGAATTAGTTTTTACTTTCTGTTCTGTTACGAATCAACTGACTCTTTTTTATTCATAGAAATCTAATACAAGTCGTTAGTTTTTCTGTTTCGTTCTGTTCTGTTTCGGTTCAACCTGTGAAAATCAAAAAATTGTTAAGTAATTGTAAGTGACAGCGTAAATTAAATAAAAATATTTTGAAATAGATTGTGATTGTACTTTCAGAATTAAAAACAAAAATAACTTTTAAAAGAAAAAATTAAACTATATTGAAATTTAACAATGGACGATGCAAAACTCATCGCTTTAGTGAAAAACTGCGACCCTTCTATTCAGAAACAGCTGATGTTACTACAGAAAAAGTAAGTACTCAAATTTAGAAGCAGAACGGCACAGCTCAGAACAGCAACAGAAAGTAAAGACTAATGAAGCCTTTAATTCAGCTGGGTGACAGACAGAAAGATGAAGTATTTCCTTCTCTGTCTTACACACAGCTGAATTAAGACTTTGCAAAGTAAACTTTGCTTGTCTAAAAGGGGTATTATTAAGGTTGGCGTATTTCAAATACGACTAAAGCCTGGATCACACGACCGGCACAATGTACCAATTTTCGTCGGCTCATAATAAGTAATAATAATAATAATCATACGTAATAAACCAAAATAGCATTATTACTTAATAAATTCTTGAATAACCCCTATATGCAAAAAATAAAGTGTGCTTCAAGTGTACGTTAAACCCGGTTTTTGTATGGAAATTTTGTTTTAACATATACTTTAAGCACACGTTATTTTTTTGCATAAGGGGGTAAGTCTATATGGCTTTATTAAAAATGCAGTGTGGTGCAGTTATGTAATGATGGGTGTATTCGTAAAATCATCACTGCGCTGCAAATGGAAATTTAACTGTTCTAAACTGGTTCACTGAAGTAGATAATGCATAAATAATATTGCATTTTAAATAAAAGTTTGCACGTATGATGCATAGCAGTTATGCATTTACGAACACACCCTATATTTCAATTATCTGAGAAATAAGGCAAATTTACCTGGTTACTTATGATTTTATTTCAGTGACCCGACGAAAATTAAGAAAGAAATTAAGACTATTGGCTTATAGAAGTTACCAAACAGTCGTAGTCGTATTTGAAATACGCCAACCACGTATTATGTATATTATATTTATTATAAATATTATTATCAATTTAATTCGCGTTCCCTTAACTGTACTTAAAAAATAATAATAAAAAAACTTCTTGTACAATTAACATTAAAAAAATTAAAGCACTTTTCTAGATAATATTTGTCCGAAAATTACTTCTTCATATTGAAATATTATAAAGTGTTCTTTAAATATATTGAATGGGCCAACGGTCTAGTTCCTAGATAACTGCTATTTTATAAAAATATTTTCTTTAGTTCGGTTAAATTAAAAATTAAAATTATATTGAAAATACGTCTATATACATATAAAAAGCTTGCATTAATACATTTGTAAAAATCTTTACGATGCAGTCCCAAGTGGGCCAACAACAACTTTAAAACTTGAAATTTGATATTATTATATCCATGTTTGAATATATTTTTTGAAAGGACACTTTCTCGTCCATGTAAATTCAAAGTAATATTTTCATAAGCTTCTGCAAGACCATTTCCTTTTACGTATTTGTTATCTTTATTGGTAACAAATGTTGTAGTTTGATATGGAAACAAGTTATTTATGTTTATTAAATATATTTAAAAATGTAGAAGAAAAGAGAGAGGAAATGAGAACTATTTATACCGTTATAATTTGTCTATAGACTGTTTGGCACAAAGTGACTTTTCTGCAAAAAAATATATATAGAAAATTTGTCGTACTATGTAGGAATTCATTAAATTTTTTTATAAAAATTTTGTGTTTTGTATCATTTTCAAATATTATTTAAAAACAATCATTAAAACTTTGGATAGTTTTAATTAACTTTAAAGTACGGCAATAGGAGTGTAAAGTTTTTTTTCAATATACAATTTTGCAGCTGTAAATAGAATCCCAATTTAATGTCTATAAATTTTACATACAATATTCATGTTCACGAATATCATTTCAAATATTCGTATTTGTATTTCCGAATATTAAAAATTGACATTCGTCACATCACTAGTATGTACACCAGTGATTGGCAATGAATCATGTTTTCGCTATTCATACGGACTCATAAAATGTCAAATATAAAGGCCCAACTATAATATGAATAAGCTAGCTTAAGCAACTGTGCGGTTACATATAAAACGCATGTGGCAAACTATAATGTACTGAACTAACTTTTCGTCAAGTTTCGTCAAATGTCATTTGCTTAAGTAAAGTGCCAAACTGAACGCACATTCCGTAAGGAAACAACTGTTTGTGCATTTTTTAAACTCAAACAAGCAGCAGCAGAAAATATTCATTGATTTTAAATATTTTTTTATTGTTTCTTATTTTAAACTCGGAAAATAAAGCAAAACTTATATTTTCAATGTTTGTTTTACAATACACATATACACACATACACATGTATTTACTTACGTATATTCACTGTTGTACTTTTTAGTAGGCAAAATAAATAAAACAAGTAATAAGGTGATTGATATATTTATATGTGAGTTTTTAATAGATTAGGACATTCTTTCAAGTTAGTTTGATTGAATTGCATTCATTTAGGAGTTATGAGAAGAAACAAAATTATTGACAATACCTAGATGTGCAGCTGTGGCTAAAGAATACTTAAGTGCATGTAAGTACATTGTGGCCACCTAAAAGTCACACCTGAATTGTTTAAGCATTTGAGAGACTTATCGTTCAATTCTGACATTAGCTTAAGCCGGCTTATTCATATTATAGTTGGGCCTTAAGTGAGCAGGCATCATTTAAAATCAACTACTCTGAGTTACGCACACTCACAATTATATTGATTTATAAGTATATGAGTGCGACGTGGTAACATACTTACACTCATAAATCACCTCAGTTTGATTCATAATTTCATAAAAATACTTGTACTACTTACAATGATTCAGCTCATTCAACTCATCCATATAGTACAACTACAGCTACAACAATATAAAGGTTTAAAAAAACACACTTGTTACCTCATAATGAACAAACACATAACCTCATAATGAGCATTTTCATGTTCGTATACGATGTTGGCTTTGCCATTCAATACTTATTTTGCATCGTCTATAAACATTGAGTTCAAGAGAGTTGAAATCAACAACGTCATAAATCTTGCTAAGTATGAGTGCGATGAGAACTTCAAACTTTTGAGTGAATATGATTCATAGACAACATTGCAATAAGTATGAGTGCGCATAAGTACAAGAAATTATAAATCATGATTCAACTCTACTTACTTTTTCACTACTCATTGCGCTTCTCTGATGTACACTAGAGCGACTAACGTTCTATGTAGGTGAAAAACGCGAACTTTGTTACCTCTCATAAATCAATAGAGAATGAGCTATTCCATAAAAACTAAGACTTTTTAAGCATTTTCATAGCAGGTGCTATACATAAAATAAATAAAATAAAAAATTTTTTGATGTGTAAACATCTATACGCTAGGGGGTAAAAATCTTTTGACTTTGATTCTTTGCTGAGATTTCTTTGCTTTTCTTTCACAGCATTGTCAAATCGGTGTGAGCTATGTATGAGTGTATTAGTGTTTGAAAGAAGCAATACCAAGCAGAGAAACAAGTCGGCCGGCTCTAAGCCGACGGTGCGCCGCCGCCTGTTATTTTTCTGTATATTTCCGTACACCAAAGATGAAAATGAACCGTAAGAGCTACGGACTTGAAATTTGGACACAATGTGTTGACATTTGGCCACTACAACAACGAATACATGAGAGTTAAAAACTAAAGGGTGTTCCAAGACGAGCAACGAAAAATGTTAAAATCCCATGTAATATACATACATACATATTACACTTGAAATTTTAAAAGTTAGTGTATTTTTATACAGACAACAACAATCAACACTAATTTTAAAAACTTTAAATCAATGGGTGTTCCATCAGTTAATGCAATTTTGACTTTGTAATTTTGACAACTTGCTGTATTTTGGAAACCGTAAGAGCAAAACTCTTGAAATTTTCAAAAACGGTAGTAAAACTAAAAAATCAAAAAAATTTAAAATCGCCAAATATAAAAAAATCGCCAAGAACAAAAAAAAATCGCCAAAACAAAAAAAAAAGCACCAAATTAAAAAAAAATCTCTAGGACTAAAATAAATCGCGAAAAACCGGAAAATCGCCAAAATGAAAAAAATCCTTAAACAAAAAAGTAGCAAATATGAAAAAATCGCCAAAATTAAAAAAATCGCAAAAATAAAAAAAAATTGCGAATGTGAAAAAACTCCAAAAAGAGAAAAAACGCCAAAACGAGAAAAAAGCGACAAAACTGAAAAAATCGTTTAAATTGAAAAAGCTTAAAAAAGGAAAAAAGCCACATCAGAAAAATGCTCAAAACCGAATTTACGGAACCATTCGTGCGCGAGTCAAAGTCGCACTTTACTGAATTTATTTTAATTGCAATGCGTACACAACAACAAGACCAGCAACAACTAATCGGTGAACAACAGGAATTAAAAATTAAAAAGTAAAAGTAAAGGCATTTACCATAGATGAGCACTGCAGTACCACTAAAGTTTCAGTAAAAACAAAAAAAAATGTTTAACAAGTAAATTTTTACTGATTACTGACATTTTTTCTACAATTTTTATAAATTGCTTGAATGATTTGTTATATGATGAGGTGCATTGAATTTTCAGTAATCAGTAATGCCCGTATTCATAATGAAATTCTGCCAAGTGGCTAAATGTTTTTCATACAAAAGTTTCAAAATTTGAATGAAAAAACTTTGCTACTTGCTACAATTTTATTATGATTACGGCCCTACGATTTTACTGGTAATGCAAATTAAATTTCATTAGCAGTAAAAATTTACTGAATTTTTTTAGTAATCAGTAAATTTACTGCTTACTGCAATTTTGAATGCAGTACATATGCATACACTGCAGTGTGCCCATTTACTAACCAAATAAGTTTAATAAAACAAACAAAAACCATCAAATTCATATGTATTTACAATATTGAAAGTTTTGATACTTTTAATTAATTAATTTAAAAAAAAGATACTAAAAGCATAAGTATTTGCAACTTAAAAAAAATTTTCATTACTAGATGTTTACACATCTCCTCTGTGATCGGACTCACATTGCTTTTTTTAAACCTTAACCTATCAGAAAAAGCAAACCTTAATCTTTTACTTGACCCCATCTGTGGGTTCAATAAGAACTAAGACTTCAAAATTCTCTAATGATTATTACCCAACTACCAGAAGGATTATGTTTTAAGCGCGTTTCTTGTAAATATGTTTGTTCTTTTTATTTATTATTTTAATGCATATACAATAAGTATTCAAATCTCAAATCTAAGCATTTTTTCTATATTTGTGATTTGAACGGGCTAAGGTTCGTAGTGCTTTTTTTTAAGCCAAATTACATGTGATAATTATTAATGAACAAATAACACCAAAGTCTGTTGTAAATATTCTGACTAACAACACATAGTTGAACGGAACAGCCAGCCGTTTTCGAAGGCCACTAAACCTTCATCATCAGCGTTCTTTTGTGTTTGGTCCACTGTGTGTGGTGTCAGTTGATGTAGATTTCTGCTTTATATACTTAGCATTACTTGTTGAGCAAAAAAATATTTTCAAACAATTTCATCTGGAGTATTTAGTATTAGTTCAAGATATTACGAGCAAGCGAATTACGGTGTGGCTCGAGTTTCATTACATATTTGACTACATATTTTGCAATTTCTTCACTTGTCACTTGTGGCATGCAGCCGATATTATTAACAGTAAAATTTTGTTTTGCCTTCGTTGGATTCTCTCTACATTGGAAGCTGAAACAATGCCCCATAGCTGAATTCCGTAATAAATTATAGGTTTCAAAAGCGACTTGTAAAGGGTCCGCCATCTAACGTTTTTTTCAACTAGTGCTTATTTCGTGAATGGTAACACTTAGCTGATGTCTGATTTGACAGATTATTAGTTTTATCCTTCCGCTGAACGAGCCCACTGACCATCCAATTCGTTTTCGCTTCGCCAAGTGGGCCTGCGATCGACTTACAGAATATGCCGATTTTGCCAAAAAAAATCATCTTTTCAGATGAAGCTCATTTTGATCTTGGCGGGTATGTAAACAAGGAAAATTGTCGCATTTGAAGCACAGAAAACCCGCACGCATACATTGAAAGGCCGACGCACCCAAAACAAGTCACTGTTTGTTGCGGATTTTGGTCCAGAGGCATAATTTCGAAAATGAGCAAGGAGTGGCCGTTACAGTCAATGGCGATCGTTATTGGGCCATGTTGAACGAATTTTTGTTCACAAAAATTGAAGAGTTTGGTTTCAACAGGACGGCGCTACGTGCCACACAGCCGAAGCTTCAGTAGTTTTTTTTATAGCATTTTCAAAAAAAAAAAAGTTATCTGGCGGACCCTTTATATCAAAAGTTTACAATCTAGACTGAGGGTTGAATTGCTAACAATCAGCCAATGTATCTGAGTTAGCTTAGAGTCAATGTGGTTTTTCCATGTAAGCGTTCGAACAACGTATATACCAAGGTACTCGTATTATAAATCTGAATGCTGAGGAATAATTTGATTATTGATTCTAATAGGGGAAGAAGTATCCTTTCGTTAGGTAAATGTTACTTCAACACACTTCTATTCGTTTGCCTTTATTCTTCATAAGATAAACCATAGTTCCAGCTGGGTAATATGTTCCTAAAGGTATCGGGATGCCTCGTGAGTGTTTCCGTGCATGCTAATGTAGGTGTATGGATATTACTCCTCGAAGGTATATCATAAGTATAAATTAAATACAAAACTGGCTCCAGTATACTCCCCTGTGGCACACTGGAAGATATGGATTCGGGTACACTCATGAAGTCCCCTTCCACAACGGTGAACTTCCAGGCAATAATGCACCTTTCCGATATCTTTAGAAAATTTATTGGCAGATATGTCTTAAATTTTAAAACTAGGCCTTTATGCCATAATTTATCAAATGTCTGAGAAACCTCAATTAACCTTCTGAATAATACTCCTTTTCCTCAAATGAGCTTCCTATAAATTGAACCAATCCACTATGGAGCCAATGATCAGTTTTTGAGGCAATAAATCGCAGAAAACAGCTAGAATTTTGAAATTTCGTACAAATGATACTAATGAGTTTCTAAGTCTTCAGTAAAAATTTTATGTCGATTTGGGGGGTGCCACGCTCATTTTCAGTAGGTGAATTAAAGTGATACAATGGTTGAAGATAACTGGAAGATAATAAGTTTCTGATTTTGAATTAGGTCACTGTAAATGCTAGCCAAAATATAGGAAAACATTTAAGGTCAATCTGGGCGGTGCCACGCCCATTTTTCAATAGGTCGATTCTCCATTTTTTTATATTAAATTCAACTTTTTTATTTATTTCGTTTATTTCTTCGGTTTAATTTTATTTTTGCTGCCACAAAACACAAAAATCTAAATCAGAACATACCAAAAAAACCAACCAATATCTGTCAAACTAATCAACGTAAGTAAAAAGTTAAAAGTTGAACAAATTTTGTACTTTGCGTTGACGGACACGTACTGAATGTAACAGACCTCATAAGAAACCATGTATTTCAACTTAGCTGTCAGTTCAAAAAGGCGAAGTTTAACGCATGATGGATTCATTGTGCCCAGGCCTTATTCCTTATTGCAGTGGCATGTATTATACTTCCGGTGATCATTCGTCCTGTTTTAAGAGGGCAGTCCTTTTTTAACTTGATGTTCTTTTAAATTTTTTTAAAGTGTCCTCTTTTTATTCAGTTGTCCTGGATTGTCCTTTGTTTTGAATACTGAAATTTGATTACTTCAAATTTGTGAAAACTGTTTGTCAACTTTGATTAATTCGTACGGAAAATTTGACATGTAAACAATATTAATTGGCGCCTGAAACTATGCTAAAAATTCTTATGCTTGTAGAAACATCCCATGTGTTTGTTGTAAACTCCATACGAAACAAGTGGCACTTAAAATGACTACATTTCTAAATGTCCTTTATATTTCGTTGAAAAATATGGTCACGGTAATTATACTAAACCAATGTAAATTAAATCCCTAGAGATATTTTTCATGACGCCAAAATCTATAACATCCGGAATTTTTAGTATGTCAGTAGGGCAATAAGTGGGCTATCGAGTCGAAACGACGTCCAAGCCCATTTTTGAAATTGTGTTGAACAACGCTCGACCTCTGGGTGTAGTAAGACGCCAAGCTCAGAACGTCTGTTTATCATTAACAGTCGCCAGCTACTATGAAACAAAGTCAAAGCGATTTGTATACTTTGATTTCTTTGCTGAGATTTCTTTGTATTGTCAAATCGGTGTGAGCTATGTATGAGTCTATTAGTGTTTGAAAGAAGCAATACCAAGCAGAGAAACAAGTCGACCGGCTCGAAGCCGACGGTGCGCCGCCGCCGGTTATTTTTCTGTATATTTCCGTACACCAAAGGTGAAAATGAACCATAAGAACTACGGACTTGAAATTTGGACACAATGTGTTGACATTTGGCCACTACAACAACGAATACATGAGAGTTAAAAACTAAAGGGTGTTCCAAAACGAGCAACGAAAAATGTTAAAATCCCATGTAATAACATACATACATATTACACTTGAAATTTTAAAAGTTAGTGTATTTTTATACAGACTACAACAATTAACACTAAATTTAAAAAATTTAAATCAATGGGTGTTCCATCAGTTAATGCAATTTTGACTTTGTAATTTTGACAACTTGCTGTATTTTGGAAACCGTAAGAGCAAAACTCTTGAAATTTTCAAAAACGGTAGTAAAACTAAAAAATCAAAAAAATTTAAAATCGCCAAATATAAAAAATCGCCAAAAACAAAAAAAAATCGCCAAAACAAAAAAAAGCACCAAATTAAAAAAAATCTCTAGGACTAAAATAAATCGCGAAAAACTGGAAAAATCGCCAAAATGAAAAAAGTCCTTAAACAAAAAAATCGCAAATATGAAAAAATCGCCAAAATTAAAAAAAATCGCAAAAATAAAAAAAATTGCGAATATGAAAAAAACCCCATAAAGAGAAAAAACGCCAAAACGAGAAAAAAGCGACAAAACTGAAAGCTTAAAAAAGGAAAAAAGCCACATCAGAAAAATGCTCAAAACCGAATGTACGGAACCCTTCGTGCGCGAGTCAAAGTCGCACTATACTGAATTTATTTTAATTGCAATGCGTACACAACAACAAGATCAGCAACAACTAAACGGTGAACAACAGGAATTAAAAATTAAAAAGTAAAAGTAAAGGCCTGAATGATGAGGTGCATTGAATTTTCAGTAATCAGTAATGCCCGTATTCATTTTGAAATTCTACCAAGTGGCTAAATGTTTTTCATACAAAAGTTGCAAAATTTTAATGAAAAAACTTTGCCACTTGCTACAATTTTATCATGATTACGGCCCCACGATTTTACTGGTAATGCAAATTAAATTTCATTAGCAGTAAAAATTTACTGAATTTTTTTAGTAATCAGTAAATTTACTGCTTACTGCAATTTTGAATGCAGTACATATACATATACTGCAGTGTGCCCATTTACTAACCAAATAAGTTTAGTAAAACAAACAAAAACCAACAAATTCATATGTATTTACAATATTGAAAGTTTTGCTACTTTTAATTAATTAATTTAAAAAAAAGATACTAAAAGCATAAGTATTTGCAACTTAAAAAAAATTTTCATTACTAGATGTTTACACATCTCTTCTGTGATCGGACTCACATTGCTTTTTTTTTATTTATTTTTAGGCACAAATTGAAAACTCAGATTGAAATGAGCCATTAAAATTAATATAAAAATATTTACGTTCGAATTAATCGACTTGACAAGTTAAGCACTCAATCGCTTTTTAAATTACAGATGGAACTTGAGGGCAGATTTTGTAAACAGAAACGTTTTTTTCGTTTCAAAATTTGTATTGAAAAAATATTTTTTGAAACGAATTTTCGTTATTTTTCATACAAATTTGAAACGTTTAGAAATGAAATTTTTTACAAATTCTGCCTATTAATTTAATTTAAACTCTTAACGCCTGTTTTCTATTAATATTTGCAAAATCTAAGGATAAAATTTAATGTCATAGTTTTAATAATTTACTGCTAAATTAAAATAGCAATAATGCATTTTTTCTACCTTAAAGAAATCAAACAATATTTTCTACCGTGGTGTTTGTGTTTAAAGCCATACTAATCCCACAATTATGTAGTTAATTAGAACAAACAAGGTGGAAATTAAAGAAAAAATATTCGTATTTCAATTAACAAACTTTTTCCACCTATTAAGAGGGAAGTTTTTGTGTACTAATGCATTTATACTTGCGGCTGGAGCCAATTAACTTTTTTTAAGGTTTCTTTAACTTTATTTTATTTTAATTCTTGTAATAAAAATATTTTTTTACATTTACAAAAATCTTGCAAATATTCATGCCCCACAAAATTAATTCCAATGAAAATTAAATATTATAATATGTGTACTCGAATAATTGTAATAAAAATTTAATTTTCTCCCAACATTATTGGAAGCTTTCCAATATACTATGTATGTATATGTACATACATATATTTCAAAACTGTCTTATACCTAAAAAAATATACTGTAAATTAAATCTTTAATTTGTAATATAAAGCTGATTTACTAAACCCTTTTGTTTGAAAAAAAAGTTATTGTAGAGACGAGATCATCAGCTCCCTACATTAAAAAAATCGTAGAAGAGAAAAATTTTATAAAAATTTTTACAGAAATGTATATGTACATGCACTGACATTTTATTTCTCTTAAATTTTAGGATTTTATCATTGATAGTGCAGTATACGAAAGCGAGATTTTTACCATTAGCTACAGTGATGGTATTTTGGTGCGGTTCGGGTATTTTTTGGTGCTTTTTGCCTCTTCATAAACGCGAAATTTTGGATAATACCCTTTTTTAAAAAGCGGGTATTTACAGTGCTTTTAACAATTTCTTACAGTGCCTTTGGTGCTTTTTTGTTAAATACAAATATTTTAAATTTACAAAACTAAAATACTTTTAAGCGCTAATAGTACCATCTTTTAACTGAGGCTTCTTAAATTGTTTCTAATGACAATAGCGGAAACTATGTTAAAAACAATGTAGAAATTCATAATTGGGATTAAAAAATTAATTTTTTTTTTGCAAAATAAAAAACGGAAGTAACTGGAAAGTACCACATAATTCTCTACATACGTAATAATTGATTGAAAGTAGTATGCAATAAGCATTTGTTAAAGCTTACACAAATATTTAATCATACTAAAGGCTGCTTAAATTTTAGGGGTCGATTTCAGAATTTTCATAAGGCTGTTAATATGTAAGTGCAAAGTAAATCAAAATTTTCACGTCTAGAACAAAATTTAGGTAAATTTGTATTCAACGCACAAGAGTGGTTAAATTTTAAGGGCTGATTTCGATTGAAAGAATAAGGTTATAAATAGCAGTCAGTTGTTTTAGACAACGAGTAGCCGACCCCCCAATTTTTTCATATCGTATTGACGTGATGTCAATGTTGACAAGTGGAATAAAAGTGAATATCGCAAAATTTTAATCTAAGCCTAAGCTTCACCTACTATTGTATGTATGTTCATATGTACATATGTACATACATAAAATATGTATGTATGTGTTTATATGTTACTATATTATTTGACTCCTGTTTTTTTTATTATTTGTTTTTACATACTTATTTTTATAAAATTAATCAAGATTTTGTTTTAATTAATATGTTAATAAATTCTGTTATTACATCTCAAATACTTTGCTTATTTTGAAGCAAAAATTTAAAATTATATTTTGACGTTTTACACTCTAAACTTTTCTTTTTAAAAGGCTTAGGGCCATTATTACAACTTAAAGATAGTTAAAAGTAGGATTTTATCCGACGTATAAAAAGCTTTCCATTATTGCAAATTGGATTTAAATTACCATGTAGGATAAACTTGCCTATAATTTATCGCTCACTTTAGGTTAAAGTAAAATTTTGCAAATGATAAAGTTTTTATACGTCCGATAAAACCCTACTTTTAGCTATCTTTAAGTTGTAATAATGGCCCTTAATGTATTAAAATAAAAAAAAAATATTTTCGTGCTTTTTTACCCTCTTTTTCGTATTTTATTGCGCTTTTTACCCTTTTTGCAACAGCTTAATGTGCTTTTGCTCTTCGTAGAGATACCAACACTGATTAGCTATAACAAATTTGAGTTAAGAATACCAAAACTAATAAAAATGCATATAACATGTATGTCAGCAATATATGTATGTATGTATGTATGTATTTGTTTAAAAAGGAGAAAAATCTGGCTAACAGGCACGCAATACGATACCTAAAGATCACTATATATCAACCACGCTATGAACGTGGTTGTCTTTGTCTAATTTAAGCAACCAAAAATATTTTTTTTTTAAATTTTTAAACGCACTAATAATCCCAAATTAATATTTTACTTATTAACTAAAATATTTTTTTATTAAAAATACATTGAATTGATTATTTTACTTAATAAGTAAAATATTAATTTGGGATTATTAGTGCGTTTAAAAATTTTAAACTTAAATTGTAACAATTCCCATAAAAAACAATAATTATTAACTTGACTGCAATACAAAAAAATACTTGTGTGGCAACACTCTATTCTTAAATAGCTGTTGTTGTTATTTACATTTATTTTCTTTTACATACTCTTACAACTACAATTTGAAGCTGAAAAAATTCAGCCAATGTAAATAGCAATAGTAAAGTAAGAAAATAAAAAAAATGTTGATTATTGAGTTCTTGTTTCAACTTTGTTATTTGTTATTGAGCTTCTCATTTGTTTAAATGAAAGTTTATAATATAATAACTCTAGTTGTTCTAAGAAGCTTTGGGTAAAGGTTCCCTGATGATCTGCATTAGCAACAGTGAAATGCGCATAGGATCCAGCTAAACCCCTCAATAATCAATTTCAATGTATTTTTAATAAAAAAATATTTTACTTAATAAGTAAAATATTAATTTGGGATTATTAGTGCGTTTAAAAATTTTAAATTTAAATTGTAACAATTCACATAAAAAACACTAAAAATATTTTTTGATGTGTAATCTTCTATACGCTAGGAGGTAAAAATCTTTTTCACAATACAATAACAAATTTTGAGTAAGATGCACACCGCGTTATGAAATCGGTGTGAGCTAAGTATGAGTGTATAAGTGAAATCATACGAACAAAAGTACAAAGAAACTTAACAGCTGCTCAGAAGTACAGTCATACGAATTTTAAAGCATACCTTCAGGAGTTAATTTTAATAGAAATTGCTTGTGAAGTGTTGTTAAAAAGTTGAAATATTAAAATAAATAAAATTTATATAAACTTTTAAACAAAAGAGCGTTTTAAATGTCAAATATTTGTTCAAAAGATATATAGCAGTCTTTATAACATAGCGTCTATACCTAACATAATATGTAAGATGAGAGCGTCAAATTCAATCGCAGAGAGAGTTATGTTACGTGTAGACTTCATATTAGTGTTATCTCAATCTTATAAGATTTTTCATGAGAGCGTTGTTATGCGAAATCCTATAACAACAATCTTATACGATGAAATGTCAAAATACACACGTACATGAAATTAAATTACTGTGCATGTGTGAGTTTTTATTAAAATAAATTAAAAACAATGCTTTGAACAAAATTTCTGGGATTTTATATGTTGAAATGTGTTTAATTGGTTTATAAATTAAAGTTTGTGTGAAAAAGTGAAAATAAAATAACTAATTATACAAAAATAAGACATGTTAACTCGATGAAAATTTGCATAAAATGAAATGTTATAAGAAAAGTTAAATTACGTTGTCCTCTTGTATAAGATGAAGAGAAATATCGGCATTTTATTGTTGTTATTTTGCCGACGTTTTCTCACATATTATGTCAGAGTTAATCGCAGTTGTAGACGCTATGTAAAGAATTTTCTAATATTATATTATAACATATCTTCATTACGTACTGTTGCCTTACACTGACAACAATTGTGTATCAATCTCTATCTCATGCCAATTATTATGGGTGAAGATTTTAATACAAATCTTGCAAACCCACAGTGGCAAGCTTTATCAAAATTTTTATTTGACGTTTTTCACTTGCATATGAACAATTCTCCACAAACCCCCATAACTAATAATTCCACTACTATAGATGCAGTTTTCCATTAATTTTTAAATACAGTAGAGTCAATAATTTATATATCTTATTTTAGTTACTATAAGCCAATATTAATCAGTAATGCTTGTATTCATAATGAAATTCTACCAAGTGGCTAAATTTGTTTCATACAAATATTTCAAAATTTTAATGAAATAAACTTTGCTACTTGCTAAAATGTTATTATGAAGACGGCCTTACGATTTTACTGGTGATGCAAATTAAATTTCATTATCAGTAAAAATTTACTGAATTTTTCCAGTAATGAGTAAATTTACTGTTTACTGCAATTTTTAATACAGTACACACATATATACTGTAGTGTGCCCATTTACTAACTAAATAAGTTAAAAAAAAAAAACAAACAAAAACAAGCAAATTCATATGTATTTACAATATTGAAAGTTTTGATACTTTTAGGACCATTATTACAACTTACAAATAGTTAATTTTAGGATCTTATCTGACAGGTAAATATATTTTGATTATTACAAGTAAACATTAATGTTAAAGTGACTGATAAGCTAACAGCAGGTGTATCCTCATGGTAAGTTTCAAAGTGAACTTTAAACATTTTAACAGTCAAAGTATGTACACCAGAGTTGCCACAACACATCATTTGTATTAATTATTTTATCGGACAGTTGTAACAATCAAAAAAAATTAAAAATCACTTTATCGTTCACGTTAGCTAATGTTAAGGTTAACTATCAGGAACTTTATCTTTAGGTTGTAATAATGGCCCTTAATTGATTAATTCATAAAAATATACTAAAAGCATAAGTACTTCCAACTTAAAAAATTTTTTCATTTCTAGATGTTTACACATCTCCCCTGTGATCGGACTCACATTGTTTTTTTTATACTAGTTCTAGGCACATAAAATATAATAAAATAAATAAAAAAAATAATTCTTTCCAAATTGTAATGTAAAACTGAATGTGGTAACGATGGTAGTAATATGCCCACGGTTTTAGATTTTTTCGTTTAAAAATAGACATAGTGCTGAGACATTTGTTATGTTCTCACTGGGTTGCTTATATGAAACTTTAACATTTTCAAATTGCCAAATTTTCAAACTGAATTTTGGGTCACCATATGAAACTTACGCACGTACTGGCTAGCTAGCTAGATCGGGAAATAGTGGCAGGGATCGTGTTCCATGGGACTTAACATGAACAAAACAAGAAAAAAATTACGTGCGTTTTCTATGCCATGTAGGTAAAAAAAAATACAAATATCATAAATAAATCGAACTTCTCTTTTCCATTTCGACGGGATTAATTAGCCCAGATGTTGAAGACTAAGAAGGCTCATGACCCACCCAACCGTATGTTTTTTTTTTTCTAAGCCATTTAACGTGTAAAAAAAACCCTGTCACACTTTACCTTACCTACGTCCTTATAGTTTTACATTAAAAGAGAATCACACTATCATTTTTTGCATTTCAATTGGATGTATATTAGAACATATCAACTTTCTTTACAGATTTACCACTTAGCTTTCTCTTAACCAAACAGGAAAAAATATTACATTATAAAGTTAATTCAATAACACTATGTTAATTTATATGTTTGATAACAGAGAAAAAAACCCATATACTTACATACATACATATAATGGTATTTATGTACATAGGTATGTACATATGTATCTATTTATGAACTTTCACAGCACCAATATGCAATAAAATTTCTCGGTTTCAAAAATCAGTAGCAAGACCGAAACAAAACAAACAAATTAGGAATGAAAAGTCTCAATGAAATTATCAATGAAATAGCAAGTACATATTTATGTATATATGTATATAATAACAAAAAACCAGTAAAAACAATAAAAAAAAAATTTTTAGTATCACTTACAGTAGAGTCTCGATTCCAACGATGCTGAAGGCCTTCTGCTTGTTGTCTTTGGATTCGATTTACAAATTATTTTAATGTATAATATTAGTTTTATAATTTTTTGAAAAGGTATTAAGGATTATAAATTTCGGTTAGGTTAAGAGTAGTATTAGTAAAAAAAAATTAAACGTTTAAATTTGAATGAGTTAGTTAATATAACTATGTAACTATGTAGTATAAAATTAGTTATGGGTGAAAGTAATTCAGTGAGTTAAATTAATTTTTCTTTGGGTTGGTTTGTTTTTAGATTTAATACTGGTTCTATATATCTTTAACAATTTAGTTTTAAGCGACTTTTAGAAAGTGGTTAAATGGTATTAAAGCTTAGAAGAAAGTATAATCTGGTTAGACAATTTTATTAATTAAGATGTTTAAGATTTTCTTTGTCCAATTTGTAAAGAAGACGTAATGCGTGATTTGTTTGGAGTTGATTAGCTGGTTTATGGAGTCGTGACTGTTCACTTGAATTAGGGTAGTTGATTGCGGTGTTCTGATGGGCTGACGATAAGACTTCGTACAGTAATAAAACTATCGTTGACCTGATTCTCTTGATAGCAGGATAAACCACCAATGACTTTTTGCGAAGATCTAACCTCAGTCGGAACACACAGACTGTCCTCGTATAGACGATTCCCTTTTTTTCTTTATCTCTTGTTTTGCTTATGCCAGAGCAAGAAAAAAAACGTGTGCCTCCCGAGCGAATTGTCGGTCGTTTGGGTCATGAACGTGTTCCCCAAATCTCAGCGCACGAGGTTAACGTCACTCGAAAAAAAACGGAATTTCTGAATTTAAAGAAAAATGACCACTTATTATGAAGAAATCCTGATTTTGGTTTTTCTTTCCCCTTTTTTTTATTAAAATACTTTACCTTTAGCGGACGTCGCTGTGTATTTTTATATTTATAAAAATGTATGATTACATACTTGAAAATTGTTTATTCTTCTAATTTCAAAAAAAAAAAAATGTTTTATTGCCTAAATGTCGACTGATCTATATCGCTGCCAAAGTTGAAAAGATCGTAGCGTGGTATTTAACAAAATATAAAGCTCACTTTGCAAACTCAGTAAATCATTCAGTTATATCATGTATGCTTATATATTTCTTGCTTGTTATTGTAAAGCTTTTATTGGTCTCATAGGTAAAATGTAAATGCCAAAAAGAAACAACGGTATGAAATGTATTAGACACTTTATTCTTCATCATGTATGTATATTGATGATAAAGTACATATATATGATCGAATTTGCTAAATAGAGCAAAGAAGAATAAAAACTCGAAACAAAAAAAATTTTGCGAACTGGTGTAGAAAAAAAATTAAATTATGTTAACTGGTGTAGCGTTGTACTCGTTGGTATCACAGCGAAGTATCCTCGTTGTCAAATGCAGTTCTTATTTTTAGGAGGTGTTTTGACGCACATAATATACATATGTATAAGATTTTTCAGGAAAAGTTTGAACAATTTATAAATCCATATACATATACATATATACATATATAATTTAGAAAAAAAAACTACTGCACATTAATGCATTACAAAACAGCTTTTTACGTTTTCGTTGTGCAATGAGGCTAAAGCTGAAGACAAACGCAAAAGAAAATAAGCGCTTTCCTTGCCAACTGTGGAAAACTATTTTTTTTCTCAAATGAACTGAAGATATCTGTTCAAAAAAAATCTTATGGTGTATATAAGTTTTGGCGTTCAAAAAAAAAACTGTAATAATGTAAAATTACTTGCCCTAACAAGGTTTAAAAAAAAATTACATTTGCAAAAAAAATGTACTAAATAAATATGCTATCAAAGATATCGCCGGTTGGAAGAAATGTAGTTTATAATTTATTTATTTGTGTACCGTAGTCAACAATAGTTTTGACTCAAGAAACAGATAAGTAATTGAATTCGCTACGATCGAATGTCCTTGGCATGAAATTTCCCCAAAGGTTTACCATTAAGGTCTTCTAAATCGTAATAACACGTACCATGTTTAGCCTTAACTCGTGCCTTTTCAAAATGTTTAGCTAATTTACGGTTATAATGTTCAACTGCCTTCGATTGAGAAAAGTTTCTCTTATATACAACTTGTCCGACCTCAAAATTAATAGGCCGTGATCGGAGATTATAATATTTAACTTGTTTTTCGTAGGATTTTCGTATGTTTTCTTTAGCCTTTTCTCTTAATATTTCAAGCTCTTCGTTGGTCGTTAACTCTATAGTGGTGTCTAATAAATGGAGTTCGAGTAAGTTTTGCCATGCGTTAACATGTTTTTGGCAAACAAAAGAAAATAGGGGGAAAATCCTGTACTATTATGTATTGAGCTGCGTAGCGCACAGCTTATTGCGGATAACTCCTCATCCCAATTTTTTGTGACGGTTTTACGTATGCTCTTATCGCTGCTAGTACGGACCTATTCACTCTTTCACTAGCGTTTGCCTGTGGTGCATAAATGGCAGTAAAGTTGTGAAAAACTCCATATGCATCTAAAAAGTCTTTGAACAATTTGCACTTAAATTGTACTCCATTATCGGTCGTTATGGACTCTGGGACTCCAAATATATGAAATATTCGCTTCTCAAAAAATTCAATAACAACATTAGACGTGAATTTTCTTATGGGCTCTAAGAAATGAAATTTGGATAAATGATCCAGTGCAATTATTGTTCCGATACTACCAGAAGAAGATCGGGGATACGGTCCCAACAAATCTATGTAGAGTTTTTGAAAAACACGAACGGAAGTAGATGGCTGTCCCATTGGTGGTCGTAAACATTTGTTTGATGCTTTTGTTTGTTTACAAATATCACAAGATGCAACATAATCTGCCGTCTGCTTTGCATTTTAGGTCAAAAGAAAAATGTTTTAAGACGACGCAATGTTTTGCCAACCCCACCATGTGCACCCAACGGATGATCTTGTGCTCTTTTTATTAGGTCATTAGTCATTGAAGTTGGCACCCAAAGTTTCCAGCAAAATTGTTCTTGCCACTCATCACCCGATGCAAACTCAGCCCGCTTATAAACAAAATCATCTACAATTTTTACATCGGAAAGATTTTGTATTTTTGCATTAAGATTTTTAATCAGCGAAAGGTATTGTTCAGACTTGAATTCTTCTGATTGCAATTTTATTTCAACAGAGCTATTGATTTCAGATATAAAAACAGACTCTACGTCTCTTACCATAACATCCTCGTTATTTTCCGAATGTATTCGCGAAAGTGAATTAGGCACTATATTGTGACTACCTTTTCTATGGCGGATTGTAAAGTTAAAGCCTTGCAGTCTTAAGGCCCATCGAGCCAGTCGTCCGTTTAAGTCTGTCTGATTCATGAGCCATTTCAATGAGGCGTGATCTGTAGGCACGATACTTTTTGACTGCCATTATGGCGGCAAGACATTCCTGCTCAGAAACGGTATAGTTTTTCTGTACGGGTGTTAACTTATGGCTCATGAATGCTATCGGTACTTCGTCCATGTCATCGTTTCGCTGGGCCAAAACAGCTCCTATCCCATATTGACTCGCATTGCACTGGATGGAGAACGGACGTGAAAAGTCAGGGTTGTGAAATACAGGTGCGGGAGAAAAATATTGTTTGAGCTGTTCAAATGAATCTTTTGCTGTTTCGGACCAGTCAAATGTTCTGCTCTTTTTTAACATGTCCGTCAAAGGTGCGGTCAGAGTGGCAAAGTTTCGGACAAAACGACGGTACCAACCACAAATACCTAAAAAACGTCTGAGCTGTCGTACGGATGTTGATAATGGAAATTCTCGGATGGACTGAACTTTGTCCGGGTCTGTTTTAATCGTGCCTTGGCCTATTATGTGTCCTAAATATTTTACCTCCTTAAGAAGGAATTTACTTTTTTCTAGATTTATTGTCAATTTGGCTTTTCGGATACAAACTGCAATTTCTTGTAGAAGTAAGACATGCTCATCAAAGGTTTCCGTAATAACGAGCAAGTCATCTAAATACACAAAGACTTGATGACGCAATTGGGCTGGAATCACTTTGTTCATAAGTCGTGACATCGTCTGTGGCGTGTTGCACAATCCAAAGGACATAGTGACGAACTGATACAAGGGTCGACCAGGTATAGTAAAAGCCGTCTTCTCCCTTGACCTGTCATTTGCCAGAAGGCGTCCTTTAAGTCCAGGCTCGTGATGAATCTTGCTTTTGGGAGCCTGCTGAAAATTCTATCGATGAGAGGCAAGGGATAAGCATCCTTAACTGTAACGCTGCTGACCCTTCTATCATCCAGACACAGTCTGACCTTGCCAGGTTTCTGCACCAGAGCCACAGGCGATGACCACGGACTATGGGATTCTTCTATGACTCGTAGTTGAAGCATTATGTCAATTTCTGCAAAAAGAAGTTTTTCTACTGCGGGGGATATAGAAAAATGCCTTTGATTTATTGGTTTATGATCTCCTGTGTCTATACTATGACATACCAGAGATGATCTACCCAATCCTTCTTTTGCATACGAAGGAAAGGAATTGATAGAAGCAGCCAGTCTAATTTTTTGATCCGGAGTTATGGAATGTGAATTCTCTTCCAGGTCGACTTCTTCAATATTTGCTCTTGAGAAGTTACCAATATTTTCGATAAATCTAGGCGCTCGGCAGTGCGCCAGGCCAAGTTCTGGCCAATGCACGCAGTGTGTATATTTACACGAAGCCATTCGAGCTGTTCCCCGCAATCGTAAAATTATGATACTTAAACCATAATTAGAATAAATTCGTATAACCTCACATGCGAAGTTTGAAGGTTTTACAATGAAAGGCTCCGGAGATATAGAGGTGCAAAAAGTGCATATTTTTAAGACATACTCACATACTGACCACTGACACTCTCATCAAATTGATGAAGCACTTTCGCTATAGCTAGAAAGCTAAAATTTGGTACACGAAAAGATATAGGTGAGCAATAAATGAAAAATCTGAAAACCCAAAACTTTAAACCAGGAGGGCGGGGCTACGCCCATAAAAATTAAAGTTTGTGCTATTGAGCTGAAATTCGATAGAGAGCTAGGTCTAGGTGAGAAACAAAATAAAAAAAATCTGAAATCTCGGAAATTTTAGCCAGGAGGGCGGGGCTACGCCCATAAAGGTCAGAATTAAAAAAGCTAATATAAGGCGCTTAGTGTAAGCTTTTTTTTATTGAAATTCGGCGTACATGCGATAATGCAAGGCTATAATTTTTTTATTAAAAAAGTTGGCGTTGACGCGCCCATACAATTTAAACCTCATTTTAATTCCCTGCAGCTCAGCATATTTAGATATACCATTTATCTAGCTATTATTATCCGTTTGTAACGAAACTAGACACGAATAATAAGCACTGGCCCAAAAAAATTTTGACTTTGGAAAAGTGGGCGGGGTTACGCCCATAAAAATTAAAAATTAAAAGTTGCGCTAAGGAGCTGAAATTTGATACACAAGTAGGTCTAGGTGAGAAAACAACTAGGAAAATCTGAAAACCTGTAAATTTTAGTTGGAGCGGCGGAGCTGCGCACTTAAAAATTAAAAATTCAAAGTTGCGGTTATGAGGTGAAATTTGATACACATGTAGGTCTAGTTGAGAAACCAGCTAGAAAAATCTGAAAACGCAAAAAATTTTACCAGAATGGGCGGGGCCACGCTAATATTATTTTGAACTAAAAACTTAATACACAGCTTTTGATTCAAGCCAATTTAGTGAATTCTTGCATATACGTTGCACGTACACAATACTTTAAACTATAACCTTAATAATTTGGTGTGATCACTCCCATAAAATGTTAGCCTTGTGTTTAATCTACATATGTCTAGTATATTTTAGAAGAAACTTAGCATGAATTATAAGCGCTGCTCACAACAAAATTTTGAGTTAGGAATAGTGGGAGAGGTAATGCTGATAAAATCTAAAGATATAATTCGCACTAGAGAGCTGACATTTTATACACTAGTAAGTGTAGCTGAGTAGGCCTATGGGAAAATCTTAAAACCAAAAAGTTTTATCCAGGATGCGTGGCACGACGTTAAAGCTCTAATTCGCACTAGCGACCCAGCAAAAAATTAGACATTACCTTCTGAAGTACTTGCCATATAATGACTTACTTTTTAGATTGCCAAATTGAAGTACTCGCTAACAAAACACATTACGCAAAATTTTAAAAATATGAAGCAGAAGTTGAACATATTATTTGGGTTTTAAAAGAAGACGTTAAAATATTGCCAAAATAAGTAGGTATTTTAAATAAATTATAAACATTTCTAAATTGCCTACTTATTTATTTTAAACTAAAAAGTAAGTACTTACATTTTGGAAAATAATTATTTAAATATAAGTAGTTCCAAATATTTTTTTTTCATTTACGGGTTTAATAATAGTTCATCAATGAAAGCAATTGAAAATTTTCTAAATATAGTATTTATAAGTAACAATAGATGGACTGATACGAATAAAATATAACCTACTTCAATTGAGTTTATAAAAGAAATTTTACAAAATGGTGTATTTCGTAGTAAAACAATAAGTTTTTTTAAATTATTTAAATTTTTCTTAAAAGGTATCATATGTATATTTAATCAAACTGAGTTTTTAACCAAGACCTTCCATTTACTCAAACAACGACATATTTAAAAAAAGTAGTTCAATAAAAAAAAAATAACTATTTCCCATAACGGAAAATATAATTAATTCCTACAATAAACAACATAACTACTTCTCAAGAATCGATTATTTTAGTCTCACAGCTTCCACCAAAAATGCTTAATTCCAAACTCGATTACCTTTTTTGAAATTTTTTGCTGGGCAGCTTAAATTTGATACACAAATAAATATAGATAAGAGATAACTAAGAAAAGTCTGAAAACCCAGAAGTTGCTATCAGAGGGCCGAAACAAGCACTTCAAATTCAAAATTAACATACATTTTATTAAATGTTTTCATACACATTGCACTTCTCCAAAATAAAAATTCCCTATTTTGAAAAGTAGCTGTGACTTCACCCATAAATCTTAGCTTTTTCGTTTAGGTACTTCGGCTTAGCAGTTTTTAATTTAATACTCAGGTATTTCTTATTAACTTTTTAAACCAAACTTTGCATGAACCATAAGCACTAGAGGATATAAAAGTCAGCGAGGCCAGGCCCACAAAAATTTTACGTAATATTATACTATAGAGAGGTGACATTTTGTACACAAATAGTAATTGATTTACTCGCCAGCTAACCTATTGAAACTTTGCATGCACATTGGGCATATCCTTTTGATATATGTACTTTGGCTAAACACACTTTAATATGTAAATATATTGAGAAAATAGGCGGGGTCATGTTCAGTAAAATTTACACTGTATTTTACATGTTTCTTCCAGTCGACTCTTACCAAATTGCATACACACTGGCGACCCGTTGTAATGACACAATAGTGCATTTTTAAGATCAGAAATTCAACACCCATCACACTCTTACCCATTATTTTATGTAACTCTGCCATTTTCAACTGGCACAGTGATCATGAATAGAAATAAAATATACTAGAAATTTTAAGTTTAAAAAGTGTTATTATAGAAATCTTTTCAAAAAGTAATCAGGTCCTCACAAAAACATAAATGTGGAAAACGGCCAAGTTCTTATCCAAAATTTCGGCCATTAAAAGTTGTGAGATATGAATTTTGACCAAGAAATATATTATGTATGATATAAATTTGTAATCGCAAGGGTGTCATATAATTTCTAGATAATCTGTTAACTTGGCAATATTTTTACCTTTCCAAAAAAGGAGAGAATAATGTATAAATGTTCATATCTTTATATTGATAAAAATGTTCTCAAGTTGGCAGATTATCTAGAAATTATATGACACCCTTATGATTACAAATTTATATCATACATAATATATTTCTATGTTATGTATTGTGGCAAAGAAGAACTTGGTCAAAATTTATATCTCACAACTTTTAATGGCCGAAATTTTGGATAAGAACTTGGCCGTGTTATACATTTATGTTTTTGTGAGAATAGATCTTTCGCTAGCCCAATATAATATATAAATATAAATTTTGTGTCAAGTGTGGAGTTATTAAGAAGGTAAGGGGTTTTGTTTCGTCTCGGAATGTTACTAAAGTTGTTACACTACCTACAGCCGAATGATTTGTCCCATCAGCAGTTTTTAAAGTAATTTTAAATTTATTAAAAGCTGTATTTTTGTGTTCTAAGAATGCTCTGGCGTAATCACCAGCCATACAAGAAATGGTTGCCCCGGTATCTATTAAGCCTAATATAGATTCATTGTAAATACGCACCAAAGTGTATGGACGTTTATCAAACTGATTTACATTTGAAATAATCGCCTTGCGGCTTTTGAGAATTTTTTTTAAAATATTCTCTCAATCTTCTGGTACTTCTTTTGACTTTTTTTTTCAACTGCAACGATTTCTTCACCAAAAATTTTGGATTTGGCCTGATTATATTCTCTAAGTCTAACGTGGTATGGTTTTAAGTGCCTGGGTACGAAACTATTGCTACTTTTGAATTCATCGGTTTGACATCCAAAAGACTTTACATTTGAGTTGCATGCGACTGAAATTGTTTTGGTTTGCTGTTGGTCTGGAAGTTTTTTGAAAATTTGTTGCATTTTACGCAATTGGGTTTAAACACATTGGTTGCGCCGCAGCCATAACAAAAAATCCTTCTGCCACTCAAACAGTCGTCAAAACGATGCCCTTTTTCTTGGCAGTTACAGCATTTTATTTCTGTTATTTCGTCTATATGCACGGATTTTTTTTCTATTAGGGCAGAGTCAATTTCGGATACGAATTTCCGAGGAATAAAAGTTTTATTGGACTTGCGAGATTCTAATTCCTCATCAAGCATCTCATGCTTGCGTACAAATTCTTTAAACTGTGATATGGATACTGTATTGAAATGTAATAGTTCCTTGCGAATCTCAGGTTTCAAGTTCCGCTTAACTATTTCGACTAGTTCAAATTCACTTATGGGGTCTTGGAATTTGTTCTTTTAAGTCAAAATCTGTTCTGTGGTCACGAAACTGGTTTTTCAGTTCAAAGCACAGCGTTTCCCAATCTAGCTGATTGCACTGTCGGTGGAAACGCCAGAACCAATCCATTGCTTTTCCGGTAAAAAGTAAATGCATATGTCGACATAAAATTTCAAAATCGCCATGCAAACTCTGACTGGTAAGTGCTTCAACTCTATAAATGAAATTATCAATTGATAATCCATCATCATCCTGACCCCTAAACTTTATATGCCATCCAGATATAATATTGGTGACTTTTTCTGGGGAAAGGTTGAAGTTTTGGGCAAAATTAGTTCTCCTAACGTTTTGACGATTACCAAAATGTCTATTATCATTGCTATTGAAATTGCGGTTATCAAAACTTTGTCTGACAGTATCTCTATAAGCCATATTATTGTTATTTCGATGTTGTGAATTTTGATTAGTATTAGCGGGATTTTCGATACTTGGTCTAATTGTAGAATTCGGATTTATATTTAAAGATAACAAGTGATTTTTTACAGATTCATTGATAAGAAACTGAAGGGTGCTATCACTTACATTATGAAAATCACGGTTTTGTTGTGTGTTCTGACTCTGGGATACATTTAGTAAATTGTCTAACCTGGTTGAATTATTGTTGCGGTTAAAATTTGCATTTTGAATCATTGTATTGTCTAGCAGACTACGTTTAGATTTTCCGTTTTGGAACGGAGTTTTTGGTATGGTACCTTGACTGGCGAGAGGATGGTTATTTGGGGATGGTATAGCAACCGTTTGTTTTTCAAAGTCTGCTAAAATGTTGTGGGACTTTAATTTGGTTTGCCTGCAGGCTTTCCCGCATAACGGACAACCCTGGGTTTCCTTGAGCACGTTCACAATACATTCCTTGTGGAATACATGATTGCAAGGGGTAGAAACTATAATATCATCTATCTCATAGTCTTTTTTGCAAACCGAGCACTGAGGAATTTTATTGCATTCTGCCATCGCGGAAATATTTTCATCACTATGAAAGATAGACATATTAAAAAAAAAGCAATGTGAGTCCGATCACAGAGGAGATGTGTATTCATCTAGTAATGAAATTTTTTGATGTGTAAACATCTATACGCTAGGGGGTAAAAATCTTTTGACTTTGATTTCTTTGCTGAGATTTCTTTGCTGAGATTTCTTTGCTGAGATTTCTTTGCTTTTCTTTCACAGCATTGTCAAATCAGTGTGAGTTATGTATGAGTGTATTAGTGCTTGAAAGAAGCAATACCAAGCAGAGAAAAAGTCGACCGGCTCGAAGCCGACGGTGCGCCGCCGCCGGTTTTCTGTATATTTCCGTACACCAAAGGTGAAAATGAACCGTAAGGACTTGAAATTTGGACACAATGAAATTTAATTTGTATTACCAGTAAAATCGTAGGGCCGCAATCATAATAAAATTGTGGCAAAGTTTTTTCATTCAAATTTTGAAACTTTTGTATGAAAAACATTTATCCACTTAGTAGAATTTCATTATGAATACGGGCATTACTGATTACTGAAAATTCAATGCACCTCATCATATAACAAATCATTTGGGCTATTTATAAAAATTGTAGAAAAAAATTTTAGTAATCAGTAAAAATTTACTTGTTAAACATTTTTTATTGTTTTTACTGAAACTTTAGTGGTACTGCAGTGCTCATCTATGGTAAATGCCTTTACTTTTACTTTTTAATTTTTAATTCCTGTTCTTCATCGTTTAGTTGTTGCTGTTCTTGTTGTTGTGTACGCATTGCAATTAAAATAAATTCAGTAAAGTGCGACTTTGACTCGCGCACATTCGGTTTTGATCATTTTTTTTTTGATTTAGCTTTCTTCCTTTTTCAAGTTTTTTCAGTTTAAACGATTTTTTTTCAATTTTATGGCTTTTTTTCTCGTTTTGGCGCTTTTTTTTCTCTTTTAAGGTTTTTTTTAATTTTCGCAATTTTTTTTTATTTTGGCGATTTTTTCATTTTGACGATTTTTTCGTTTTTTTTGGGGATTTTTTCATTTTGGCGATTTTTTTCTGTTCTTAGGGTTTTTTTATTTAGGCGATTTTTTCATTTGGCGATTTTTTTGTTTAAGGATTTTTTTAATTTTGGCGATTTTTGCGGTTTTTCGCGATTTATTTTAGTCCTAGAGATTTTTTTTAATTTGTGCTTTTTTCGTTTTGGCGATTTTTTTTGTTTTTGGCGATTTTTTTATATTTGGCGATTTTATATTTTTTAAATTTTTTAGTTTTACAGTTTTTGAAAATTTCAAGAGTTTTGCTCTTACGGTTTCCAAGATACAGCAAAGCAAGTTGTCAAAATTACGAAGTCAAAATTGCATTAACTGATGGAACACCCATTGATTTAAATTTTTTCAATTTAGTGTTAATTGTTGTTGTCTGTATAAAAATACACTAACTTTTAAAATTTCAAGTGTATATATGTACATACAATTGTATGTATACTACATGGGATTTTAACATTTTTCGTTGCTCGTTTTGGAACACCCTTTAGTTTTTAACTCTCATGTATTTGTTGTTGTAGTGGCCAAATGTCTACACATTGTGTCCAAATTTCAAGTCCGTAGCTCTTACGGTTCATTTTCACCTTTGGTGTATGCAAATATACAGAGAAATAACCGGCGGCGGCACACCGTCGGCTTCGAGCCGGTCGACTTGTTTCTCTGCTTGGTATTGCTTCTTTCAAACACTAATACACTCATACATAGCTCACACCGATTTGACAATGCAAAGCAAAAGCAAAAAGCAAAGAAATCAAAGTCAAAGGATTTTTACCCCTTAGCGTATAGATGTTTACACATCAAAAAATATAATAAAATTTATGAATGGAATAACTGTAGAACTATTCGAAATATTTGGTAAGGTAGTGTGAGATGAAATAAACCGTCAAAATGTACGAAGAGAATTGAAATTTTGGAATTTGACGAATAAGGTAGTATAAAATACTATGAATCCCCAAAGTGGATGACAGATAATTATTATCAATTCACCTAAATCGTATTTCCAATACTTTTCTTTTGAAGTAAACAAGTATACTACACTGACTCCTCGATTAAATTCTTAGATAAACTTTCAATTATTGTTGCACTAAACATAAAGGAATGAATATGCACCGTGAACAAAATGGATTGTATAAAAGTTGTTAGTAATCTATTTACAATATTTCCAACTTTGCTCCAAGGCTATTTCATTCTTGGCTTAATCAAGCTTAACTGACACACACACTGTACAACAATAGCCGAAACTAAATCTATATTATTTTAATTATTTGTGATGTGATGGTAATGTAGAGATCTCAAAAAAGAACCAATTGGTTTCTATAATAAAAAAAAATTATTGCTCTTAAATTTCTAACGTCTTTGGGCTGCTTATATGAAACTTTAACATTTTCAAATTGCCAAATTTTCAAACTTAATTTTGGGTCACCATATGAAACTTACGCACGTACTGGCTAGCTAGCTAGATCGGGAGATAGGGGCAGGGATCGTGTTCCATGGGACTTAACATGAACAAAACAAGAAAAAAAAAATTGCGTCCGTTTTCTATGCCCTGTAGGTAAAAAAAATACAAATATCATAAATAAATCGAACTTCTCTTTTCCATTTCGACGGGATTAATTAGCCCAGATGTTGAAGACTAAGAAGGCTCATAACCCACCCAACCGTATGTTTTTTTCTAAGCCATTTAACGTGTAAAAAAAACCCTGTCACACTTTACCTTACCTACGTCCTTATAGTTTTACATTAAAAGAGAATCACACTATCATTTTTTGCATTTCAAGTGGATGTATATTAGAACATATCAACTTTCTTTACAGATTTACCACTTAGCTTTCTCTTAACCAAACAGGAAAAAATATTACATTATAAAGTTAATTCAATAACACTATGTTAATTTATATGTTTGATAACAGAGAAATCTTAAAGCGTTACATATATGAAAAAAACCATATACTTACATACATACATATAATGGTATTTATGTACATAGGTATGTACATATGTATCTATTTATGAACTTTCACAGCACCAATACGAAATAAAATTTTTTTTTATATGTTTGATAACAGAAAAATCTTAAAGCATTACATATATACATATAATACATACATACATACATACATATAATGGTATCTATGTACATAGGTATGTACACATGTATCTATTTATGAACTTTCACAGCACCAATACGAAATAAAATTTTTGGGTTTCAAAAATCAGTAGCAAGGCCAAAATAAAACAAACAAATCATGAATGAAAAGTCTCAATGAAATTATCAATGAAATATCAGGTACATATTTATGTATATATGTATATAATAAAAAAACGAGTAAAAAGAATAAAAAAAATGTTTAGTATGACTTACAGTAGAGTCTCGATTCCAACGATGCTGAAGGCCTTCTGCTGGTTGTCTTTGGATTCGATTTAAAAATTGTTTTAATGTATAATATTAGTTTTATAATTTGTTGAAAAGGTATTAAGGCCCTGAAGGAAATGTCGATGGTGAAAATGTACTGAGCCGCTTTTGACTTTGTCACCAGTACTACTCTACAATTATTCCCCATATAATACTTTGTGCTATAGACATTTAGCGTGTGCTTGTCATTGAAAATCTACTAGTAATACTAAAACAATTGAGTAGGTAGTGAATTCATAGTTCTTATGGGAACATGGAGACATACCAACCAGAAATTTACTGGTACATTTCTATACCTTAATTTATGTATATTGACAAGTTGTTGCAAAATCCACCAGAAATACACCACATCTGTTTTCTCTCTTTATATTATATTGACGAATAGAAGAGAAATTGTAGGCAATGTAACTAATACTAGAGTTTTAGTATTGACATAGAGACACTTGGCCCCAGTCTGACTGCAGGCGGATTATAAATTTCGGTTAGGTTAAGAGTAGTATTAGTAAAAAAAATTAAACGTTTAAATTTGAATGAGTTAGTTAATATAAGTATGTATGTAGTATAAAATTAGTTATGTGTGAAAGTAATTCAGTGAGGTAAATTAATTTTTCTTTGGGTTGGTTTGTTTTTAGATTTAATACTGGTTCTATATATCTTTAACAATTTAGTTTTAAGCGACTTTTAGAAAGTGGTTAAATGGTATTAAAGCTTAGAAGAAAGTATAATCTGGTTAGACAATTTTATTAATTAAGATGTTTAAGATTTTCTTTGTCCAATTTGTAAAGAAGGCGTAATGCGTGATTTGTTTGGAGTTGATTAGCTGGTTTATGGAGTCGTGACTGTTCACTTGAATTAGGGTAGTTGATTGCGGTGTTCTGATGGGCTGACGATAAGACTTCGTATAGTAATAAAACTATCGTTGACCTGATTCTCTTGATAGCAGGATAATACCACCAAAGACTTTTGGCGAAGATCTAACCAGCGTGACCGTTTGACCGACTAAAGTGGCAATTTGCCACTTTTTTGACTGCGTTTCCCCTTTTTCGACTGCCTTGCCACTTTTTGACTCCCTTTATTTAGGGTGAGTTATATGAAAATACATTAAAAATAAAAAGTTTAGTGCAGTTTTCTCGTTTTTTTTTTTAATTTTGCCCCTTTTTTTTGATAAATCCCCTATTTGGTGCCACTTTTTGAAAAATGTCATCGGTCACCCTGGATCTAACCTCAGTCGGAACACACAGACTGTCCTCGTATAGACGATTCCCTTTTTTTCTTTATCTCTTGTTTTGCTAATGCCAGAGCAAGAAAAAAACGTGTGCCTCCCGAGCGAATTGTCGGTCGTTTGGGTCATGAACGTGTTCCCCAAATCTCAGCGCACGAGGTTAACGTCACTCGAAAAAAACGGAATTTCTGAATTTAAAGAAAAATGACCACTTATTATGAAGAAATCCTGATTTTGGTTTTTCTTTCCCCTTTTTTTTATTAAAATACTTTACCTTTAGCGGACGTCGCTGTGTATTTTTATATTTATAAAAATGTATGATTACATACTTGAAAATTGTTTATTCTTCTAATTTCAAAAAAAAATTTTTTTATTGCTTAAATGTCGACTGATCTATATCGCTGCCAAAGTTGAAAAGATCGTAGCGTGGTATTTAACAAAAGATAAAGCTCACTTTGCAAACTCAGTAAATCATTCAGTTATATCATGTATGCTTATATATTTCTTGCTTGTTATTGTAAAGCTTTTATTGGTCTCATAGGTAAAATGTAAATGCCAAAAAGAAACAACGGTATGAAATGTATTAGACACTTTATTCTTCATCATGTATGTATATTGATGATAAAGTACATATATATGATCGAATTTGCTAAATAGAGCAAAGAAGAATAAAAACTCGAAACAAAAAAAATTTTGCGAACTGGTGTAGAAAAAAAAATTAAATTATGTTAACTGGTGTAGCGTTGTACTCGTTGGTATCACAGCGAAGTTTCCTCGTTGTCAAATGCAGTTCTTATTTGTAGGAGGTGTTTTGACGCACATAATATATGTATAAGATTTTTCAGGAAAAGTTTGAACAATTTATAAATCCATATACATATACATATGTATATACATATATAATTTAGAAAAAAAAACTACTGCACATTAATGCATTACAGATTCGACATCCGTGCTTTTCCGCAGCAGTCGATTTGGTGGTTGGTTACAGAAACAAGTAAAGTTTAAAAAAAATTAAAAAAACACACGTTTTTTACAGGTGTTAGTTTGAGGTTATCAAGAGTACACTTTAACAGGCTAAAATAAGATAAACAAATGCAAAGGAATAGCTACATACGTTTACAACCCGAATTCATAATTTTTTTTCATCACAAGACTAATGCCAAGTACATATCTTTTTGTGTTGTCATTTTGTGGTGTCATTTTCAAAATGTAAGCGATTTAAAATTTCAAAAGTCTAAAAAAGCGGGATGGAAATTCCAGATGGGATCAACTTATGAAAAACGGGATAATCCCACCTAAGAGCTCAGATTACTTGTGGGGCGCATGAATATTATTGAAATTACATAAGCAATGACAAACTTCCGTATACATATATATACCCTTTACCACACTTGATTTATGAAATTAACCGATTATTAACAGATTAAACCAAAACCTCGATTAATTAATCGCGCGATTAACTGATTAAAGCAAAATACCGATTAAATAAATACCCTAGTATATATTAAATACAAGACTGGCCCCAGAATACTACCCTGTGGTACACCGGAAGAAATAGATTCGGGCAAACTCTTGAAGTCTCCTTTCAGAACAGTGAACTTCCTACCAATAATATAACTTTCCAAAACTTTTTGTATGTTTATTGGCAGATATGTCTTCCGTTTTAAAAATAGCCCTTCGTGCCATTCAAATGCCTGAGAAACATCAACAAAAAGGGCAGAACAAACTTCTTTTCTTCAAGTGTTCTTCTTATAACTTGAACCAATCTATGCGTTTCTTCAATAGTGCTATGCTGACTTCTAAAGCCAAATTGATTGTCCGGGATGCACCTATTATCAGCTAAAATTCTGTACAATTTTGTCATGAGCAGCTTTTCGAAAAGCTTTGAGATTGTTGATAGTAAGCTTATAGGACTATATGACTCAGCCTTGGTAACATCTTTTCCCGGCCTCGGAATAATTTTTATCTTGGCAAGTTTCAAGTTATGTGGAAAATACTGTATTCGTGAAATGGCATTAAAAATAAATAGCAGGACTCTTATTGTATTTTGAGGCAAGTTCATCAGCATCTTGTTACTAATTCCATCAATACCTGGAGCTTTCTTCGGATTAAGCTCAGCAATTAGATTTTGTACATCACGCGTCTTAAACTTTATGGGTCGAGGGGGTAGAGCGACTACACTCGGCAAATCAACAGCACCAGTACATGTGTTTGGGATATATATGGATTTTAAATGCTAATGCTTTCTTTGCCTTTTTCAGTATCGCTTCTTGCCCAACCTCCGCTAGATGTGCGCAGAAGTGGCTTATACTATGTTCACACTTATGGTTTTAAACGTGTTTAACGCCTCATTCGTGTTTAAGAGCTTAAACACGATGATTTTGAGATGTTTTACCATACATTGACTTGTTTTGTTAAACATCTCAAATGAAGTGTTTAAGATTTAAACACTTCCTTAAACATGATAATGGAGTATGTTCAGTCCGTTTTTTGATAACTCTGGCAATTTTGTGTTGCTATTAAATGGCGTCATGTCAAAAATTATTTGGTAAAAAAGTAATTATTATAGAATACTAAAATATTTACAAGAACAATTGTGGTTTGAAAATAATTAACCAATAAAAAAGCATAATTATTCGTAATTTCTTACAAATACAATAATTCATTGACAAAACGTCAATCTTAAACTTCTCAAATGTAATGTGAACGGTTGTGTTTAGTTTTTTAAAACACTTGCCTTAAACACGTTTAAGATCATAAGTGTGAACATGGTATTAAATTCAACGTGTGTTTTAAGCTTTTTAGCAGCGCGCCACAAAGAATAATTAGATGCTGGTGTGACATCAAGACTTTCAAGATAATTTCTAAGAGATGCAGTTTTTGCAGATGCAAGCAACTCTTGGAGTCGTTTAGTGTACTCTTTAAATCTGTATTTATGTTGAGGTGATCTGTGCTGTTGCCATTCCCTTCTGGCTCTTCTGTTTTCACATACGAGATGTTCAATATCCGTGGAATAAATTCTATTAAACCCAGTCTGCGGAAGGGAGGTAGTAGCATGTTCAACAGCCTGTTATCATTTTGTTAAGGTTGGCAATGTCAACTTCAATGTCTTCAGGTATTCTTAGCGCATTGTTATCCGTGCAAAGACTATTAAGATATTTTTTGAATCGCAGCCAATTAACAGGACTAATCATCTTCACATATGAGTGAGGTAAAGCATTTGTAACGATCGTGGGAGAGTGATCGGACGAGAGATCTAGGGAAGCTTCAACGTGAATTAATTCCATAGAAATATTTTTCATGACGCCAAAATCTATAACATGCGGAATTTTATGTATGTCAGTAGGCCAGTAAGTGAGCTCCCCACTCGAAATGACATCCAAGCCCATTTTTGAAATTGTGCTGAACAACGCTCGACCTCTGGGAGTGATAAGACATGAACCCCAGAAAGTTTCTTTTGCATTATAGTCGCCAGCTGCTACGAAACAAGGGCCAAGAAACTGGGAGGGGAGTAAATTGATGATATCACAAAATTTGTATAAAAATTTTCGACACAAATATTCGTTGCTTGTAGATGTTCTTCACAAGTGTTGTCAATAATATAATGCTTGAGTCTTGGGTATTTTGAATCATATAAGGTGTAGCCATTAATTTGGAATATACTTCTTGAAGTCAAATGAGTCTCAGAAACCAACATTATATCAATATCTCTTTTCGTGAGGAAGTGCTCAACTTCATTTTTATGTTGGCGAACGCCTAATATGGATTAAAAATCGCTAAAAGAGTAAGGAATGCAAAAAATTCGACAATAATCGCGAAAATTACGTAAGTTTGCAAGAACTTATTAACAGTGAGATTATAATAAAGTGTAATATATTTAAAAATCGGCAAAAGTCTTAGGAAGATAAAAACATGCAAAAAGTCGCTTTTATCGCGAACTTTGCAAAAAATTGCAAGTTGCAAAATTTTAAATAAATTCAGTAAAGTGCGACCCTGACTCGCGCACGAAGGGTTCCGTACGAACACTAGATATGTAATTTAATACAAACTTCATCCTATATAATATATAGTTTTGGTATTTTTTTCGTTTTTGGGGTCTTTTCGGTTTTTTTGTTTTGGCGGTTTTCGCGTTTTTTCGGTTTTAGCGATTTTTTTAAGTTTTGGCTCCTTTTTTAGTTTTGACACTTTATTTTCTTGTCTTGGCGATTTTTTCCGGTTTTGGCGTTTTTTCATTTTGACGTTTTTTTATTTTTGGTGATTTATTTTATTTTTGCGATTTTTTTTTTAATTTTTTTTAGTTTTGGCGACATTTTCGCGTTTTGGCAATTTTTTTCGATTTTTGGCGTTTTTTTCATTTTGGCGTTTTTTTCATTTTGGCGGTTTTTTCGAATTTGGCGATTTATTTTAGTGTTAAAATTTCTTTTTTTTTAATTTTGGCGATTTTTTTCGTTTTGGTGATTTTTTTTTAATTTTTGGCGATTTTTTTTTTTTTTTTTTTGTTTGGCGATTTTATAATTTTCGGTTTTTTTGGTTTTACCGTTTTTGAAAATTTCAAGATTTTGCCTCTTACGGTTTCCAAGATATAGCAAATTGTCAAAATTACATAGTCAAAATTGCATTAACTGATAGACCACCCTTTAATTTAAATTTTTTAAAATTTTAGTGTTAATTTTTGTAGTCTGTATAAAAATACACTAATTTTACAAATTTCAACTTTCAATATACATATGTTCATACAATTGTATGTATATTACATGGGATTTTAACATTTTTCGTTGCTCGTTTTGGAACACCCTTCAATTTTTAATTCTCATGTACTTGCTGTTGTAGCGGCCAAGGTTCTAGATACTGTGTCCAAATTTCAGGTCCGTAGCTCTTACGGTTCCTGAGAAAATACCGTGTGACGGACAGACGGACAGCGTAGCGAAAACAATAGGGTTCCTTTTCACCTTTGGTGTACGGAACCCTAAAAAGCCATAATATTGATTAATAATCGCCAAAAATGTAAGGAATGCAAAATATTCAATAAAAATCGTGAAAATGACGAAAATTTGCAAAAAGTTACTAACAGAGGTATGATAACCAAGGCTAATATTTTTTAAAAATCGGCAAAACTGTTAGTAGGCTGAGAGCATGCAAAAAGTCGCTTTTATCGCGAAATTGGCTAGAATTCGCCAGAAGTTGCAAAATCGGAAGCAAACTGGAATTAGAGTGATTGTCTTCCTCAGAATCGCCTGATTGTATATTGAAACTTGAAATTTGTAAAATTAGTGTATTTTTATACAGACTACAACAATTAACACAAAAGTTAAAAAAAAGAGTGCTATATTCGGCTGTGCCGAATCTTATATACCCTTTACCAAAGTGTTTTTATGTAGTATAGAGACACATACAAAAGGACATACGTAAAGTATAAACAAAAAGAAAAAAATAAATTGACCTAGTTACTTTTATGTACAAAAAAATAAATTTACAAACCCTAGAATCCTTATATTAGATATTTCTGATTCCTTATTTCAATCTAGAAGTTCTTAAAAAATATAGAAAGTGTGTTAAGTAAAAAAAGATAATAGGAAATTAAAAAGAAATGTTTTATTTAAATACTCTAATATCCAGAAAAAAGGTCAAAGTTTCCAGCTCTTGAGCTGTGGTTTTTATTTTTATAATTTTTTACACCAAACTTTTCTTTCCAAAACGTAAAATATGTATAATCTATAAAGGAAAAGATAAAAATTAATTAGACTTAGTTACTTTTATATATCACAAAAAGTGTAAGTTTCCCAACCCTGAGATCATTCTTTTTAATTTTTCTGATTTCTTACACCAATCTCTTTCTTTTAAGAATTGAAGATATGTTTAATTTATAGAAAAAATGAAAAATTTGTTTTAGTAAGTTACTTTTGTACAAAAAAGTTAAAGTTTTCCAACCCTGGAAACGTCTTTTTATTTTTTTTTAATTGTTTATTTTTATTTTAAATAGCAATTTTTTTCGTACTCAAGCATAAAATAAGTTTATTTAATAAAAAATATATAAAAATTAATTTTCGGTAGTTATTTTTTTATATCACAAAGAGTGTAAGTTTCCGAACCCTGGAATCCCCCTTTTTGATTTTTCTGTATTCTTAAAAACAATCTATTTTTTAAGAATGTAAGATATGTTTAATTTATATTAAAAAATGGAAAAATTTGTTTTACTAAGTTACTTTTGTATAAAATTGCTTTGTTGTGTGTTTTTTGTTTTTAGCTAAGTTCTTAGTTGGCGTCATGATTGCATATTGTAGAATACAACTTAAAATTTAAAATTACCTACTAACTCTTTAAATTATATATGTATGTATGTATACATATCGTAATGTTTGGCCAAAAATAATGAGTACTTGTTATTTATGCTGGTTGATATGTCAGTATCAAGTAATTTTTACAAGCTGCCGTATTGTACTCTTAAGAACTTATGCTAGCAACACAACTGGGACGAACAACGAATTTTTCGGTGCGAGCTTTCGTCATAAAAAAAACACATTTGTTCATATGAAAATGAACACAACACCGCCGTAGAACGAAATTCGTAGTGCGTGACGAACTCTGAGATAGATTTATTTCTACTTTGTACCAGTGATGGAAATTGGAAATCTTGATTTCGTGCCAAATTTGCTTTTAAATAGTGCCAAAATCACTTAAATAGTGCCAAACCACTTTTTATATAATTTTAATGTTGCCACTTGATGTTCATTTAAACCATGGTTCTTGAATGATAACTTATTGTGTTTATAACTAGAAAAATTTACGAATATCACAAAAAGTACAGACGAAAATTAGTTTTATATAATGCACATTAATACATATCGTGCCCTATTTTCGATTTAATCGTGAGCGACATATGGTAAAAAATTTACTTTTTTATTATCAAAATTGCAAAATTGTTGAAAACTTTTACAATACAGGCTGTAAAATTTATCGTAAGCGACAATTTACGTATGTACGCGTAAAACATATTTGAATATTATAATAAAACCTTCGCTTAAATCGAAAATAATGCTCGATATGTATGCATCATACATTAATAATTTGTACTTATTTACAAGAAATACAAATATAAAAACTTTAAAGAAAATTTATTATTTGACATATTGTCAGAAGTGTACATAAAATAATTGAAATTTATTTGCTGGAAGTTTAGCATGTCTATATACGTATTTCATTGGCGCTTGAACCAAATCATCAGTAGACTTTAACCACAAATTTTAAACAGTCACAAACCTCTTACTTTATGCATAGACTTTCAAAAACTATATGAGAATCCATAAAATAATAATACTTTTTAAAATCACAAAAGAAAAAATAAGCTTAGTAGGCTTTGAAACTGATACAAAACCCAGCAAATAATTTATATCCAGGTGAACCCATTTTATTTTTCTAAATCCTTATACAATTAGAAATCCATTGGATAACAATAAAAGTATTTACAAGGCTAAACGAAAATTAATGTTTTATATATGACGCAAAAAGGAATATAAGAAGACTTTTATTCTACAACTTTATGATGGGAAAATTAATTTTAGATTATTTATAGTTTAATTTCAGTGCGGCAATAATTTTCTTCCGTTGGAAGATGGTGAGAATTTCAATCCATATTGTCAACATGAAGATCAGCAATACATATATTTTGCTCACAAAACTTTGACATAAATGACGAAATAAAAAAACCATTTAAAATTAAATATGCTCCTACATTTTTAGATTGCATTTCCATAATTTACTATTTCAAGGACATTATTATTTAATATGAAGATAGTTTTATAATTGCATTATGACTGAAAATTTTACAATGTGATGAAATATTTCAAGGGCTCTCCCTGTTCAAAGACTCTATCTGCTAAAACTTGACGAGACAACCAACGGTTTGGGGATTACTTAAGAATTTCATAAATTTCAGAGTTGAAATATTGTTACGTTTTTCTCTCTATAAAAACGCTTTTCCGTAGATCCGAAGATTTGCAAATGAATACAAGAGCCGAGTGTAGTAATTAGGGTTAAGAATGATACAAGTTTTATTTACAAATACACTTATACTAAATTACTCAAGAGCTTATATAAACTAATACAACTTAAACTAATAAATTACACACAAATATTCACAACTGGTTACCACTGCGCCTTCCTCGCTGTAGTTTACGCACGTTTCTTAGCTGGCTGCGTAAGTAATCACGTGACACCTCTTTGTCTACTGCTCGTCACACACGGCACTCACTCTGCCGACACTTACAGTTGATACACCAATAAAGACTCACTGGCTTTACTTACACCCTTATACACGTCTATTCGCTGCGCTGTTCCCTTTACTCCAGTCGACACGATAGACTCCACAATAATCTCAATTCCACGACAGACTATTATTAATTCACAACTTAATTATCAACTGTCTAACGAGCTCTTAACTTCACTAGTTTCTGATTAGCAATAACTATAACTGTTCGCGACTGACTTACAACTGCAACTAACTAACTCATTGGATGCGTCACCTCTATTTATATTTCACAGAAATTCCACTAGAAGTTTCAAGCAATGTCTAGACGATCATTATCATCTTATATGCTGCCTAATTAAGTTCATGTGGTAACTATGTACATACATGTGTATATGCGTACGTGTGTACATCATTAACTAAGCAACACACGGTGGTTGTTTATCTTTTGTTTTTCGTTTGAATTGGCATGTATGTATGTGTACAAATATGTGAATCTTCATAATAAGCAGACGCTTTTTTTGTTGTTGTTGCTTTTGCTTGTTTAATCAAGCTAGGCATGCTTATTTAGTTGTTGGCTACTTTCTAGACTATTCTTTGCTTTGACCCTGTAGGAATATTTTCGCGTAGCATTTACATTAACCCTGTTGGAGTATTTTTGTGTAATGTTGCTTAACATTGTTGACGGCTATTTTCGTAACACTGCCGCCCACTTAAGCCTATTCGTCCCGAATAGGCACATCATCGCCTTTCTTTTTCTGCGTTTTCTAAACGCCTTGTAGTTACGCTCGAGACGACTACTTCTTCCATATTTGTCGGCTTTAGTTTTGGCTCTGTCTCGTTTCTCAACTGGAACTTGTTTTGCCATACGCTGGAGGTGACTACTTCGATATTCGTGGCCCCTGGTAGTACTTTCTCTGCTTAGTATTTCCGCTACAGCTTGCCTTACCGTTCGTTGGAGATGAAACCATCTTTGGCATTTGCAGCCCTTGGTACTGAATCTGTTTCGTATTTCCAATACAGCTTGTCTTGTTTTACGCTGGAGATGACAACTTCTCCCCCATTTGTGGCCTTTGGCCCTGACTCTACTTTGTCCCTTGACTAGAGCTTGCCTTACCATACACTGGAGATGACCACTCCTTCCACACTTATGGCCTTTGGCTCTGACTCTACCTTGTCCCTTGACTAGAGCTTGCCTTACCATTTCACATTTATGGCCCTTGGCTCTAACTCTGCTTTGTTCCTCGACTAGAGTTTGCCTTACCACACGCTTGAGGTTCTTTATAGAAGTTGACTTCCTCTTCCTGACTGCTTTTATGCTGCGCGCTTTGTATACTGTAGCAGTTTCTTTACCCTGAGCAAGCGAGACCATTTCACCCATAGCTTGTTCCACTGTTTCACAGACCACCACATCTTCTACGTCACTAGCTTCATTTTCTTTGCTGGAAACTTCCGGCTCACGTCCAACTTGTTGACACTGTCCACTGCTAATTTCATGTTCTGCCTTCAGTCTTTGGTCAACGTTTTCCTCTGTGCCAGAAACGTCTTTGTTGACACTGTTCCCCAAGTCAGAAATCTCTTTGTATATCTCTTTGTCTGAATTACTGACTTTTATTTCTTCACCATCCACTCGTCTGTCTGTGACTTCAGGCATTTCTTGAATTTTCTCATTTCTGGCTCTAGGTGATTCTGGAACGTCAGGCACAGTTTTCCATTTCCATTTGTCAAACATCTCATTCATCTGACCTAGAAGTTTCTCGTTCATTGCCTTCATTTTCTCATTGTTTGCTCTAGAAGTTTCTTGAAGCATTGTTTCCATTTTACTCATCATAGCAGCAAACATTGCACCAATGTCTGTACTGGTTGCCGCTGCACGAGTACATACCTCAATTTCTTCTTTTTCATCGAACTCATAAGTTTCAATGTCGATATTGCGCCGCTCTAACTCTTGCAGTAATCTCTCCTGTAGTATTACCTTGTCACCAGTTGTCGTCAATTTCCTCTTACTCAACTCTTGCTTGAGTTGATCCACGTTAAGCTCTTGAAATTTCATCTCTCCTCAAAAACCAATTGCTACGTTTAACCTTTTCAAACGTATGTGGTTTTGTTCACGTTTAACCTTTTCAAACGTGTGAGATTCTCCTTTTCTTATTACTCTTGCTTTTCGCTTAACCCTTTTTAAACGTATCGCTTGTATTTGCAAATCCCACTTCTGACACCAAATGTTTCGTTTTTCTCTCTATAAAAACGCTTTTCCGTAGATCCGAAGATTTGCAAATGAATACAAGAGCCGAGTGTAGTAATTAGGGTTAAGAATGATACAAGTTTTATTTACAAATACACTTATACTAAATTACTCAAGAGCTTATATAAACTAATACAACTTAAACTAATAAATTACACACAAATATTCACAACTGGTTACCACTGCGCCTTCCTCGCTGTAGTTTACGCACGTTTCTTAGCTGGCTGCGTAAGTAATCACGTGACACCTCTTTGTCTACTGCTCGTCACACACGGCACTCACTCTGCCGACACTTACAGTTGATACACCAATAAAGACTCACTGGCTTTACTTACACCCTTATACACGTCTATTCGCTGCGCTGTTCCCTTTACTCCAGTCGACACGATAGACTCCACAATAATCTCAATTCCACGACAGACTATTATTAATTCACAACTTAATTATCAACTGTCTAACGAGCTCTTAACTTCACTAGTTTCTGATTAGCAATAACTATAACTGTTCGCGACTGACTTACAACTGCAACTAACTAACTCATTGGATGCGTCACCTCTATTTATATTTCACAGAAATTCCACTAGAAGTTTCAAGCAATGTCTAGACGATCATTATCATCTTATATGCTGCCTAATTAAGTTCATGTGGTAACTATGTACATACATGTGTATATGCGTACGTGTGTACATCATTAACTAAGCAACACACGGTGGTTGTTTATCTTTTGTTTTTCGTTTGAATTGGCATGTATGTATGTGTACAAATATGTGAATCTTCATAATAAGCAGACGCTTTTTTTGTTGTTGTTGCTTTTGCTTGTTTAATCAAGCTAGGCATGCTTATTTAGTTGTTGGCTACTTTCTAGACTATTCTTTGCTTTGACCCTGTAGGAATATTTTCGCGTAGCATTTACATTAACCCTGTTGGAGTATTTTTGTGTAATGTTGCTTAACATTGTTGACGGCTATTTTCGTAACAATATATCTAAAAATTTATAAAAATAATCTCTACGACATGACCTGTTACAATAAAATTATATATTCATTTTAATAGATCGTCAATGTATCCGGGCAAATCGTTGTGAGCCTCAAATCCTACTAAGTTTTCATTATTTAAAAACGTAAAAAGTACAATAAGAGTAATTATTATATGAATATTTATAAGAATATTTTCCATATTTAGCGGACAAAAAGTGCCCGAAAAAGAGCGAGAGTGCCACAGTGCCAGGCAATATTCAATAGTGCCAAAAATGGCACAATTGTGCCACATTTCCCATCACTGCTTTGTACGATGACGAACAAAAAAAAAAAACAAATTTCTTCCTTCGTTCCAATTGTGTATACAAGGATAGTCATTCGGTTAACCGGCTAATTGCTACTCCACTAACTGATCGGTTCATTTAAAATTGGCTGCATACGATTATTAGTTAAACTGATTAATTTCAGTCGATTAACTGATTAACCGACGCATAAAAAGTTTTAACATTTTGTAGTATCATAACGTATTTTTTGTGTGTTTAATTATTTGCTTCTTCTCAAGGGCTTCGTCAAAGCCTTTGGACGTGACTGTAAAAGATTTTATTAAAGACTCTCCATCTCTAAGGGAATTATTAAGTTTTTGTTCAAAAACACTGTATGAATAAGAAATACCTTTGACGAAAAGCCTTAAGTTACGGGTAAGAAACCGGTTTTTTCGTACTCGTATGTACATGTAACTAACTAAGTCATCCGATTTTAAATTTACGAGCGGAAAGAAGATACTAAGACCTTTCGAACCATATGTATTTTGTTGTAGTAAATTTCGGATATATGTACAGGGTGGGCCAAAAGAAACCAAGGTGTGTAAAAGTTTAATAACTTTTTTGTTTATTAATTTTTTTTTATTTTTTCTTTCAGATTATATAGACAACACTTGGAGAATTTATAATGAAGAGGTCCACAACTGAACAGAGAACCAGAACAATAGAATTTTATTATTTATTTTTATTGAAAATTTGATTATGAGTGATGAAGCTCATTTTCATTTGAATGGCTTTGTTAATAAGCAGAACTGTAGGTTCTGGGGTTCTCAAAATCCAAGAGCCATTCATCAACGCCAATTGCACCCCATCAGGTGTACAGTATGGTGTGGGATCACATCTGAAAATGTCATTGGGCCCTACTTCTTCGAGAATGAAGATGGAAATGTTGTAACCGCAAATGGAGAGCGGTATCGGTTTATGATAGAAAATTTTTTACGTCCTGCTCTTGAAAACAGACCTGGTATGTGGTTTCAGCAGGACGGAGCCACTGCCCATACTGCCCGAGACACAATGGCACTTTTAAGTCAAATTTTTGGAGAGCGAATAATTTCTCGAAATTCGGAAATTATTTGGCCAGCGCGATCGCCAGATTTGACAGCACCCGACTATTTTCTTTGGGGTTTTTTGAAGGAGCGAGTGTATGTGAACAAGTCAGAGACAATCCTTGAACTCAAGGCAAACATTGTTGCAGAAATTCGAACGCTACAGCCACAAGTTTTGAAAGATGTTATGGAAAATGCTCTAAAAATAGCCCATCAGTGCGAAGCTGAAAACGGTGGTCATTTAAGAGACATAATTTTTCATACTTAGTGTAAAAAAATTTCCATTTTGTATATTATATAATCTGAAAGAAAAAATAAAAAAAAGTTAATAAACAAAAAAGTTATTAAACTTTTACACCCCTTGGTTTCTTTTGGCCCACCCTGTATATATATCCTGACAAAAACATAAATGCGAGAAAAGCCAAGTTCCTATCCAAAATTTCGGAAATTACAAGTGGTGAGACATAAATTTTGACCAAGTTCTTGTTTGGCACAATACCTACTTCTAAAAAATTTGATAATATCAATTAAGTTTTTCCACTCAAATTCATTAATACAATTAATCAATTAAATTCTTAATTGAAAATATTAATTTGTGAATACATTTTTTCTGTGTTGATATTCAACTTAGTTAGAGGTTGATGAGAGCCTAGGGGTACGAAAAGCCGTTTTTTACGCGTAACTCAAGATTTTGGGGTTGTATGGAAAATCTGAAACACAGATTGTTGTTATGCTCGAAAATACTTACCAGAAAAATAGTAACACGTTCCAGGTATTTCGAGTTCATTAATTTTTGATAAAGAGTCTAATATAATAAAATCCAATAGTAGCTTTGCAAACGATATAATTAACGATTAAGCATTAATGATCAAACAGAACTGCGGCATAAACACTTTTCCATACAAATTGACAAAAAAAAGTAACACCAGGGGGTCTACTGTGTAATTCGAAATGAAAAAAATTATTTTCGAATTTGTATTCTCATAACATGTGAATTCTAAAGCATTTCCGTTCGTTTCGAATTACAGAGTAGACCCCAGAAAGCAGTCGAGAGATAGAATCTATTTTATTTTGACAGCGTTTTTACAAATGTTCTCACATATAAATACTCATTCTCTCAACAAGACTACCATAATTTCAATAAAATTCATTTTATAAAAAAAAACTAAAAAGAAAACTAAGCACAAAAGAAAATAAATAAAAAATTAGAAAGCATTTGAAGTTACTGCTGCAGATTTTATTATAGGCTTTATTAAGTTGACAGCGACTTTTGCAGAACTTGCAGACTTATGCATTAAACACATTCACCACAGCTAGCTACCGACTACCAAATGTCAAGGATAGAATGCACATGTTTATATGAGAATGATTCTTTTGAAGATAGCAAGGCAACAGGGCGACAGGTTGTTGTCTATGCTGATTTTGTCGTTGTAGTCCAATTAAACTAATTTCTATTTCTTTGGCTACAATGAGAAAATTCAGTGTTGCCAGTATAATACAAAATGTTGAATGAATGATTTTGTGCAATTATTTCATATTATTTAACAGAAACAATATCCAAAAATTAATGTAAAGAATAAATTTATTAGTTTTTGTAATTTTACGTGAAATAAGTACATTTTAAAAGAGTAATTAATTTTTATAAATGCAAAATATATGAAAGTGGCAATACTGAACTATGTATTTTTACTCGAATATCAGGTGCAGATGGTGCTGCTGCCGTCTCCAAAATAATTAAGTAGCCGGCTACGAGGCGACAAATGATGATAGCGGCATTTGAAGTCGTGTGTTCGTGTATCCTGCTGTGGTGAATGTGTTTAATGCATTATTCTGTTTGAACATTGAAACCCATGCACCACAGCAAATTACTGACTACAAAATGTCAAGCATACGCACGTTTATATGAGAATGATTCTTTTGAAAACAGCAAGGCAACATGGTGTTATATTCCAATTAAACTAATTTTTATTTTTGATGGCTACGAAAAAAAACTGTGTTGTCAATATAACAAAATATATAAATCAAATTAGTGCTTAAAAATATTTTTTGTTGCAAACTAAAAAAAAAAAGTTATACAATTCTAATCTTAATTACAAAAGTAATTATACTTTTATAAATCGAAAACCACAATAATTCGAGAAAAGTTGCAAATTTTTAAACAAGCCGTAACATTGAATAAAAATCGCTAAAACTATAAGGAATGAAAAATTCGGTAAAAATCACGAAGATTATGAAAATTTGCAAAAACTTACTAGCAAAGGGATTTTATCGAGAACGTTGCAAAAAATTGCGAGTAGTAGCAAAATTAAAAAAACCATAATATTGATTAAAAATCACCCAAACTGCAAGGAATGCAAACAATTCGATAAATTCGCAAAAACTTGCTAACAGCGCACAGTGGTTTCCTCCATAGGCCAAAACTCAAAGAATTAAAGTTTTTTTCTAATCTTTATAGCACTATATTTATTGATAACACTATAAATTTTATGAATCTAACAAATTTTGTTTATATTGCATATATTGTGATTGAGTAGTAATAAAAGAAAACTTAAGTTTATCTAAAAAGTTATTCGCGATATTGTGGTATAAATCTTCAAAAACCCTATAAACATTAAATTGTAAATTATTTTCTACTAAATGAAATATTAAAAGCTGCAAAACTATAAGGCCATTAAAAAATCCCAGAAGAATACTTTTTGGACTTTTCAAAACACACGTTTTTTAAAAAGTACTTTTTCACATAGACTTTTTGTTATTTGTCCCTCATCCACCCCCAACAACTTCTTATAAAGGGTGTCCCAACAAGAACGCAAGATTTAAATTTTAAATAAAACACAGATATTTAAAAAAAATCGTGAAACTTTATTATATCGTAAAGTAGACAAAATGAGGTTATGTGTGGAACAACAAATCGGGCAGATGGCCGCCGCGGCTTTGCTGGCACACAATCGATCTTTTAATGAAATTTTCAATGGCCGTTTTGCATAAATGCTGCGATATTTCATTAATGCAGCGTCCAATTTCCTCTTTTAAGGCTTGAGTCGTCGTCGGCTTATTCGCGTAAACCATCGACTTCAAAAAACCCCAAAGAAAAAAGTCTATTGGTGTTAAATTGCACGATCTAGACGGCCAATTCTGGTCTCCAAAACGCGAAATAACACGACCGGGATATGACTGATGCAGCAATTGAATTGTTTCTCTGGCTGTTCTTGTTGAAACCACATGCCCTCCACATTCATTTCTTCAATTCTAGGCACGAAAAAACTGGTTATCATTTCACGATACCGAACACCATTGACTGTTTGCGCTTGACCTGCGTTTGAGCGACATCATCACGTACAGCTGCGACATTTTTGGTCGATCGACTTGGTCGAAGGCGCGTTGTTGTCTTTACATCACTAACAGACCCAGTTTCGGCAAATTTATCCATTAATCTCTTTACAGTTGACTCTTTTGGAGCATTATTGTGACCCCAAATTGATCGCAAATTTGCGAACTGTAGCCGCAAAACTTTCACCATTTTGGTGAAACAATTTCACAATGAGAATGCGTTGTTCATTCGTGTAGCGCTCCATTTTTATTAACCTCGTACCTTCTACTAGCAAACAATAACAATTGTTCAAATGTCAAACAATGACACTTCGAATGGCGCCAAATTTAAATCTTGCGTTCTTGTTGGGACACCCTTTACATCCAATTGTAGATTTTTTACCGCTCTTTAAATTAAAAAATATTGAAGCCAAAAAAAGAGCTAAAAAAATGGAAAACCGGTAAGAGTGAAAAGTTATGTGTTTTGAAGAGAAAACAATTTATTCTAAAACGCTTTCAGCCCAAAATGGGACCTTTGGTAGATAGGCCAGAAAATGTTGGTTGCTTGAATTCGAACGATGGCAAAACAGTGCCGAGATTTTTTCAAAATGTCGATCTTTCATCAAAAATAACAGGAATCGATAAGGACATTTTACAAAGATTTGCCACAATTCTCCAAGCTTTAAATTCTGGATTTGAAATTTATGCCAAAAAGTTTGTGGGATATGTTTTAGAGACAAAAAAAAACTTCCCAGCAAAAAATTTCAAAAAAGGTAATCGAGTTTGGAATTAAGCATTTTTGGTGGAAGCACTTCCCTACTGGATTACCAACTTAATAATTTTAACAAGTCGTGAGACTAAAATAATCGATTCTTGAGAAGTACTTACATTTTTTTATTTGCCAACATTTCACGTAATCTATTTCGTCTAAAAAATCATTCTCTTCATTTAGCAACTTGCACGTCATTTTTCTTTTTAATTTTAGGTAATGTGATTTGTAAGCTAGTAATGAAAATTGGCAATCAGAAAAGTAAGTCATTATATGCCAAGTAGTTCTAATGGTAATATGTAATTTTTTGCTGGGTTGTTAAGGAATATCCCTGGTACTACCTCCATCCATCAGTACACAAAATTCTGATCCATAGAGCTGAGAAAATCAAGCTTTCATTAGTATCAATAGGTGAATTATCGGAGGAAGTAGCTGAAGCAAAAAATAAGGACATAAAAGATTTAGATTGCAATATACACGAAAAATATCGTGCATTGCTACAAATACAGATCTTTTAAATAATCTCCTTTTAAGTTCAGATAAATTTATTTCTGGAGCACAAAACTTACCAACAAAGAAAACTGACTGAGTTAAAAATGGAATACTAATTTACAAAAATTGTTTAAAACAAGCGAATTATTATATTGAAATACTTTATTTAAAAATTGTTTGAAACAAATCTATAAGCCAATTAACCCTTCAAAGATAAAATGACTACTGTGGCTAGAGTTGGAAATATTCTTTCCTAAAAATTTCTTTGGGCATGCTATAAGCTGACAAATTTTGAAGACCCTAGCTTTTTAAGATTGTGAGATATAGATTTTTGACCACTTGTCCATATAAAGGAAACCACTGTGCAGCGGGATGATATTTTCAAAAATCGGCAAAAGTGCCAGCAAGCTTGTAACGCAGTTGTCAAAAACGACGTCACGTCATACAATACCAAAAAATTAGACAAATCAAAATTATGGTTCCAGGGTTGGAACAAATTAACTGGAATAAGGGTGAATGTAAAATATTTTTTAAATACTGAGCGTAGTATAACATATACAACTTATTTCTCATATCGAAAAAAAAAATATTTAATCGAAAAAGACCGAGTGGACACTTACTAAAAATTGCACTATTACACAAAATTATAAATTTCTTCACAAAACAAATATGTATGTATTTACTTATGTATGTATCTGTATAATACATTTACGCACTTTGGTGAAGGGTATATGAGATTCGGCAAAGCCGAAAATATCACTCTTACTAGGTTTTATTTATCTCCATGTTCTAGGTGGTACACCCAAAAAAAACAAGTTTTAATATCAAGAAAAAACAATTTGATTTTAAAAACGTAAATACGATGAATCAAACACAATTCACACATTCCATTTGCAAAAAAGTTTCGTATATAAAGCAGAAATATACATCTACTGACACCACACACAGTGGACCAAACACAGAAAAACGCTGATGATGAAGGTTTAGTGGCCTTCGAAAACGGCTGGCTGTTCCGTTCAACTATGTGTTGTTAGTCAGAATATTTACAACAGACTTTGGTGTTATTTGTTCATTAATAATTATCACATGTAATTTGGCTTAAAAAGCGATACTAACTTTAGCCTGTTCAAATCATAAATATAGAAACAAATGAAGTTCGAAAAATAACAATTAAATTAACTAAAAAAATGAGCAATTTTTATTTTAAATCTTATTATTTTTATATTAAAAATGAAGCGTTTAAATTAATAATGGAGAATTATTAAGTTAAAAATTAAAGGTCTTAAATTAATAATGACGCATTTTTGAATTAAGAATGAAACGTCCTAAATAAATAATGGAAAGTTTTGCAATGTTTTAAATTAATAATATAGAATTTTTATTTTAAAATTAAAAATATTATTTTTTTTGGAATCAAAATGTCCTTATTATAAACAATTTTCGATCTTTGACTGTAGTCCAAACCGGTAATGGAAAGAGTTTTCATTTGGGTTGTGACGAGCATTCAACAAAAAATTTTCGCTATTATGAACACCGTGATTTTTAAAATTTGCAATAATTTTAAGATTTTGTGCTCAAGGATCATACAGGATAATGGACATTGATATACACTTGGTCAGAATAATAAATTAATTCTCTTTTTTAACACGACACAAATATAGAATGTTACTCGCTGAAAAATATAAATTCCTCAATTTTTAAAACTTCAAATTCTTGATATAATAAAATATTTTTGTTTTTTGAAATGGTTAAAAATTCATTTTTTTGATGTGTAAACATCTATACGCTAGGGGGTAAAAATCTTTTTCACTGAGATTTCTTTGCTGATATTTCTTTGCTGAGATGCACACAGCGTTGTCAAATCGGTGTGAGCTATGTATGAGTGTATTAGTGTTTGAAAGAAGCAATAAAAACTTGTTTAAAATATTGTAAATACATAGGAATTTGCTGATTTTTGTTTGTTAGAGTCGTTAGGTTTTTTGCTTTATTAGGGTTCCGTACACCAAATGTGAAAATAATAATTGCTTTATTAGGGTTCCGTACACCAAAGGTGAAAATGAACCCTATTGTTTTCGCTACGCTGTCCGTTCCTCTGTTACAGGGTATTTCCTCGTGAACCGTAAGAGCTACGGACCTAAAATTCGGACACAGTGTGTAGACATTTGGCCGCTACAACAGCAAATATATGAGAGTTAAAAATTAAAGGGTGTTCCAAAACGAGCAACGAAAAATATTAAAATCCCATGTAATATACATACACTTGAATTTTGTAAAGTTAGAGTATTTTTATACAGACTACAAAAATTAACAGTAAATTGAAACGGTCTAATTCATAAAAAATATTTTATGTTTATTACAGGTTTATTTGACAAATTTCCCATAGAAATATGTCAAATAAGAGCTTAATAAACTTGAAATATTTTTTATGAATAAAGCACCCCATACACGTTTAAATTCAATTGTGAATTGAGTCTTTCAATTGAATTGATTCTTGGTCACACACTTCATAAACTGAATTGAAAGATTTTCATTCAACTATCAAATTTATATTTTTTTCACAAATAAAAATTTAAAAATTCAAAACTTCTATTGTATTTATTCATTTATTTTTATATTTTATATTTAGAATTCAATCAAATTAAATACAATTTTATAAATACATAACTTTTTCTATACAAAATAAAGCTACAAACATAAATTTTGACAGCTAATCAAGAGACTCGAACACACACAGCACAATCGAATTGTAAAATTTGCTAGTCAACATGAAAAATCAAAATCTTTTGATTTTTCTTCAACCAACTCGACAACTGCCAAACTAATCAATTGACAAAGTCATACACGCTTTGATTTGGACAACAACCTACTCAATTGAAAATTGAATTGAATCGTGTATGGGCTGCTTAAGGCAGAAAAAATTTAAATTAAAGGGTGTTCCATCAGTTAATGCAATTTTGACTTTGTAACTTTGACAACTTGCTGTATCTTTGAAACCGTAAAAGCAAAACTCTTGAAATTTTCAAAAACGGTAAAACTAAAAAATCAAAATATTATAAAATCGCCAACTCAAAAAAAATCGCCTAAAAAAATCGCCAAAACCGAAAAAAGCACCAAATTGAAAAAAAAAAATTCTAGGACTAATGACCTATTTCCCACCTGCGAAAGAAAACGTTCGACTTACAATTTGTATTGAAAACAACAATAAAATACGAAAATTTGTTTTTGTTTTCAATATAAATTGTGAGTCGAACGTTTTCTTTCGCAGGTGGGAAATAGGCCATAAAATAAATCGCGAAAAACTGGAAAAATCGTCAAAATGAAAAAAATCGCCAAAGTGAAAATAAATCCAAAAACAGAAAAATAATCGCCAAAATGAAAAAAAATCGCCAAAATAAAAAAAATTGCAAAAATTAAAAAACAACCCTTAAACACAAATATCGCCAAAATGAAAAATCGCCTAAATAAAAAAACCCCAACAACAAAAACGAAAAAACGCCAAAATGAAAAAAAAACCCAAAAATTTAAAAAAGTCGCCAAAAAGAAAAAAATTGCCAAAATGAAAAAATTTCGAAAATTAAAATAACCCAAAAAGAGAAAAAACCCGCCAAAAAGAGAAAAAAACGACAAATCTGAAAAAATCGTTTAAACTGGAAAAACTTAAAAAGGAAAAAAGCCACATCAAAAAAAATGCTCAAAACCGAATGTACGGAAACCTTCGTGCGCGATTCAAAGTCGCACTTTACTGAATTTATTTTAATTGCAATGCGTACTCAACAATAAGAACAGCAACAACTAAACGATGAACAACAGGAATTAAAATTAAAAAGTAAAAGTAAAGGCATTTATCATAGATGAGCACTGCAGTACCACTAAAATTACAGTAAAAATAATAAAAAAAAGCGCACAAAAACCGAAAAAACACAATAAACGAAAAAAAGCCAAAACTATTTGTTATATAGGCTAAAGTGTCCGCACGGAACCCTTCGTGCGCGGGTCAAAGTCGCACTTTACTGAATTTATTACTAATTGTCGTACATTAAGTTATGATAGGCAAATAAAAACAAATAAATAAAATGAATACAAAAACATCTAATTTTAATAACTTTCAAAAAGATTTTTTGCACTTTTAATAAGAAATTTACTAAAACAAAGCAAAATAAGGAAAACAAAAACCTAAACTTGTCGTCTTTGAGATTGTCATTCATACGGACAACAAGAAGTACAGAGAAACTTAACAGCTTCATATAAACACCATCTTGTGTGCAATATTAGCTACTAATTTTCGCTAACATATAATTGTGCTAGCCCTGTATAGTTCGAAAACCATCGCTGTAAAATAACTAAATGCATTACATTTCATTAAACAGCAGTGTGCCCATTTACTAACCAAATAAGTTAAATAAAACAAACAAAAACCAACAAATTCATATCTATTTACAATATTGAAACTTTTGATACTTTTAATTGATTAATTAAAAAATATTACTAAAAGCATAGTACTTCCAACTTAAGAACATTTTTCATTACTAGATGTTTACACATCTCCCCTGTGATCGGACTCACATTGCTTTTTTTTCATTGTGACTTCGAAAACTACAATTCTTATTTTAATAAGAAAACATTATTGTTTTTGAAAATTTTAAAATGAAAGCCCTTATTTTTGTTTTAAAGTTGCTTCGTTATAAAAATAAGAATGTTATATATAAATATTATACAAAAAACATTCTTATTTTAAAAATAATTTTTAAAAATGCTGCATTCTTAAAATCAAAACGCACATTTTTGTTTTAAAACTGCTTCGTTATAGACATAAGAATGTTATTTATTAATGTTATAAGAAACATTCCCTGTCGGATTTTTATTAGCTAGCTCAAAATACAAGTGACTTTTTGCTAACTCATTTGCAACTAGCTTCTGAACTAACTCATAAGTGATACAGATGTGAGTCAGTTGCTTTTTGTATAACTGTCTTCTTCCCGATAAGTATCGAACTAACTTTAAGCTAACTCAAAACTGATGCTGAGATTAGTGAGTTGTTTTTGTACAACTAACATCTCTTCGATAAGTTTTGAACTAAGTTTTAGCTAAATCAAAGCTGATGGACAGATGAGTCAAAGTTTATCGTGAAGATGTCAGCATAAGATTCATGTTAATGTCAACTCTGTGCCGTCTTTATTTTATATGGCGCAATAGCAAAGTAGTAAGTATGATAGCTGACCCATTCTCGTCTCTAAAAAAATTTGAAATTGTTTAAAATATAAGTTGACTGAAAATGTTAATCATTAGTAAGTTAAAAATAGTGGTTAGCTAAGGAAGCACATTTTTTCTTCTTTTTTGATGCGTCACAAACTAAGTAATAATAGGCCAACCATTAGTTAGTCAGTTCGTAGCTAACTAATAACTCACTCGAAATGAGCTAACTTGTGGTTATTTGAAACTTATGCAGCGTGAGTGAGTACTGACTCGTTCTGAGGACATTACGTTACAACACTGAATAGCGTTTAACATGTAAAATGAGTTAGCTTTTGAGTCAGTTGTCACTCGTCTCTGATTAAGTATTAGTTACTTTTAAGTTAGCTCAAATCCCGACTGGGTTCCTATTTTAAAAATGATTTTTAAAAATGCTGCATTTTTAAAACGAAAACGCACATTTTGGTTTTAAAACTGCTTCGTTATAAAAATAAGTATATTATATATTAATGTTATAAGAAACATTCTCATTTTAACAATTATTTTTAAAAATGCTGCATTTTTAAAGCAAAAACGCAAAATTCTTGTTTTAACATTGCTTTTTTGTTAGGCACACTAATGGCTGCATGCAAAATGTTTGGCAAACAAAAATATAACAACATATTATTAATTTTTATCTACAACACTGAAGTTTAAATAATATTAAGACTTCCAAATTTTTAATTATATAAACTACATATTAAATTATTTGTATCCAGTCCATAGTTAACATTGAAATAAAACAATTAAGCTCTTCTACACTTTCTACATATTTCAGTATAAAAACCATTTAATTTTATATTTTTAAGGCATTAATTAATTTCATAAATCCTTTTCACTTGAAATTAAAAGCAAAATATTCGTAACCTTCAACAGAAATGTAAAAATATACTAAGCCGCAGTGTTATGCTGCACGTTAAAGGTACAGCACTACAACAGCAACAACATAATAATATTAGAATCTATGCCCTTTTTTGCAAGTAATATCAGGTCAAAATATATCCTTCTCAACACACACACTTTTCCACACAAAGTGTGGCAACTGTGCGTTGGAATTTGTGTACATACAATGTGCTAATGTAATTTTTTATTTGTGTTGCAGAGAGAAATAAAACGTTGCGAAAAACTAAAAAGTAAAAAGCAGCTTAGTTAGTCATTCTATGGCAACAATTTAATTAAATCCATTTAGGTTTTTGTGTGTTTACACCACTTCATACCCGGCATACTTGAACTTCTCTGACAAATAAAACACAGCAAGGAGGATAAATGTCCTTTAATTTCATAAGACCACAATAATAATGGTTAGCTTTTACTCTAACTTTACCGCTTGTTATAAAATATAACTCACACACACATATGTACATACAGACATTAAAAAAACTCAAATTATTTGCACTTATGCATTAAACACATTCACCACAGCAAGCTACCGACTACCAAATGTCAAGGATAGAATACACATGTTTATATGAGAATGATTCTTTTGAAGACAGCAAGGCAACAGCGCGACAGGTTGTTGTCTATGCTGATTTTGTCGTTGTAGTCCAATTAAACTAATTTCTATTTCTTTGGCTACAATGAGAAAATTCAGTGTTGCCAGTATAATACAAAATGTTGAACATTGTTGTTTAACAGAAACAATATCCAAAAATTGATGTAAAGCATAAGTTGTTTCAGTTTTATACTTTTACGTCATATAAGCATATTTCGAATGAGTAATTTAATTTTTATAAATGCGAAATATTTGAAGGTGGCACAAACTGAACTATGTATTTATACTTAAATATGTGGTGCACATGGTGCTGCTGCCGCCTCCAAAATAATTAATTAGCTGGCTACGAGGCGACAAATGCTGAGCGTTATTACATCGGTTTGAGCTATGTATGAGTGTATTTAGTGTAATCTAGAGCTGCAAAACTATCGATAGTCGCTCCACTCGATAGTTTCGATAGTTTTATGTAAAACTATCGATACTATCGATAGTATCGAATAGTTTTATAAAAGTTGCCACATAAACTACATTTGACTCCAAAAAAATCCAGTGTCCTCAACATTTGCATTAGTATATAAAAATATATCAAGCCTTTTTTTCGAGTTTACCGTAAACGGCATATTATCGAAAATATACTTTTTTATTGAACTTAAAATTTTTTGGGCCTACCCATTGTTTAGAATTATCAAAATGCGAAAATTGTTGATAACTTTTAAGACACTAACTGTAACGTTTTATCGTAAGAGACGATTGGCGGCCGTCGCGATATCATTACCACCAAAATTTATCTTTGTGTCGACTATGTTGAATTTATTAAGATATTTGTGACTACTATTTGTCTAATAACACTTGGATTTATAAATAAAATCATATACAAACATATGTATTTAAGTACTTATATATACAGAAGCAGGGATGCGATGTCATATTTACAAATTGTATTAACTTTCAAAAAAAATTAAATTTTTTCAGTACGATTATACCTAATTCTTTATTTATATTTTTTTAATACTTGTACTTTTTAATTAACTAAAAATCAATTAACAAAACGCCAGAAGGTGCACAATGAATATTAGTTGCTGGGATCTGAATATAAAAGTAACATTTACGATATACTACGTTTATAACCTTTTTTTATTCGATTGTTCACAGTCGATGCAAATAGTCGGCTTCTCTCCTTGGTAGGAAAATAAAATTTCCACATTTGCAGATGAATTTGGAATAAATAACATTATTCCAGCAATTCTTTAAGTACCGGAAAACATCGTTTGATTTACTTAATTTTCTAATAGCTTCGAGCTAAAGATTAACCCCCTTGTGCAAAAAAATAAGTGAACGTTAAAACCGGTTTTTCTATGGAAATTTTTTTTAATGTACACTTCAAGCACGCATTATTTTTTGCATAAGGGGTTTAATATATTTTAATGCTATTTTTGGCATGTAATATGATATAAAGAGATTCCAGTAGTGCTAAATGGGTCATTGCGGTGCTACGGTACTTTTGGCATTCAAATAGTGCTAATATTATACATTTGTACCAACTTTTCCATCGCTGTACAAAAGCATAAATCAACTACGGATAATTTGCTTCAAAGCTGCCGGCTACTGTTTACTGACTTCGATTATTTTTACTCTTTTAATTACTTGTTTTTTTTTGCCGATAGTATCGATAGTGGAAAAAACTATCGATATTTCATTTACAACAAAACTATCGATACTATCGATAGTACTATCGATAGCTTTGCAGCTCTAGTGTAATCATACGGACAACAACCCTGTCGGATTTTTATTAGCTAGCTCAAAATATAGGTGACTTTTTGCTAACTCATTTACAACTAGCTTCTGAACTAACTCATAAATGATACAGATGTGAGTAAGTTGTTTTTTGCACAACTGTCTTCTTCCCGATACGTATTGAACTAACTTTAAGCTAACTCAATACTGATGCTGATATTAGTGAGTTGTTTTTGTACAACTAAAATCTCCTCGATAAGTTTTGAACTAACTTTTAGCTAATCGAAGCTGATGCAGAGATGAGTCATAGTTTATCCAGAAGATGTCAGCATAAAATTCATTTATGTTAACTCTGTGCCGTCTTTATTTTATATGTTAAGTATGATGGCTGACAAACAAAGTGATCACAGTTCAATACCAATTCTCCTTTCTAAAAAAAATTTAAAATTGTTTCAAATTTAAGTTGACTAAAAATGTTAATCATTAGTAAGTTAAAAATAATGGTTAACTAAAGAAAGACATTTTTTTCTCCTTTTTTGAAGCGTCACAAACTAAGTCGCAGCTAACTAATAGTACACTTGCATTTTATCAGCCAAAAACTCACTCTAAATGAGTTAACTTGTGGTTATTTGAAACTTATGCAGCGTTAGTGAGTACTGACTCATTCTGAGGACATTACGTTGAAAAACTGGGGCAAATTACGGCACTCGTTATCGAACGAAATTACGAAATATTTCAATAGAGTTTATATGGAAACATTTTAAAATATCGAAACATATCGAATGCCATAATTTGCCCCCTGAACAGCGTTTAACATGTAAAATGAGTTAGCCTTTGAGTCAGTTGTCACTCGTCCCTTATTAACTATTAGTTACTTTTAAGTTAGCTCAAATTCCGACAGGGAAGAATTACAGAGAAACTTAACAGCTTCATAGAAATACACTCAACACCATATAGTGTGCAATAGTAACTACTTATTTTCACTAACATATAATTGTGCTAGCTCTGTACAGTTCCAAAACCATTGCTGTAAAATAACTACATGCATTACATTTCAGTTAACAGCTGATTAATAGCTTGTCGACCGCAACAAATACAAAATAATAAACTATTTTGCAAAACACCAAAAAAATTATAACTCAGAACATAAAACAACACAAAGTGTATCAAAAATAATTATTTAACCAGTAAATTTTTACTGATTACTAAAATTGTTTCTGCTATTTTTATCAAGTGCCTAAATGGTTTATTATATGATGAAGTGCATTGAATTTTCAGTAATCAGTAATGCCCGTATTCATAATGAAATTCTACTAAATTTTTTTTTCATACAAAAATTTCAAAGTTTGAATGAAAAAAACTTTGCCACTTGCTACAATTTTATTATGAATACGGCCCTACGATTTTACTGGTAATGCAAATTAATTTTCATAATAAGTAAATTTACTACTCACTGAAATTTTTAATGTAGTACATATGTATACTAGAGTGGCCGTTAATTGTATGGAGACTTTTTTTATTTCTTCTACTCTCACCCCCCAAATCAGTTTAGTTTTATGTAAAAAAATATACAAAAAAAAATTTCATACCGATAAGTTGCGATTTAGGGGGTGCGTCCGGCCCTCAAAGTTGGCCTTCAAGCCCATTTTTCAATGTAATTTTTTGCATATGACTATCTTTTTAAAAAATCATTTTACAAGAATATGACATATGGCAATATTTTAGATCTTGGAGTCAACAACATTACTCTTAAAGAAAGTTTTTTGCTAAAATTAATATTTTAGAAAATAATGAGGAAAATAACCAACAAAATACCAATAATTTTATGTAACAAAATTATATATATGGAAATTTTTTTTAAGCATGTACAATAAGAGCTTATAAATATTAAATTATTTCATACATACACATTTAGTCAAAATAAAACTAAACAAAAAAAAAAAAAAAATTGCTATATTTATGATTTGAATAGGGTAAAGTTCGTATCGCTTTTAAAGCCAAATTACATGTGATAATTATTAATGAACAAATAACACCAAATTTAGTTGTAAATATTCTGACAACACATAGTTGAACGGAACAGCTAACCGTTTTCGAAGGCCACTAAACCTTCATCATCAGCGTTCTTCTGTGTTTGGTCCACTGTGTGTGGTGTCAGTAGATGTATATTTGTGCTTTATATACAAAACTTTTGTGCAAATGGAATATATGAATTGTTTTGATTCATCGTATTTCAATTTGCTGAAAGATGTTTTGTAATGAAAGCTCACTTTACCATCTCTAACATGTGTATAATTAGTAAAGAACAAACGACAATGGTAAGACTGTTGTAAATTTAGTGATGGTACGAGTAAAGTGAGCTTTCATTACAAAACATCTTTCAGCAAATTGAAATACGATGAATCAAAACAATTCACATATTCCATTTGCACAAAACTTTCGTATATAAAGCAGGGGTGAGAGTGCAAAAACTCAAGAAAAAAAAAACGGCCACCCTAATGTATACACTTTAGTCTGCCCATTTACTAACCAAATAAGTTAAATGAAACAAACAAAAACCAGCAAATTCCTATCTATTTACAATATTGAAAGTTTTGATGCTTTTAATTGATTAATTAAAAAAAATATACTATACACATCTCCCCTGTGATCGGACTCACATTGCTTTTTATACCCTTTACCAAAAAATGGTAAAAGGCTATATATATATTTGTCATTCCGTTTGTAATTTCTAGAATATTAATAAGCGAGCTATAAAATATATATATTCTGGATCCTTATGCATAGGGAAGACGAATAAGCTATGTCAATCTGTCCGTCTGTCTGTACGTGAAATCGGGTTTCCGAAGCTCCCAGAAAAGCTAGAGACTTCGTTCTTAAACTGGTGTGTTAGAAATGGTTCAAAAAAGATTGGCATTGAAAATCAGCAAAATAGAGCAGACGGTTTCAGAGCTGGGAAACTTAAACTTCATTTTGCCATACAAAATAACTACCGAAAAGTAGTTATTATTACGTTTTTATTAAATAAACTCATTTTATACTTCAGTATGAATAAAATTAGTAGTTCTAATTAAAAAAAAATAAAAAAATTAAAAAAAACTAAAAAGACGTTTCAAGGGTTGGAGAACTTTAACTTTTTTTCTTATACAAAAGCAACTTACTAAAACAAATTTTTCCTTTTTTTCTATAAATTAAACATATCTTATGTTCTTAAAAGAAAGAGATTGATGTTAGAAATCAGAAAAACAAAAAGAATGATTCCAGGGTTGGAAAACCTAAAATTTTTGTGATGTATAATATTAACTACCGTAAAATAATTGTTACTTATTTTATTAAATAAGCTTATTTTATGCTTCAGTACAAATCAAATTGGTATTTAAAATTAAAAAAAAATAAAAAATTTAAAAAGACGATTCCAGGGTTGGAAAACTTTAACTTTTTTCTAATAAAAAAGCAACTTACTAAAACAAATATTTCCTTTTTTTTCTATAAATTAAACATATCTTATATTCTTAAAAAAAAAAACAAGAGTGCTATGTATATTCGGCTGTGCCGAATCTTATATACCCTTTACCAAGGTGTTTTTATGTAGTATAAAGATACATACATAAGCACATACATAAAGTATAAACAAAAAGAAAAAAATAATTTGACCTAGTTACTTTTATTTACAAAAAAATAAATTTACAAACCCTAGAATCATTATATTAGATTTTTCTGATTCCTTATATCAATCTAGTAGTTCTTAAAAAAAATATAGAAAGCGTGTTAACTAAAAAAAGGAAAAAGGATATTAAAAAAAATGTTTTATTTAGTCACTTTAATATCCAGAAAAAAGTTCAAAGTTTTCAGCTCTGGAGCTGTGGTTTATATTTTTATAATTTGTTACACCAAACTTTTCTTTCCAAAACGTAAAATATGTATAATCTACAAAGGAAAAGATAAAAATTAATTAGACTTGGTTACTTTTATATATCACAAAAAGTGTAAGTTTCCCAACCCTGAGATCATTCTTTTTGATTTTTCTGATTTCTTACACCAATTTCTTTCTTTTAAGACTATAAGATATGTTTAATTTATAGAAAAAAGGAAAAATTTGTTTTAGTAAGTTACTTTTGTACAAAAAAAGTTAAAGTTTTCCAACCCTGGAATCGTCTTTTTAATTTTTTTAATTTTTTTTTTTTATTTTAAATACCAATTTTTTCGTACTCAAGCATAAAATAAGTTTATTTCATAAAAAAAAAAATAAAAATTAAGTTTCGGTAGTTAATTTTTTATATCACAAAGAGTGTAAGTTTCCCAACCCTGGAATCCCCCTTTTTGATTTTTCTGTATTCTTAATAACAATCTTTTTTTTAAGAATGTAAGATATGTTTAATTATATTAAAAAATGGAAAAATTTGTTTTACTAAGTTACTTTTGTATAAAAAATAAGGTTTTCCAACCCTGGAAACTTTGTTTTATTTTTTTTAATTTGAAATACCAAATTTGAAGTAAAAAATAAGTTTATTTTATAAAAAAAAATAAAAATAAGTTTTCGATGGTTAATTTTATATATCACAAAAAGTGTAAGTTTTCCAGCCCTGGTACCGTTCTTTTTGATTTTTCAGATTTCGTGCACCAATATGTTTCTTTTAAGAATATAAGCTATGTTTAATATATGGAGAAAAAGAAAAAATTTGTTTTAGTAAGTTACTTTTATATAAGAAAAAAGTTAAAGTTTAACAACCCCGGAAATGTCTTTTTCATGTATTAAACTTTTTTTTATTTTTAATATCAATTTAATGTGTAATGCAGTATAAAATAAGTTAATTTAATAAAAAAAATAGTAAGACCTAGTTACATTTATATATTGCAAAAAGTGTAAGTTTCCCAACCCTGGAATCATCCTTTAATTTATCTGATTTCTTACACCAATTTCTTTCTTTTAAGAGTCTAAGATATGTTTAATTTATAGAGAAGAAGAAACAAATTTGTTTTAGTAAGTTACTTTTGTATAAGAAAAAAAATTAAAGTTTTCCAACCCTGGAAACGTCTTTTTAATTTTCTTAACTTTCTTTTTTAATTTGAAACACCAATTTAATTTGTACTGAAGTATAAAATAAGTTAATTTAATAAAAATAATATAATAATTAGTTTACGGTAGTTAATTTTTTATATCACAAAAATTTTAAGTTTTCCAACCCTGGAATTATCCTTTTTGATTTTTCTGATTTTTTAACCCAATCTCTTTCCTCTTAGAATATAAGATATATTCAATTTATAGAAAAAAGGAAAAATTTCTTTTAGTAAATTAATTTTGTATAATTTTGTACAAAAAAGTTAAAGTTTTCCAACCCTGGAAACGTCTATTTAATTTTTTTAATTTTTTTTTATATATTTTTTTAAATTAAGAAATATTAATTTTATTCATACTGAAGTATACAATAAGTTTATTTAATAAAAAAAATAATAACTAGTTTTCGGTAGTTATTTTGTTTGTCAAAATGAAGTTTAAGTTTCCCAGCTCTAAAACCGTCTGCTCGATTTTGCTGATTTTCAATGCCAATCTTTTTTGAACCATTTCTGACACACCAGTTTAAGAACGAAGTCTCTAGCTTTTCTGGGAGCTTCGGAAAACCGATTTCATCTGCAGACAGACGGACAGACGGGCAGACGGACAGACGGACATCGCTTATTCGTCTTCCCTATGCATAAGGATCCAGAATATATATACTTTATGGCTCACTTATTAATATTCTAGAAATTACAAACGGAATGACAAACCTATATATGTATACCCTTTTACCATTTTTTGGTAAAGGGTATAAAAATGATGTAAGAAATCAGAAAGATCAAAAAGGATGATTCCAGGGTTGAGAAACTTACACGCTTTGTGATATATAAAAGTAACTAATTAATTAATTAATTAACTAGCTTATTAATTTTTATCTTTTCCTTTATAAATTATATATATTTTACGTTATGGAATGAAAAGTTTGGTGTAGAAAATTATAAAAATAAAAACCACAGCTCCAGAGCTGGAAACTTTGAACTTTTTTTCTGGATATTAAAGTAACTAAATAAAACATTTTTTTGAATTTGCTTTTTTCTTTTTGCACTTAACACACTTTATAAATTTTTTTAACAATGACTAGATTGATATAAGGAATCAGAAAAATCTAAAATGATGATTTTAGGGTTTTAAAATTCATTTCCTTTGTACATAAAAGTAACTAGGTTAAAATATTTTTTTTTGTTTATACTTTATGTAAGTGCTTATGTATGTACCTCTATACTACATAAAAGCACTTTGGTAACGGGTATATAAGATTCGGCACTACCGAATATAGCACTCTTACTTGTTTTATATTTATGTTTTTTGAGTGGTCCTTAAATACATGTCACGTGATACACTTTTGCATAAGTGTAATTATTTGAGGTTGCTTGCAGATGTTTTAGAACAGAAACATGTTTATGGAGACTTATTACATTCAGTTTTCAAACAAAGTTTTTACCAGTTGTATTGCAATATAGGTGTACAGCACATATTGCTAGGGATGTTGTTGTTCTACAGATGTCCCCCATACCACCCAATTTAATGTTTCATCATATCCTTTCGACTTCGGCGGACGCTGGTTAATAGTACGTTTCCACTCTGAACAAAACAAGCTGTTTTTCTCAGAACACTTGGAAGTGTTCCATTATGCTTTTTTGTGTTTTGGTTAAACGAGTTATGGAAATCAATTTGATTTTATTATCAAGGTCGCAAACCTTGTTATTTACATTAGTAAATTTTTCACTCATTTACTTATAAACAGCATATAAATACAACTGATGTGGTTTGTGTAATTGCTTAAAGTATTTAATATTCTATATTAGTGCTATCTTTTGTCAGAATATTGCGGCTTGTTTTTGAAGTTTCAGCCAGCAACGCAGTGTTGCACTAACAAATTTTTTCATGTTTTGGAGGAAAACAACTTATTTGAAGTGTTTTGCTGATGTGAAAAATGTATGGGAAAACATGTAGCAAAACATTGGTTATTGAGCAAAACAAGCTTTCTGCTCCAAAACACGTATATGGAAACGTACTATAACCGTAAGGTGCTTAAAACTGAAACTAGATTCAAAATAAGGTGGATATGACTGTACTGTCCACATTTGCTATTTGTATCTGAAATTTTATAAGCGATAGTGCTTTGCGTTATGTTCTTAACAAGTTGTTATTTCGACATTACAAACAGACACTTAAATTTAACTTGTTTCCATGGAATAGGGGACCAAAACTACTGATCGAATTAATATATTTGGGCAGCTGAAGTATAATCCAAGAAATTTAGTTGTTATAATCTGGCAAGTTTTTAATTGGTAGAAAATAGTGATATTTATTTTTGCATAAGAGGGTGGCTGTCATCCTGTCATCAACCCACCGATGAAACAGCAGCATCATGATTGTCAGATGCATCATGACACATCAGGGGTAATTAGTAGAGATGTGCACGTGATTGTTTTTTGACTCACGACACGCACGCTCACGTAGAGAAATATTTTACTCACGCACTTTCACGCACAAATGATATTGAAAATTTTCACGATAGCGCACGCTCACGAAAAAAATATTCTTAATCACGCACGAGTGGTTTACAAGTTATCACGATCACGCTCGCGAAAAAGCATGTAATCCAATTTGTATATTTTTTTGGGTGGAAAAATAGGTTTTTACACATACATAAGTATGTATGTATACACATATGTATGTACGTGTATATGTAAAATCAAAGAATATAAATTGTGATTGATATGATTTATATTCTTTGGTAAAATTTACATTGTACAGTGGGGACTTTTACAAAGTAAATGGCAATAAATCTGGAACTTCTAAACTACTGATTGTATTTATATGAAACTCTTAACATCCGCAAGGGAAGCCTTAAGGTACGGTTACACTTGTTAAAAATTTGCCCAAAAAAGCGTAACCACTAAATGCCAATAAAAAATCTTTCAATTCAGGTAAAAGTTTGTCAAGTTAAAGAGTAGCCAATAGTGTTGTATTCTATGACATTATCTATTAGTTGTTTTCGAAATTGTCTAATTTGATAAACAAAACTTTTGTTATTAGTGTTTGTTGGTTATGCTTTTTTGGGCAAATGTTTTACAAGTGTGACCGTACCTTTAGGCTTTATAACACATGACATGACTGTCTTCTGGCTTGAGCTGGAGAGGAGTTACAGTGGGTCAAAGTTGACTACCTGGTACTCAAAAAAACTTCTGAAGCTTGTAACTTTTTTTAAAAATTATTCGATTTTTACCGGATAAAGCATTCTGACATAAACTTGAAATTCTTAAGAAATAATTTCCGTATCCGTATGTGTTTCCGTATCTCTCATAAGATATTTTACTTAAGACAAAAAAAATTGTTTGCTTTGACCTTTTTTTAGTATTTCGCGTATTAGTATTATTTCATTGTTGGATTTTAAGTTACACAGAGAAAAAACTGCCTCATAGAGTCAATAAGATTTTCTTTATGAAACGTTTTTAGACTAAGGGGTATCCCAGCAGAAAGAAGCGAAGATTTTTTCATAGAGATTCTTTATTGTTTTTATGTGGTAAATCTTATTAATTTTATCAAGAAGAAAACCACATAAAATCAAGAAGAAATCTTATTATTCCCAACTTTCTTTACTCAATTTCCGTTATTTTTGGCACCAAAAAAACAATCCATAGAGAAAAACTTCTTGATTCTATTAGGATTTCTTATAAATTGTAAACTATATGGATTTCTTTTTGATTTTATTAATTTGCCTTTCTTCTTGATTTTATTGATTTTTTTTATAAGGTTTTCTTCTTGATTTTATTAGGTTCCTACATGATTATGTGTAAAGTATCCTATTGATTTTTTTAATAAGGAAATCTTCTTGATTTTATGAGGTGTCTTGTTATTTCATATCTATAAATAGACACAGACAATTTTTTTTTATGATCTTTTTCGTTTGTGTATAAGCATATTTGCAAAATTATTTCAATGGTTATTCAGACTGCTTGTTAGCATATTGGTTAGAGTGTTTGAGGTCGCCTCATAAAATCAAGGAGAAAACCTTATCAAAAAAATCAATAAGATAACCTCATAAAAACTACAAGATTTCTTCTTGATTTTTTCAAAAAGGTTTTCTCTATGAAATTAATAAGATTTCCTTATTGAAAAAAAAACCATAGAGATTTCTTATTAATTTTGTTCTTTTTTATGAGGTAATTATTAGGCACTGTTTTCTCTGTGTAAAAGACAGCATTAAATTTTTGAAATAATTTTAAATAAAAAAAAAAAAAATTTGTTAACATATCCTTTCGTGAAATCGGGAAAAGGCTAAAAAATCCAAATTTTAAAATTGCCCTGAAAAAGGCATGTGTTTTTTGAGTATCTTCATTATTTTCAGTTTTGTGAAAAACTTTTTATAACACATTCTTAATTTTTTAATTACATAGCGCTAAAGACAATGCATTAAGAATATGCTTAGAATCAATTATTTTATATTTTTGAGATGTACCCTACATTCAGGAATGTCCTAAAATAGTAAATTTAAAAAAAATTGTGTTTAAGCAGTTATAAAAAGTTGTGACAGTAGATTTTTAAAGTTTCAACTATTAGATTTTATTATGTAGATAGTTTTAAACATTTTTAACTAAAATTTAAAAATACTGATTTTTAATAAATGTACGCGTAATATTTTTGAAAAAAAGTCAACATTTAGGGAAGATATAGTTGTGTACCTTAAAAAAATATACATATTAAAATAATTTTATTTTTCTACATTGGTATATTTGAATTTCATATGAGTTTACTATGCCTGAAAAAATTATAACAATAGCCCAATACACAATTCTGTGCAAATGGTCTTGCATCTTAGCATGTGCAAAATGGTATAGTATATTGATACTCACCTTTTGAGGAATGATATCTCGTGAGAGCGTGAGAATTCGTGCGTGATTATTAAAAATAGCTCAAGCACGATCACGCACTAGTAATTTATTTTTAAGTCACGCTCACGCACTCACGCGTGATTAATTATAAATTTGGTCACGGTCATGCGTGAGTGACGCGTGATTCACGCGTGACACGATAAAATAACGACATTTGCACATCTCTAGTAATTAGTCATGAAAATCTGTTGCTGGCGTTGGCGCTTGCATTTTTTTATCCGAAGTATATTTTTACAACTTCTTCAATCTGTTTTATTATTTTTGATCATGTAATAATGGTCATGACATTTAAAGTTAAATCAAATTGATATAGACCACTTTTTGTATTCTGATAAAAATTTATTTCTGAATACAGAAGCAATAATATTCAATTACTTCATTTTCATTGCGCTGATTTGCCAAATAAAAGCAAAACATGTTCTCAAATTTTCAACAATGTTGCTGGGTATCAAGAAATTTGTGTACATAGACATTAAAAGAAGTAATGCTTTCGTTGTTTTAATTTTTTGTTGTCGTATAAAAAAAGCTGGCTGCCACTTGAGGGAAGCACAAAATAAAAATTTATGTATCTATGTATGTATATAAAAAAACTACGAAACGTGTCAAAATATTGAATGACATTTTGTCAGCTAAACAACAAAGTATGTACATATGTATATAACTTAATCATCGTGTATCATCATCGCCTGAATAGATGCGATACATGAAAATTTTACAAAATTTAAGATGCGAAGGGCCTTGTAAAACATGACAAGAATAACAAAATCAGTGCAGATCATGAACATTTTTCATAGATACTATAAACATATTTCCACATGCATTCCCGTGCATAGTTTTCTAAAATCTAAATAAAACACTGAAAATAATTCTTTTATCAACAATTATGTATAAAAATTTATTCTATAAAAACTTAATTTTAATCAGGAATAATTTCTTTAGTTCTGTATTTTCAATTCTTATTGAATGAAATATTTTTTATTAATTAATGTGATTTTTTAAAGAAACGAAGAAAATGACCTCGATTTTAAGATTTGAATACTTATTGTTAGTTCATTTCTGAATATGCAATAAAAAAATATCAGTAATAAAAAAAAAAAATTTTAGCTGGTGAAAATGTGCTGGGGAAAATATTTCAGTCAATAAGATTTTAAAATACTGAAAAAAAAAGAAATTATTCTTGGTTAACTGCATCATTATAATTTTTATTTCAAAAGAAAGCAAACAAAAATACATTATAAGCAATGAACAAAAAAGATATCATTAGAGAAATGATATCAAGGCCGCTGTGATCTTGCAATGATGGAAGACCGTTGCTGATTTTTAATGAAACGAAGTAATGTAACGCATACAAGATTTCCATTTTCAAAAAAAAATAACAAAAATTAAAAATTTTAAAAACCCCCGACTTTTTTCAGAAAAGATGTTATATCTTCTAAACGGCTGGACCGATTTTCTTCAAACATAGCTAAGAACCCTCTCGGTCAAGTCATCTTTCAAACAGAAAAAATTAAAATCGGTCCAGCAGTTTGGCATGTACGTGGACACGGATAGACACACAGATACACAGGCACACACTACAAACTTATAACACCCCTATTTTAGTCGGGGGTTAAAAAAAGATCTACAGCAAATTTACAATAGTTTAATATAAATGTTATATCTCGGTGAGGACGTTATTTCATATTCTTTGCTACCATGCTTGCAAATTTCGGCACGAAGCGTCTATAATACGTGCAAAGTATTAAAAAGCGAAGCAATTCATGAAAATTCTGTGGACGAGGCCAGTCCTTCACTGCCCGTATTTTATCCTCATCTACGGAAATCCCATTCACCGTGACACGCTGTATTAAATACTTCATCTCCTTTTGGAACAAATCACACTTTTTCACGGCAAGCTTAAGGCCATCTGCTGATACTCGCGGAAGAATTTCTACCAGGCTTCTAAGGTGTTCATCAAATATTTTTTCAATCATACTTATGTATGTTATCGAGGTATACTAAGTAAGTTTTCCAGTTCAGTCTCTTCAGTACTCGCTTTGGCAGCGGTACGCTTCTAGGTGCTTATTTGATTGGTTTTGCTTTGCCTGTGTCAATCTAATCCTGCTAACCTTCACGATCCCTGGAAGACAGTTTGGTAGAATCCGGCTAGAACATGACGTGGTAGTAAAAAACCATTAGAATAAGAATGTAGCCCTTACAGAGCCATGAACACCGGTATGCAAAATGTTTTGATCACAATAAATGGCAACAAAGTGAACAAAACACTAAAAGGGCGGTATTTTTAGGCGTGGCAATAAATAAAAAATATATTTTTGAAATTGTTTTTACATTATCTTTAACCCTAGGGGGTGACTGGCACAACTTTTATTTTGGATGAAAGGCGAACCACTCTAATGTAGTTACATACTTACATATGAACATAAGTGTGTTTTAGGGCCAATTTCACCAACTCTATTTAAATATCAATTCATATTTAAATGTCGATTTTGATTAGTTTTTGTATGGAAAAATTATTTTTAAATATGAATTGATATTTAAATAAGTTGGTGAAATTGGCCCTTAATGTGCATCTTTTTAACAAGCAGAAGCTATATATTTAATTATTGTTGTGGCTTTAGTTTTTATGTTTATTTAATCGCGCTTATATGTGCTACGCATGTGTATTTAATAACTAAATTTTAGTTCTTTAGCTAAACAATTCTGGATAATTTTTTTGTTTACCAAATATTTTCTTTATAAAAATATATACGTTAGCTCTGTTCGAATATTTTTGTTTAAAAATAAAAAAAAAACAATTTTTTGTGTCTTTTAAGTTATTAACAGCGCAACTAGATTAGCCATTTCCTAGACTGTGTAACGGTTACAAAAATATGCCCCTACAGTGATACGAGTGTACATATCAATATATGTATAAAAAAAACTGAAGCGAATTCTTAGTAAAAAACACGCGAAATAATCAGCACATTAATAAATTTTTTCTTTCAGAAGCATTAGTATGTGTGCGCATTTTAAGCAAAATAATTAAGAAATAAAGAAGCTACAAAATCGTAAATAATTAAATTTGTTTGCCAACATCAAGCTTGTTTCTTAGTTATAGTTTGCTTCTTCGACTGCAATGAAGGGTTGTATTTTCTTGTAAATATTTTTGTAAATTTCTTTATTACCATTAATCTCCCAAGGGCTGCATGGATTTCGACAACTAAGGTATCGTTATATTCGTCTTAAGCTCCCAAGTGTTCTTATTATACCAACAGACGACATGTTTTTCACATTGTATGTGCCAGAATTTACATATGTAAACGAAAACATGTCGTGTGTTACCTTTAAAACATTGCTTGTGTAAAAAACATGACAAAAAAACATAAGACATTATTTGAAACAGAGCGTGCTCTATTTTCTTATGTTAAACATACAGCTCCAAATGTCTATGTCATGCGAACAAATTCGTCGGCGGTTGATTATGTGCTTTATGATTAGCCGTCTGAATGAAGTATTTTGCAAGACAAATTAATTATATATTTTTTTTTTAATTTAACGTTGTCGTTTTATTAAAATAAGTCCAAAAATGTATAGATTTTTAGATACAACCTCAACGTCTTGTTTAAAAAAGAAAAAATTAAAAAAGCAAATTTGCGTCGCCAGTACTACAGCGACGGAACCAAAAATATTTCGACGGCTGCAAGCCATTTATAAAACAAACTACGTGGATATTTATGTACTGAAAAAGAAGAAGCGATACTACATGTACGTTTGTGACCAAAAATTATAAACCTTATGTAAATTAACCAATATTGACAAGCATAAAGAAAAACATACGAGTCGAAAACTTAAAAAACACATGTAAAAAACATGTCGTCTGTTGGTACCTTTAGATATGTGAAAAAAAAACAAAACTAATGGCGGATATTTCGCACGATATAGTACACGTCAAAAAAAATTTTTTTCCAAACCTATCGAGTGGAGAATCAAAATAAAGGAAATTAAAAGGGATTTATAAAAATTTATATACTCGTACGTTACGTTTAAATTTAATTAAGAATAAAATTTTTCAATATTTCAATATCTTGATAACAAATAATTTTAAAAAATCAAAAAACCCAATTACCTAAAAAATTAAACAAAAGTGACTTTTACAGTGAGTTTTATAGTTGGGAAGCAATAAAAATCGAATCTTGAAATCTTCTTAATAGTTTTCAGTGGCTTTTTAATGCTCCCCGACTGACAAAGTCACTATGCTCCGCATTACTGGACTTGTTTTTTTTTCAGTTTTTTATGTAGTCTGGTTTTTTTAACTTTATTTTTTATTTATTTGTCATTTTAAACTTTTAAGTGTCTCGACAATTTTTATAAACACGCATACATACATACTATATCTTATATGTACATATGTATATATTTCTGTAATTGCCTTTTAACTCTTAATAACTCTTAACTCAAAATTAACTTACTAAAACAAATTTTTCCTTTTTTCTATAAATTAAATATATCTTATGTTCTTAAAAGAAAGGAATTGGAGTAAGAAATCAGAAAAATCAAAAAGAATGATTCCAGAGTTGGTAAACTTAAACGTTTTGTGGTATTTTATATACCATATATCTAGGTATAATTAATTTTTTTCTTTTACTTTATAAATTATACATATTTTACGTTTTGGAAAGAAAAGTTTGGTGTAGAAAATTATAAAAATTAAAGCCAATGCTCCAGAGCTGGAAACTTTGAACTTTTTTTCTGGGTATTAAAATTACTTGATATTGTATGACGTGACGTCGTTTTTCACAAATGGAATAAGGGTGAATATAAAATATTTCTTAAGTACAGAGTGTAGAATAAAATATTCAACTTATTACCAATATCGAAAAGAAATATTTAATCGAAAAGTACCGAGAGGTCACTTACTAAAAATTGCACTAGACCAAATAATTAAAAATATTTTCACAAAACATATGCATATGTATAGTTGTGCTTATGAATGTATCTCCTTACTCTATATAAGCACTTTTGTGAAGGGTATATAAGATTCGGCACAGCCGAATATTGCACTCTTACTCTTACTGTTACTCTTTTTCTACTCAAATTAATTAATACAATTAAAAATTTATTTGAACTAATTAAATTTTTAATTGAAAACATTAATTAGTGAATACTTTTTTCTGTGTATGAATGTAATTTTTTTGCCGCATGCTTACAGTAACGATCGGCTAATGATACCTTCAAGGTAGAATTAGTAAAATCGTATTGTTCTGCTTTACAGCTTGCCGTATCGTTCAACTTTGTGCACAAGTTATAGATAATGTAATAGTTTGCACAGCACATTTTTTTGTATGGCTTTGAATGCGACTTTTTTGACATTCGCTACAGAAAAATCTGTTTTCTGTAGATTTCTACGTCAGCAGTGCTACCACCACATATTTTATAACTAGTAAGTCCCGGTTCACAAGTTTCAACTTTTATTGCTCAACTCGTAATTCAGCTGTAAGAAAGACGGAGACGGAAGTACAAATATTTTTTTTTCTTACAGCTGAATTAAAATATGAGCAACAAAGGTTAAAACGTGTGAACCGGGATTAACATGCATTGTCAGCTGACACGCAACATCACGATACGACTTTACTAATTCTACCTTCAGTCTTAGTCATTGAAGATCCCAAAAAGTCTTTTTTTTAAAGAAATTTATAAACTAATTTTTATCTAAGAATTTAATTTTTAACAAAACACTGTTTTGTGTTTAAGTTTCTATAAAAATAAAATCAATCGCGATGCTGGGTGACTTTTTACCATTTTAATTAATCACCAATTAGGTGATTAGGTATCGAAAAAAAGAAGTTCTTGCAATGACAATCACAATTACAAAAGGTGTTAAAAATCATTAGAAACTATCAAAATTTGCAATGCTTTCGGATCGAAAACTTAACATTTTTATGACTTCTTTGGAGTGTCATTTTACTGGCATATTGTATAACTAATTATTGTATTAATTATTGTTACAATACCTTGACTAGCAATTTTCCAATTTGTGCCAATGATTTGCTGCTCTGAAAGAATATTTATGTATTTGAAAGTCTTAAAATGAAAATGAGATATACATATTTAATATAACCTTAGCATTATTGATTTGATTATTTCGTGAAGTGCAAACCGTTGCTTTCATTGAATTTTAGTTTTGTAAGTAAAATTCGTAATACGCGTATTTAAATAATTCTTTGTACTGCTATTTTTAACATTTCTTGTTGCAAAATTTCGCTTTATAAATAAAATATTTGCTTTAAAAAAATTTAATTTTCTCCATTATTTTTATAGAAAACAAACACACAAAAACCATACTCATTCGCATGCTGACGTGATTTTTTTCCAGTTACAAGTATATTAAATTTGGCATCAACTTTAATTAGCTCAAGTAAATATTGTAGTGTATTTTTTGTTTGTTTAAATTGAACAAATAATGGCGTTAACAAGCCTACTTGGTCAAAGGCAGCGGGAGTCAATATTGAGGCATGCAACTACGACAGAAACATGCATAAGAACGGAGGGAGCCATAAAGGAAACGAATTGAAATTGCATTATAAAACTCTATAAAATACAGAAAATAAATTTAGTCTTGTGACGGCGGAAGTGAGTAAATATTGTAGTTGATTTGCGAGTGAGACAACTTCATACTTCTGATGGTAATGAAATCCATTGAAATATTATTATTATTTGTATTGGGTCTAGTGAAAATAATTGTGACTATTGTAAATCCAAACAATGAAACGGCTCGTATGGTCATCTCCTTGCAAAAACCCAGTGACATGGGACCCCGCACTTGGCTGGCAGGTGTCAATTGCTTGGATCGCTTTACTGCCATTTATTTCAAGAAACGTGAAAAGCTGACTCGCTCACCAAATATGGTGCTGAGTAGTGTTGCAAATATGACCACACCAGCTGCTCAAATACAAGAGGGTTTCTTAAAGCTAATGATGGAAGCCATCAGCGAAATGCCTCCAAGTCACCCTCATTATCAATTTAGGATTATTTCAGATTCCAAAAAATTTTTTCGCATACCAATGTCTCAGAGAGAGTTGTTGTTAGCTGATTATTATATTATTGTTACCGATTCTATAGCACGTTTGAAAAAACTTATGCGTAATTATGTGAGTACAATGATGTCATGGAATCCAGGAGCTAGATTTATTATTCTGTATAACAACGCTGAAAATCGTAACAATGAAACTGAAACAGCCCGTTTAATTTTTGAAGAAATGTTGTTCACATTTTATGCTCATCGTGTGGCCCTGATGTATGCAACAGCATCTACAAAATATTCTTTCCTCTTAATGGACTATTTTAATGTTAGTTCGTGCAGACACTTGGAAGTCAAGTCGTTTGCCACTTGCGATGCTGGCACATTCACACCTAACAATATGGCTCTCCTAGAGCTGCAGCTTCAAATGTTTCTGAACAGTATATCGCTTAACAATTGTACATTTTATATGTGTGCTTCCATATCGGCACCATTTGTTGAAGCCGATTGCGTATACGGGCTGGAGTTGCGGGTTATTGGATTTATAAAGAATCGCCTTAAATTCGATGTGAGTATAAACTTATTGAAAATATCTAACAGAATTTAACGATATAAAAATTGAAGCCCAAAAATTAAACATATGCATATCGCATACTAAATAATAAACGGTCATTGCTCAAAATTATCAAAATCGTTTGGTTTTCTATTTTGCAGCACAGTCTTCTTGACCAAGACAAAATACCGTTATGTCTGTTTTTATGTTACATACTTGCGTCATTTGTACAATATGCCACTCTTGAGCATTTGCATTTTTTGAGTTTTGACTGTTTATGATTTATATTGCGATGTCTACATTCATAATAATCATCATCATTATTTTATATAAGACAGAGGATTTAACTTATCTTAACGAATTCCTGAAAACGGAGCACTTATCTAATGTAATGTTCAGTAAAATTACTGCGAGTCCTTGCAAATAAAATGAACATTTTCGGTTAGGAGTTCGCGTTGAAAATGAAAACAATTATCATTTTATTGGAGCTATGCAATTAGGACGTAATTTTCGTAACAAAAGTACTAGACACTCTTACAGTTTCTTCCCTTAATAAAACAATAGTGTATAATTTTTTTTGCCATTTCGAGATAATGGAGTTTAAAGTTTTTGTGTTATTAGACATCTTGGAAAACAGTAATATTTCAGAAAATATTCAATGTTTTTCAGCTGTGGTCATTTAAATATGTGGTGGAATAATCAGGCTAGTAGTAGATGATATCCTCACAAAAACATTAATTTGAAAAAAGTCCAAGTTCCTATCAAAAATTTCGGCCATCGAAAGCAGTGAAATATAAATTTTGACCAAGTTCTTGTTTGGCACAATACCTTTTCAAAACAGGAAATTTTTTACTTCGGGCAAGTGCAATGTGTATTAAAAGTTTCAATAAAACTGAACATAATTTTTAGTTTGCAGTGCTTGTTCCCATAGTGATCTCTGATCTAGATTTATTTTTGTATTAAGTTTCAGCTTTCTAGTACAAATTGGAGCATTAAGGGATAAAACTTCTTGATTTTAAGATTTTCCCATTGGCTTAATCATCTACACTTGTGCATACAATTTCAGCTCTCTAGCTCGAATTATACCTTCAAATTTTATGAATCTTACTCCTCCCACTATTTTAAACTCAAAATTTTGTTGTGAGGAGCGCTGATCTTTCATGTTAATTCTCTTCTAAAATGTGTTTGACCGAAATAGATTAAACACAAGAGTAAAATTTTATGGGAATGATTATGCCCACTTTCTTAGGTGATAGTTTAAAGTATTGTACACGTGTAACGCATATGCAAGGTTTCACTAAAATGGCTTAAGATAAAAGCTGTATATTAACAGCCTTATTTATATAACTTGTTAAGGCTTTATAGAGGGGTTTTAAAACAAATTTTCATACAAAATTTGTCTTGAAAGTTTTCAGTTTCAAACAATATTAGCGTGGCCCCGCCCATTTTGATAAATTTTTTTGGGTTTTCAGATTTTTATAGTTGGTTTCTCACCTAGACCTACTTATGTATCAAATTTCAGCTCATTAGCGCAACTTTTAGTTTTTAATTTTTATAGGCGTAACCCTGCCCACTTTTCTAAATTCTAGAATTTTTTAAGCCAGTGCTTATTATTTGTGTCAAGTTTCATTGCAAACGTATAATAATACATACATAAATAGTATATCTAAATACGCTGAGCCCTAGTACATGAAAGTGAGATTTAGATTGTATGGGCGTGGAAACGCCCACTTTTGAAATCAAAAATGTTTAGGATTGAATTATCGCAGTATATATGCCAAATTTCAATAAAATAGCTTTCATTAAGTGCCTTAGATTTGCTTTTGTAATTCTGACCTTTATGGGCGTAGCCCCTCCATCCTGGCCAAAATTCCCGGATTTTCAGATATTTTTTTATTTTATTTCTCACCTAGACCTAGTTCTGTATCGAATTTCAGCTCAATAGCACAAATTTTAATATTTATGGGCGTAGCCCCGACCTCCTGGTTGAAATTTTCGGGTTTTCAGATTTTTCTGGTTTATTGCTCACCTAGATCTCCCCTTATAACAATTTTTAGCTCTCTAGCAATAGCGGAAGTGCTTCATCAATTTGATGAGTGTGTAAGTGGTCAGTGAGTATGTGTTTAAAGTAGTATCCACCTTCAATTCTATATGCCTTATATTTTTATATTTTTATTATTATATATATATAAAATAATTGAAATTTATTTGCTGGTAGTTTAGCATGTGTATATACGTATTTCATTGGCGCTTGAACCAAATCATCAGTAGACTTTAACCACAAATTTTAAACAGAAAAATAGAATGAGTTCACATGGATATAAATTATTTGCTGGGTTTTGTATCAGTTTCAAAGCCTACTAAGCTTATTTTTTCTTTTGTGATTTTCAAAAGTATTATTATTTCTCATATAGTTTTTGAAAGTCTATGCATAAAGTACACAGAAAAAATTATTCCCAAAAAATTTTTAAACAAATATTTGTTTGAAATCAAACTTAGTTTCAGTAAATCTTCTGTACTGTTCCACTAAATTAAGTACCAAAACCCTGTATAGAGAAGAAACAGGCCACGAAGTTTGTCGGCTACATTTCGGCATTTACATGTATACAACACGATCAAACAAAATAAACAACAACTAAACAACAACAACCGCACAACAGCACGTTGTTCCTATCAACAAGCAAGATAAACACCAACACACTGAAATAACATTTTCTCTCAGCCGAACTATGATTAATTTAAGTTTTTACAAAATTTTAATCAGAATTTACAAAATTATTTGTAGGACCGCATTCAAATAAAATATTTACTGATTCAACGAATTTGGTTACTGAAAATGAAATTTAGTTTTTCTGTGTAAGAGGTTTGTGACTGTTTAAAATTTATGGTTAAAGTCTACTGATGATTTGGTTCAAGCGCCAATGAAATACATATATAGACATGCTAAACTACCAGCAAATAAATTTCAATTATTTTATGTACACTTCTGACAATATGTCAAATAATAGATTTTGTTTATTATATATTTTTTTATTAACAACTCTTCACATTAACCAACTCTGAATTGTAAATGATTGCATTATTATATTGTATCGTAACTATGTTTAGTTATCATTTTTTCCTTTATATTAACGCCCCAACTTCTATGTGGTTGGTTCCACTGTTTTCGGATGAGATCGAACTACTTTTTTGTACGAAGTTTTTTCGTGGATTCATTCTCGAATCGTCAGCTTAACCATTAAGGAGGAAAGGCGTAGTGGTATATAATTATTTTGAATTTAACTTTACATACACATATCATCAATAAATGTAAGTGATTGAATTAATATAATTTTGACTGATATTATTCAAAAGGAAAGAACCCTCGTTATATACGATATTTCCTTAGCACTCCACCCATCTCTAAAATACCTAAAATCAAATCCCCTTTTGTTCAGCCATTTTCCTTCAAATAATTCATATGTTCAAATCGTCTTGAACATATTGAGTTGACTTAATATAAACTAATATTCCCATAGTATATTAAACAGTATGTCTTAAAATATGCACTTTTTGCACCTTCACATCTCGGGAATTTTTCATTGTAAAACTTTCAAACTCCGCATGTGAGGTAATATGAATTTATTCTAATTATGATTTAAATCTTTATACCCTTTACCAATAAATGGTACAACTGTATATATAAGTTTGTCATTCCGTTTGTAATTTCCAGAATATTAATAAGGGAGCCATAAAGTATATATATTCTGGATCCTTATGCACAGGGAAGACGAATAAGCGATGTCCGTCTGTCCGTCTGTCTGTACGTGAAATCGGTTTTCCGAAGCTCCCAGAAAAGCTAGAGACTTCGTTCTTCGACTAGTGGGTCAGAAATGGTCGAAATAAGATTGGTATTGAAAATCAGCAAAATCAACCAAACGGTTTCAGAGCTGGGAGACTTAAACTTCATTTTGCCATACAAAATAACTACCGAAAATTAGTTTTTAATAATTTTTATTAAATAAACTTATTTTATACTCCAGTATGAATAAAATAGGTATTTCTAACTAAAAAAATTAAAAAAAAATTAAAAAAATTAAAAAGACGTTTCCAGGGTTGGAAAACCTTAACTTTTTTGTTATGCAAAAGTAACATACTAAAACAAATTTTTCCTTTTTTTTTTCTATAAACTAAACATATGCAATGTTCTTAAAAGAAGGAGATTGATTTAAGAAATCAGAAAAATAAAAAGGATGATTCTAGGGTTGAAAAACCTAAGATTTTTGTGAAGTTTAAAATTAACTACCGTAAACTAATTTTTTATTTTTAGTTAATTTTAATTATTATTCGAACTCCATTTGTTTCTATATTTGTGATTTGAACGGGCTAAAGTTCGTATCGCTTTTTAAGCCAAATTACATGTGATAATTATTAATGAACAAATAACACCAAAATCTGTTGTAAATATTCTGACTAACAACACATAGTTGAACGGAACAGCCAGCCTTCATCATCAGCGTTCTTTTGTGTTTGGTCCACTGTGTGTGGTGTCAGTTGATGTAGATTTCTGCTTTATATACTTAGCATTTTATTGCAAATGGAATATGTGAATTGTTTTGATTCATTGTATTTCAATACAAAAAAGCTTTCAGCAAATTGAAATACGATGAATCAAAACAATTCACATATTCCATTTGCAATAAAATGCTAAGTATATAAAGCAGAAATATACATCAACTGTCAACACACACAGTGGACCAAACACAAAAGAACGCTGATGATGAAGGTTTAGTGGCCTTCGAAAACGGCTGGCTGTTCCGTTCAACTATGTGTTGTTAGTCAGAATATTTACAACAGACTTTGGTGTTATTTGTTCATTAATAATTATCACATGTAATTTGGCTTAAAAAGCGATACGAACTTTAGCCCGTTCAAATCACAAATATAGAAACAAATGGAGTTCGAATAATAATTAAAATTAACTAAGAATTAATAGCCATGGGCCTGTGGCAAAAATTAAATACAAAATATACTTAATAGTAACAAACCAAAAAAGTTTGTCTTAAGTAGAACAAAAAATAAGCAAATTAAGTAACATGTGTATAATTAGTAAAAAGAACAAAACGACAATGGTAAGACTGTTGTAAATATAGTGATGGTAAAATTGAGCTTACAATACAAAAAAGCTTTCAGCAAATTGAAATACGATGAATCAAAACAATTCACACATTCCATTTGCAATAATGCTAAGTAATTATATAAGGCAGAAATCTACATCAACTGACACCAGACACAGTGGACCAAACACAAAAGAACGCTGATGATGAAGGTTTAGTGGCCTTCGAAAACGGCTGGCTGTTCCGTTCAACTATGTGTTGTTAGTCAGAATATTTACAACAGACTTTGGTGTTATTTGTTCATTAATAATTATCACATATAATTTGGCTTAAAAAGCGATACGAACTTTAGCCCGTTCAAATCACAAATAATTTTTTATTTATTTTTATTAAATAAACTTATTTTATACTTCACCACGAATAAAATTGGCATTTCAAATAAAAAATAATTAAAAAATTTAAAAAGACGTTTCCAGGTTTGGAAACCTTAACTTTTTTTAAGTTTAAAATTTTTAAACGCACTAATAATCCCAAATTTTTTATTAAAAATATTTTACTTAATACGTAAAATATTATTTTGGGATTATTAGTGCGTTTAAAAATTTAAAACTTAAATTGTAACAATTCCCATAAAAAACACTAATTCTTAACTTTTTTTGTTAAACAAAAGTAACTTACTAAAACAAATTTTCCCTTTTTTTCTATAAATTAAACATATCTTATGTTCTTAAAAGAAAGAGTTTCATGTCAGAAATCAGAAAAACAAAAAGTATGATTCCAGGGTTGGAAAACCTAAACTTGTTGTGAAGTTTAAACTTAACTACCGTAAACTAATTTTTTATTTATTTTTATTAAATAAACTTATTTTTTACTTCACCACGAATAAAATTGGTTTTTCAAATAAAAAAAAAATTAAAAAATTTAAAAGATGTTTCCAGGGTTGGAAAACTTTAATTTTTTTTTCTTATACAAAAGTAACTTACTAAAACAAATTTTTCCTTTTTTTTATAAACTAAACATATCTTATATTCTTAAAAGAAAAATATTAGTGTAAGAGATAAGAAAAATCAAAAGGGATGATTCCAGGGTTGGGAAACTGAAACTTTTTGTGATATAAAAAATTAACTACCGAAAATTAATTTTTATTTTTTTTATTAAATGAACTTATTTTATACTTTACTACGAATAAAATTGGTAATTCAAATTAAAAATTAGCCTTCAAAAAATTAAAAAGATGTTTCCAGGGTTGGAAAACTTTAACTTTTTTTATACAAAAGTACACACATCATTGTGAAAGGCTTCGTTTGCTTTTTCTGTTAACTTGGAAAAAATATTGAATTTAAATAAGAAAAACAATTTTAAATTTTGATATGTTTTCTCAACATAAACTTTAAGCGCTTACTTATATATATAGAATACTTTAAATAAAAGCTCATTAATATAATACAATAATTAAAGCAGTGCCTATGGCTAATGCTGGTGCCATTGGCTCTGGTGTTGATGCCAAAAATGATGACGATATAGACTGGCAAACTGTATCACACTCAAGAAAACGTCAAAATCCGCCTCTGTTGTATGGAAATAAACGAAGGCAAATCGTGAACAATGAAGAATCACCTAAATCAAGCGCAAATAGATTTATTGATCTTTCTAGTGAAGATGACGATAGTATTAATATTTTGAAGCCCACGGAACCAAAACCACCGCCGCTATATATCCCAAATGTTACAAATATAAAAGACATGATCAAAGATTTTTCAACCGTTATTGCTGCAGATCAGTATTCATATAAGTCACTAAAAGACGGCCAAGTAAGAGTTATGATAAAAACTATTAATAATCGAATATTTGTCTCAAACCTTAAGCTTAAAAAAATAAGCTATCATACTTTCCAAGTAAAACAGGAAAGGGCCTACAGAGTGGTAATAAAAAATTTGCACTACACAACCAACGTTGAAGACATAAAGGAATATGTTGAAAAACTTGGGCATAAAGTAAGAAATATATCTAACATAAGAAGTAATAATGGGTGTTTTTTATTGAGGTATAGAACTTTAAGCTGGCATCACTTTTTTAACTGGCGGCCAATTTGCCAGCTGTTAAGTGATTAATATTTAGTTTGGTCTGCCATTTCGTGCAAATTTATTTCGAAAATAATGGTTCAATTCGCGAAGTTTACCGCAAGCTCCGTCCATTTTATGGTCGACATAATCGTCCATCAGAGCAATTAATTCGGTTAACCATGGATCGTTTTCGCACTACCTTTACTCTATGTGATAATACGCATCCGCAGAGACGTCGAACAGTGCGCACCGAAGAAACAATTGCCGCTGTAGAGCAAAGTGTTGAAGAGGACCCGAATGAATCGATTCGCCACCGTGCACAGCAATTGGAGCTTTGTCCATCAACTTTATGGAAGATTTTGCGCAAAAATCTTGGCTTGCGACATTACAAGATCCAGCTTGTGCAAGAATTAAAGCCGCGAGACCATGCAATGCGTCGTGATTTTGGTATATGGGCCGAAAATGAGATTGATCTCGATGCTGATTTTCATCGCAAAATTTTGTTCAGTGATGAGGTTCATTTTTGGTTGAATGGCTACGTCAACAAGCAAAATTGCCGCATTTGGAGTGAAGAGAATCCACATGAGACCCTTGAGACGCCATTACATCCACAAAAACTGACTGTTTGGTGTGCTCTATGGGCTGGTGGAGTCATTGGGCCATACTTCTTCCGAAATAATGCTGGAGACTCAGTTACCGTTAATGGAGACCGGTATAGAGCCATGATAACCGACTATTTTGTTCCCGAATTGGATGGCATGAATGTGGATGAGTTGTGGTTCCAACAAGACGGCGCTACATACCACACAGCGCACGTCACAATCGATTTATTGAAGGAAACATTCGATGAGCGCATAATTTCGCGGAATGGACCTGTCAATTGGCCACCAAGATCGTGTGATTTGACACCATTGGATTATTTTCTTTGGGGATATGTGAAGTCGCTCGTCTACGCCAACAAACCAGAAACGTTAGGGGACTTGGAAGCCAACATTCGTGGCGTTATTGCCAACATACAGCCCCATATGCTCGAAAAAGTGGTTGAAAATTGGACCTGTAGAATTGGCTTTATTCGAGCCAGCCGCGGCGGCCACATGCCCGAAATCATATTTAAACATTAATGGCATAAAATTATCCTTCCAATAAAGGCAAATTGATGGACATTAGAACGATTTTCTTGTGTTTTAGTTCAATTTAAAGTTCTATACCTCTAAGAAAAACACCCGTTATTACCAAGCAACCAGTTTCAATGTTCTTTCTCGATCTTGAACCGAACGAAAACAAGAAAGAAATTTATAATGTAAAAGATATAAATAATGCTATTATATCAATTGAACCACCAAGAAAATCTAGAAATATTCCACAGTGTCACCGTTGTCAACAATATGGTCATACTCGTTCTTATTGCAACAAACCATATAAATGTGTTTAATGTGGAGGAAATCATATATCTGCTGAATGTACAAAAAGCAAAAATTTGCCAGCCAAATGTGCTAACTGTAAGGAGTCCCACCCTGTGAGTTACAGAGGATGCATTATTCACCAAGAATATAAAAAGAAAATACAACAAAAATTATCTAATTTTCAACACACCAGAGGTCAAATTGCCAATGATAACAACTACCAAACATCACCAAATTTTTCATACTTAAATGCTGTAAGAGGGATGCCTAACTTAGATAATGACAACAAAACTCTACAAAAAATAGAGAGCTTATTAACAAAACAGATGGAGCTGACAAATTCCCTTCTTAATATGATGTCAGTTCTTTGTACTAAATTATGTCAATAGATCTTCGTATAGCAACATGGAACGCCAACGGCCTCTGTAATCATTTACGAGAGGTTGAAGCATTTTTGCAGTTAAACAACATCGATATATTTTTAATATCAGAAACGCATTTCACCAGCAAGTCATTTTTCAAGATTAAAGGTTATGACCTGGTAAATGCTAATCATCCAAACGAAAGAGCTCATGGAGGATCAGCAATATTAATTAAATTTTGTATCAAGTATTATCAAGAAGAACATTTTATTCAGGAAAGTATACAAGCTTCTATCATTAAGATTAAATGAAACATGTTTCTTGTAACTGTTTGTGCAACTTATTTTCCACCTCGTCATAACATAAGTTGTAATGACTTTAACAATTTTTTTGTTAAACTTGGACCTCGGTTTATTGTTGGGGGAGATTTTAATGCTAAGCATCCTTGGTGGGGCCCTCGTCTAATAAATCTTAAGGGTAGAGAACTTTATAAGTGTATAACTTTAAAAAATTATTCTGTACTATCGACTGGTAAGCCAACTTATTGGCCCTCTGATCCATCTAAGATTCCTGACTTAATTGATTTCCTTGTTTATACCGGAATAAATACAAGTCAGCTGGGTATTAAAGATAATTATGATCTTAGCTCAGATCATTCTCCAGTTTTATTAACATATACCTCTTCTGCTCAATTAATTACTAAAGAAAGAAAGCTATTAACATATAAAACCGATTTTGAATCTTTTACATATTGGCTTGAAGCCAATTTAAATTTAAATTTGCCGATAACAAATGCATGTGAGCTAGATAATGCAGTTGAAAGTTTTACCAAATTAATACACGAGGCAGCTTTTTTATCAAATCCATCAATTTCTCCATCTGCTGTGCAAAATAGATTTCAAATTTCTTCACAGACACGTGAACTTATTCGAATTAAAAGAAGGCTTAGAAAAGCATGGCAGATTAGCATAAATCCCTTTGACAAAAGACGCCTAAATGTAGCAACCAAACACCTTAATCAGCACTTGAATAACATAAAAAACAAATCTATTGGAGAGTTTTTCGACAACATTAATTTAGCATTAAATAACAACCACAAATTATGGAAAGCAACGAAATCTATTAAGCAGCCAACAAAGCGAAATCCTCCTTTTAAAGATGTTAATGGTTCGTGGTGCAGGTCAGACGAAAAAAAAGCGCAGGCATTTGCGCAACATCTGTATAATACTTTTCAACCTCATCAAATTGAAAATCTTGTCGAAGATGAAGAAATATCAAATTTCTTAGACGTACCATACCAAATGTGTTTCCCAATAAGTCAAATTTCTCTTTCTGAGGTTGAGGATCAAATAAAAGATCTGAAGCAAAAAAAAATCTCCTGGTTATGATAATATTGATGCAAAGGTTGTTAGAAATTTGCCCAAAAAAGCTATTATATATTTGACATTAATTTTTAACTCTATTCTACGCTTAAGCCATTTTCCTTCACCATGGAAATGTGCTGAGATTATAATGATTAAAAAACCAAATAAACCAGAAAATGAAATCACATCTTATAGACCGATTAGTCTTTTGAGTATTTTTTCAAAAATGTTTGAGAAAATTTTCTTGAGCCGATTGTCTCCAGTACTTGAACAACTGCATATTATTCCCGTCCATCAATTTGGATTTAGACAAAAACATGGAACTCCTGAGCAGTGTCATAGAGTTGTCAAAGTCATTCGAAAATCTTTTGAGGAAAAGAAGTACTGCTTCGGAGTGTTCTTGGATATTCAACAGGCATTTGACAGAGTCTGGCACATTGGTCTATTGTTTAAACTAAAAAATCTTCTTCCAGCTACATTTTATGCAGTTATAAAATCTTATATACATAACAGAAAATTTTGTGTAAAAATAAAAAACGCAAGATCAAACATTTTTGATATTAGAGCAGGTGTCCCACAGGGCAGTGTACTAAGTCCGGTGTTACATACAATTTTCACAGCTGATATGCCAATTTCTGAACATGTTATTGTATCAACATATGCAGATGATACGGCGATTTTAGCAGCAGATAATTCTCCGTCTGTTGCATCTAATAAAGTTCAGAGTGAATTAAATCTAATTGAATTGTGGCTGAAAAAATGGAAAATAAAAGTAAATGCTGAAAAATCATCTCATGTAACTTTTACACTTAAAAAAGGTGATTGTACAAATCTTACTATTGATAATATCCTGATACCTAAAAACGATTGCGTTAAATACCTTGGCCTGAACATGGATCGTAGACTTACTTGGAAACAACATATTAAAAAAAACGTCAGCATTTAAATATAACAAATAGAAAATTTTACTGGATAATTGGTCCTAAATCTCAGCTTAATATTGAGAACAAATTAAAACTTTATAAAGCAATTTTAAAACCTGTATGGACCTATGGAATTCAATTATGGGAAACTGCAAGCCATTTAAACATTGAAATTATACAAAGATACCAATCAAAAACACTAAGACTAATTGTTCAGTCGCCCTGGTATATTACTAATGAAGCAATCCACAATGATCTCAAAATTAATACTGTAAAAGAAACTATTAATTCCTTTAGTGAAAAATACTTAAAGAGAATCAGTAATCTTATAAATCCATTAGCTATTAATTACTTTATTATACGATACTGACGAAATCAAAGGACTTAAGAGATATCATATTTTAGATCTACCATTTAGAAATTAGTTAATTGTATTATTTTATTATTATTATTATTTACTTTTTTTATGTTGATTAATTATTGTTATATATTTAATTTTTTATTATTATTATTTTTTTTTCATTACTTTTAGTACTTACATGAACATATATGTATATTAAAAATTTTGCAATAAATTATTTATTTGAAATATTTGTAATTAACAACCATTCTAAACTAAATTATAAGTAGTTGTTGTTAATAATTTTGTAAACCACAGATTTTGTTTTCTATTTTTATAGTTGTATTTACTGTAAAGTACAACTAAAACTGTAATTTTTATGTTTCATCAAATTTGCTTATTATCATATTATGTAATGATAGATTGCAATTAAAAAATATATATATAAAAAAAAAAATTCTCAAAAGAAATAGATTGCTATCAAAAAAATTAAAAAGGATGATTCCAGGGTTGGGAAACTTACTGTTTTTGTGATATAAAAAATTAACTAGCGAAAACTAATTTTAATCTTTTTTTTAATAAATAAAATTATTTTATACTTCAGTACGAATAAAATTAGTATTTCAATTTAAAAAAGTTAAAAACACGTTTCCAGGGTTGGAAAACCTTACCCTTTTTTATAGAAAAGTAACTTACTAAAGCAAATTTTATCTTTTTCTCTATAAATTAAAGATATCTTATATTCTTAAAAGAAAGAGATTAGTGTAAGAAATCATAAAAATCAAACAGTATGATTTCAGGGTTGGAAAACCCACACTTTTTGTGATATAAAAAATTAGCTACCGAAAATTAATTTTTATTTTTTTTTATAAAATAAACTTATTTTATACTTCAGTACGAATGAATTTGGTATTTCAAATAAAACAAAAATTGAAAAATTAAAACGACGTTTCTAGGGTTGGAAAACCTTATTTTTGATACAAAAGTAACTTACTAAAACAAATTTTTCCTTTTTAATATAAATTAAACACATCATACATTCTTAAAAAAAAAGATTGGTATAAGAAATGAGAAAAATCAAAAAGGAACATTTCAGGGTTGGGAAACTTACACTCTTTGTGATATAAAAAATTAACTACCGAAAACTAATTTTTATTTTTTTTTTGTTAAATAAAATTATTTTATGATTGAGTACGAATAAAATTAGTATTTCAAATAAAAAAAAAACAATTAAAAAATTAAAAACACGATTCCAGGGTTGGAAAACTCTAATTTTTTTTTTACAAAAGTAACTTACTAAAACAAAATTTTCCCTTTCTTTATAAATTAAACATATCTTGTATTCTTAAAAGAAAAATATTGGTGCAAGAAACCAGAAAAATCAAAAAGGATGATTTCAGGGTTGGAAAGGTACACTTTGTTTGATATATAAAAGTAACTAAGTCTAATTAATTTTTATCTTTGCTTTTTTAAATTATATATGTTTTACGTTTTAGAAATAAAAGTTTTTTGTAGAAAACTATAAAAATAAAAACAACAGCTCCAGAGCTGGAAACTTTGAACTTTTTTTCTGGATATTAAAGTAAATAAATAAAACATTTTTTTTTTTGAATTTTCCTTCTTCACTTAACACACTTTCTTAATTTTTTTAAGAACTACTAGATTGGTATAAGTAAGCAAGTTAATTTTTTTTTGTACATAAAAGTAACTAGGTCAAATTATTATTTTTTGTTTATACTTTATGTATGTGCTTATGTATGTATCTCTATACTACATAAAAGCACTTTGGTAAAGGGTATATAAGATTCGGCACAGCCGAATATAGCACTCTTACTTGTTTAATTTTGCTATTGCGGGGATCAAAGTTATGAGGGGGGTAAAAACAGCTAGAATGGCTTCCTGTAAATATACACACTGCGTGCATTGGCCGGAACTTGGCCTGGCGCACTACCGTGCGCCTAGATTTCATTAATTTACAAGTGCTTTCATTGCAAATAAATGGGATTCAAAGTACAATGTATGTCACTTAGGCTATTTTATTTGTTTTATAATATGTATAAAAAGTATTATACACTATTTTATTCTGTATGGTATAAACTATTTTATTGGAAATTTTGTGTGATGTATAGAATAGTGTATAAGTGTTATACGCATTGACTCCAAATAATATATTGTTAAAAAATTGTGTATATTTCATAATCATAAGGTATCTGAAGATATGGGTCTTGCTATGCACATATCTATTATTAATTATGCCATTAACAATTTTTATTCAACAAGTTTTAATACACCTGTTTCCGAACTCATTGAAGTAGACGATTTGGTAGTGCTTGTATGTAATCTTAAGAAAAGAAAATCTTGTGGTTTAGATGAAATAAATAACGATATGTTAAAAAATCTACCCAGACTTGCCGTAAAACGCCTTACAAATATTTATAACTCCTGCTTGATCCACCAGTATTTCCCGAATTCATGGAAAACCGCAAAAGTTATACCCATTCCCAAGCTGGGTAAAATGCTCAATAGGGTTGAAAATTATAGATCAATAAGCCTTTTAAGCAGCCTAAGAAAAATTCTTGAGAAAATCATTACCGAAAAGATTTTATTGATTATTAATAATAATCATATGATACTTGATGAACAATTTGGCTTTAGAAGGTCACACTCGACTATTCATCAGATCAAAAGAATCTGTAATGATGTGAAAAATGGTTTGGCATCAGGCAAATCGACTGCGCTTGTATTACTCGATCTTGAAAAAGCTTTTGACTCGGTGTGGCATAATGGCCTAATTTATAAGCTTGTTCATTTTAGATTTCCCATGTTTCTAGTCAATTTAGTTAACAATTTTTTGCACGATAGATATTTCTGTGCCCCTTTTGGAAATTGCTTTTCGGATCTTAAGGAAATTCCCGCAGGTGTTCCGCAGGAATCAGTTCTGGCCCCAACTCTATTCAACATTTATTGTGCTGATATGCCCCCAATCAGTCTCAGCAAATTCGCTGCCTATGCAGATGACCTGGCTATTTATTTCTCTCATGAACTCAGTCAAAATATTCTGACGGAATATTAGAAGAGTACTACGCTAAATGGAAAATAAAAATTAATCCTGATAAGACACAAGCTATCTCTTTTACGAGAAAAAGAAAATATTGTTATCTACCTAATCACGATTTAACTCTGCTAGGGAGGAGCATTAATTGGTCCAATAATGTTAGATACCTAGGTATCTGTTTAGATATCAAACTAACTTTTAATGTACATATCTGTAATGTTATTGAAAAGGTAGACAGATCCCAGCAAAAAATGATGCTTCGCTGGAAGCACCTATATAAGTGCTCTTTTGGTATGCATGCGCTAACCCGATGTATGAAATTTTGCACGATTTTTATATGGGATTCCTCGCGTAGAAGCTCTGCCACGTCGATTTAAATGTGATTCTTTCATGCCTGCCAGAGTGACCTAAATTCAGCAAAAATATTCGTCTACTTAAAAAATTTGCTCTTTAATTTTTTACTTTTTGTTCGCGCGTTGAATCAGGAGTCGATCCCAGGATTTCCGTATATTAGGCTAGAACACTACCCACTGAACTACCGAAGCACATATTTATTTTTGTACACAATTCAATTTTGTACAGGTAAGCGAGAGAGGATGATCTATAAAAAAATGTGAGAGTTTGAATATAAACAGCCGACGGAGTTCGTAGTGTTTGCGTTAAATTTCGTCATTCGTTATGTTTTGCTTCATTCTTTAAAGTGAGTGAAACAAAAACAAAAGAAAACCAATGATAACGATTGCTCAATTTGGTTTGTATTGATTTTGCACATGAGCAATAAGTAGAGAACGAAGCCGATAGGCTCTAAGCCGGCTAATATCCGCCAACGCACTGTGTTCGATTTAAGAATTTAGGACGAAAAAATTAATAAATTTGTAAACAATTAACATACGAGTCCTAATTTTTTGTATTTTCATATTAAATTTGTTCTTATTAAATTTATTTATATATTTGGGGTTTTCACTAAATATGTACTCTTAACTTATTTTCAAACATGTTTTACATATGTATATAAAAGTAAAAGAAATTTCATAAATTAACAATAGTATAAAAAAATTATTTATATATTTGTGATATTCACAAAGTATGTACTCACATATTTTACAATAATTCTTTCTGCAAAAAAAAAAACCGACTTCAATGCATAGATCTGATAGAAGAAGATAAGAAGTACATGAAATATAAAATTAAATTTTAATGGGCGTGCCTCCGCCAATTTTTTAAGTGCAAGATTGTGTTTTTCAGAGCTCAGGGTACATGTTAAGTCTTGCAAAAATCGGTAAAGTAGAACCACTTAAAATAAAATATTAAATTTTAGTGGGCGTGATTCCGCCCATTTTTTTTAAATCGAGGATTGTGTCTATTTTAGAGCTCAAGGCGTGTGGCAAGTTTCGTAAAAATCGGTTGAGTAGAACTGCGTAAAATACTATAATAAGTTTTAATGGGCGTAATCCCGCCCATTTTTTTAACTTTCAAATTGAGCAATTACAAGAACTAAAGGTGTTTTATAGGTTTCGCAGCAATCAAATAAGTAGAATATCATACAATTATATAAAAAATTGTGGGCTTGTCTCCGCCCACTTTTTTGCAATGGGACCAATGAGAATCTATACCCTCTCAGACAACGAAAAAAATTTTACAATCGGTCCAAAATGTACTGAGTTTTGAAAATCCAAAATAGAGACGAATTGTTAACCTCCTCCTTTTTTTGAAGTCGGTTAGTAAAAAAAATAAAAGAAATTTCATAAATTAACAATAATATAAAATATTAACAATAACTTATTCTGAGTTGCTGCTCATATTGTACTTTTGAAAAAAAAAATAATGGGGCAGCTTGGGGCAGGAATTCTATGTAAAGTCTATTACAGTAAGGTTGAAAGATTACAGAAACGTTTATGGATGTGGTGAAACGGATGGATATCAAAAGATTTCGTCTGACAGCGTTAGTTTCTTTGGTAATAATTGTTAAAAAAAACTCACTTTGCTTAACACTTAATAAAAAACTTGCCATTTATTAGAAAATAGTGTATTTTTGTGCATTAGTTAAAAAGAAGTCAAAGATTACAATTGAATTAAAAAAAATTAATATACAACGCCTTCTGTTTACTTTTGAAATTGCACAAAATACCCATAGTATTTTTTTTTTTTTTTTGTTTTTCTTATTTTACTTTAACATGTCATTTAGAGTACCGTTATAAGCATACAAACTGAAAGATATACAAGAATCATATAGTTTTAAGCTAGTCTGGGTCTTCGCTTGCAAATAGTGTGGTCAATTTAAATTTTTAATTAACTTTATTTTTTTATTTTTGTCGTCCTATTTTCTGAAATCGAACACTGTGCACCGGCCACAAACAATACATTAATCGTATGCAGTTAGAAAAAAAAATAATTTGAAATAAATAGAAACGTTTTGAAATTTTTGGCGCGAATTGTTCATCATCATATAATATAATTTTATGGCATTGTTATTTCACAATTTGTTTTACATACATATGTAGTAGAGCGTGGCACAAGCCCTCAAAAAAAGACTTACAAGCACTCTCATTAATTTCAAAATGTGTGTGTATATTGCTCCGTTATTTTAAAACAAAACTTTCAATGTGTTTTGCTTTACGATAAGAATATTGCAGTACAGAACAAAACTGCAATTGAACAATGTTGAAGTAAAACCAAGCCTTTCAAAATAAAAATGAAATAGAACATCAAAATTCACACAGAACATTCAAAACATGTTTGAATGTTTTGATAGCAAAGATAATTTTCCATATAAAAGAAACATTGCGCTTCGTTAGGAATATGAAAGCTGAAAAGAGGTCTTATTTACAATGAAATAATATCATACATACTTATGTACATTTATATATAATAATTTGTTAATTTTTATATTCGATATATGTATACATATATACATACATATACATACATAGTTTGCATGTTTGTGCTCGTGTTCTAGTGCACTCGATGTTTCTGCTATGATTTAGTGTTGTTTTGTTTCGTTCTCGCTTTTTGTTTTGATGTTCTACTTGTTTTGAGAACACAAGCACTAACAAAACTGCAGAAAAAAACTATTCGAATGATGCTTGATTGAATACAAAACTTTTAGAACCATTTACGCAGCCCTTTAATATGCAGCTAAACAGCATAACTCAAACCGGCTGTCCTAAAACACCCCCTAATTTTATATTAATTGTTGTTTCAATATTTATTCCGGTTCACAGAACTATGCTTCGGCATTTTTAGCCAACTGGGGAGACTATAACTCGTCTAAATTTTTTTAAAGTGTGTTACTTCATAGCTCCGCCATTCTTTTCCTGAAGTAGTATAGCTTCCATTTGGCCCCATTGCATACACCCATTACGTTTTTTCCTTATGCCACGTATTTATACTTATGGAATTGCTATGAAACTTACAACACACCTTCGGCTCCCGTAACCATAAAAAGTGGGCGGAGCTAGCCCACCAAAACTTACTATTATATTTCCCGTGTTTCAACTTGAGCCATTCTTACGAAACTTGGAACACACCCTGAGCACAGGCCCATTAAAATTAAATATTAAATTATTTGTACTTCTACTAATACTATCCACACGAAACTCTGAAAACAATTTAGGCTCTTGGCATGGCATAATCTTGTGTTTGAAAAAGAAGTCGGGGCTACGCTCGTTAAATTCAACTATTAAATTATATGTACTTGTACTTATGCGATACCCACGAAACTTAAAAAATAGTTTGATTATTGAAATGGTATAGTCTTGTGCTTAATACTAGGGGAAGGAAAATGCGCATTAAATCTTCATATTGTATTTCGAGTGCTTTTACTTGGCTGGTTCTTATGAAATTTGACACGCACCTTAAGCTTTGAAAGTGGCGTTATCGTTTATTTGAACTGGTGGGTGGGACGTCTAATATTGCAAAGGAAGACGTGAAAGCCTGAAAACCTAAAATTGGCACTACAAATTTAAAAGTAAAACTTAAAAATTTTTTTCAAAAGACTTCAAAAATAATCACTAAAAATTCAATAATTATTTAGATACAGTTAAATAAATAATTTTTAAATGCCTTTCCTGTACTGCTATTTGTCGTTGACAATAACAATTTTTACTATTAGTGCGTGATCTTGAAAAATTATTCCAATTATTAAAAATATTGAGTTAGTGAATTTGCGTGATCGTGAAAGTTTTAAGTCTTCCCGTGTTGGATCGTGCGTGATCGTGAGCTTTTTTACTCACTTATGACATACTTGAACAGTTAGATATTGTTGTGATAATATTAAGTTGACAAAAAACAAGTAAGAGTGCTATATTCGGCTGTGCCGAATCTTATATACCCTTTACCAAAGTGCGTTTATGTAGTATAGATATATGTACATAAGCACATACATAAGGTATAAACACAAAGAAAAAAAAATTTGACCTAGTTATTTTTATGTACAAAAAAAAAAATTAATTTTCAAACCCTAGAATCATCATATTAGATTTTTCTGATTCCTTATATCAATATAGTACTTCTTAAAAATATATAAAAAGTGCGTTAAGTGAAAAAAGAAAAAAAGGAAATTCAAAAAAAATGTTTTATTTAGTTACTTTAATATCCAGAAAAAAAGTTCAGAGTTTCCAGCTCTGAAGCTGTAGTTTCTATTTTTATAATTTTCTATACCAAACTTTTCTTTCCAAAACGGAAAATATGTATAATTTATAAAGGAAAAGATAAAAATTAATTATACTTAGTTACTTTTATATATCACAAAAAGTGTAAGTTTCCCAACCCTGAAATCATCCTTTTTGATTTTTCTGATTTCTTACACCAATCTCTTTCTTTTAAGAATTTAAGATATGTTTAATTTATAGTAAAAAAGGAAAAATTTGTTTTAGTAAGTTACTTTTGTACAAAAAAAGGTAAAGTTTTCCAACCCTGTAATCGTCTTTTTATACCCTTTACCAAAAAATAATAAAAGGGTATATATAGGTTTGTCATTCCGTTTGTAATTTCTAGAATATTAATAAGCGAGCTATAAAGTATATATATTCTGGATTCTTATGTATAGGGAATACGAATAAGCGATGTCGGTCTGTCCGTCTGTCTGTACGTGAAATCGGTTTTCCGAAGCTCCCAGAAAAGCTAGAGACTTCGTTGTTGGACTGGTGGATCAGAAATTGTCGAAATAAGACTGGTATTGAAAATCAGCAAAATCGAGCAGATGGTTTCAGAGCTGGGAGACTTAAACTTCATTTTGCCATACAAAATAACTACCAAAAACTAGTTTTTAATAATTTTTTATTAAATAAACTTATTTTATACTTCAGTATGAATAAAACTGGTATTTCTTACTGAAAAAAAATTTAAAAAAAATTAAAAATACGTTTCCAGGGTTGGAAAACCTTAACTTTTTTGTTATGCAAAAGTAACATACTAAAACAAATATTTCCTTTTTTTTCTAAAAACTAAACATATGTAATGCTCTTAAAAGAAGGAGATTGATGTAAGAAATCAGAAAAACAAAAAGGATGATTCCAGGGTTGGAAAACCTACGATTTTTGTGATATATACAATTAACTACCGTAAACTAATTTTTGAATTATTTTTATTAAATAAACTTATTTTATACTTCACCATGAATAAAATTGGTATTTCAAATAAAAAATTAAACTTCAAAAAATAATAAGATGTTTCCAGGGTTGGAAAACTTTAACTTTTTTTCTTTTACAAAAGTAATTTACTAAAACAAATTTTTCCTTTTTTCTATAACTTAAACTTATCTAATGTTCTTGAAAGAAGGAGATTGATGTAAGAAATCAGAAAAACAAAAAGGATGATTCCAGGGTTGGAAAACCTACGATTTTTGTGATATATACCATTAACTACCGTAAACTAATTTTTTAATTATTTTTATTAAATAAACTTATTTTATACTTCACCACGAATAAGATTGGTATTTCAAATAAAAAATTAAACTTCAAAAATTAATAAGATGTTTCCAGGGTTGGAAAACTTTAACTTTTTTTTATAGAAAAGTAACTTACTAAAGCAAAATTTCCCTTTTTCTCTATAAATTAAACATATCTTATATTCTTAAAAGAAAGAGATTAGTATAAGAAATCAATAAAATCAAAAAGTATGATTTCAGGGTTGGGAAACCCACACTTTTTGTGATATAAAAAAATTAACTACCGAAAATTAATTTTTATTTTTTTATTAAATAAACTTATTTTATACTTCAGTAGGAATGTATTTGGTATTTCAAAATAAAAAAGATAAAAAATTAAAAAGACGATTCCAGGGTTGGAAAACTTTAACTTTTTTTGTACAAAACTAACTTACTAAACAAATTTTTCCTTTTTTACCATAAATTAAACATTACTTAAATTCTTAAAAGAAAGAGATTGGTGTACGAAATCAGAAAAATCAAAAAGGATGATTTCAGGGTTGGGAAACTTACACTTTTTTGATATATAGAATTAACTAAGTATAATTAATTTTTATCTTTTCCTTTATAAATTATACATATTTTCCGTTTTGGAAAGAAAAGTTTGGTATAGAAAATTATAGAAACAGAAACTACAGCTTCAGAGCTGGAAACTTTAAACTTTTTTTCTGGATATTAAAGTAACTAAATAAAACATTTTTTTTAATTTCATTTTTTTCTTTTTTCACTTAACTAACGCACTTTTTATATTTATTTAAGAAGTACTATATTGATATAAGGAATCAGAAAAATCTAATATGATCATTCTAGGGTTTGAAAATTAATTTTTTTTTGTACATAAAAATAACTAGGTCAAATTGTTTTTTCCTTTGTGTTTATACCTGTGCTTATGTACATATATCTATACTACATAAACCCACTTTGGTAAAGGGTATATAAGATTCGGCACAGCCGAATATAGCACTCTTACGTGTTAATTTTTTAACTTTTTTATTTTGAAATACCAAATACATTCGTACTGAAGTATAAAATAAGTTTATTTAATAAAAAAATAAAAATTAATTTTCGGTAGTTAATTTTTTATATCACAAAAAGTGTGGGTTTTCCAACCCTGAAATCATACTTTTTGATTTTTCTGATTTCTTATACTAATCTCTTTCTTTTAAGAACATAAGATATCTTTAATTTATAGAGAAAAAGGAAAAATTTGCTTTAGTAAGTTATTTTGTATAAAAAAAGTTAAAGTTTTCCAACCCTGGAAATATCTTTTTAATTTTTTGAAGTTTAATTTTTAATTTGAAATACCAATTTTATTCGTACTGAAGTATATAATAAGTTTATTTAATAAAAAAATAAAAATTAATTTTCGGTAGTTCATTTTTTATATCACAAAAAGTTTCAGTTTCCCAACCCTAGAATCATCCTTTTTGATTTTTCTGATTTCTAACATCAATTTCTTTTTTTTAAAAACATTAGATATCTTTAATTCATAGAAAAAAAAAAAAGGAAAAATTTGTTTTAGTAAGTTACTTTTGGATAAGAAAAAAAGTTAAAGTTTTCCAACCCTGGAAACATCTTATCAATTTTTTGAAGTTTAATTTTTTATTTGAAATACCAATTTTATTCGTGGTGAAGTATAAAATAAGTTTATTTAATAAAAATAATTAAAAAATTAGTTTACGGTAGTTAATGGTATATATCACAAAAATCGTAGGTTTTCCAACCCTGGAATCATCCTTTTTGTTTTTATGATTTCTTACATCAATCTCCTTCTTTTAAGAATATTCCATACATTTAGTTTATAGAAAAAAGAAAAAATTTGTTTTAGTAAGTTACTTTTGCATAACAAAAAAAGTTAAAGTTTTCCAACCTTGGAAACGTCTTTTTAAATTTTTTATTTTTTATTTATTTGAAATACCAATTTTATTCGTGGTGAAGTATCAAATAGGTTTATTTAATAAATATAATTAAAAAAATAGTTTACGGTAGTTAATTGTATATATCACAAAAATCGTAGGTTTTCCAACCCTGGAATCATACTTTTTGTTTTTCTGATTATTTACATCAATCTCTTCCTTTTAAGAACATTAGATATGTTTAAGTTATAGAAAAAAAGGAAAAATTTGTTTTAGTAAGTTACTTTTGTAAAAGAAAAAAAGTTAAAGTTTTCCAACCCTGGAAACATATTATTAATTTTTTGAAGTTTAATTTTTTATTTGAAAAACCAATTTTATTCGTGGTGAAGTATAAAATAAGTTTATTTAATAAAAATAAATAAAAAATTAGTTTACGGTAGCTAAGTTTAAACTTCACAACAAGTTTAGGTTTTCCAACCCTGGAATCATACTTTTTGTTTTTCTCATTTCTGACATCAATCTCTTTCTTTTAAGAACATAAGATATGTTTAATTTATAGAAAAAAAGGAAAAATTTGTTTTAGTATGTTACTTTTGCATAACAAAAAAGTTAAGGTTTTGCAACCCTGGAAACGTCTTTTTAATTTTTTTAATTTTTTTTAGTTAGAAATACCAATTTTATTCATACTGGAGTATAAAATAAGTTTATTTAATAAAAAATTATTAAAAACTAGTTTTCGGTAGTTATTTTGTATGGCAAAATGAACTTTAAGTCTTCCAGCTCTGAAACCGTCCTCTCGATTATGCTGATTTTCAATACCAATCTTATTTCGACAATTTCTCATCCACCAGTCTAAGAACGAAGTCTCTAGCTTTTCTGGGAGCTTCGGAAAACCGATTTCACGTACAGACAGACGGACATCGCTTATTCGTATTCCCTATACATAAGGATCCAGAATATATATACTTTATAGCTCGCGTATTAATATTCTAGAAATTACAAACGGAATGACAAACCTATATATACCCTTTTACCATTTTTTGGTGAAGGGTATAAAAATATTAGATAAAAGATCTAATTTGTATGCTAATATATTAGTTCCTGTTCTTCCTATATGGAGCTTGTGCCCTCAATGAATTCGTTCCAGTTTTGACTGTTTGCTGCTATGATCTTGACTTCGTTCCACGATTTGTTTGGTTTCCCTGTTTCAATTTCTACCTTCCTCCTCCATTAATGACTAAGTTGACCCTTTTTAGGCTGCCGATTTAATACAGCTATTAAATATATTAATTTTCGTCCGTTTGGACATATGGTGCTAGTTCCATACTGAATTGAGCTGACTGAAGGATTACCTGGCCTTATTTATGTCGTTTATGTCATTACTATACTTCCCAGGTTGCAGAAAGTGTCAACGATTTCTACTTGATGGTTATTTAAAAGGAATAACTGAGTGCTGTGTTGTCTCGCATTACTTTTGCTTTTGCAGTATCGATCTTCAGATTGCGTTTTAATGCGTCTGTTTCTAGTGCTTTAAGTTTGACGTCCATTTCCTCGAATCGGTGAAACAGCAAGCAGATATCATCGGTATAATTCAAGTGTCTAACCTTCTAGTAAAGCCCCAAGTTATGCCCCTATGTGTTAGTGTAGCACTTGCCAGTATGTTATCAATAGCTACATTAAATTATTGAGGGAAGAGAGGACATCTCTGTCTTACACCTATGTTGACGTTGATTGTGCTGCTGATGGTAGCTTCGTGCAGAACGCGTCATTTTGCATTATTATACATGCCCTGGATCAAAGATATGAGTTTCTCAGGGATCCTTTTACATCTTACAGAATTTCAGAATGATGCTTAACTCTATAAAATGTAGAATATATTGAGTTATTTTCAAGTAAAATTAAAGTTTGTATAAATTGCAACTATGCTACAAACTTGCTTTTTATACAAGAAATAGGTACTGTAAATGCAGAAATGGAGACCAGATCCAAGTATCTCCAAAACTTGAAGTTTTTATATTTACTAGATTCGAAACTGTATGAGGACTACTAAAACAAATTTACCCATGAAACGTTCGAAAATCTTTTATATCATTTTCTGACGTAATAGAACTGAGAAATGAGTTAGCTGTATCTAGGCACACGGCAGTGCGCCAGGTAGGATTGCCAGTCGTACTGATTTTGCCAGTACATGTACTGATTTTTGTTTAAAGTACTGATTTATGCATAACTAGCAAATCAGTACGCAAATATACTGATTTTTTCATGTATGTGCTGTTTTTGTACTGTTTTTATATATTAATTATGATCAATGTATAAGAAAGCCTGTCATAGTGTTTATTTATTTTCTTTGAATCACCAGTGACTTTTACTTTACGTTCGCCTTAAGGCGAATTTATTTTCAAAGTGGTTTCCATATAATGCTCAAGCAAATTCTGCCAAAACTGTCAGAGATCATATAAATTTTAGTTTAAGTTAATGTTAATGTTAATTTTATTGAGATTTTTTTGATTTAAATTTGCAAGAAAGATTTGCTATAAGTGATTCCTAATACATGCAAATAATGAATTTAAAGTTTTTTTTTCGAAAATTTTTTTGAAAATATTATTTTATTAATTACATATGCATTGGTACAAAGTATACATTGAATTCATGTTTTGTTTTAAGAATGGTTAAAGCTAGGAATGTAACGAATGTTCGCATTTGCAAATTTTTCGCTTATTTTGCTATTTGTATTTGCTAAAATGTATGCGAATACTTAAGACAAAAAAATTTTGTACTTCTTTTACAAAAAAAAATTGCCATTAACAAACGTCGAAAACGCGAAAATTATTTTAAGCCAGCATGAAAAATATATATATAGGGTATGTTCGTAGATTTAGCAAATTTATGCAGAATTTCTGCAAATTTTTTCTGCGTATGCGTGATCAACTGTTGCACATGCTTTGCAACTGCTCAATATCTGTGCATAGTTGGCATTTTTGAACCAATTTTTAAGTCGGCAAGTAATTTTATTTAAGAAAGTTGTCATCTCGTCGATGTGAAAGCACAAAAAACTCTTTGTAAAAGTTTGCACACTGTGCACATGGCTTGGACGTAGCTGTCTTATAAGTAAGGCATTCTTCAAAGCTTTATCAGAAAGCTTTTCTAAAAAAAAAGTTCTCATAAGCATCAAAATTAAACTAAAGTCCAGCGGTGTTTGGAAATATACCTATTTAATTTTTTGAAAAAGAAAATGCATTGTATTTTCAGCAGCAGTATTTTCTACTTAATACTAGTCTGTTAAAACTTTTAAAAAATGTTTTGAGCAGCATTCATTACTTCGTACAAACAAATTTGAATCGCAAACAATATTAACTAGTCGTTGTTTTAGTAAATTCCACGCGAAACAAGTGTCACTCATTAATTTCATTTACAAACATATGTATGTATCTTTCTGTTTTATGATTTCATGTTTTTAATAAATTAATACATATTTGCTAAATGCAAGACTCAGTTTAAATAAAATGCTATATGTAGTACATCCATGTATGTATGTAATAAAGCTTCATGTTCTTATATAAATTTATTTTCACGTGATTTTTTAACGTATTGTAATATTTGCATTCGCTTTCGCAAAAATTAAAATGTAGTATTCGCATGCGCTAAACTGATATTAGTTACATTCCTAGTTAAAGCCTTTTATATTGAAAAAATTAATGTACTAATTTTTTTCAATTGTACTGATTTTTTTCTCTCATGTACTGATTTCTACGATTTCAGAACTGGCAACCCTAGCGCCAGGCCAAGTTTCGGCGAATGCACGCAGTGTGTATATTTACAGGAAGCAATTCGAGCTGTTTTTACCCCCCTCATAACTTTGTTCCCCGCAATCTTAAAATCACGAAATTTAAACAATAATTAGTATAAATTCATATGCGAAGTTTGAAAGTTTTACAATGAAAGGTTCCGGAGATACGGAGGTGCAAAAAGTGCTTATTTTAAGACATACTCACTGACTCACTGACATACTCATCAAATTGATGAAGCACTTCCGCTATAGCTAGAAAGCTAAGATTTAGTACACGTGTAGATCTAGGTGAGCAATAAACTAGAAAAATCTGAAAACCCAAAAATTTTAACCAAAGGGGTGGGGCTAAGCCCGTAAAAATTAAAATCTGTGCTATTGAGCTGAAATTTGCTACAGAGCTGGGTCTAGGTGAGCAATAAAGAAAAAAATTTTAAAACCCGAAAATTTTGGTCAGGAGGGCGGAGCTACGCCCATAAAGTCTATAATTAAAAAGGCAAATCTAAGGCGCTTGATGGAAGCTATTTTATTGAAATTCGGCATATATACTGCGAAAATGAAAGGTTATAAATTGTTCATTAAAAAAGTGGGCGTTGACACGCTCATACAATTTCAATCTCATTTTCTTGTACTATACGCTCAGCATATTTAGATATACTATTTCTGTATGTATTATAATCTGTTTGTAAAGAAACCTGACACGAATAATAAGCACTGGCCGAAAAAATCATAAGTTTGGAAAAGTGGGCAGGGTTACGCCCATAAAAATTAAAAGTTGTGCTAAGGAGCTGAAATTTGATACACGAGTAGGTCTAGGTGAGAAAACAACAAGGAAAACCTGAAAGCCAGAAATTTAGGTCAGAGGGGCGGGGCTGCGCCCACAAAAATTAAAAATTTAAATTTGCGCAAAGGAGCTGAAATTAGATACACAAGTAGGTCTAGGTGAGAAATCAACTAGACAAATCTGAAAAACCAAAAAATTTTACCAGAATTGGCGGGGCCGCGCTAATATTGTTTGCACCTGAAAACTTGTATTTATAAAACATATTAAGGCTTTTTAAGTAAAATTTTTTATAAAAATTTGTCTTAAAACACCTTTATAAAGCCTTAATAAGTTACATAAATAAGGCTGTTAATATATAGCTTTTAACTTAAGCCATTTTAGTTAAACCTTGCATATACGTTACACGTATACAATACTTTAAACTATCACCTAAAAAGTGGGCGTGATCACTCCCATACAATTTTAGCCTTGTGTTTAATATACTTCGGTCTAGCATATTTTAGAAGAAAATTAGCATGAATTATAAGCGCTGCTCACAACAATATTGTGAGTTTAAAATAGTGGTAGGGATAATGCTCATAGAATTATAAGGTATAGTTCACGCTAGAGAGCTAAAATTTTATACACAAGTAAGTGTAGATGAGTAAGCCAATGGGAAAATCTTAAAACCAAGAAGTTTAATCCGCCAAAACTCCAATTCGCACTAGCGCGCTGAAATTTGGTACACAAATTAATCTAGATCAGATATAACTAAGAAAAATCTAAGAAACCAGAAGTTTCACTCAGGGGTTGGGAACAAGCACTGTAAACTAAAAATTAAGTTTAATTTTATTGAAACTTTTCATAAAGATTGCACTTATTCAAAGTAAAAGTTTCCTGTTTTGAAAAGTAGCCGTAACTCCAACCATAAGCCCTAGCTTTTTCTTTAATGTACTTAGGCTTAAAAGTTTTTAGTCTATCAGTCATGTATTTCTCAATGGCGTTTTCCTACGAAACTTTCCATGAACCATAAACACTAGGAAATGTAAAAGTCAGCGGGGCCAAGTCCATTAAAATTATACCTAATATTATACTTTAGAGAGCTGACATTTTGTAGACAAATAGTCCTCAATCGGAAAATCCAAAAATTAAAGCACCAGCAACCCTATTGAAACTTTGCATGCACATTGGGCATATCCTTTTAATTTATGTACTTTGGCTAAGCAGACTTTAATATGTAGATATATACATATATATATATACACTAAACAGGTTGTATTTTACATACATATTTCTTTTCAGACGACTCTTAACAAATTGCGTACACACTGGCGACCCGTTGTAATAACACAATAATTCATTTTTATGGTGTACAATGCACGCTTTAACCCATCATTTTATGTAAATATGAAATTTTTAACTGGCACAGTGATCATGAATAGAAATAAAACACCCTAGAAATTTTAAGTTTAAAAAGTGTTATTAAGTGTTATATTTTCAAAAAGTAGTCAGATCCTAACAAAAACATCAATGTGAAAAAAGGCCAAGTTCCTATCAAAAATTTCGTCCATCAAAAGCAGTGAGATATAAATTTTGACCAAGTTCTTGTTTGGCATAACACCTTTCACTGACACCCTTACGATTACAAATGTATATAATGCATAGAATATTTCTGTATTAGGTATTGTGCCAAACAAGAACACTCACACTCACACTCCCGTGAAATTTTAAGTAAAAGTATATCCGGTACTTTAATATGTTTCAACTTGAAAGATACTAACAGCTCCAGCAACAGCTAGTTCCATGGAAACGTAAAAAGTAGGTTATATACTATATTAATAGAGATTTCCCGTTTTCTTTCTATCTACAGATCGAACAAACATGTGAACAAGAAACTCGTGGCGTAGAAGAGAGTCCCGGAAATTTTACGGGTTTATTGGGTCGTCTGAACGAAAGAACTTGTGACTTCATTATTGGTGGCTTCTATCCCGATAACGATGTCACAGAAAGTTTTTGGGTTTCCGATACATACTTCGATGATTCCTATACATGGTTTGTCAAACTGGCCGATCCACGACCACCATGGATGGCTCTATACAGCATTTTCCAAAATCTTACATGGTTATCGTGCCTAGGAATGTTGTTGTTGACGTGGATCACATGGTACATATTCGTCAACATTTTGCCGGAGCCTTTAGATACAAGAGAGTTTTCTTTGGTGGGCATTAACAACATCGCTGTAACAATTTGCCTTTCGGCCAATGAGCGACCAATTTGTCTAGCATCTCGTATATTCTTTGTGCTTTTGGCTTTATATGGGCTCATTCTTACTTCGTTGTATACATCGAAACTAATAGCCGTCTTTGCCAATCCAGGGTTTCTGCATCAGATTGACACTTTGGGAGAAGTTAAAGAAGAAGGAATTCCATATGGTAAGCAGAGGCATTAAATACACGTACAAAATCTCTTAAAGAAAATCATTCTTTCTTATTAGGTGGTTATCAGGAGAACCGCGACTGGTTTGAAAATGCAGAGGACATGTGGATTTTTGATGACTACAACGATACTGACAATTTTGAGCCCTCCACTGAAAATTTACAACATGTTAAGCTGGGCGATCGTGTGCTTTTAAGCAGTCGCATGTACATCTTACAAAATCCTTTGGCGGACAATATTTATGCATTCCCCCATAATGTATTTTCCAGTCCAATGCAAATGATTATGAAGCCAGGATTTCCATTTCTTTACGAATTCAATTGGATGATACGTTACATGCGAGATTTTGGTATTTTTGAAAAAATTCAAAGTGATTTCAAATATACGAATACATATTTGAATCGTATTTCGAAAATGAGACCAACTTTTGATGGTAAGAGTTATAATTGATTTTTAAGTTCACCAGCTCAACAACAATATATTATTTTAACAGAAACGGAGATTGTGTTAACACCAGATCACCTTCAAGGACCATTCGCTATTTTAATCGTTGGTGCCATTATAAGTACAATTTTATTTGTTGGTGAACTATTGACATTTCATGTTATTTTGCCATGTTGGGGAAGACATAAAAGGCCAACTTTCAGCACAAGCGAAGCTTTCGAAACAACTTCAAAGCAGGCCAAGAAGAAAAAGAAGATCAAATATAATCGCAGGAAAAAAACTGTAAAACTAAAGAATCGTAATACAAAAATAGATCTTGACCGGTTGGATGATGCAATTTTGATATCTTGGAATAATGATGTTTCGAATGAAGTCGCTTTAAAGAATGGCATACGGTTTACTCCTCTAAGGCGTAGAATTGTAGAAATGCCGAATATATGATGTTGTATTTGAAATTATATACTAGAATATGTGGTAGCATGTATGTATGTATGTATGATGTTTTTCGGAAAAACTTTATTAATCAAAATTAAACAAATTGAATTTTCTGAGGTTTTTATGTAGTATAAAGATACATACATAAGCACATATATAAAGTATAAACAAAAAGAAAAAAATAATTTGACCTAGTTACTTTTATGTACAAAAAAATAAATCTAGTAGTTCTTAAAAAAATATAGAAAGTGTGTTAAGTAAAAAATGAAATAAGGAAATTAAAAAAAATGTTTTATTTAGTGAGTTTAATATACAGAAAAAAGGTCAAAGTTTCCAGCTCAAAACGTAAAATATGTATAATCTATGAAGGAAAAGATAAAAATTAATTAGACTTAGTTACTTTTATATATCACAAAAAGTGTAAGTTTCCAACCCTGAGATCATTCTTTTTGAAATTAAGAATTTAAGATATGTTTAATTTATAAAAAAAAGGAAAAATTTGTTTTAGTAAGTTACTTTTGTACAAAAAAAGTTAAAGTTTTCCAATCCTGGAATCGTCTTTTTAATTTTTTTTATTTGTTTTTTTTTATTTATTTTAAATACCAATTTTTTTCGTACTCAAGCATAAAATAACTTTATTTAATAAAAAAAAAATAAAAATTAATTTTCGGTATTTAATTTTTTATATCACACAGAGTGTAAGTTTCCCAACCCTGGAATCCCCCTTTTTGATTTTTCTGTATTCTTAAAAACAATCTTTTTTTTAAGAATGTAAGATATGTTTAATTTATATTAAAAAATGGAAAAATTTGTTTTACTAATAGCGATTTCTTTTCTGACAAATATGTTGCATATTTGTTACATGTTTTACATTTCTGTGTTCATTTGTACAAAAAATACAACCGTGGGAAAAATTTTCGATTTCTTTTCTGAATATGTTGCATGTAAAACATGTAAATATGTTACATATTATACCCTCACTTTATTCAAGGTGTACATACTGCCATTTTTACCAACTGTGGTAATGAAGGTTTTATTTGCATGTCATGTTTATAATTTCGAGAGAAGGTTTCTAAAACACAAAAAAATTAATATAATTATTTAAATATTGTGACCGTTTTGATTTTTTCAGACATAATTAGTGATGCCAATGTGTGCTTAAAAATCATAAAAGTGTGCGGAAAACCTCTCAAATAGCCTTAAAATCGCTAGTGCAGTATATTAATGATAAAATGTAACCGTTGTGAATAAAATTAGCTAATTCTGTTCGATTGCATTAACTAAATATATAACACTTTAAGTGATTCTAGGTAACATTTAAAAATGTTCCATATGTATAGTGTAACATATTTTTTTCAGAAAAGAAATCGCCATAACTTACTTTTGCATAAAAAATAAGGTTTTCCAACCCTGGAAACTTCGTTTTAATTTTTTTTAATTTGAAATACCAAATTCATTCGTACTGAATAAGTTTATTTTATAAAAAAAATGAAAATAAGTTTTCGGTAGTTATTTTATATATCACAAAAAGTGTAAGTTTTCCAGCCCTGGAACCGTTCTTTTTGATTTTTCAGATTTAGTACACCAATATGTTTCTTTTAAGAATATAAGCTATGTTTAATATATAGAGAAAAAGAAAAAATTTGTTTTAGTAACTTACTTTTGTATAAGAAAAAAGTTAAAGTTTTCCAACCCTGGAAATACCTTTTTCATGTATTAAACTTTTTTTTATTTTTAATATCAATTTAATGTGTACTGCAGTTTAAAATAAGTTAATTTAATAAAAAAAATAAAAAAATAGTAAGACCTAGTTACTTTTATATATTACAAAAAGAGTAAGTTTCCCAACCCTGGAATCATCCTTTTTGATTTTTCTGATTTGTTACACCAATTTCGTTCTTTTAAGAGTCTAAGATATGTTTAATTTATAGAGAAAAAGAAAAAAAATTGCTTTAGTGAGTTACTTTTGTATCGAAAAAAAATTAAAGTTTTCCAACCCTGGAAACGTCTTTTTAATTTTTTTAATTTTCTTTTTTAATTTGAAACACCAATTTAATTTTTACTGAAGTATAAAATAAGTTAATTTAATAAAAAAAAATATAAAAATTTGTTTACGGTAGTTAATTTTTTATATCACAAAAACTTTAAGTTTTCCAACCCTTGAATTATCTTTTTTGATTTTTCTGATTTTTTAACCCAATCTCTTTCTTCTTAGAGTATAAGATATATTTAATTTATAGAAAAAATGAAAAGTTTCTTTTAGTAAATTAATTTTGTATAATTTTGTATAAAAAAGTTAAAGTTTTCCAACCATGGAAACGCCTATTTAATTTTTTTAATTTTTTTTATATTTTTTTATTAAGAGATATTAATTTTATTCATACTGAAGTATAAAATAAGTTTATTTAATAAAAAAAATAATAATTAGTTTTCGGTAATTATTTTGTATGGCAAAATGAAAACTGATTTCACGTACAGACAGACGGACATCGCTTATTCGTCTTCCTTATGCATAAGGATCCAGAATATATATACTTTATGGCTCGCTTATTAATATTCTAGAAATTACAAACGGAATGACAAACCTATATATACCCTTTTACCATTTTTTTGGTGAAGGGTACAATAAAGTTTAATTCTTTTATAAGATGCTGATAGTTTTTGTTTCTCCTGTTTCAGAAGTGCATGATTTTTTTAAGCGATGTCCCACTAAGGACCTTCTTTAAAAGCATCACAGAAAAATTAAGTGTCTTTTCTGCACTGACTATAAAGCACCTCAGAGTGACATTTTATATCTAGTTTTTGATTTCAAAGGTACATTTAAAATGATTATTTTATTCAGCAAACATTGAATAAAATCTAGGCGCACGGTAGTGCACCAGGCCAAGTTTCGGCCTCTGCACGAAGTATGTACATGTATTAACAGGATGCCTTTCGAACTGTTTTTGCCCCCTTAATACCTTCATTCCCATCAATCTAAAAATTATGAAACTTAATAATTAGGATAATTACATGCAACCTCGTATGCGTAGTTTGCAATTTTTCCACTGAAAGCTTCCTGAGATATGGAAGGGCAAAAAGTTCATATTTTAAGACAAACTTACTGACTGACATACTCACTCACTCATCAATATAACGGAACGCTTTCTCTACAGCTAGAGAGCTAAAATTTGGTAAACAAGTGGGCCAATGTGATTAACCACCCAGAAAAAATTGAAGGTAAGGAGATGGGGCAACGCCCTTAAATAAACCTCAGAATTAAAAGGTAAATCCAAATCCTTTAGCTGAAGCGATTTTATTGCAGTTTGGCATACACGCAGGTAGGCTATCAATTGTTTTATGAATTTTGGCCTCAAAGATTTAAATCTATTAAGCGGGCCCACGCCTTTAAAACTATAAAACGGTCTAGAGTACTGACACTTGATACACAAGTAAAATAATCTTAAACCCAGAAATTTCCAGCTAGGGGACAGGAACACGCCGACAAACCTAGATTTTTGTTATCATTACAAGTTTTTTTTGTGTATCATCTGAAATATGTTCAATAAAAATTTCCGTTATTTGCTTTATTTTACTTGTTTTAATTCTTTTTGTTTAAGTTGAGATATGATGGGTTGACGTACTTGAGCTCAAAGACTTTTGAATTAAAAAAAAATTGGTCTGCCACAGACAAACTCATCGATATATTATACTTTAATATCTGAATGTAAATACTGAAGCTATGACAAACTTAAAAAGGTAACCCCTACGGTCTGCAATAATGTATTTATAAAAACATTTTTTAAATAGTTGTGCTGTAATTATCAAAATACTTTCTTAGCAAAAGTTTTATGATTTTTCACGAGCTATAAATTTCTAACATTAGGGATTTACGGTGTTAGGAAATGAGATTTAGAGGTAAGTACTAGAACGGTACACTTGAGGAAATGAGCAAAAATATTGGCATCCCTGAGATAAAAAAATTCTCTATATCAAACTTTAAGATCGGACTGTAAATATGGAAGATATAACGAAAAACCTAAAAAGGCTACACCTACGTTTGGCAAAAAAAAAACAAATTTTTTTTTTTTGAAATGTCCTTGGAACAATACTTTTTATTCGCTGGTGTACGGGGCACGTTTTTGTTGCCTGTTGAGCGAGACGCTCTAATGTACATACTAGTATATGTATGTAGTTAGGTTTGGGCAAACTAACGAAGAGATTTTAAGGGAGATTTAATTCTGGAGTAAAATATTTTTTGGTTAACTATTCTAAATTTGCATATAAACGATACTCACGAGGTATACAGTACAATACAATAAAAATGTTAGATACTTTATGGAACTTAACTTTTTTAATTCTGAACTTTTTTAATTCTGAGATATGTAACAAAATATACATACACACATATCCACATACATACATACATATCGTTACCTTAATATAATAAGGCCCTATCTAATTTTTTTAAATCGAGTTTCTGTTATATGTATGTATATCGATAGAAGAACTTCTAATGTATCGAAAAATGCAAGAAAGTATTCGTTTGGCCAGATAATCCTTAATACAAAATATGTTTTAATTTTTAACGCACTTAATGGGTTTCTCTGGTATATAAAATGGGAAACTCTTTTAAAGGGGGCAAAACAAGTTATTACCCTGCAAGAGATCGAACTAGTATCCAACTAGTACAGAAATCACCACCACTAGTTCTCAACTGTAAACTTTCCTATACCATCTTAATGCTGCTCTAATTAGCATTGAGTGTGTTTGGAAAACTTCTAGTGGCATTGGTACTAGTTTAGGACTAGTTTATTACCACCCACGCAGAAAAATACAATCGGGATAACGTTGGCAAAGAGTTTCCTAAGGTGGTTCGAACGTTGGCAGGACATCAGAATTTCTACTTTTGGAGTGTTGTGCCAACACACAAATGATAACCTCATGATGGGGTTGGCCAACTATTTTTTACGTCGTTGGCTAAACACTTTAAAAACCACAATTTAAGTGCTTTACCAACACAAGTTTTTTATAAGTGTAATATATTCCCAATACTTCCAACAATTACTTCAAAAGCTAATGATAATGAATTCATTCTCTTATATTTCACAAGAAAATGTATCAGGGCTTCAACAAAACCTACTATTGGTATCTAAAAATGTATCAGGGCTTCAACAAAACCTACTATTGGTATCTAAAAATGTAGCTTTTGAATTTCAAAGGAAAATCGTCATAATTTAATGAATTTAACAAACTGGAACACTACACAATTCCGTTTCTCTTGTTATATGCTGGTGCAATTACTTTAAAAAATCTATTAGATGTTAAAATGTACAAACATTTTTATACCGTTTACCGAAAAATGGTAAAAGGGTATATATAGGTTTGTCATTCCGTTTGTAATTTCTAGAATATTAATAAGTGAGCCATAAAGTATATATATTCTGGATCCTTATGCAAAGGGAAGACGAATAAGCGATGTCCGTCTGTCTGTACGTGAAATCGGTTTTCCGAAGCTCCCAGAAAAGCTAGAGACTTCGTTCTTGAACTGGTGTGTCAAAAATGGTCGAAGTAAGGTTGGTATTGAAAATCAGCAAAATCGAGCAGTCTGTTTCAGAGCTGGGAAGCTAAAACCTCATTTTACCATACAAAAAAACTACCAAAAACTAGTTTTTATTTTTTTTGTTAAATAAACTTATTTTATACTTCAGTATGAATAAAATTAATATTTTTAATAAAAAAACATATATAAAAAAAATTAAAAAAATCAAATAGACGTTTCCAGGGTTGGAAAACTTTAACTTTTTTATACAAAATTATAAAAAATTAATTTACTAAAAGAAATTTTTCATTTTTTCTATAAATTAAATATATCTTATATTCTAAGAAGAAAGCAATTGGGTTAAAAAATCAGAAAAATCAAAAAGGATAATTCCAGGGTTGGAAAACTTAAAATTTTTGTGATATAAAAAATTAACTACCGTAAACTATTTTTATATATTTTTTTTATTAAATTAACTTATTTTATACTTCAGTACAAATTAAATTGGTGTTTCAAATTAAAAAAGAAAGTTAAAAAAAATTTAAAAGACGTTTCCAGGGTTGGAAAACTTTAATTTTTTTCATATACAAAAGTAACTTACTAAAACAAATTTTTTTCTTTTTCTCTATAAATTAAACATGTCTTAGACTCTTAAAAGAAAAAAATTGGTGTAACAAATCAGAAAAATCAAAAAGAACGGTTCCAGGGCTGGAAAACTTACACTTTTTGTGATATATAAAATTAACTACCGAAAACTTATTTTTATTTTTTTTATTAAGTAAACTTATTTTATACTTCAGTACGAGTGAATTTGGTATTTCAAATTAAAAAAAATTAAAACGAAGTTTCCAGGGTTGGAAAACCTTATTTTTTATACAAAAGTAACTTAGTAAAAAAAAACTTTTTCCATTTTTTAATATTAATTATGCATATCTTAGATTCTTAAAAAAAAGATTGTTTTTAAGAATACAGAAAAATCAAAAAGGGGGATTCCAGGGTTGGGAAACTCACACTCTTTGTGATATACAAAATTAACTACCGAAAATTAATTTTTATTTATTTTTTTATTAAATAAACTCATTTTATGCTTGAGTACGAAAAAATTGGTATTTAAAATATAAAACAAAAACAATTAAAAAAATTAAAAAGACGATTCCAGGGTTGGAAAACTTTAACTTTTTTTGTACAAAAGTAACTTACTAAAACAAATTTTTCCTTTTTTCTATAAATTAAACATATCTTAAATTCTTAAAGGAAAGAGATTGGTGTAAGAAATCAGAAAAATCAAAAAGAATGATCTCAGGGTTGGGAAACTTACACTTTTTATGATATATAAAAGTAACTAAGTCTAATTAATTTTTAACTTTTCCTTTATAGATTATACATATTTTACGTTTTGGAAAGAAAAGTTTGGTGTAACAAATTACAAAAATATAAACCACAGCTCCAGAGCTGGAAACTTTGACCTTTTTTTCTGGATATTAAAGTAACTAAATGAAACATTTTTTTAATTTCCTTTTTTAATTTTTTACTTAACACAGTTTCTATATTTTTTTAAGAACTACTAGATTGATATAGTTAATAAGAAAAATCTAATATAATGATTCTAGGGTTTGTAAATTTATTTTTTGTACATAAAAGTAACTAGGTCAAATTATTTTTTTCTTTTTGTTTATACTTTATGTATGTGCTTATGTATACTACGACATGTTCATACTACATAAAAACACTTTGGTAAAGGGTATATAAGATTCGGCACAGCCGAATATAGCACTCTTACTTGTTTAATTTTATTTACTTCTTGTCGTATTTTTTCGTCAACCTAGTTAGCCACATTAAAATCAAAATACGTTCAAGAATTGTTATCTCATTTGTTGAACTTATGCCTGGATATTACGGACCTAATTCGCAAACTGTGAATCAGGGAAGGAAAATGACTTTTTGGATTTTGTACCAACTATGAATATAAAATGTACTTTTTAGACCATGACGGTACGAATTTTTAATATCTATTAATAAAAAATGGAAACGTAAAAAAATGAGTATAAAAATTTAGAAGTTTACAATAAAGCTTTACAGAAACTTAACACAAATGTGTATAAAAATTTAGTATACAATAAAAAATAACAAAAACATATTAAATATTTTATTCATAAAGGTACATTCGTAGATTCAACTATTAAATTAGAGATTAAAATATAACACACACAAATAAAGAGAACATAGGCAAAGTTAATGTTACGATATAGTGAAACATTGACATTTTTAAATTGTACCAAGTAACTCGCGGTAGTAGCACGGTACCAACAAGGTCAAAAATGTATCATAAAAAGTACAATTGTACCATGATTTCCATCCGTGCTGTGAATATATGCATAATCTAATCCATTTACCAGATGATGTAATTAACATTGGAGCTCCTTTATCACAATTTGCTGCTTTTGACTTTAAAAAAAGTTTGGGGTATTTAAAGTCAATTGGGTAATGTTAAATCAACTACAAATCCAATAGCGCAAATTCAAAGGAATTTGCACATTTTCCACACCAAAAAGTTTCTCAAATAATATACAATTAGTCTTTCCTCTTGTTGAAAGTAGAAAATATTCACTGGGAAAAATTTATAGACACAATTGAATCGAAAACACTATTTTCTTTTGTCAACATTTATGGCTATAATATTACAACCGTTCCTCCTGATAATATCTGTTAGTAATTAAGTAATGGAAATGTCTGGTTATATCAGATATAGAGCTAAGCATGTATGTATAATCAAAAACTGGCATGAAGTTAGCAGAATTGGCAAAATTGAGCATGGTCTTAACGTGTTTTGCCATACAATTTTACATTAAAGATCATGCTAAGATATAATCGTGTGTTAAAACTACATTATGGGGCGATTTTTAATGTAAAATTGTATAGAGGAACTCGTCAACACGTAGTTCAATTTTGTCACTTATGCTAACTTTATGTCAGTTTTTGATTACACATAAGGCCATAAGTTTATTCTTACCAATAAATAAAAACGAAAACAAAAAATAAAAAAAAATAAAAATTTATTAAAAAGCATTGGCAAATAATTTTTCCGATTGTAACCCGTAACGTTGGCAAACCGTTTGGGTTTCTTGAGTAAAAGTGATTTCCCAGTGCTACAATTTTTGTACGGTTGGCAATTTTTGCCTGGGCAGTTCTTTTGTATAGGAACATTTTATAAAACTGATAGTTTTATTATTTTGTTAGCCAGTGAAAACTGCTAGTTAAAATTCGTCATTATTTATCAAAATCAATTATAAAATATGTAATTATAATTACTTAATTATAATTATTTTTAGATGGACTTTAAATGTTAATAATTTTATGATACCAAATTCAGGCAGTGCATTGGAACTGGTTTATATAGTAGTTAGTACTCATCAGTACTAGTAATTTTACAAAACAAATTTAACCCTTTTTGCACTAGTTCTTGCTATTCTACTAATTATACTAGTAGCTTATACATAGACAATTATTGCCTACTCGCCTGCAAGTTAGTTATAAAGGGTGTCCCAACAAGAACGCAAGATTTAAATTTTAAATAAAACACAGATATTTAAAAAAAATCGTGAAACTTTATTATATCGTAAAGTAGACAGAATGAGGTTATGTGTGGAAACACAAATCGGGCAGACGGCCGCCGCGGCTTTGCTGGCACACATGCGATCTTTTAATGAAATTTTCAATGACCGTTTTGCATAAATGCTGCGGTATTTCATTAATGCAGCGTCCAATTTCCTCTTTTAAGGCTTGAGTCGTCGTCGGCTTATTCGCGTATGTATACCATTGACTTTAAAAAACCCCAAAGAAAAAAGTCTAATGGTATTAAATCGCACGATCTAGGCGGCTAATTCTGGTCTCCAAAACGCGAAATAACACTACCGGGAAATGACTGATGTAGCAATTGAATTGTTTCTCTGGCTGTATGACATGTGGCGCCGTCTTGTTGAAACCACATGCCCTCCACATTTATTTATTCAATTCTAGGCACGAAAAAACTGGTTATCATTTCACGATAATGAAAACACCATTGACTGTTTGCGCTTGACCTGCGTTTGAGCGACATCATCACGTACACCTGCGGTCGATCGACCTGGTCGAAGGCGCGTTGTTGTCTTTACATCACTAACATACCCAGTTTTGGCAAATTTATCCATTAATCTCTTTACAGTTGACTCTTTTGGAGCATTATTGTGACCCCAAATTGATCGCAAATTTTGCGAACTGTAGCCGCAAAACTTTCACCATTTTGGTAAAACAATTTCACAATGAGAATGCGTTGTTCATTCGTGTAGCGCTCCATTTTTACCAACCTCGTCCCTTCTACTAGCAAACAATAACAATTGTTCAAATGTCAAACAATGACACTTCGAATGGCGCCAAATTTAAGCCTTGCGTTCTTGTTGGGACACCCTTTATATATCTAAGCGGTGTTTTTTTAGAGGTATAGAACTTCGAATTGAAATAAAACACAAGAAAATCGTTTTAATGTCCATCAATTTGGCTTTATTGGAAGGATAATTTTATGCCATTAATGTTTAAATATGATTTCGGGCATGTGGCCGCCGCGGCTGGCTCGAATAAAGCCAATTCTACAGGTCCAATTTTCAAACACTTTTTCGAGCATATGGGGCCGTATGTTGGCAATAACGCCACGAATGTTGGCTTCCAAGTCCCCTAACGTTTCTGGTTTGTTGGCGTAGACAATTGTTTCTTCGGTGCGCACTGTTCGACGTCTCTGCGGATGCGTATTATCACATAGAGTAAACGTAGTGCGAAAACGATCCATGGTTAACCGAATTAATTGCTCTGATGGACGATTATGTCGACCATAAAATGGACGGAGCTTGCGGTAAACTTCGCGAACTGAACCATTATTTTCGAAATAAATTTGCACGATTTGCAAGCGTTGTTCTTTTGTCAACCTGTTCATGATGAAATGGCAAACCAAACTAAATATTAATCACTTGACAGCTGACAAAATGGCCGCCAGTTAAAAAAGTGATGCCAACTTAAAGTTCTATACCTCAATAAAAAACACCCTATATTTATAATTTATAATTTTGGGAAGCAATTTTTTAAATAATAAGGTTATTTCGATTTTTACAAAAAACTAATATTTTAAAATTAATCGAATACCTATGTATGCGACAAAAATCTGAAAAAAGTTTTTTCGTTCAAACAAATATTAAAGAACATTATTCGAATTACACATTTTCGAATGACAACTCCGGGATGTGTGCCTGCATACGTGTATACAAGTATGTTTGTTGTTTTCATAATTTCAAAGTACTTCAACCACTTTTTGCTATAAAAATTGCTTGCAAAAATAAATTAATATGGAATATGTAAACAATTCTTAGAAACGTGTTATTTTTTATGGCGGCAAACAGACTTCTGAGAAAAACAACAAATAAAAATTTCCCTCCGTTCCACTCTACATGCGGTCAGACAACCACTCATACAGCAAGTATAAAATAACAATAACAACTTGACTATACGTTCGAATCAATGAAATACAGCTGGTAGACAGTCATCCAACCCACTGTTGTCTGTATTTACGAATGAAAAAAATCAAAACAAAATAAAAATTTACTCGACCATCTCACACAAACAGAGTAAATCAAGCAATAGCAAGTTGATACGAGGGTCAGCTTGATTATGAAGGAATTGCTTTTTCAATCGATGGCTTTTTATCTTTTGGCGAAACTATGCATCTAGCAAAAGAAAGTCGCTGTGCGCAATAAAGATATATTACTCAAATACTTTTGAATTTGATATCACATCTACATATATAATTTCCGTAAATTTTTTCTTGTCTTTCCAGAATTTTCTGAAGCCACCAGTTGGCCTAGAAAGCTGAAAATTGGCATACTTATAGTACTTACCGCGACGAAGAACCTAACGAAGCCGGATTTTTAATTTTCGGTCTGGGAGTTGCGGTGCGTGAAAAAACCATGTTTGAGAATTGCCAATTTTTTCACCTGCCTAATGTGTTTGTCTTTCCATAACTTTTTAAGGCCACCAGTCACCGTAGAAATCTAAGAATTGGCGCATTTATAGAACTAACTAGAAGAAAGAATGTAGCTTAGTTGGGTTTTCGATACTCGGTCTGAGGCTGGGACACGTGACGAAAACCATTTTTGAAATTTTTAAATTTCTAACAGTATTTTATTTTAGGTTTCCAGAACTTTGTGAAGCCACCAGTCGGGCTAGAAAGCTGAAAATTAGCACACTTATAGTACTAACCGCGAAAAAGAACCTAACGTAGCCGAATTTTTGATATTCGGTCTGGGGGCTGCGGGGCGTGGTAAAAACCATTTTTGAGATTATACAGTTTTTACACCTTCCTCATTTGCTTGCCATTCCAAAACTTTCTCTAGCCATCAGTCGGTGTAGAAAGCTGAAAATTGGCACATTTATAGCACTAACCGCAACAAACAACCCAACGAAGACGTAGCTGGATTTTTTGTAATTGGTCTGGGAATGGAGTGCATGATAAAAAGCATTTATTTAAATACAAAATTATTATGTCTGTCATATATATATACAACGAAGTCCTATATATAAATTTGTTTAATAAAGCTGCACTAAACTTCCGAAATTTGTTTTTAATACAAGCATTTAACTTCAACTTGCTTTTATATTAAAAAACATATATTGAGACCTGATGATTCCTGTCATGGACAGGCTTTTATAGTATTTATAGCACTAATCGCGATAAACAACCTAACGAAGCCGCAATATTGAGGCCGAATGAGGAAATTATCCTGTTGAATTTTTTAATAGCCTTTCACCTTCGGGAATGCCTCCTCATAAACTAAACCTTAAGGTGGGTGCTATTGTGATGCTTCTTCGAAACGTAAATACGAAGAAAGGACTATGCGACGGTACAAGATTGCAAGTGATAAAACTCACAAAGAATCTTATTTATACAACAATTTTGACAGGCACTGCTGAAGGAAACTCGGCGTTTATTCCAGGAATAAATATTGCTCCCATAAATCCAGATCTTCCATCCGTTTTGCACAGAACACAATTTCCAATAAAACTTGCCTTTTCCATCACTATTAATAAGACGCAGGGTCAAACATTACAAAAGGTAGGGGTATATTTGCCAAAGTCAGTCTTTAGTCATGGTAAACTGTATGTTGAATTTTCAAGGGTTAGAGCCATAGATGATGTTAAGGTTAAGGTGATTTATAAAGACGGGCAGGAGGGTATGCTTTCTGAGAAAAGTACCGATATCTTTACAAAAATATTGTATACAAAGAAATTTTTTGACTTATTTTATTCCATATAAATCTGTTTAATAAAGCCGCACTAAACTTCCAAAATTTGTTTTTAATACAAGCCTTTATTTTTAACTTGCTTTTATATTAAAAAACATATATTAATGCCTGTCATGGACATATTAATATAATATAATATAATATTAACATATTTACTGTATTTTTGTAACGTACAACTAGAATGAAGTAAGCGTAAGTGGGGGAATTTAACATTGTTTGAAGGAGTTTTGCCATACAGTCTTACATTAAAAACCATGCTGTGATTTAATAGTGTTTTAAAACTACATTATGAGCCAATTTTCAATGGCAAATTGTATGGAGGAAGTGGTTAATAGGACATTTACATTGTCTCGAGATCTAGTATTTAAGAGATTTGGGGCTAAATCTACTTGATTTTTTTAGTTTAACATTTGGAAACGCACTAATAATCCCAAATTATTATTTTACTTATTGAGTAAAATAGTTTTTTTATTGAAAATACATTGAAACTGATTATTGAGGGGTTTAGCTGGATCCTAAGCGCGTTTCACTGTTGCTAATGTAGATCATCAGGGAACTTTTACCAAAAAATTCCTTAGAACTACTAGAGTTATTATGTTAAAGTTTTATTTCAGCATAGGAGAAGCTCAACAAATATCAAAGTTGAAACTAGAATTCAATCAGTGTTGTCAGTTTAGGGGATTTGTCCCCAAATTGGGTTTTTTTTTCGAGATTGGGGTTGCCAATTTCGTGGTGGGGATCTGGGGATTTGTTGGGGATGATAACCAAAATTAAAGGGATTCTTTGGGGTTTTTTTATAACTCATGGTAACAAGAATGATCTTTGAGATAAGAAATATGTGTCTGGCATGTCTAAAAATGTGTGTTTCTATTCATAGTGAATGAATTCTATAGGTAGAAGTATCAAGGCAGATTAATCAATATAATGAACACTACCAAAACAAGAATACGTAACAAAATGAAATATGACTTGTTGGAAGCACTTCTTAGAATAAACACACTTTAAAAATAATTCCATTTGTTGTGAAAAATTAATTCTTCTGCTGAAATGCTACATCTTTTTATTACAAGTACTATGTACAACAAAACTTCTGAGGCTGATGAATCGGAAGATTTCGATTCTGAAATATTTGAAATGATAAACTTTGGTTAAAATTTTTTTTATACTTGTGTATATTAAACTATGTGTTATTTTTTCTTTGCAAGTTTTATAAGTACAAATTAAATTAATATGAATGTAAATATAGCTATCGATATAAATGTTATTTTTCTCATTATTTTTTTAAATAATATTAAAAAATTTTATCTTTTTCACAAAACAAAAAATTTTAATAAAAAAACTCAATTTGGGGACTTTCGGGGATGACAAATCGAAAATTGGGGATAAGTTCTAGAAAAAAAGCTGACAACACTGAATTCAATAATCAACATGTTTTTTATGCTTTTATATAGCTGATAGTTTTTTGCTCTATGTGCTTTGTAGCTGGAGAATGTCAAAAACTTCGATTTTGTTTTGGTTTTAGTACAATTATTTTTGTGCTTTTGACATTCTTCGGTTCTTTACACAGCTATGGTTGCCGTATTTTTGTATAAGAAATCCTTAGGCAGTCACCTGTATAATTACACCATGTGCTTTTACTAGACTATCCATTAGGGTTGCCAGACACCCTGGAATGGCCTGAATAAAATAAAATTTGTTCAGTTAAAAAGTAATTTCTTTAATTTTATAAGAATTTTTTTTTAATTTTTTTTTCTTTTATCTAATATGGGCTTTGAAGGTCTTTATTGTATTTTAATGTAAATAAAAAACTATTATTACATTATTTTATCAAAATGTGATATTAGGTTTTAAATATTTTAAGTTGTGGTTTTTTTTTAAGATTTGAGGATATTTTTTAAAACTTTAATGCAGAAAGTGATTATGAACTATATATTAATAAAACTTATCCCTAAAGAAGCTGGAAAATACCAGCAAAACGTTGGATAAAAAAATGTAATAATAGTTTCTTATTTACATTAAAATAATTACAATAAAGACCTTGAAAGCCCATATTAGATTAATCTGTAATATCAAGAAGAAATAAGGAAAATAAGGTCGTTTAAAGTATCATAATATGTTTCTTTTAATTAATTATTATAATATTTCCTAGATAAATTTTTATACTAAATAAAATGAAAAAATATGTTGCTTACTTATCCAATTGTGCTTGCAAATGTATATTGAGCAGGGATTGAATTTCAATGAAAAGTCATCTTTTCAAGAAAATAAAACATTGCAAAAGAAATGAAAATATTAAAAATTTGATATTACTGACTCTAAGTGAATCGAAGAATCCAAAACACTTTTTGTAAAAAATTGTATAAAGATTCACTGCTAGCTTTCAATGCATAGTAAATATATCTTATTAGGGAGCTTCAAACGAAAACGTTGTCCATAAAAAAGAACATTGATGGTGAAATTGGTAAAAATACTGTTAAGAAATTTAATAATTTGGTGGAGACAAATCAGGGTCTCGAACCATTGTACAGCATACGGAGATTTTTAGAGTAAACTTTGACTTTACAAGCTCATTTGGAAACTAAATAGCTAATTGCCCATTTGTGTAAGACGTTGACGATGGAAATCTTAAAAACTTGAACAAGTTTCTTTTAATCTATTACAGAAACGTCAAGATTGCTAAAGTCAACGTCTTACACAAAGAGGCTGGAAGTAAGTACCAGAGAATAGCAATGAGTAGTGAATAAGTGAGTAGACTTGAATCATTACTAATAATTTCTTGTACTTATGAGCACTCATACTTATTACAATGTTGTCTATGAATCATATTCACTCGAAAGTTTGAAGTGCGCATCGAACTCATAATTAGCAACATTTATGATGTTCTTGATTTCGACTCTCCTTAAATCAATGCCTATCCTATGGAAGATATAAAATAAGTATGGCTCACAATGCGAACTCCGTATACGTACATCAAAGTTATCATTATGTGTTTGTCTGTTCGTTTTTTTATTTTTGTTATTGCAGAAATTGAAAAACAACCTTATTCACTACTATTGTATACTACTTGCAAACTGTTTAATGACTAACTGCCGTATTCAGAAAAATATTATTTTGGTTTACGAAAGGTTTACAAAACAAATTTTGTATGGGAATTTGTTTATTAAACATTTTGTAAACACAAATTATTTTTTTCTAAATAAGGCATTAAAATTTTAAATAAACACACATGCATTGAACAAACACATAGATTGGTTCAATTTATAAGGAAAGCATTCGAAGAAAAGAACTATTGTTCTGCCCTGTTTATTGATGTTTCTCAAGCATTTGATAAAGTTTGGCATTATGCCCTAATTTTAAAATTGAAGTCATATCTACCAAACAACATTCTAAAACTTTTGGAAAGTTATATTTTAGGCCGGAAGTTCTCTGTTATGGAAGGAGAATTTATGAGTGCGCCCGAAACTATCTCATCCGGTGTACCTCAAGGGAGTATACTGGGGCCAGTTTTGTATTTGATTTATAAATGTGATATGCCTGTGAACAGTAATATCCATATTTCTACATTTGCCAATGACACAGCCTGCCTTAGTATGCACGAAAACCCTCATGAGGCATCCCGATATCTTCAGGAACATATAACACAGCTTGACCTATGGTTAAACTTATGGAGAATAAAAGTAAACGCACAGAAGTGCGTACATATAACCTTTACCCTACGAAAAGATACTTATCCCCCCATTAGAATCAACAGTTAAGTTGTTCCTCAACATTCACATGTGAAATATCTTGGTATACACCTTGATCGTCGGCTTACATGGAAACACTCAGATACATTGGCTGATTGCTAGAAATTCAACACTCAAACTAGATTTTAAACTTTTAATATACAAGTAGATTTTGAAACCAATATGGTGCTACGGAACTCAACTATGGGGCACTGCTTCAGCTTCCAATATCGAGAGAATCCTACGAAAGCAAAACAAAATTTTACGGTTAATAACATCGGCTCCATGGTACATAAAAAAACTCAAATACACATCGTTATTTAAATATGCCACTAGTGACTGAAGAAATTGCAAAATACGCAGGCAAATATTTAACTAAACTCGAGTCACATCATAATCCGCTTGCTCGTAATATTTTGAACTTTTCTGGAAATATCCTCCTAAAAAAGAGGGACACAAGGGCTCTTATATTCAACACTGCTTGATAATAATTTTTTTTCCTTTTTGATTATCACTACTTATCTGTTATTTATAATTATCGCTAAGTTTATGTTCGATACTGGTCGGGCCTAATAATTATATTTTAGATTTAAGATTTGAATAAATATTGTTTTATTGTTAGTTCATATCTGAAGATACAATAAATAAATGCATGATTTGAGTGAGCTGAATCAATGTGAGTAGTATAAGTATTTTCCTGAAATTAGAAATCCTCACAAAAACATCAATGTGAAAAAAGGCCAAGTTCCTATCAAAAATTCGACCATCAAAAGCAGTGAGATATAAATTTTAGCCAAGTTCTTGTTTGGCACAACACCTATCACTGACATATGCTATGCATTATATACATTTGTAATCGTAAGGGTGTCGTATAATTCCTTGATAATCTGCTAACTTGACAACATTTTTACCGATATAAAGAAATGAACATTATTCTTTCTTTTTTTAGAAGGGTAAAAATATTGCCAAGTTAGTAGATTATCAAGAAATTATATGACACCCTTACGATTACAAATGTATACAATGCATAGCATATGTCAGTGATAGGTGTTGTGCCAAACAAGAACTTGGTTAAAATTTATATCTCACTGCTTTTGATGGCCGAAATTTTTGATAGGAACTTGGCCTTTTTTCACATTGATGTTTTTGTGAGGATCTGACTAATTTTTGAAAAATTTTCTATGATAACACTTTTTAAACTTAAGGTTTCTGGGGTGTTTTATTTCTATTCATGATCACTGTGCCAGTTAAAAGTGGGTTAGAGCATGATGAGTGTTGGATTGTACACCTTAAAAATGAATTATTGTGCTATTACAACGGGTCGCCAGTGTGTACACTTTTTGTGAAGAGTCGTCTGGAAAGAAACATGTAAAATACAGCGTCAATTCTAGTGGGAGTGATCCCGCCTATTTTCTCAATATATTTACATATTAAAGTCTGCTTAGCCGAAGTAAATAAATCAAAAGGATATGCCCAATGTGTATGTAAGGTTTCAATAGGGTAGCTGATGCTTTAATTTTTGGATTTTCCGATAGAGTAAATCAATTAGGACTATTTGTCTACAAAATTGCAGATTTATATATCTCTTAGTGCTTATGGTTCATGTAAGGTTTTGTAGGAAAAATCTCATGAGAAATACATGACTAAAACCTGCTAAGCTGAAGTACATGAAAGGAAAAGCTAAGATTTATGGGTGGAGTTACGGCCACTTTTCAAAACAGGAAATTTTTACTTTGGATAAGTGCAATGTGTATGAAAAGTTTCAATAAAATTTAACTTAATTTTGTGTTTACAATGCTTGTTCCCAACCCCTGATTGAAACTTCTGGTTTCTTATTAATTAATTTGTGTACAAATTTCAGCACTCTACTGCGAATTAGAGTTTTAGCGGATAAAACTTCTTGCTTTTAAAATTTTTCCATTGGCTTACTCATCTACACTTGCTTGTATATAAAATTTCAGCTCTCTAGCGTGAACTTTACCTTTAAATTTTATGAGCATTGCCCCTCCCACTATTTTAAACTCACAATATTGTTTAGACCGAAGTAGATTAAACACAAGGCTAAAATTTTATGGGAGTGATCACGACCACTTTTTTAGGTGATAGTTTAAAGTATTGTATACGTGTAACGTATATGCAAGGTTTCATAAAAATGGCTTATGTTAAAAGCTGTATATTAACAGCCTTATTTATATAACTTATTAAAGTTTTATAAAGGGGTTTTAAGACAAATTTTCATTAAAAATTTTTCTTAAAAAGTCTTAATAAGTTTTATTAATAAGGCTGTAAGTTTTCAGGTTCAAACAATAGTAGCGTGGCCCGCCCATTCTGGATAATTTTTTTTGATTTTTCAGATTTCTCTTGTTGGTTTCTCACCTATACCTATGAAATTTCAGCTTATAAGCGCAACTTTTAATTTTTAATTTCTATGGGCGAAGCCCCGCCCCTCTGACTAAAATTCCCGGGTTTTCAGGGTTTTCTTGTTGTTTTCTCCTCGTGTATTAAATTCCAGCTCCTTAGCGCAACTTTTAGTTTATAATTTTAATGGGCGTAACCCCGCCCACTTTTCCAAACTTGAGATTTTTTTCGGCCACTGCTTATTATTCCTGTCAAGTTTCGTTGCAAAGGGATAACAATACATACATAAATAGTTTATCTAAATATGCTGAGCCGTAGTACACGAAAATTAGTTTGAAATTGTATGGGCGTGTATAGGCTTGCTTTATCGCAGCATGTATGCCGAATTTCAATAAGATATCTTCCGTCAAGCGCCTTAGATTTGCTTTTTTAATTCTAGCCTTTATGGGCCTAGCCCCGCCCTCCTGGCCAAATTTTTCGGGTTTTAAATTTTTTTAAGTTTAATGCTCACCTAGACCTAATTCTGTAGCAAATTTCAGCTCACTAACACAGATTTTAATTTTTATGAGCGTAGCCTTGCCCCCTTGGTTAAAATTTTTGGGTTTTCAGATTTTTCTGGTTCATTGCTCACTTAGATCTACTCGTGTGCAAATCTTAGCTCTCTAGCTATAGCGGAAGTGTTTCATCAATTTGATGAGTGATCAGTGAGTCAGTGATTCAGTGAGTCTCTCTTAAAATATGCACTTTTTGCACCTCCATATCTCCGGAACCTTTCATTGTAAAACTTTCAAAGTTCGCATATAAGGTGATATGGATTTATTCTAATTATGGTTTAAATTTCATAATTTTACGGTCGCGGGGAACAAAGTTATGAGGGTGGTAAAAACAGCTCGAATGGCTTCCTGTAAATATACACACTGCGTGCATTGGCCGGACCTTGGCCTGGCGCACTGCCGTGCGCCTAGATCAAACTGAGGTCATTTAGAATGTGAGTGTACTACCATGTCGACGACGCATTCATATTTATTTCACCCTATACTTATAAATCAATGTCACCGTGAGTATGCGTAAATCAGTATAGTTGAGCTTAAATGATGTCTACTCACTTAAATTTAAAATTTCATGAGTCAGTATGCATAGTGAAAAAGAAAACGATTCATTGCCGATCACTGGTAAGTACTAATTATCGTTTTTATTTTACGGGTACACGGTTGTGATGATCGGTGTGAAAAGGGACTTTTCAATCTACAAAGATGTTGTAATGCTCAAACAGAATAAGTCCGTAACTTCAGGAAAAATCGCTTTCAAATTAACAAAGCCCATAATAAAATCTGCGGAAGTAACTTCAAATGCTCTTTAATTTTTGTTTTATTTTCTTTTGTGCTTATTTTTCTTTGTATTTTTGAACACAAAATGTATGAAATTTATTGAAAGTATGGTAGCATTGCTGAGAAAATATTTATGTATATGTGAGAGCATAAGAAAAAACGCTGGTGCTACTTTTTTGTGTTAATTTTTATGGAAAATGTATTTATGCCGCAATTGTGTTTGATCAAAAAAAAACTTTATATATTATATTGTAACTCACAGCAAATTTATGGAAAAAAAATACATGTTTTAAGTGCATTTTTTATGCCTGCGGGTATTTTAGTATTTTTAAGGTAATTTTGTCTTGTTTTTTTATAACATTTTTATTTCGTTACAAGCCGAGCCCTGTAAGTCAGCTGTATTTTTCCCTAATACTGATTAGTACTTCTATTTTATGCTTATTGAAAATGTGTTGGCAACGTTTTCTACGTATAATGGAAAAAATAGATGTTTACGTAGCAAAGCTTCTGTCATACATAATACTCACATATACTATATAAAGCAAAGAGAAATACAATAACAGCGTTATCGATTCCCAAGTGAGAGGGACCATTCCGAGTTTTAACACTTACTATGAAGCGGGTCGGTCACTTGTATATATATGTGAATGTGTTTAGTTAATTGGTATTTTGTATGTACCTTGTGACCTTTCGTTGAACTATCTCAAAGAGACCTAATCGGTGTAGAATAATAATAATTCTGACACTTAACTGTATTAATAAGGAAAACTTATATTTTTTTATTATAAATGCAATTATTTTATTTTGTTCTTAAGCAGATATTTTTTGGGATTCGAACTGACAACACCCGGCATGACAGGCTTACGCTATCCCCTTGACCACAGGGATACTCATATTTCAAAGGTATGAACACTACTTAAGCTTAGGAACTGAGCTTAGGACCTAAGCTTAAGTAGTGTTTATAATTATATATTAATCAAAGCCTTAGGTTAATATCTAACTATTATCATGGGACTGGTTCCAGAGTGGCTTAGCGGTATAATTGGAGGGAAAAATTAACATTATATTCACACTATTGGATAGTTTTTAAATCCAACCACATCGAAATTGTTCAGTGCCGTTTACAATAATACCAATAATACTAGACCGAGTGGTAAACTTTTTTTAAACACAAATGCTCACTGGGTTTTCATATGCGGGCTAACATTCTAAGACAGACTGTGTTTTTACTTTTTTGATATCTTAAAAAGAAGTTCCGCACCAAATGCATTTGCTGCAGCAAAAATGTGAATTTTTCAAATTCAAAAAAATCGCATATTTTCGTAATGACAAAAAAATTTTTGCTAATAAACCATCTACTAGTGCACGAATTGTAAAGCTTTTGATCCGCTGATCACGAATATGCTGTTTATTTTAAAATCCATTGAGTGGTTACTAGTAGATGGTTTGTTAAGAAAAAATGTTTTGTCATTACGAAATATGAGATTTTTTTTGAATTTGAAAAATCCACATTTTTGCTGCAGAAAATGCATTTGGTGCGGAACTTTTTTTTAAGATATCAAAAAAGTAAAAACGCAGTTTGTCTTAGAATTTTTTCCTGCATATGAAAACCCAGTGAGCCCTTCGCGTTTTGCAATTTTTTTATTTTCTGCATAAGCCTAATGTATACATATGTATGAACTTATATCGCTCATTTACTCAAATAATGCCATAACTCAAAAAATGCATTTTCTGACCTAATTATGCAGAATTAATTTTCTTATCGCTATTCATATTGTGTAAAAATTTCATACAAATATCTTGTTTACTCAGCTCTTTTGAAAACAAATAAAATTTTCATTCTCCATTAAGTTGTGTGTAAATTGAAAACTTTAAGTTCGTTTTCTGGCGGACTTATTTTTTTAATTTATGACGTTTGAGTAAATGAGCTATATATAGGTTTGTTTTTATGAACATACAATATTTAAGCGATAAACAAATTTCCTTCAATGAAATAAATAGTGCTCCTCAATAAACATACAGTATGTATGGAAATCATAACGAAATATTTTTTTTTTTTTTTGAAGTGAAAAATTATATGAAGAAAGAGGCTGTACGAATTATCGCCCAAGTTACTATCGCCCGAAACAGCTAAATGAAGGAACGCCCAAAATTGTTGGGTAATTAGACATTGTGAAGAAATACCCAAAAAACAGTGACCGATCGCCCAAAAAAAAAATTAAGAAAAAGCCAAAATTGTAAAATGAATAATCGCCCGAAGTTTTTAAGTGTTTGTTTTTTTTTTGGGGTTTTTTAACATTTTGCGGAAATTTGGCAATTATTCATTATGAACAAATACCCAAATATTTAAAAATGTTGAGTCGCCCAAAGTCGATAAACAATCACCCAATTTTTTTTACAACAATTTTTGGGCGATGCAACATTTTTTTATCAGGCGACTTTCACTTAGGTTATTCATATAACCGTTTGCAAGCTCAACCTAATTGCTCTTCATGAATAATCACGAATACGACCAATATTGGTATCATTTTAAAGCTTTTGAGAACATCTTGCATGAAATGGTAAAATGCAGACTTGCTCGACCGTGCAAGAAAACGTTATTAGACAAGAAAATTTTGCAATACAGGAAATCTTTATTAGCTACGCCGTGTAGGGAAACACTACGGTGGAGAAAATTTTTAAGCCCGGCCGAATGCCGGCAGTGCAACAAACGGTATTATACAGGAAAACTTTGCAAGGCAGAAAATCTTTATTAGGCTACGCCGTGTAGGGAAACACCATGGTGGAGAAAATTCTTGAGCCAGGCCGAAGGCCGGCAGTGCAGGAAAACGTTATTAGGCAAGAAAATTTTGCAATGCAGAAATTCTATATTAGGCTACGCCGTGCAGGGAAACACGGAAACACCATGGTGGAGAAAATCCTTAAGCCCAGCCAAAGGCCGGCAGTGCGGAAAATCGTTATTAGACAGGAAAAACTTTGCAAGGCAGAAAATTTTAATTAGGCTGCGCCGGGACGGGAAACACCATGGTGGAGAAAATCCTTAAGACTATGCAAAAATCGCTATGTGTGTGTGAATAATTTAATACATAATATCGTTTTTCTGCACAGCCGGCCTTCTGCCGGGCTTAAAGATTTTCTCCACCATGGTGTGTCCCGACACGGCGCAGCCTAATTAAAATTTTCTGCCTTGCAAAGTTTTTCCTGTCTAATAACGATTTTCCGCACTGCCGGCCTTTGGCTGGGCTTAAGGATTTTCTCCACCATGGTGTGTCCCGACACGGCGCAGCCTAATTAAAATTTTCTGCCTTGCAAAGTTTTTCCTGTCTAATAACGATTTTCCTGCACTGCCGGCTTTCGGCCGGGCTTAAGGATTTTCTCCACCATGGTGTTTCCCTACACGGCGTAGCCTAATACGGATTTCCTGCCTTGCAAAGTTTTCCTGTATAATAACGTTTTTTGCACTTTACTTGAACCAAAAACATTCATACTGGCTGCAAATTATATACCTGTGAATAACTGACCAAGTGCAAATCGCACGAGACAGCTAAATGAAGGAACGCCCAAAATTTTTGGGTGATTATTAGTTGTGAAGAAATACCCAAAAAACAGTGCCCGATCGCCCAAAAAAATGAAGAATAAGCCAAAAGTGTAAAATGAATAATCGCTCGAAGTTTTTGCGTGTTTGTTCATTACGTAAAATCACCCGAATTTGGAAAGAATATTCGCCCAAACATTTTTTTTGGGTTTTTTTTACATATTGCGGAAATTTGGCAATTATTCATTATGAACAAATACCCAAATATTTAAAAATGTTGAGTCGCCCAAAGTCGATGAACAATCACCCAATTTTTTTACAACAATTTTTGGGCGATACATCATTTGCGTTTTTTGGGCGATGCAACATTTTCGTTTTTTGGGCGATAATACGTACAGCCGAAGAAAGATAATAAAACTTAATTGAAGAAACATCAAAATAATATTCAGAATTGAGAACAATTATTGTAAACAAATCGCAAACTAAAGTGTTATGAGTTGATACGACACTTAGTGCGACTTAAGATTTTAAGGACTCTACTACGCATTAGAGCTGCAAAACTATCGATAGTCGCTCCACTCGATAGTTTCAATAGTTTTATGTAAAACTATCGATACTATCGATAGTATCGAATAGTTTTATAAAAGTTGCCACATAAACTACATTTGACTCGAAAAAAATCCAGAGTCCTCAACATTTTCATTAGTATATAAAAATATATCAAGCCTTTTTTTCGATTTTATCGTAAGCGGCATATTATCGAAAATATACTTTTTTATTGAACTTAAGATTTTATGGGCCTACCCATAGTTTAGAATTATCAAAATGTGAAAATTGTTGATAACTTTTAAGACACTAATACCTGATTTACACTAAGCATTTTTTCAAGAAATTTCATGAATTTTGTTGAATGCAACTTTTTCTATTTGCTAACTGCTGCGCTATAAAAGAGAATTTGATAAGAAAAAGGACGTAGAATGAATCTCTGATGCAGTTTTGACAACTTTTTTGATATGAGTTGCTCATCCAGGCCTCCCATTGACAAATAAAAAATTTTCATGCAACTAATTTCATGAAAAAAATGCTTAATGTAAATTAGGTATAACCAGGGCTGGGCAGTATTTGAAATACTTGTATTTGAAATACGTATTTCAAATACAAATACGTATTTCGTATCTGTATTTGAAATACACGGTTTGAAAGTATTTTCTATTTTGTATTTCAAATACACAAATTAGAAGTATTTTGTATTTTGTATTTCAAATACATTTGGGTCAAAAATACATTTTTACAAAATACATTTAGCTGTTACAATAAATTAAACATATATTGTTTCATATAAAAGCTAAAATCGCTAGAAACTACGACCACTAAAATTTTCAGATTTGGCAACACTACAATTCAGCTGTCAATTGTTTCGTCTCAGGCGAATTCACTTTGCACTAATCAGGTGATGTCAGATTTCCATACATTCGTCACTAGCTTTTTCTTTCAAACTTCATATATGTTTATATTAGATTGATATGTTTGTAAAATCTTTGACTGTCAAGGACGGCATTTTGCTTTTTTTGCTCTTGTCATTTTCATTTTAATTCCGTTATTTTTGCTTGCACTGTTTTCGTGAATTTTTCAAGAATTTCTTTAATCTAAATACATAATAAGTATGACTGAAGAAATCCCATCAGGATCGTCTGCGACAGTGACAAAAGTGTATCCACTTATTTTAACTGGAGGCATGTATTTTACAGTGAATACAAATGCAATGACCGGTGAAGAAGATAGTATTCAGGCATCATGTGTAAAATGCAAAGCCACAATAAAAGGTAGTTTAAAGTCTACTAGCAACTTCAGGCTCCATTTAAAGGTAAGTTGTAAAACTACTTTGGACATTATAATCAATTATTTCAACTTTATTTTCAGAGAAAGCACCCTGATGTTCTGACCTTATATGAAAATTGCAAGGCCAATCAAAACGTTACTGCCAAAAAAAGGGTAACATTAAAAAATAACGAAAAATTGCAACAAACTCAACTTAACTTTAAGTTGCAAAGTGAAAATGAATGCCAAAAAAACTTTGATAAAAACATAATAAATTACATCGTACAGAGTATGAAACCGTTAAGTACTGTTGATGATCCCAATTTCGTAAAGATATTCACTGATCTTCCACAAAAGTTAAATGTTATGTCAAGAAGAACATTAGGAAGAAAAATTGATATGTCTCATAATAAAATTATTGAGAAACTTGTGACGATTTTGAGTGATATGGAGTATGTATCAACCACTGCAGACATATGGTCAACAAAGACCAGAAGCTTCCTTGGTGTAACAGCACACTGGGTAAGATTTTGTTTATTGTTTATTTATTGTTTAACAATTTATTTGGATGCATGATACATACGCATGTGTGTATGTATATAAACGTTTTTTAAATTGTTAAAGATTAGCTTTAAAGATATCTAAGCATTGATTAAAAATTATCTAAATTCCAGATCAATGCAACTTCACTGGAATGTAAAAGCTGTGTATTATCCTTTAGCCGTTTTAAAGGAGCGCATACTTATGACAAGATAGCTGAAATGCTTTTTGAGATCCAGTCATCTTTCAAATTGAAACATGAGCAAGTGGTTTCAACCACTACTGATAATGGATCAAATTTCGTGAAGGCTTTTCAAACATTTGGTTTTACTGACTATGAGCTAGATTTTTGTGGAAATGATGAAGGTAAAAAATATTTTGATCCCATAATATTTATGTATATAAATTTATAACTTGTATGTATGTATGCATGTATTCTCATATGTAATTTTTTTAATACTGTTAAAGGTGTATTGGAAACAACATGTGCTTCTGAAATTTTAAAAGAAGTATTATTACCAGTAAACATGCCGGACGATGAAGGTAGGGAGCTATATTTGCCGCTGCATCTAAGATGTGCCAGCCACATATTAAGTCTTTTAGCAACAACAGATATGAATAATTTTTTAAAAAATTCTCGTGCCAGTAGAATTCACTACTCGGCAATTGCCAAATGTACTTTGTTATGGAATTTATCCAGAAGACCCAAATCACCTGAAGTCATAAAAGATTGCCTTGGACATCAGTTAGTATATCCATGTCCCACAAGGTGGAACTCGCTTTTCGATTCTTGGGAACAACTTATGAAAACTAAATCAAAATTAAATGAATTGTTTGCAAAGTTAAATAAGACTAACACGTTCTCGGCTATAGAACTGGAGTACTTAGAGGAACTCATTGCAATACAGAAACCGATAGCTACGGCTTTAGATTACATTCAAGGAAGTAATTGCTATTATGGAAAACTTTTGCCTACGTTAATGTCTGTAAGAACCAGATTAGATCGACTGCAATGTAACAATTTAAGGCATTTAGGTTGTATTTTACCAAAACTTAGAGAGGGCTTGGAAAGAAGATTTAATAAATTTTTTATGCTGGCACCTGAAGCAAATATAGCCATATTGGCGACATGTTTCCACCCTGCTTATAAAATGCGTTGGATGCCAGAAAGCACCACAGTAAGCGAGAGGCAAAGAATTCAAAATCTTGCAGTAGATGCCTTAGAAAAAAATTACAAGAAGCGTGAAGCAATACCTGGATGCAGCAGAAGTAGCAGTAGTTGCAGTAAAGAAGATGAAGATTTTATTATTTTCGAGGACAACAATATTGATCAACCTCGTAAATCAAATTTGGAGTTAGAGTTCATCAGTTTCCTAAATGATAAAAACAAGGAGCTCGCCATTCTGGAAAGATATCCAAATGTTAAAAGTGCGTTTATAGAATATAACACCAGTTTGTGTTCCTCAGGACCTGTAGAACGATTATTTTCCTTGGCAGGGTTTATTCATTCCCCAACAAGAGGCTGTTTATCTGATGACTCATTAAAAAATCTAGTTTTTCTTAAAGGAAATACCTGTTTTGCTGAATAAAAATTTACAACATTAGTCTTCTATTAGTTTTGTAGAACACATCTGATTTATGTAAGTATGTACATTAGACCATTTCACAAAAAAAAAAAAAAAAAAATTAAAATCCCAATGGCACAAGTTGTTTTCTAATTTTACCTAAAAAAAGGAAAACATGAAAATTGATCAAGCTTTAGGGGTCGCTCAAAATCGATAAAGGCTTTTGTCTACAAAATACCATGTTTCAAAAATACGTTTTTACTTGGTTGATAACAGCTTTTGATACGTTTAACCGATTTTGATCGGAGAAGACATTGAAACATTTAAGACAAAAGTTTCAGTTCTATAACCTTTCAAACTTTGATCAATTTTCATGTTTAATATACCAAAATTTTCCTTTTTGAAGTAGAATTAGAAAACAATTTGTGCCATTGACATTTCAAACTTTTTTTTTTTTTTTTTGAAATGGTCTAATGTACATACATATGTAAATATGTACATTTTCTTTGGTGAATCACATTATCATTATTTAGATAAATAAAAATATGATTTTTGTAAAAACACGTATAAAGTTGAAAATCTGATTTTTCCAGTTGCTGTTATTGAGCTCGCAATGTATGTATACGCGAAATAAAGTATCCAATAACAGAACTATGAATGAATATGTAAGTACATTTTTATGAGACCAAATACAAAAAAGTATTCGTATTTTGTATTTGTATTTTGTATTTGAAATATATAACATAAAAGTATTTTGTATTTTGCATTTCAAATACTCAACTTGAAAGTACTTTGTATTTTGTATTTCAAATACTCAACTTGAAAGTATTTTGTATTTTAAATACATCAAGGCATGTATTTTGCCCAGCCCTGGGTATAACTGTAAAGTTTTATCGTAAGAGACGATTAGCGGCCGTCGCGTATCAGTACCACCAAAATTTATCTTTGTGTCGACGATGTTGAATTTATTAAGATACTTGTGACTACTATTTGTCGAATAACACTTGGATTTATAAATAAATTCATATACATACATATGTATTTAAGTACTTATGTATTAAGAAGCAGGGATGCGATGTCATATTTACAAATTGTACTAACTTTCAAAAAAAAATTTTATTTTTTCAGTACGATTGTACCTAATTCTTTATTAATATTTTTTTTAATAATTGTACTTTTTAATTATCTAAAAATCAATTTACAAAAAGCCAGAAGGTGCACAAAGAATATTAGTTGCTGGGATCTGAATATAAAAGTAACATTTACGATATACTACGTTTATAACCGTTTTTTATTCGATTGTTCACAGTCGATGCAAATAGTCGGCTTCTCTCCTTGGTACGAAAATAAAATTTTCACATTTGCAGACGAATTTGGAATAAATAACATTCCTCCAGCAATTCTTTAAGTACCGGAAAACATCGTTTGATTTACTTAATTTTCTAATACCTTCGAGCTAAAGATTAACCCCCTTGTGCAAAAAAATAAGTGAACGTTAAAACTGGTTTTTCTATGGAAATTTTTTTAAATGTACACTTCAAGCACGCATTATTTTTTGCATAAGGGGTTTAATATATTTTAATGCTATTTTTGGCATGTAATATGATATAAAGAGATTCCAGTAGTGCTAAATGGGTCATTGCGGTGCTACGGTACTTTTGGCATTCAAATAGCGCTAAAATTATACAATTGTACCAACTTTTCCATGGCTGTACAAAAGCTTAAATCAACTACGGATAATTTGCTTCAAAGCTGCCGGCTACTGTTTACTGACTTCGATTATTTTTACTCTTTTAATTACTTGTTTTTTTGCCGATAGTATCAATAGTGGAAAAAACTATCGATATTTCATTTACAACAAAACTATCGATACTATCGATAGTACTATCGATAGTTTTGCAGCTCTACTACGCATGCTGCCAGACAGCAACAGAATACGAAAACTAATGTGTTTTCTGTTTTAAGTGCGTAAATAAAGAGATGGAAAGTGTTAAATACTATCAAGAATAAGTAAAGCCTATAGTACACGGCATGTAAAAAGCCACATGCACATGTGGCGATGACGTCATGGACATTTTCAACATGTTGGTTGCATTTTCTAAAATTACTAATAGTGGCTATATGCCGTAAAATTGTGATACAAAATTTTGTTCGAAAATACAAATGTGACATACTTAGCCGAGTTGAACACATTTTCTGAGGCAGCAAATTTGTAAGCATGTGAATATTTGCATGTACATATGTTACTAGTACACGGCATGTAGCAAATGTAACTTTGTGATGACGTCAAAATTACTTCAGAACCACATGTGCATGTGGTTTTTTACATGCCGTGTACTATAGGCTTAAGTGGTCATGTAAAGCGTATAGAACACGAAATGTAAAAAGCCACATGCACATATGGTTATGACGCCACGGGAAGTTTTCCGCTTTTTTTTCGTAAGTAGTAGTGGCCACATGCCGTAATATTTAAAATGTATATTTCATGAAAGTAACAATTATAAAAAAAAAAGTAAGAGTGCTATATTCTTCTGTATCGAATCTTTTATACCCTTTACCGGTGTGAAAGGGTGGACAAAATTATAATCTTTTGCTCTAGTGCACATGCAATTTTTTAAAATATTTTACATTAACCCTTATTCCACTCAACATTGACGGCACATCAATTCAATACCAAAAAATTGGGGCTTGTTTAGTCGCTCTCGAGATGTTCAAAGACCGTGCTGCTATTTAATAACCCTAAAATAATCTTAGTATTTTACATAAATACCAAGTAAACTGACTTGTTTTATATTTTCCCGTATTTAATAATATTTGATGTTGTAAAACTGTTACTAAACATCCCATTGCAAATGGTATATATCGCGGTATTATGCAAACGGGGGTTTTTTTTAATTTTGTTCAGCAGAAAGGAAAAGTTTCAGGGAAATGAAATGGAACATTTCCTTTAATTTCTTTTATAGTTATGAATGATCTGACGGATAGACGGACATCGCTTATTCATCTTCCATATGCATAAGGATCCAGAATATACATACTTTATGGCTCGCTTATTAAAATGGAGAAATTACAGACGGAATTACCATTTTTGGTAAAGTGTATAAAAAGTTCTTATTTAACCATTGATGAACACAAATAATGGTTATAATTATCATTTTGATCATCCTACCTTTTATAAGTGAGAACTATTTTTTTGGTTATGAATAACTATTATAGAAATACAAAACGTAGTAAAAGACCTTGAAGATAGCCCTGTTTGCAAATCTTTATAATCCTAATAATCCTTATTTTTTCAAATTTAATGCATAAGGTCTGTTTGACCACTTCCTCCGACGTGCAACAATTTTTCCACTAAATCTATACAGATCCGTTAGTATAGGGCAAAATCTAATTGAAATACTTTAAAATATAAGAAGCAAATGATCTCGATGCTGTGCGCATTTCTTGGTTTTATAAAAAATATCCCTTTCAAAATACCTATGTGTATGAAAGCTTTCATTAATATATCTCTCAAAATTTAGACGCTGTAGCCTTCATTGACCCAACAAAACCTTTCAAACTAAATAATTTGGAATTTTCATATACATATGTATATCGAGAAATGTATTTCTTGAAAGGACACTTTTTTCTCCATGAGAATTGGAAGAAATATTTTCTGCAAGACCATTTCCTTCTATTTATTTGGTACTTTTAATGCTAATATAGATATCTACTTATGTTGTAGTTTGATATGGAAACAAGATTTTATGTATGCATATTAAGAATATCTAAAAATGTAACAGGAGAAAGGAAACTATGTAAATAGTTTGACTACAATTTGTCTTTAGATTGTTTGGTATAAAGCGAATTTTCCGCAAAAAAAAATTTTATTTGCCATGTGTTATAAGAATCATTTTAATTGCTACCAAATAATCATAATCTGAGTATAAGCATATTCGACATACTTATACGACAGAGAGTCAATACGCTGATACGCATGTATAGTATTTTAGTTTTTCGCATAACCGAACTAGAGATGCTCTTGTATATTGGAATCGGCTATAGTCATAGTTGCTTGAGAGAAAATATGAGAGCGTACGAATAGTTTGCGCTACAATGATGGTTATACGCAGTTAGTAAAATTAAGGCTATTTATTTAAGTATATTTTTTGAGTGCTCTGATTTTGTATAGATTTCTTCCGAAAAATCTGAAGAAAATCACAAACAATTTTAACCCTGTAAGCTTACAAATAATACTTGAGCACCCATGAAAATACAAAGAAAATTAAATGATTTATACACAAAACAATAAGTTTGGTTTTGTTTGTTTGTAGGTTATAAAATTAAACTGTGTACAAAGCTTAAAACGGGTATAACTCAGGAACATTAAGAGCGTATTCAAAAATTATGTTTCTTATAAATCACTAAAAATAAATTGACCTTTAAATTTGCATCATTTTTTTTCATTTTTATAGAAATTGTAAAATTTATGGAAAAATTACGACAAATTGTAATGTAGGCTACCTAAATGAGCAAATTCATTGTAAAAACATATAGGTTTTGCAGAAAGCTCTGTTGTAAAAGTTTTCTCATTGTGCATTATGGCTTGGTCTTAGCTGACTTATACCAAAAAAAATTTAAAAATGAAAAGTATAAAGAAGTTTCGATGGACATTCGGAAAATTGTAGTTATATTAAGAAAATAAAAAAATGTTACTAAAAAAATCTTGGCTATTTAATTTAAAGCCAGCCACTGCACAAACAAAGAAAAAAGTTTAAAAAAACTGTTTAAAGTATGCAAACAAACCACGTTCAGATCGCTCCCTACATCCCTTCGATAGAATGCAAATAATAAATAATAAATAATAATAATCCAAAACAAAGTGTGGTCAAAATGATTAATTAATTAAGGCTTGTCACAAAAAAAAAAAAAAATAAATAAAAAGCTGTTGTAGTATACTAGGAAGTATTCAAGATCTATTTATCAGGTCAATGCAATCGTCCTGATGATTTGTTAGGTTTACGTTTTTAAACTGTCAAAAGTTGTTTACTTTTTTGACCACCATACACTTTAGTTCACGCTTGCGTATGTTTCTGTGTTTTATAAATTTGGAAGTATAAAAACATTTATTTAAGTGGTCTCTCATTTTTTTAGGGAACTACATATTTTCACCAATGAATGTAAAGATGAGTACTGATTTGGCATTTATTTTGTTGTCATTTTGTGTTAAAATTTTAAAAATGTGTTCAGTGCCACAAAACGAAGCTGAAATTACAAACGTAGCCACCAGTACACACTATTACAATGTCACAAAATGACATAATGTGTATTCAGCATAAGTTATTGGTTTTTCGTGGTGATTAACGAGTTATAGTATGTAGAAAAATTAACAGAATTCTTGTCTCCAGAATGTCAATTAACACGTTAAAATAGGTGATGGATGATATGAGGATGCTTGGCTGCAAGTAATTAGAAATTCCGAAGGGAACTTACCTTCCCAGAATATAAGAGCTCAAGCAAAACCCAACCTTTATGTAAACTAAAAAAGGAACATTAGGACAAGTTGGAAACACTAAAATTTAGTGACTAAATTGAGTTTTGAATGGAACTTTATATTCCCAGAGAAATGCCTAATAAACTTGCATATTCTATACTGTCTACACGGAATACAGAACTCTTACTTCTTTGAGTAATGAGTGAGCAGAACTGAGTCCGTGTAGAATCATTATGCTAATTTAAATGAAGTGATGTAAAGTTTCAGGGAGTTTGGAATAATGCATTTGTGATCTCGCTAATATTTTGCTCACATCTGTAATCGCGGATAGATGCTTTCATTGGTCTAAGTGAAAAATGTAAACACGTCTATTTGTGTATTTATATTTTATCGTTTTTAAATGGCAAATTGTTAAAACAACAGAAACTAAAGCGACGGTGGCGATCATCAATTATAATGTTGTTGCTGGTTGCGGTTATAGATATTAGAGCCCTGCAAAAGACAATTTACAAGAACTTTTAAGACATGTGGGATTTTTCAAATGCCTTACTGCAGCGAAGACTTCTAAAACAAATGCTAAACAACACTGCTGGCAAGACGTTTGTTTTAGTTATTGCAGGTATAGAAGTAAAGAAGAAAATACTTCGTGACGGAAGAATTCGTGATGCTTGCTTCCTCATACGCATGAGCGCGCGTACAAACGTCGTACATGTACGTACGCGCACACGTTGTGTGTATGATCTCTTATTTTTCTGCGCAAATACAAACGCACACATGCATTGACATTAGTTGAATGCACTTGCTTTAAAAGCCACCCTGCAGAAAGTGCGAATAGTGAAATTGTAGTGACTAGGTGTACCCCAGATAATGTAATCGCCGATTGACGTATAACATAGGGTTGTCATTGAAAATCTACCAGTAGACTTTAGCACTATTGAGAAGATAGTTATTTTACGACCGTGTGGATATATTTGAACCAAAGATTCACTAGTAGATTTTAGTGACACTCATGTACATATATATATATATATATATATATATATATATATATATATATATATATATATATATATATATATATATATATATATATATATTTAATATTATTGCACAGCATAATAAAAAAAGTAATGTGAACAATGTGCAGAACAGATGTGCAAACATCTAGCAATGCAAATTTTTTTAAAGTTGGAAGTACTTATGCTTTTAGTATATTTTTTGTAAATTAATCAATTAAAAGCATCAAAACTTTCAATATTGTAAATACATAGGAATTTGCTGGTTTTTGTTAGTTTTATTTAACTTATTTAGTTAGTAAATGGGCACACTGCAGTATATGTATGTGTATGTACTGAATTAAAAATTGCAGTAAGCAGTAAATTTACTGATAACTGAAAAAATTCAGTAAATTTTTACTGATAATGAAATTTAATTTGCATTACCAGTAAAATCGTAGGGCCGTACTCATAATAAAATTGTAGCAAATGGCAAAGTTTTTTTCATTCAAATTTTGAAATTTTTGTATGAAAATAATTTAGCCACTTGGTAGAATTTAATTATGAATACAAGCATTACTGATTACTGAAAATTCAATGCACCTCCTCATAAAATAAATCATTTAGGCACTTTATAAAAATTGCAGAAACAAAAAAAAAATTATTTTTACTGAAATTTTAGTAGTACGAGTACTGCAAAGTGCCCATCTATGGTAAAAGCCTTAAGTACAAATAGTTAATATTGGCTTATGATAACTAAATTAAAATATATAAATGTTTGACTGTACTGTATTTAAGAATCTATGGAAAACTGCATCTATAGTAGTGCAATTATTAGTTGTGGGGGTTTGTGGAGAATTGCTCATATGCAAGTGGAAAACGTCAAATAAAAATTTTGTTAAAGCTTGTGACTGTGGGTTTGCAAAATTTGTATTAAAATCTCCACCCATAATAATTGGCATGAGATGGAGATTGATACCCAATTGTCGTGCACCAGCTTCAGTGTAAGGCAACAGTACATAATGAAGATATGTTATAATATAATATTATAAATTCTTTATAAAGACTGGTATATATCTCTTAAACAAATATTTGATATTTAAAACGCTCTTTTATTTAAAAGTTTGTGTATATTTTATTTATTTTATATTTTTCAACTTTTTAACAAAATTATCCCCACTGGCAACACTATTACACTTCATAAGCAATTTCTATTAAAATTAACTCCTGAAGGTATAATTAAAGATTCGGATGAGTTATTTCTATGCAGCTGTTAAGTTTCTTTGTACTTCTTGTTGGTTTGATTACACTAATCCAATCATACATAGCTCACACCGATTTGATCGTACCCAAAATTTGTGATTGGATTGTAAAAAAGATTTTTACCCCTTAGCGTATAGATGTTTACACATCAAAAAGAAAGCAAACTATTGACGAGTTCATTGACAATATCACCAGAAATACACTAGAACTTTTGTCTCTAACTGTCTCTAACGCATCTCTACTCGCGCATAAAAGGAAAGTTGTCGACATTTTAACTAGTGCAATTGTCGCTGGAGAAAGAGTATTGACATAGAGACATATGGTTCTAGGCTGAGTAGAGGGCACCCATAAACACACAATAGCTTACCATCTACATCTTACACACACACTCAAACGTACAATATGCAAAACATATTTTGAAGGAAATGTGGGGTTAAGTGTTCCCAAGCCACCACTTTTGTTTACTATTTTGGTGACATTGTCAACGGAACGTCTACATATTAATTTTGTTTTTGATGCGTGCAAAATATTTTTTCAGATACACACTTTGCTTCTTCCTAATGTTTTATTGTGAATCTAAAGGTATTGAACAATTCATATTCATATTGTATAAAAATAAAAAATGTGTAAATTAAACAATTTTTAGTGTAATTGCCAATTATAGAAAATTTTTGACACCGTGGAAGATTTTGTGCCATCAGTTAAAGATTTGTCACACTTTCAGATTCAAACGTAAGTGTTTGACTTTACTAATTCAGCGAAACATACAATTTAAATTAATCAGTAAAGTTTTACTTCGGATATTTCCCACAGTGTGGTGATATCATCAATAGTAAATCCGTACAATATTACTATCGACATTTTCACAATATGGTCCCACAAGAACTACCTAGTCAGTATTGACGCAGACCACTGGTAGATTTCGTAGGAAAAGCCTGCTTTAAATGTCAATAGCATTGACCTCGTCAATAGATAATCAGTATAATTTTACTATTGACATTTCCTGTAGGGTAGCAAGCATAAACGAATCAACACTACTTCTTTTGAGTGTTTATTACAAATGAGAAGTCTTCGAGACATTGCTTGTAAATACTCATATACACATACATACACTGAACCAAAAAGGTACATAAATTCAACGAAAAAATTCGTTGATTCAACGAATTTATTCCTTATTTTTCACCTAAGGAATATGTTCATTGAATTCAACGTATGCCAATCATTGGCTTGCTGAATTCAACGTACCAGTTCGTTGAAGTTAAGAATCCATACGTTGAAACCTTACGTAAATTCATTAAACCTACATACATATTTATACTTTGAATTTAATGAAATAGTTCCTTAAATTTAAGGAACCTATTCCTTGACCCAATGAACGCAAGCATTGATTTTATGAATATATTCCTTGAATCAACGTATACATACTTTGAATTTAATGAAATAGTTCCTTGAATTTAAAGACCTATTCCTTGATCCAATGAACACATTCATTGGTTTTTCTAAATTTATTCCTTGACCCAATGCACCTATACATTCAAAATTTCACTTTAATAAATATAATAATAGACAAGTTCATATTAAATTGATTATTTTATTTAAAAATTCATATAATAAGAAATAATTTACATGGTTATATACATATATATAAGTATGTATTTACATAAAAAAATTTGGTTATGATAGTATCATAGTCTACTAAATTATTACTGCCTTATTTATAAAAATTATTAAAGCTTTATAAAGGGTTAATATGGAAATCTGTTTTATAAACCCTTTATAAAGCCTTAATAATTTTCAGAAATTAGACTGTAAATTTATAATTGATGTATAAATTTAAAAATGCACTTGTTAGTTTAAAATAAAACAAACTTAAATTTTTAGATGCTCTCCGACTTATCCAAATTATTCAATATTTCTATCAAAGCTTTATATTTGATGTTGTTATCTTCGCGAATCATTCCGGCCAGTTAAAGAAAACTCCTTCACGTTTCCCAAAAGCAACGCCAAAGTCTTTGTCAATCTGAAATATAGTTATAAATATTTATTTTGCAATAAATACTAAAGTATAAAACAGTAAAGATTTGTATACCCACATATCGAAATCTACTCGGTTTCTTACACTCGGGCCACCTTTTAAAAACTTCGGCTAAAGTGGAAGCTTGATTTACTTTATTAATTCTGCCTGTCAAGTGCTATTGAATTCCTCTGCACTTGAATTGTCATATCTGAGGCTTCTAACGCAAACCTCTGCGTTGGTTCCGAATCTTTACAATTAACATACATAAATATGTATAGCATATGTATAAAATTATACTATCTAAATAGCATCAAAAATAATTACTTACATAAAAATTGTTTCAGGAGTGGATGCACCTGGAACTTATTTTCCAGCTTTAGAGTAGTTCAGCAAGTTCCTGATATACGGGATATTATACAGCTATATTTCTTTTTGCAATTAAAATTAATTATAATCACTTCTTATTATTAACTTACTTTTTGGCACTTTTTTATTTTAAATTTCTTTCTTAATTGCGCACAAACTTATTTGTTCAACGAAGAACAACAACTGATTGCTCTTTGTTTATTTTTTCTTTTCATTATGTTTTTTCCCGTTATAAAACAAGGAAGTAGTACGTTGAATTGAACCAAGTAAAACAAAAATTCAAATCAAAGTACTCGATCATTGAATAAAACATCTTCTTCTTGTTCTTGAAGTCAAATTCAACGTACATTACTTAAAATCAATGAACAGGTTCCTTGAATCAAGGTACACTTTCTTTAAATTTACTAAACTTTTTTCTTTTATTTATATAGGAAAGAACGTGTTCCTTAAATTCAACGTATTATACGTTAAATCAATAAACTAGTTCGTTGTTACATTCAACGAATAATATCAAGGATTGGTTTCAACGTTCAGTTCATATCTGCATAAAAGTTTACGTTGAATTTCAAGGAATATTTTTTTGAAACAACGTATAATACGTTGAATTTCAATGAATTTAAATCAATGAATGCGATTTCGTTGAATTTATGTAAAACTGTTTTTTCAGTGTACATCAATACGTCCATCGTGCTTCGTTTACTTAAAGACAGCATTAGTATTGGTTTAATATAATACATGCAACGAGAACATACTTAAAAAAATTTTTACATTTCAAGATTGTTTACGCAGGCCTCTAGTAGATATATTCACAATGCGATACTGAACGAGTTTTTCCTTATACCTCCATTTTATAACCAGATATTTAAATGTACAAAATCACACAGAAAAAAAGTAAAAACCAGATTCAATTAATAAATTAATTAGTTTTCAAACAATCACATAGTTGGTGGTATTAACTCATCAATTTTGATTTAAAATTGTTTCATATATTTAATTAATAAAATATTACATTAACTCAAAATTCTAATTAATTTATTTTCAATTATTTTAAAAATAGAAAAATATTAATAATGTAAAAAATGCAAAATAAAATATTCATCTAGTTATTGCTAATATCGAAAACAAAATGTTTAAATTAAAATGGTTTATTGAAATAAAAATAAATAAACTATTTTTCTTTTACAAAGTATATGTATGTGTATGTAATGTAATTTATGCATTTACTTAATTCATTGGACGTCGGTGAATAGTATATAATATTCGTCTAATTCGACTATAGTACTCTTACTTGCTTTATTTTCAAAAGGAAATTTCAGCCGTACTTCGAAAATTATGCTTGTTAAGCTTCTTTGGCGGTAATGGCTCGATATCTACATACATTTATAATTGTATAAACTGTAGCCCGTTTCTGTATTTCTCGTATCGTAAGAGTTCTCACATGAAGTGTGAAACAAAAAATTTCGCGTGATTTTTGTATTTGAATGCTAAAACAGACAACACTGGATCTGTTTTCACTGGAATATTTTCAATAACCGAGTGTCAAATGAAAACAAAATGTGACGAAAATATTATTTCAACACAAAAAAAAAAAAAAAAAAAAAATTAAAGAAAAAAATTAAATAAAATAATGAACAAGAATATAAAATTAATATAAAATGCTTGAAAAATGTTGTTTCTATCAACTGTTTCCATATATAACAAATATTAAAAATTTTACAAACCGCCGAATTTTTTCAGAAAAGATGTTATATTTTCTAAATGGCTGGACCGATTTTCTGCAAACATTGCTAAGAACCCTCTCGATCAAGTCATCTTTCAAACAGAAAAAACTAAATGAAAATCGGTCCAGCCGTTTGACCTGTACGTGGACACGGACAGACACACAGATACACAGATGCACAGACGCATAGACACACAGACACACTATAAACTTATAACACCCCTTTTTTTAGTCGGGGGTTAAAACCAATTGCACAAAAAATATATAAAAAAATGTAAACATATAGACTTGTTATACCCTTTACCAAAAAATGGTAAAAGGGTATATATAGGTTTGTCATTCCGTTTGTAATTTCTAGAATATTAATAAGCGAGCTATAAAGTATATATATTCTGGATCCTTATGTATAGGGAATACAAATAAGCGATGTCCGTCTGTCCGTCTGTCTGTACGTGAAATCGGTTTTCCGAAGCTCCCAGAAAAGCTAGAGACTTCGTTCTTAGTCTGGTGGATCAGAAATTGTCGAAATAACATTGGTATTGAAAATCAGCAAAATCGAGCTGACGGTTTTAGAGCTGGGAGACTTAAACTTCATTTTGCCATACAAAATAACTACCGAAAACTAGTTTTTAATAATTTTTTATTAAATAAACTTATTTTATACTTCAGTATGAAAAAAATTGGTATTTCTAACTGAAAAAAAATTAAAAAAAAAAAAAATTGAAAATAAGTTTCCAGGGTTGGAAAACCTTAACTTTTTTGTTATGCAAAAGTAACTTACTAAAACAAATTTTTCCTTTTTTTCTATAAACTAAACATATGGAATGTTCTTAAAAGAATGAGATTGATGTAAGAAATCAGAAAAACAAAAAGGATGATTCAGGGTTGGAAAACCTGCGATTTTTGTGATATATACAATTAACTACCGTAAACTAATTTTTTAATTATTTTTATTAAATAAACTTATTTTATACTTCACCACGAACAAAATTGGTATTTCAAATAAAAAATAAAACTTCAAAAAATTAATAAGATGTTTCCAGGGATGGAAAACTTTAACTTTTTTTCTTATCCAAAAGTAACTTACTAAAACAAATTTTTCCTTTTTTTCTATGAATTAAACATATCTAATGTTTTTAAAAGAAAGAAATTGATGTTAGAAATCAGAAAAATCAAAAAGGATGATTCCAGGGTTGGGAAACTGAAACTTTTTGTGATATAAAAAATTAACTACCGAAAATAAATTTTTATTATTTTTATTAAATGAACTTATTTTATACTTTAGTACGAATAAAATTGGTATTTCAAATTAAAGATTAACCTTCTAGAATTAAAAAGATGTTTCCAGGGTTGGAAAACTTTAACTTTTTTTATACAAAAGTAACTTACTAAAGCAAAATTTCCCTTTTTCTCTATAAATTAAACATATCTTATATTCTTAAAAGAAAAAAAAAATTGGTGTAAGAAATCAGAAAAATCAAAAGTGATGATTCAAATTAAAGATTAACCTTCTAAAATTAAAAAGATGTTTCCAGGGTTGGAAAACTTTAACTTTTTTTATACAAAATAACTTACTAAAGCAAATTTTTCCTTTTTCTCTATAAATTAAAGATATCTTATATTCTTAAAAGAAAGAGATTAGTATAAGAAATCAGAAAAGTCAAAAAGTGTGATTTCAGGGTTGGAAAACCCACACTTTTTGTGATATAAAAAATTAACTACCGAAAATTAATTTTTATTTTTTTATTAAATAAACTTATTTTATACTTCCGTACGAATGTATTTGGTATTTCAAAATAAAAAAGTTAAAAAATTAAAAAGACGATTACAGGGTTGGAAAACTTTAACTTTTTTTGTACAAAAGTAACTTACTAAAACAAATTTTTCTTTTTCTATAAATTAAACATATCTTAAATTCTTAAAAGAAAGAGATTGGTGTAAGAAATCAGAAAAATCAAAAAGGATGATTTCAGGGTTGGGAAACTTACACTTTTTGTGATATATAAAAGTAACTAAGTATAATTAATTTTTATCTTTTCCTTTATAAATTATACATATTTTCCGTTTTGGAAAGAAAAGTTTGGTATAGAAAATTATAAAAATAGAAACTACAGCTTCAGAGCTGGAAACTTTGAACTTTTTTTCTGGATATTAAAGTAACTAAATAAAACATTTTTTTTGAATTTCCTTTTTTTCTTTTTTCACTTAACGCACTTTTTATATTTTTTTAAGAAGTACTATATTGATATAAGGAATCAGAAAAATCTAATATGATGATTCTAGGGTTTGAAAATTAATTTTTTTTTGTACATAAAAATAACTAGGTCAAATTGTTTTTTTCTTTGTGTTTATACCTTATGTATGTGCTTATGTATAGGGTGTTTTTTTGAGGGGTATAGAACTTCGAATTGAAATAAAACACAAGAAAATCGTTTTAATGTCCATCAATTTGGCTTTATTGGAAGGATAATTTTATGCCATTAATGTTTAAATATGATTTCGGGCATGTGGCCGCCGCGGCTGGCTCGAATAAAGCCAATTCTACAGGTCCAATTTTCAACCACTTTTTCGAGCATATGGGGCCGTATGTTGGCAATAACGCCACGAATGTTGGCTTCCAAGTCCCCTAACGTTTCTGGTTTGTTGGCGTAGACGAGCGACTTCACATATCCCCAAACAAAATAATCCAATGGTGTCAAATCACACGATCTTGGTGGCCAATTGACAGGTCCATTCCGCGAAATTATGCGCTCATCGAATGTTTCCTTCAATAAATCGATTGTGACGTGCGCTGTGTGGCATGTAGCGCCGTCTTGTTGGAACCACAACTCATCCACATTCATGCCATCCAATTCGGGAACAAAATAGTCGGTTAGTCGGCTCCAATTGCTGTGCACGGTGGCGAATCGATTAATTCGGGTCCTCTTCAACACTTTGCTCTACAGCGGCAATTGTTTCTTCGGTGCGCACTGTTCGACGTCTCTGCGGATGCGTATTATCACATAGAGTAAACGTAGTACGAAAACGATCCATGGTTAACCGAATTAATTGCTCTGATGGACGATTATGTCGACCATAAAATGGACGGAGCTTGCGGTAAACTTCGCGAACTGAACCATTATTTTCGAAATAAATTTGCACGATTTGCAAGCGTTGTTCTTTTGTCAACCTGTTCATGATGAAATGGCGAACCAAACTAAATATTAATCACTTGACAGCTGACAAAATGGCCGCCAGTTAAAAAAGTGATGCCAACTTAAAGTTCTATACCTCAATAAAAAACACCCTTTACATATATTTATACTACATAAACGCACTTTGATAAAGGGTATATAAGATTCGGCACAGCCGAATATTGCACTCTTACTTGTTAATAATATTTTAGTTACTTATTGCATTAGTTATTTATTACATATATCCTTTCAACTAGTTTATTTTTCATGTTTTTACACACAAAAACATAATTTACATTAAGCATTTTTTCATGAAATTTCATGAATTTTGTTGCACGAAACTTTTTCTATTTGCTAATTGCCTCGCTATAAAACAGAATGTTATATAAAAAAGGACGTAAAAAATCTCTGAGGAATTTTTGCAACTTTTTTGATATAAGTTGCTCCTTCAGGCCTCCTATTAAGTCCTCGTCCAGACTTGCAATTATTGTTGTTGCAATTTCTTAAAATTCTGCTTTGAAATTAAATTTTTTTTATATTTTTTGTTTTTCATACAACTGAAGGAATAAAATTATAAAAAACGTCAAATACAACTAACAACTTGAAATTAATGAATACGAATTTCAAATCAAAAGAGAATTGCCGAGCTCATCATACCATGATATAAATATAGAAGGTACTTCCATTCTCTGATTTTTTCTTGACATTCACCATCTGAAGTATAATTATTTTGAAGTTTCCGGTAAAATCGTGCTACCGTATTAATTTAATATTTCCCCCTCTGTTTCCTGTTTGTTTGAAATTTTTATTCAAAAGTTATTTAAAAATTGTTTTTATAAAATACAGAATGTATAAATTAAACAATAATGCCCAAATTCTGTTCGACGATTGCATCGTCTTGTCTATGGACGAAAAAAAGCCGCAGATTCTTTAATACAATTTTTATTTATTGTTTATGCTAGAAGGTTCGTCTATTTGCTTTATGATTTTGTTCAAAACATTATAACCAACACATATTTTTTCATATATTTTTCAAACTTTTGTATAATAATTTAATATTATTTTTATGTTTTAAAAACATGGTAATAATATTTAAATTTTTCGTTATGAAAGACAACAACCATTTTTGAAGAAAATAATTTAGAGAATTCAAAAACAAGAAAATTATTTTCAAACAAAATTAAAACGTCCTAAATCTTACTAAGTTAGGGCATATGTAGAGAAATAAGAGTGCAGCATTTTTTAAATTCCCTTCATTTCCTGGTGTTCGCCAACAGTGGCTAAGAGCCTATAAGATCTGTGAAATAGACTTGCCAAAAGATCTGACCGGTTATTAAACCAATTTTTTTAGAAAAGGATTTTACAATCAACAAGAAACATATTATGTATATTAAACAGAATGCACTATCAATTAATATTTGTTAAACTTAATGAAAATGCGTTGTTAAATAATCCAAATCATCAATCAATTTGGCTTCTCAATGCCAAATTTAGATAAAAATATATTTAAAAGATTTGTATTAAGCAGAAAACTTAAAAATATGAGATAAGTTATTATATAATCACTTTTTAAACTTCACAGATATGTAGTTATGTATATAACTTTATTTATTCGCAAATTTTTGTTAAGATAATTACACATTTTTGTAAAAAAATTTCTAGGGGAAGACTTAAATTTTTTATTATATGGGAACATTTTTCTTTATTTCTCTCAAAAAACAAACTTCAAAAATACTTATTTTTAAAAACAAAGAGAGAATGGAAGTACCTTCTATATTTATATCATGCATCATACAGTGTACACCTGACCAATCTTCTCACCTCTCCCACCAACACACTCAAGAACTGCTGCAACAAAAATTGCAAGTCTGGACAGGGACTAGCAAATAAAAAATTTTCATACAACTAATTTTATGAAAAAAAGCTTAATGTAAATTAGGTAAAATTCAACAATTCATGTGTTTTTTTTGTTACAGAAACACTTTTTCTCACATCCTTCGAATAATTCCTGCAAAGTAAAGATACAGAAACACTTATGTGAGGAAAGCCATTTTGATGGACCTGAATGTTTATATAGCAATTGCAATTTTTTCTACGCAATAGAGTACCGCAGAGTAAATAATTCCTTCTGCCATAAAAAATCGACTTCAATGCAAAGATCTGATAGAAGAAGATAAGAAGTACGTGATATATAAAAATAAATGTTAATGGTCGTACCTCCGCCCATTTTTTAAATGCAAGATTGTGTGTTTTTCAGAGACCAGGATGCGTGTGAAGTCTTGTAAGTAGAACCACTTAAAATAAAATAAACTTTAATGGGCGTGACTCCCTCCACCTTTTTTTAAGTCAGGATATTTTCTATTTGAGAGCTCAAGGAGTGTGGTAAGATTTGTAAAATCGGTTAAGTAGAACCGCGTGAAATATTATAATGAATTTTGTGGGTGTGTCCCGCCCATTTTTACATTGGGACCAATGGAAAGCTATACCCTCTCAGGCAAAAAAATAATTTTTATAACCGGTCTAAAATGTACCGAGTTATTAAGTAACCCCAAAAAATATGGAGACGAATCGTGCTCCTTTTTTTGAAATCGGTTTAAAAAAGAAGATATTTGAAATCTTCCATTGTACATGCGTTTTTAGCTTTAAAAATTTAAAATGATTTTTTTGACATTGTGTTGCAAATATTTTTTTTTAAGTTAATATTTGCTTAAGTGTGAACACCTAAAACACATTTTTCCAAATAATTATTTGTTATTATTTGCTTTCAGTTTCACCAAACAAAAGTATCACAAAATAAAATATGTATGTATGTATATAAGAAATGAGCAAATATATTTGTAACAAATGTTTGCCAAATGTGACCGTATATTTAGTTTATGGTTTTAGTTTGTGGAAATATTCTGCATTTACCAAATGTCTTATAAATTGGAAAACGTGATTTCATTCTTTTGTAGATCTGATTGAAGTAGTAGCCGTAGTATTCCTTTATTGTAATGAATTGCTGAAGTGAGAACTTGGCGTGTGGTTGGCGTTTGTTATTGTGAAAGTGTACATTATGTTATTGCTGTTGTTTTGTGCAATATGATATCGTTGCCTGCATACTACTAAAAATGTCATTCATTCATACTTTCCTTATGATTCGTACGATTTGATTATTAATTTCAAATTGTTTATATTTTTGTGGTGGCGGCAATAACATTTTTTTATTATTATTTCGACCCGTTTTAATGATACGACTACAAAATTACAAGTGTATTACGTCTGTGTGTGTGTGCGTGAGTGTTGGCGTGCGATCGTGATTGTGTATGTTTGTCGCTTTTAAATATGGCAACTCTATTTATTACGAGCCTTTGTGAATGCAAAATGTTTATTTTTTATTATTGTTGCTGCTGGGTTGCAAAGTGCATTAAAAATTTTATGACTTAAATTCGTGTTATTTTGTGCGAACATTTATGTTTTTTCATAATATTGAACATGTTGCTGTCGCTTTTTAATGTTGTTGTTTACATTTCGGCAAACTTATTAGACTGGTTTCTCTGAGGGCCTGTCTGACCAGCAACTACATATGGGCGATTCGCAGTCTAAGGACGCGACATTTGTACACTTTTAGTTGAGCAAAAAAGAAGAAAGGAATGAAAGATCCAATATACCTATATCTTAAGTGTTTTAAAGCAATGAAAGAGTAGAATATTTAAAAAAAAATGTTGGGCGATAACAATCCAGCGAAATTTTAAGGATTTTTTTATGAATGTGGAAATGAAAGCGAAAGAAGATCCTTTATGTGTAGATTTATGAAATATGAAAACTTTGTTTTAATTTTTTTAATGCGTAAAGTATTAATACGGATGCGACAAGGCAGACACGCAAAGGGGACTAGACAATTTTTTTCCAAGAGAACTAAACGCAGTAACTTTGCCAATATTGATTGAACATTATTTTAAAGGAAATTAAACAATAGCAAATGCTTATTTACTGCTGAAAAAACTAATAAATATTGACTTCAAACTACGGATCCGTCATTAAGGGATAACTGAAAGTAAGTTCAAAAAAAATTCTATTATTAGAACTCTGTTGTACTATTTTGTGGTAATGCGTAAAGTTATTGTTAGTAAAAAAGTTTTACGTTACAAAAAAATAAAAATTATTTTTTTCACAGTCGCATATTTCGGTCAAAAATTTTCAAAAATTAAAAATGCTTTTACATTTATAAAGTATAGCCCCCTTATTCAAAAAATATTTTAATTGAGCTTTAAAGTTCGTAGTAGTTGCCAAGCACATTAAGGCTAACATTGCTTTGTCAAGAAATTGTATTCAAAAGACAACTTTAATTATTTTGTGATTTAATAATAAATTCTGGTAACACCAGCGTGTTCAACAACCATTTCACAGCTTATGATGTACAACATCGAATACAATTTCATTCGAGTATTCAAATAATTTTTCATTTTATTAAATACATTTTTATTATCTTGAAGTTAAGCAATCTAAATTAAAGAATATAAGCTTCTGACATGGAAGCAAAACAGATAAACATTTTTATGAAGTAAAAGTAAAAAAAATATGATGAACATAAAAAAATTATCTCAATTTATTTTATTCGATCGAAATGAGTATTTCAATATCCAGCTTTTTTCGATTCGTTTTGTTTGAATGTACATCACTAAAACATTTTTGTATAATTGTACTCATTTTAATATTTTTTTTTATGGATTTTGCTATGTATTTCGAGCCAGTTGGATAATTTAGTGATGTTTTCCATCACATGACAAAAATAATAAATTTAAAATAAAAGCTAGCACTTCTAGCTTCATTTTCAGATGTAACATGAATCAATATGTGCTATATTAACAAAAATATTTGAGGTACAAAATACACATTTTGGAATTATCAACTTAACCTACCATTTACACATGAAACTAATTGCAAGAAAGTAGCAATCAAATCACGTTTTTTCACTACCACACTCACATTGTTTTCAATTTCCAGTCAGCTTTCAACGATTTTTTCAAGAAAGTAAATTTTTGATGTTTTCAGAAAGTAAAATGAAAAAAGGTTAACAGTGTTACCCCCTCTAAAGTTTTGTACAAATATACAGGATTGTGGTAAATAGTTATTATAAATTATTCTTATTTAAATATTTAAAAAATATTTAAAGAATTATAATATCTTACGTTCAAATATACATGAAGAAGACAATTCATGCCTTTTGAAAACAATAATATTATTACAATATTAACAGTAATACTTATTAACAATTTATTGCCTTATGAATTTGTGTAGGTGACATTTTTGGTAACTCTAATTAAGAAGGAAACAAAACAATTTTTTTCAACTTTACTTTTCGTCGACATTTTTAAAATGAATTTTCACTTTCCTATGAAAATTAACAAGAAATTTTCACGAAAGTCATTTATTTCATTAAAATTTTTATTCATAATGCGTACATATACAGAAATTTCAAGAAAATACTTTCATGTGTAAATGTAGTGTAGTAGTAGCCTTAATAAACGTAGGTGCCTACTTTAGAATTTTGATATAATAATTTTTTTGAATACAACTTTATTTAACATTGCTTTTCAAAGCTTTGTTAAGTTTTTTTGAATACGACCCTAAAGACCTTTCACCTTTATTATTAAAAACAAAACAAAAGCTATTGAGAAAAAATTTTTTTGGTTGACCTTTTCCTGGAATTACCCATACGTACGTACTTGTGACTTCGTTGTGTTTATTTTTAATGATTACTATAAATGTGAACAATATTATTTGATTTTGAAAATGTTTCTTTATGGAAACTCAGTAGTTGTTTGTATAAAATTTTCGTTTCTGAATACTATGGATAAGCCTTCTGTTGGAAAAATGGAATTGTTTTCAGAAACATGTGATGGCTTTGTAAGCCAAATTACATGTGACAATTATTAGGGTTCCGTACACCAAAGGTGAAAGGAACCCTATTGTTTTCGCTACGCTGTCCGTCGCACGCTATTTTCTCACGAACCGTAAGAGCTACAGACCTGAAATTTGTACAGAGTATGTAGAACCTTGGCCGCTACAACAAAAAATCCATGAGAATTAAAAATTAAAGGGTGTTCCAAAACGATGAACGAAAAATGTTAAAATCCCATGTAATATACATACAATTGTATGTACATATGTATGTATTTTGACACTTGAAATTTGTAAAATTAGTGTATTTTTATATAGACTACAACAATTAACACTAAAATTTGAAAAAAATTTAAATTAAAGGGTGGTCCATCAGTTAATACATTTTGACAACTTGCTATATCTTGGAAATCGACAAAATGAAGAAATCGCCAATATAAAAAAAAAAAAAAAATCGCCAAATTGAAAAAACGCCAAAAACCGAAAAATAATCGCCAAAACGCGAAAAACGAAAACTAAAAAATCACCAAAATGAAAAAAAACGCCAAAATGAAAAAAATAAATCGCCCAATTGAAAAAAACGACAAAAACAGAAAAAATTACCTGAATGAAAAAAAAATCGCCTAAATAAAAAAAATCGCCTAAATAAAAAAAATCGCCAATATGAGAAAAAATCGCCAAATTTAAAAACCTCTGAGTTCTCGTGGTACCTTCATAGCGAACAGTCGATTAGAGGAATTTTGCTTACATACTTACCAAACAAACAAAAAATTATACAAAAAAATATTCGTAATAGGTACATACTGACTTTAATAAATAAGCTTTATTGCTTTGCTAATATTTTTTCATAGTAGAAAAATAAAAAAAAACGCAATTAAAGTGACCTTGTACCTCAAATACAAAAAATTTTGAAGTGAGTTCTAACAGCCGAAATGCTTATTTTACAGTGAGTTCTGAAACTCTTAATGAAAACAATATAAATAACAAATCTGATGAAAGTCTTCTTTTAACGGCAAAGCCAATTTTTCGTCAGCGATCAGCTTCGCTTTGTCCAATGTAGTGATTCATTAACATTACAGTTGCCCAGTACTTCTTCATATAAGACAGTAATATCATCCCCTTCAGGGCCGTGTTTATCACTTAACAAAGTTATCACTACAGATAACAGCAGATCAAAACCCAAGGTACAAGTTGGAATGGACAGATATATAACCGTGGTAAAGCGTGGGCGAAGCCCGAATTCTTCAAAAATTTCGTCTGCTCCAAAAATGACTATATATATATATCAGCTCATCCTCAACTAATCGCCAAAACCGCTTTAAAATATTGCAAGATGACAACGACAAATACGAGGTATCTTCGAATAAAACATCCAAGCCGCCACCAATCTATTTGAGAGAAAAAAATTCAAATGCCCTTATTAAAAAATTAATTTCGGTCATTGGTGAGAATAAATTTCACATTGTTCCAATAAAACGTGGCAACATTGATGAAACGAAAATTCAAATTTATGACGAAAAAGATGGTTTCTAAATTGGAAAAAAATAAAACAAGTTTCTACACACACCAGCTTAAGAGTGCTAAAGGCCTGCAGATCGTATTGAAGGGCATAGATTTTTACGTTATTCCCGAAGAAATAAAAGATGCACTCGTCCTCCAGGGATTTAAGGTAAAAAATGTATCTAACATAATAAATAAGGAGAAGATCCCCCAACCGCTATTTCGAGTTGAACTTTAGCCAAATGATATAAAATTAAGAAAAAATGCGACGCATCCAATTTATAATTTAAAATACCTCTTGTACCGAAAAATCATAGTTGAAGAGCCACATAAGCGTTCAGGTCCTGTACAGTGCCATAATTGCCAAGAATATGGCCATACAAAAACATACTGCAATTTACCCTTTGTTTGTGTTGTGTGCGGCGAATTACACGGCACTGCTAGTTGCAATAAGCCAAAAGTTCAAAGTGATGAAAAATGCAGTAATTGTGGAGGTAATCACACCGCTAACTACAGAGGATGTCCTGTGTACTCTTTCGTCAAACAGACTATGGTGCAAAATCCTAAATTAGCTCCAGCTCAATCAGCAAACGCTTACTCCGCCACTTTTGCGCAAATTAGCCAACCAGTCACTTCCCGTGTTTCGTATGCCGACGCTGCTAAGACAAATTCTATTCCATCACGAAATGTTTCACCACCAAATAATTCAACAAATGCAAACTCAAGCTTTAATTTCAGTCGCCTTGAACCCAGTATTGATAATCTGGTGCAAACTATAAATAACTTTACAACAAATATGACTAGCATGATGCAGGAAATGCTTCGACTGCAGAATACACTGCTTCAAGCATTAGTTAACAAACCATGAACATGTTAAAAATATGTTTCTGGAACGCAAACGGCATTCGCCAACATAAAAATGAACTTGAGCACTTCCTCATGGAAAAAAATATTGATATAATGTTGGTCTCTGAGACTCATTTGACTTCGAGAAGTCTTTTTAAAATCTCAAAAATGGGATTGGATGTTATTTCGAGTGGGGAGCCCACTTACTGGCCTACTGACGTACGAAAAATTCCGGATGTTAAAGATTTTGGCGTCATGAAAACCATTTCTAGGGATTTAATTCATGTTGAAGCTTCTCTAGATCTCTCCTCCGATCACTCTCCGACTATCGTTTCAATTTGTAACCCACTAAGACGTGACTTACCTCAACCATATATGAAGATGATCAATAGTGTTAATTGGCTGGGATTCAAAAAATATCTTAGTAGTCATTTTTTTTTTAATGCATGTTTTTTTATTTATTGTATCTTCAAATATGAACTAACAATAAGTATTCAAATCTTAAATCTATAAAAAAATTATTAGGCCCGACCAATGTCGGACATAAGCTTAGTGATAGTTATTAATAATACATAAGTAGTGATAAGCAACAAAAAGAAAAAAGTGTTTTCAAGCAGCTTCATCATTCTAAGCTAACACAAATGAAACTAAAATTAACTCAGGTACATTGGCTGATTGGCAGAAATTCAACACTCTGCCTAGCCTGCAAACTTTTAATATACAAGTCGCTTTTAAAGCCAATATGGTGCTACGGAATTCAGTTATGGGGCACTGCTTCAGCTTCCAATGTCGGGAGAATCCAACGAATGCAAAATAAAATTTTACGTTCGATAACATCGGCTCCATGGTTCATCAAAAATTCAAATATACATCGTGATTTAAATATGCAACTAGTGACTGAAGAAATTGCAAAATACGCAGGCAAATATTTAACAAAACTCGAATCACATCCTAATCCGCTTGCTCGTAATATTTTAAACTTTAGTGGACACATCCGTCTAAAAAAGCGGGACACAAGGGCTCTAACACTCGAGATGGGACTACTTAAAAATACTTTTTTTTCTTTTTTGATTTTCCCTACTTATGTATTATTTATAACTATCACTAAGTTTATGTCCGACAGTGGTCGGGCCTAATAATTATATTTTAGATTTAAGATTTGAATACTTATTGTTAGTTCATATTTGATGATACAATAAATAAATACATGTATATATAAAAAAAATAAACTTAAAACTTTTAGACTTCTGGAAAAAATTCCCAAGACTTAAAAAATTACTCTAGTCTCTTGTTTCCCACCATAACTAATTTAATCAAAAAAATTTTTCCCTAGCTAATAAAGTCTAGTTTAATTATTCTTCTTTTCTTTATAAACTCATATTAATTAAAAAAAAAATATATCATTCAATAAGAATTGAAAATACTGAACTTGAGTCCGATTAATAAATTATTTCTGATAAAAAAATTAGTCTTACCGTAATGTTCAGTCGGCCCTGTTCTCTAAATCGATCAACTTGAAATCGCACGATTTTAGAAAACTAGCTCTGGCAATAGAAATATTTATTTTAGATTTTTTTACTTTTTTATTATATAGATTCTAAAATACCATATCTGAAAGAAAATTATCGTGTATGATTTTAAACACGTCTGCAGGACCATTATTAATTTTTTGAAAACGAGAATATTTTACTCGGATTCGGTTTACAGAACAGTAGTAGAAATTCACTAACTTTTAAAGAATAGTCAAATGTTAATTTTCTCTACAATTATTATTGTTTGCATTAACGATTATATTTATTATTCACTAACTTCTTGTTAACAACTTCGTTAAAATTTAATATCACGTGGCAGCTCTGTTAAAATTAACGAAAAGCACAAAGAGGAATAGAAAATAAATAAATGAACTTGTACTTGTACACAAGCATTTTTTCATCAATCTCTTTACTTTTGAGAAAAAAAGGTTAAATTTAATATTTAAATAATAGCAATATTGTTATTTATAGCTAAAAGTTTTTACATGTGTGTATATTGCTGTAAAATAATTACTTGAGTTCTGCTAAAAGAGCATGTGCTTTAACTGAACAGCTGACTGTTGTCGATTCAATAACACCAGAAAAATTATCGTCGTTTAGTTAACAACAGCACATGTGGCCTAAAAGCGTTACTGCATAGAAAAGACGGTAATTTTGATGTTATTGTTTCTAAACGATACGATTATCGTTAAAATAAGTTAGTGAATTGAACTACAGGCCCTAGTATTTAGTCAAGTTAACTTAAACAAAACCAATGTAAGACATGTAATTATTTTGCTTTTGAAACAATTGATTCCTATTTTGATAAGAATTTAGTTGTTGTAAAGCTTTATCTCTTGTGCTAGTGCTACCACCTTATTATTTCACCATCGCATTCATAAAGTGAATGACGACACTGATCAAGGAATGTGTACATACAGACTAAAGTAGCCAGTACAAAATTAAAAAAATCCCGCGAATTCCCGCCCAAATTTCTCGGGATTTCTTTCCCGGAAAATTTTCGGGATCCCACATGAAAAACACTAAAAGTTTGACAAAGTTTTCTCATATATCAATTTTCTATTATTAATAAACACTTATGTACATGTCGTGATATGAAAATAAAGTTTGAATTAATGACAATAGTTTACTTAAATTATTTTTTTTATCTCCTGAAAATTGCTTAAAAATGATGATTGACTCTTTAGCATTTTATAATACGATAAATACATGATATTCTGAACTGCTTTCTTATTTATATTTTTACGTTTAAATTTTATTAAACGTGTGAGTTCTTTTGATTGCTCAAAAATAAAAATAAAAAACACACAATTTTTATTTGCTACTGTTCTTCCTTTTTATTCTTAAGTACTTTTTACTGTTATTATCCGCCGCACGAGGTCTTAACTTTCAACGAAGCTGGCTCGACTACTTTCTGATTAGCACTAACTTAACGATATCAACTCGACTACTTTCTGATTAGCACTGAACTCGTTTTCACATAGACTGCCTCTTTTTATAGTACAGGAACTGGTTCTCGAATGTTCGCCCGATAGATGGCGTAATAACATGTCTGTACTTAGTAATGGCATCTGTATTGTCATTTACTATTGGTAGCCAGATGTTCAAACAGTCCTCTAGCACGATCGGGAAACTTCATGTTGCTGCTTCTAGGCGTTTGTAGATAATTCGATTGGCCGTTATTTTTTTGAATTTCAAAGTAACGACTCTTATGTTGGCAATGCGGTATGCTACTGGTAGTACAGGGCGGTTATCCTAAGTGCTCGCACTTTTATTTGTATGTGTGTATGTCTGTAGCTATGCACACAATTATTGTTGTTGCTATAGTGTTTGCACGTGAATATGTGTGTATGTTTAGTGCTTTAGTTAAATACTTCTACATAGTTCTATGCATAAACCCTGTAGTAATATTTTTACGTAACAATATTAAAAACATAATTGCATAATTTTTTTTTATATTTTAGATACTCAAATGCTTTGAAAAATATGTCATGTAACGAATGTAACGTTACGTATCAACTATTGCTAGTATAAGAGACACTAATAAAATAATTTCAACGCAATAAGCACTAACGCAAAGCGAATCTAGTGCAGATCGATCTAAGGTTTTGTAGTTTGGAAAAATTGTGACTCATTTCGCAGACTTTTGCACTTTCATAAATGCGAATCAACACCACTTCCATTTTTCGTAACGTTCGTATCACTTTTGGTTGCTAACATCTTGGAACCTTATTTGTGCAAAAATACAAAATTTACCACTTAATATAGAGCTAGTCCAATGCTGATTAAAAATTACAATATGAACAAATACTTGCCCAATTCACAATCTTGTGCAAATGTTTTTGCATCGTAGCATGTCCAAAATGGTATACTATATTGATTCTCACCACTTAACAAACTACAAAATTTTGCACATGCTACGATGCAAGACCATTTGCACAATATTGTGAATTGAGCTACTATTGTTGTCTTAGATTTTCTACCCCATTTAAGGTGTACGACGGTAACATAGTAACTATTTAGTATACACTATAGTTTTCTAATTTATTTCGTTATTGGGATTTTTTCGGTTATTAGTTTTGACATCTTATTGCGTTTTAATCGTTTTTGGCGGTTTTTTTTTCTCGTTTTGACGTTTTTCCGGTTTTAGGCGTTTCTTTATTTTGGTGATTTTTTAATTTTGGCGATTTTTTTCGGATTTCGGCAATTTATTTTAGTTTTGAAAATAATTTTTAATGTGGCGCTTTTTTCGTTTTGGCGATTTTTTATTTATTATTATTATTATTTGTTATTTTATGTTATTATTATTTGTTCATTAATAATTATCACATGTAATTTGGCTTAAAAAGCAATACGAACCTTAGCCCGTTCAAATCACAAATATAGAAACAAATGGAGTTCGAATAATAATTAAAATTAACTAAAATTAATAGCCATGGGCCTGTGGCAAAAATTAAAAATAAAAAATATACTTAATAGTAACAAACCAAAAAAGTTTGTCTTAAGTAGAACAAAAATAAGCAAATTAACTAACATGTGCATAATTAGTAAAGAACAAACGACAATGGTAAGACTGTTGTAAATATAGAGATGGTAAAATTGAGCTTTCATTACAAAAAAGCTTTCAGCAAATTGAAATAAGATGAATCAAAACAATTCACACATTCCATTTACAATAATGCTAAGTAATTATATAAAGCAGAAATCTACATCTACTGACACCACACACAGTGGACCAAACGCAAAAGAACGCTGATGATGAAGGTTTAGTGGCCTTCGAAAACGGCTGGCTGTTCCGTTCAACTATGTGTTGTTAGTCAGAATATTTACAACAGACTTTGGTGTTATTTGTTCATTAATAATTATTACATTTAATTTTGCTTAAAATGCAATACGAACCTTAGCCCGTTCAAATCACAAATATAGATTTTTTTTTTTTTTGGTTTGGCGATTTTATAGTTTTGGAATTTCAAATATTCCGCAAGTTGTTAAAATGATATTGTCAAAATTACATTGACTAATAGAACACCCTTTAATTTAGATTTTTTTTAACTTTAACTTTACAAATTTCAATTGTCTAAATACATATAATTGTATGTATATTACATGAGATTTGAAAATTTTTCGTTGCTCGTTTTGAAACACCCTTTAATTTATAACTCTCATGTATTTGCTGTTCTACATACTCTGTCCAAATTTCTTACCGTTCTCAAGAAAATAGCCAGTGACAGTGACAGACAGACGGACTGCGTAGCGAAAACAATAGGGTTCAATTTCACCTTTGGTGTACGGAACCCTAAAAATGTGGTACAAATAAAAATTTCTAAAATTTGATTATGTTGTAATTTATTGTGAGAAATAAGCAAAAAAGTAATTATTGCTAGTTGCAATGACGACTTGTTGATTTTGTCTAGTTGAATTTTGTAGACGCTTGGGCAACTCATCGATAGACTTCAACCAAAATGCTTTTAAAAAAGCTAAACAGCTGAGTTGCAATAAATGGACTCAGGTAGAACTCGTTCACTAGTTAATTTTTTTTTCTCAAAGCTATAATCAAACCGTCTTAAATTATATGATTTTGATCATAGGTTTATCTTAAATATGAACTAGTGGACGAGTTAGACCCAAGTACGAGTATACAAATACAAAAGCACCTTAAAACTTATTGAGTAAATGCACAAACATAGATACATAGCTCAAAAGCTGCTAGACAAACATACATATTAATAATCTAACGAATGTAAAATTCTGATATTCGCCAATACGAATATATATGCGAATACGAATATTATATGTGAAATTTTTAGATATTAAATTGAGGTTTCTATTTACGGCTACAAAATTATATATGAAAAATTTTTTATGAAAAAGAAACTCATACTCCTGTACCTGGATTCAGTAACTTTTATTACGATAATCGTATCGTTATAATAAATATAACGAAAATTTATCGATTTTGCTATTCAGTAACATATTTTAACGATATTCGGTGTCGGTTGGAGAAAAAAAATTAAGTCACAAGATCTAATTTGTTAAGTTTTTTTTTAATTATTCTTTGTGCTTTTCGCTTGGTTTCACATTTTCTATACAGAGATACCACATAATATTGAATTCAATGGTGAATAAGATAAAGCGAGAGACTATCGTAAAAACGATAATACAGAATCACATTATCGTTATCGCAAGCGAATAAATATGTCGATAAATATTACGATGTTCGGTTCGCAAAAAGTTACAGAATCCATGTACTGTTCTCATATAGTTAAGTAAATAAAAACTATTCAAAATTGTAATGGTCATCATTAAATAATATTTAGAAAATTCTTTAAATGTATTAATACAAAAAACTATAGTAGACTATTTGGCGGAAAAACTAATAGCAAATGACGTCGATAATCTAAAATTGTTCCAATAAAGTTGGATAAAGAACAGGATTTTTAGTCAGTGTTGGTTTTAGTTTTATTTACACACCTCATCGTAATAGGGTTGATGGAGAATAAGTTTCTTTACTTTTATTTTTTAAGTAAAACATTCCTCTGTATATAGATGAAAAAAAAAAAATATTTAAACTTTTTTAATGTTAATTTCACAAGAAGTTTAATTTTTTTGTTTTGAATTGTGTTGTTTGATTTGAATTGTTTTTAACCCCCGACCAAAAAAGTGGTGTTATAAGTTTGTAGTATGTGTTTGTGTATCTGGCTGGACCGATTTTGATTTAGTTTTTGCTGTTTGAATTGGAGTAATTTTTTTTTTTAGTTATTACAAACTAGTATACAAATATTTTTATGCAATTTTTGTAAATTTCGTTCAGGATTTATGCATTAATTTATTTTATTTTTGGAAAAAAATATTCGCTTAAATTAGCGAATACGAATACATATGCGAATAGATAAAAATTGACGAATATTCGGGAATTTTAATACGAATACGAACCTACTTTTGACAGTTTAGTGCAAACTATAAATAATTTTACAATAAATATGACTAGCATGATGTAAAAAATGCAACGAATGAAGAATACACTGCTTCAAACATTAATTAACAAGCCATGAACACGTTAATAATATGTTTCTGGAACGCAAGCGGCATTCGCCAACATAAAAATGAACTTTCTTACGGGAAAAAATATTGATATAATGTTGGTCTCCGAAACTCATTTGACTTAGAGCAGCCTTTTTAAAATTTATGGCTACACTATATATGATACAAAGAACCCAAGAGGAAGAGCTTGCGGTGGATCAGCTATTCTAATAAAGTCAAGACTCAAGCACTATATTCTTGACAACATTTGTGAAGAACATCTGCAAGCAACTAAAATTTGCGTCGACAATTTTTGTACGAATTTCATAATATCTTCAATTTACTCTCCTCCCAGATTTTCAATCACTGAGAATCAATGTGAGGATTTCTAAAAATCTCTTGAACTTTGTTTTGTAGCAGCTCGCGTCTTGTTACACCTAGAGGTCGAGCGTTGTTTAATATTATTTCAAAAATGGGTTTAGATGTCATTTCGAGTGGGGAGCCTACTTAGTGGCCTGCTGACGTACGAAAAATTCCGGATGTTATAGATCTTGGCATCATGAAAAATATTCATAGGGACTTAACTCACGTGGACCCCTCTTTAGATCTCTCCTCCGATCACTCTCCCACAATAGTTAAAATTTTCAACCCACTAAGGAGTGATTTAACTACTCATATGTAAAAATTATTAATGGAGTCAACTGGCTAGGATTCAAAAAATATCTTAGTAGTCACTGCGTTGAAAATATTCAGCTAAAATTACCTGATGATATTGAATTTAACATTGAAAATCTTATCAAAAATATTAAACAGGCTGCTGAACATGCGAACTTCTCTCGTCCGCAGACTGGCTTTAATATAATTTACTCTACAAGAATTTAACGTCTTGTATGTAAAAAAAGGAGAGCTAGAAGAGAATGGCAACAACACAGATCACCCCTAAATAAAATCAGACTTAAAGAATGTACTAAACGACTCAAAGAGCTGCTATCGTCGGAAAAAACTTCACTACTGGAAAAGTATTTAGAAGGTCTTGATGTAACAGTAGTAGTGAACTGCCAATTCGGGCGCCGATTAAAATTGTTAAATTGTGGCTGAAATTGTTAAATTGTTGCTGAAATTGTTAAATTTGGGTAATTAAAATTTGAAAATTGTTAAATTCTTGGAAATTTGTGTTTTTTTGTTTACATAAGGAGTTTTTTGTTTACATTATGAGTTTTTTGTTTATTAGGAGGTTTTGTTTACATTAAGTGTATGTCTATCTGTTTGTCTGTCTGTCCGTCTGTCGGTCTGCCTGACCGTGGATGTTTGTGTATGGAATATTTTGTGTGAATGTATTAAGGCGGTTCATAGTTTGGCGGTTTTTATGTGTGTATAAACAGGCGAGGAAAATCATGAAAATGAATTTTGCTAATACCAATGGTGAAATAGTGATTATTAATTTTTCCTAATGCCTACGGCAATGCATGATAATTTTTCCTAATGCCGGGCAATACATGATTATTATTTTTTTCAAATGCCGACGGCAAAACATGATTATTATTTTTTTCAAATGCCGACGGCAAAACGTGATTATTAATTTTTCCTAATGCCTACGGCAATTCATCATATTTTTTCCTAATGCCGGGCAATACATGAATATTGTTTTTTCAAATGCCGACGGGAAAATGATTTTTCCTAATGACGACGGGAAAACGTGAAAGTTATTTTTTCTATTACTCCCTAGGTGTTGCTAGACTGTGGGAATTTAACGCTGACCATGATTTGGGTGGGCAGGGTTGTTGACGTAATATGTATCCATGGGGATTTGTGGATGTGTCTGTCTATAGTAGTTTAAGGCTGATCGTGATTTGAGGTAGGTGAGGATGTTCTTGAGGTAAATTGGTTATGTGTATGTATGTATGTATGTATTTTTGTAAGAATTTAAGATGATTGTGATTTATTAGGGGCGAGGTGTTCTTGTAATATGTAGCCGTGAGAATCTATGTGTATAGACGTCTGTAGAAGTTAAAACTATCTGTAATTTTAGGTAGGTGAGAGTGTTGTGTTGTTGAGATTAATCTTATATATTGTATATGTATGTATGTATGATCATGGGAATTTGTGAATGTATATCTGAGGGAGAATTTAAGGCTCATGATTTGCAAAAGGTGGGTTGTTGTTGAAATTTTCTTGGATATTTCTTATATGAATTCTGCTATGTGTGTGTATTTGAGGTGGTATTTATATGTAGGTAGAAATAAATTGTTTTCAATATCGACATTTGGTACTATAAAATACTACCATATATCTGGACTTCCCTATTCCTAGTATGTTTTTATACTTACGATTGCTTTATATTTTCTCATGCTTAAATTTGTCTCGCGTTAAAGTCTGTCTGTGTGAAATTTGTTTATATTACAGATTTTTTTTATTTAACTACATCCGTCTTCTTTGACTGAAAGACTTTTCTGCACACAGAGAAAAACCAACTTGAAATTAGTAAAAACCATGCTGAATTAATAAGAACCATTAACAAAGGTTTAGTCATATTAAAATTTCTAATTTCAATATGGACAAAATATTAATTTACAGTATTCATTTATTAAACTCATTAGTTTGTAGATATCTCAATATACATTTTCTATTATATTAAAAATTATTGAATTAATGTGACGAATTCTTATTTTTAAGCTGCAGATTTTCCCTGAGTGTATGGATTGTTTATATTTGCATTGTGCTTTAACTAAACGACGCTTCATATATTTTCATGATGTAGATCTAATAAATACTTAAGCATTGATAAGAAATTTGATATGTATACATACATATCTACAAATTGATTTTGTGTATGTATGTATGTATGTATGTATGTATGTATGTACATATATATGCACATACAAATAAGTGTTCAACTCAATCTTTGAATACATTTTTTATTTTATTTTTTGTCATGTGATGTCTGTTGTTGGTGAAATTAAAAACATTTTATTTTTTATCTGCGTTTACTTAAAAGTTTGTGAGGATTTTCTGTTTTAAGTAAAACTGAATTCCTGAAGATATGTACTTACATACTCTATAGTAATAGTAACTATAATAGAAATATTTCTTATACTTAATTTACATTTTTTTAAAGTTGATGTAATGTTAGTTAGTCAACGTTTGACATTTTTAGGGTATAAAATTTTTTCTAGCTATAGCCGTCTACATTTATTTTGGAAAGCTTGCTTTGCTTTTTAAAAATGTATAAACATTTTTAAATGAAACTGATCCGGCATTCCAGCTTAGGTACTGATAGTTTTTTTCTTGTTAGTTAACTTACTTATTTTTTATTTTTTATTGATAAACATTGGAAATCAAAAGGGAGTTTTATATTGTAATTATTATTTTCATAATTCTTGAAAACAATCGCTGCTTTTTGTTTTTTTTTGCGATGAAATCGTTTGAATTACTTTTGAAACTTTACGCGTTTATAAAAATTATGTTATTTTCTATATTTCTTAATTTATAAGACTTTTAAGCTTTGTCCTTTAGTGGTTATATATTCTATTATACGATTATGAATAAGAATGCAGTAAGCTGATGTATTTGCTTACTGCTTCAAATTAAAATTTTATTCAATTGAATAAAATGAGCTTTTTTCTTAAACTCTGATGCAGTTAGAAGCGCTGGAGATTCTTTCATATAACAGCTTTTTAGGAATTTTTGATACATAGTTAATTATAGAATTGGATAACATTTATTTTTAATTTTTATGTTAAGAAGTACGGATATGAGATTGAATTTAAATGTACTTTTAAATTAGTTAAATCATAATGAACAAACATATTTTCTTCTTGAATAGCGATCAACAGAAAACGAACTCGTTTTCATATAATTTAGGTATACCCTATCGACGGCTCCTCTAGGATACAAGATGACTTTGTATGACGAAATTTCTGTTGCTTTATACTGATAATATGTTTACATTAATAAGGTACATATACATATGTTTATTTTATATAGGGTGAGCACCTATGGCTTTTATATAATGTTCTATATGATTTTTTTTTTCATTTTATTAAAGCGCACCGTATTGTATATATATTTCTGGAATGTTTAAGTTTGTTTTGTGTGCCCATCGGAGAGAGTGTACGTATTAGTTGGTTAGTCAGTCTCTATTTTTATTTATTTTTTTTTTCTTCTAATGTGCCACTCCTTTTTTCAGATTTTACTACTTGGAATAGAGAATTTTTGTATAATTTTTTGCTGGGTATATACATTACGTATGTAGAAATTAGTTTACATACAAAGAAATGCATGTTAAATAAACAACTATTGTATCAAATCGATCTCAAATAACTCAGTTACTTCTACCAGCAATTCACCATCGGTGTTTTCATAAAGTGTTAGAAACAATGAAATATCTATGTTTTGAGAGAATTTTTCCCCTCAAGTATTTCTACATGAGGTTTGAGGGGTCAACCACTGTCGCATTCATATGTAATGATTATTCACTTAAAAAAGGTCATCATCACCATCAATCATCTCCGTATACAATACATTCATGAGTTGAGTTGATCCCGATACAATTGCTGTCTCATCACCTTCTAATAGCTTTATATATTTTGCTAGTATGTATGCCTTAGCATGCTTCTATGGATAGTGACGTAAGAGTTCGAGATGTAGAGTGATACAATTAAAAATCTTTACTATTAGAATTTACCAGTTCGCTCTTTTGAATTTTTTACAAGGTAGATACATATGTATGTATTTCATTGACCACAAAATCATAAAATTTCTTTGCTTACAAAATTGTATGACGTGAGGATTTTTTTTTTTTTGAAATTATACATGCTTCGGCATGCTTTCATTTTTTATTTTTTTTCTATAAATTTATTTAATACTCATACAGATAGAAAGTAAGATATGTTTACTGTAAATTTTAAAATTTATGCATGCTTCAGCATGATTCTAGTTGAAGTCTATATTCATTCACTAAGTTTGTTTGATACTTATTCATACACATGTACATTTTTAAAGATTGGATATCAAAGCCCAATTTCCGTAGTTTATCTATATTTTCTAAAGATCTGATAGCTAAAGAAATAAATAGAGTGACGATTTTCTATAACAATAATCCCATTTTCATATTGTAAAATTTTGCGTGCTAGCGCTTTCGATGGGAAAATGTACATACAACTTTATAAAAAGTGATAATATGATGTGCTGCTGAATATTACACTATGTTATAGTTCATTTTAAACACTGAAGTTTTACCAATATTTCATTCAGACCATCAAGTTTAGAGAATTCCACTACATTTAGTTAATTACCTTTCTTAAAACCCATCATTCCTAATCAATCCTACAAAAAACTAGATTTTTCGTTTTAATTTTATATTTATTAAATTCAACATTCATTCTTCAATCTACTTTATACTATATTAAGCAGCTTTTTCTCATTTTTGGAATGTTTAATCGTAAACATGTTAATGGTGAGATGAATTTTTCTATTTTATACACTAAGTAAATCATTATATATACCAATCCACTTATATGAACCATTAAAGCTAATTCTTTTCACATCATTCCTTTCAATGATCTATTAAATCATTCTAGTATTGTTGTTTTCATATTAAGTAATGTTTAATCTTCTATTTATGTATGAGTTTTCCAAAGTATTTATTAAAAAATTCTTTAGAATCATCTGTTGGTAAGTTTTTTGGTACCCGTACCACTTCAAAAATATTTTCCATTCCCTTGGTTTTTAGAGTGCAGCTTTTATTTTCAGCTGTACTAAACTTTGAGAATGTGTCAATTACAGTCAAAAATTTCTATTTTCTGTAGAATAGTTCTCCATTTCACCTAACTTAGCTCCATAAAACTTTATATATTCCTTTCATTGCATCTCTACAAGCACAAACAATTGTTGAGATTTAATATGGAGTTCGTTTACTAAATTTCTTTTTAAAGACATTGAGTTGTTTCACAGATTTTTTCAAAAATGTTGTGATCTACATGTTGCACTTTCAGCTATTTATACTAATATGTATACTAACATGTAGTTAATTTTCTAATCTGTATATTTAATCGTAAAATCGTCAATTTGTTTTTAATTATTTAATTTTTAGAATTGCTTTTGCAATTTTATAACTGTCTTCTTTCTCTAAATTTATTTCACGTTGTAGTTCCTCAATTGGCATTTAAATATATTCTTGAATATTAATGCTTTAAGCTATATTATTAATTTGTCTTGTATTTTATCTTCATTCAGTTTGATGTAACTATCAACAATAGTTTGAATCTAATTCATTTCTGCCTTCCAATACTGATAAGTCAGTATAAATGTCTCCAGAATTGGAAGTCTATGAGTAAAAATCATCGTCATCATCATTTTCAGTATTAGCATCATTAAATAAGATGGTATTATCAAATATTGTTTCTTCTGCTAGTTTCTTTGGGGTACTTGTCCATATCTTGAGTAAAGATTTCTCAGGCTTTAAACTTGTATATTTTCAACTTCTGTCTTGATTTTACTTTCCTCTTTCATAAGAATTCTTTTAATGTTTTTAGAACTATTTTTGAATTCTTCTGTTATAGGTTTAAATATATCTTTTAGTTGTTCACTTGTATCTATTTCACCAGTTTTTATACTAAGAAGCTTTTTCTTCATCACATTTCTTGTCAACACCAAATGCTTTAAATCTTTCTCATCCATGTTCGCTAACAGCAAATGACAGGTATCAGCTACTAGATCAAGTTATCAGGAGCTGGTCTGGTTTCCAGATCAGCTTATCAGGAGCTGGTCTGGTTTTCAGATCAGCTTATCAGGAGCTGGTCTGGTTTTCAGATCAGCTTATCAGGAGCTAGTCTGGATTTCAGATCAGCTTATCAGGAGCTGGTCTGGTTATCAGTTCAGCTTATCAGGAGCTGGTCTGGTTATCAGATCAGCTTATCAGGAGCTGGTCTGGTTTTCAGATCAGCTTATCAGGAGCTGGTCTGGTTTTCAGATCAGCTTATCAGGACCTGATCTGATTTTCAGATCAGCTTATCAGGAGCTGGTCTGGTTTTCAGATCAGCTTATCAGGAGCTGATCTGATTTTCAGATCAGCTTATCAGGTAACAGATCAGGCTATCAGGAGCTGTTCAGATTTTCATATCAAGATATCTGATTCAGATTTAGTTATTAGTATACAAGTAGCTAGCCATTTATAACATTTATATAAATGGAGTTTAAGGTCAGATGAAATACGAAAAAGTAAACTTTTATGTACTAAAATTATTTTCTATAACGATCATCGTTTAATTCACTATCTTTGCTTATAATAAAAAATCCACATTCATCCTTTCAACATGCTTTATATTTTTCTCACCTTACTTAAACATTAAAATTACATTATGATGATCTCTTATTAAATGTTTGGTGATTCTGGTGTAAGTTTTAATTTCCTTTTTTCTTTTTTTACTTAACACACCTTCTATGTATTTTTAAGAACTACTATATTGATAAAAGGAATCAAAAAAATCTAATATGATGATTCTAGGGTTCGAAAATTAATTTTTTTTTGTATATACATACAAGTAACTAGGTCAAATTATTGTTTTTCTTTGTGTTTATACTTTATGTATGTGCTTATGTATGTATCTCTCTACTACATAAACTCACTTTGGTAAAGGGTACATAAGATTCGGCACAGCCGAATATAGCACTCTTACTTGTTTTTTTTTGTTTATTATTGTCTGGAGAAGACTGATATGAAGGAAAAAATTGAGAAAGTAGCGTGGAACAGAATAAATCGCGAAAATTTTCACTTTTGGTATTTTGTCTGTCTTAGATAAGAGTGGCCTAAATACAATTTAAAGCCTACTCAGTTTCTTTCTAAGTGCGAACAAAGTCGCGGGAAAATACTTGTACCAATATGAATACAAGGGTAAAATCTGGTAGCACAGCTTGCTCTTCGATCGTTTGTGGAAACTGTACATCAGTCCCGAAATGGGCTATTAGAAAAAATGTTTATATTATGTACCTCCCTTCTGCAATTTCTAAATTAGTTTCTCTTTTTTAAATATTTTATATTAACTATTTTAGTTTAAAATGTCTGTCACAATTCCTATGATTGTCTACATTCCTACGGTCTAATTCATAAAAAATATTAAAAGTAAATGCACAGTAGTGTGTTCAGGTAAAATTTTCCCTAATAAGATATACTTGTTTTCCCATTAGAATCAATAATCAAATAAAATCTTCAACATTCACATGTGAAATACCTTGGTTAGGGTGGGGCGATTAGTATGGAAGGAAAAAAATTGTACTGAGCAAAAAAGTCCACTAGACCATACGTCTACGGTGAAAATCGAGCTTCCAGATTTTGACTTGCAGTTTTTCTCAGACTTTTGTCACGTTTTTTTTTTTTTTGATATTTTGGCCTATAACAGCCAAATCATTGAGATTTTCGATGCAATACTATGACAAAAACTGTAGCAAAGACAATAGTTAAGAACTCTGTAGTACATCGCGAAAGCATTGGAACGCTCCTTCAGGCAGTTTTGGCCTTATGAATGTGCAAATTTTTCGTGAAAATATTGATAAATTACAATTTTCAGTTGTTCATAGCGCAAAATCATAAAAATTTTCTATTTCTTATTTTTATTCTATTTTTCTATTTTATTCTATTTTATTCTATTTATTTTATTTGTTATTTTGTGTTCTTCTATTGTTTTCAGTTCATTTGACGCAATTTTGTTAGTTTATTGTAAACGATCACAGCATCAAATAGACATAAAATTAAATACGCATTTTAAAATATTTGCCGCAAATGTAAGTTTTAGAAATAATTGTTTCGTGTATAAACTGTGCACTGCTAATAAAAAACATTTTTCTAATATAAGATATAAAAAATATAGATAATCCAGTGGATTCTGATAATACAGAGAATGTGGAGATGGAGACGCAGCCAGAATCATCAGCGTCATCATCAAATCTAGAACATATGCCTTCGCAAAACGTATTGGCATTCAGTTAAGAGGCTGAATTAGACGATATTTAGCTTCCAACTATGAGCGAAGTCTTGAAACATTATTTTTTCTTGGCCGCTCGTTGCAAAAACGCAAATAAAATTTTTTTCATATGACACATTCACCCCACTCGTTTGCGACAAATTGATACAAATTTGGAACAAATTAAATATTGAGGTTATTGAAAAAACAAGTAAGAGTGCTATATACCCATTACCAAAGTGAGTTTATGTAGTATAGAGATACATACATAAGCACATACATAAAGTATAAACAAAAAGAAAAAATTAATTTGACCTAGTTACTTTTATGTACAAAAAAAAACTTAATTTTCGAACCATAGAATCATCATATTAGATTTTTCTGATTCCTTTTATCAATATAGTAGTTCTCAAAAATATATAGAAGGTGTGTTAAGTAAAAAAAAGAAAAAAAGGAAATTCAAAAAAAATGCCTTATTTAGTTAATTTAATATCCAGAAAAAAAGTTCAAAGTTTCAAGCTCTGGAGCTGTGGTTTTTATTTTTATAATTTTCTACACCAAACTTTTCTTTCCAAAACGTAAAATATATATAACTTATAAGTGAAAAGATAAAAATTAATTAGACTTAGCTACTTTTATATAACACAAAAAGTGTAAGTTTTCCAACCCTGAAATCATCCTTTTTGATTTTTCTGATTTCTTACACCAATCTCTTTCTTTTAAGAATTTAAGATATGTTTAATTTGTAGAAAAAAGGAAAAATTTGTTTTAGTAAGTTACTTTTGTACAAAAAAAGTTAAAGTTTTCCAACCCTGGAATCATCTTTTTAATTTTTTTAATTGTTTTTTTTTTATTTTAAATACCAATTTTATTGGTAGTCAAGCATAAAATAAGTTTATTTAATAAAAATAAGTTTTCGGTAGTTATTTTTTTATATCACAAAGAGTGTAAGCTTTCCAGCCCTGGAACCGTTCTTTTTGATTTTTCAGATTTCGTGCACCAATATGTTCCTTTTAAGAATATAATATATGTTTAATATATAGAGAAATAAAAATTTGTTTTAGTAAGTTACTTCTGTATAAGAAAAAAGTTAAGGTTTTCCAACCCTGGAAACGTCTTTTTCATGTTTTAACCTTTTTTTTTTTAATTTATAATATCAATTTAATTTGTACTGCAGTATAAAATATATTATATATTACAAAAAGTATAAGTTTCCCAACCCTGGAATCATCCTTTTTGTATTTTCTGATTTGTTACATCAATCTCTTTCTCTTAAGAATCTAAGATATGTTTAATTTATAGAGAAAAAGAAAAAAATTTCTTTTAGTAAGCTACTTTTGTTTAAGAAAAAAAATCAAAGTTTTCCAACCCAGGAAACGTCTTTTTAATTTTTTAACTTTCTTTTTTAAATTGAAACACCAATTTAATTTGTACTGAAACATAAAATAAGTTAATTTAATAAAAAAATATAAAAATTAGTTTACGGTAGTTAATTTTTTATATCACAAACATTTTAAGTTTCCCAACCCTGGAATTATCCGTGTTGATTTTTCTGATTTTTTAACCCAATCTCTTTTTTCTTAGAATATAAGATATATTTAATTTATAGAAAAAAGGAAAAATTTCTTTTAGTAAATTATTTTGTATAATTTTGTATAAAAAAGTTAAAGTTTTCCAACCCTGGAAACGTCTATTTAATTTTTTTAATATTTTTTTTATATATTTTTTTATTAAAAAATATTAATTTTATTCATACTGAAGTATAAAATAAGTTTATTTAATAAAAAAAAAAATAATAACTAGTTTTCGGTAGTTATTTTGTATGGCAAAATGAAGTTTTAGCTTCCCAGCTCTGAAACCGTCTGCTCGATTTTGCTGATTTTCAATACCAATCTTATTTCGACCATTTCTGATACACCAGTCTAAGAAGGAAGTCTCTAGCTTTTCTGGGAGCTTCGGAAAACCGATTTCACGTTAGAGCTGGAAAACTATCGATAGTTCTATCGATAGTATTGATAGTTTTGTTTTTATTATACTATTGATAGTTTTTTCTCGATAGCGATGCTATCGTTGAAAAAATTTATTACGAAATTGACAATAAACTCGAAAAATTTATTACGACATTGACAATAAAGTCGAAAAAATTTAACATATTAGTTGTCTTCTATTGAAAATACATAAGTACATATCGCTCACTTACTAAAACAACGTCATGACTCAAAAAATAAATTTATGGAGTTAATAATACACCATGTCATGTTTATGGGCATTTCTCTATCCTATAGAAAATTTAAAATATGAAAAAAAATTAAACAAAAAAATTGGCGGTGGAGCCTAGTTATGGGCCTCTGAAATTCTAGTACAATAGTGTGATTAGGATAGGTGTTTTCTAACGAATATGATAAATATTGGTATCATTTTAAAGCTTTTGACAATACCTTTCATGAAATGGTAAAATGCAAGAAAATTTTATGAAGCATAAAATTTTTATTAGGCTGCGCCGCGTCGGAAAACACCATGTTGGAGAAGCTTCTTACGCCCCGCTGAAGGCCTGTAGTGCAGGAAACCGTTATTAGTTAGGAGAGCTTGGCAATGCAGAAAAACTTTATTGGGCTACGCCGTGTAGGGAAATACCAGGGTAGAGAAAATTTTTATAGCATTATTCTGTTCGACAATTGCGTTGTCTTGTCATTAGACGACAAAAACGGTCGGTGAAAAATACACCATAGAATCACAATTTTAAACTACAATTTCAGTGGCCCATAACTCGGAAACTAAGCCTCTCCGCCAATTTTCTTATTTAATTTTTTTCTTCTTATTTTTCAATTTTCTATAGGGTAGGATACTTTTATTAATTTTTAAGAGGTGCCCCTAAGCTTAATTTGTTCCAAAATTGCCGCAAATGGTCTGCAAGCTCACCATTTGATAAAAGAAAACTTTATTAATATTTCCACTGAATTGTTTGTATGTTAATTGAAAACTTAACTCGATTTTTTCAAAACTAGTTTTATTTGAGTTATGACGTTGTTTGAATAAATGAGCGATATGTATTGAAAAATTAAATTCAACATTTCTTTCACAATGATTACACGGACAACAAATATCGAGGTTTGCTCTCACGATCCGCGCTCGAATACTGATTGAAATATACAAAATTTTGTGAGTGAATCATTTTGTTTCATTCTGAATCTTTTGATAACAAATTATTGATATTTTATCTGAACTGGCTGTTAAAATCAAATTATTTCTTATATATGTATATACATAGTTAAGTTTTTGTAAAACAAAATAAAAAAATTGATGTGTGCTTAATATTGAAAAATTAAACATAATATTAATTATTTATTATCTTTACCTAATTTTTTTATCCATATATGTACATATATCAACATTCAAAACGACTGTTCGTGTTGCTGTGTGAACATAGTGTAAAATAATTCGATACTATCGATAGTATCGATAGTTTTCCAACAAACTATCGAAAATATCGAATAGCGTGACTATTGATAGTTTGCCAGCTCTATTTCACGTACAGACAGACGGACTGACGGACATCGCTTATTCGTCTTCCCTATGCATAAGGATCCAGAATATATATACTTTATGGCTCGCTTATTAATATTCTAGAAATTACAAACGGAATGAAAAACCTATATATACCCTTTTACCATTTTTTTGGTAAAGGGTATAAAAATATTATTAAAAAATTGGGCAGATTATTTAACAATTACCGTGAAGCTTCTAAAAGACAAACAAAAAATGATGCTAAATTCATAGAATTTGTTGACAGCACAACGAAAATATTTTACATCGGAAAATGTAAATGCCAGCTCAAAACAAAATTCCACACCGACTCCATGAATTCATGTTTGATCAGCATAATGAACGCATATCGACTGTGATACCATTTTTACATTCAGGTGCATCATCTGATCCAAAATTTCAACCAACCGCATCAGATGTGCATGAATTGGTAAACTATGAACCTCCTGGTTCGGAAATCCACACACCAACCGTGCGAAGAATGTATACTCCACGATATAGTACACCACGGTTTGCAATGATGTGCGATCGCTTTGGGGTATCCGATCGATTAGCATCTGTTTTGGCTTTAGCTTTATTCGCTGACATACAGGATGAGCGAGGTGAAACTATTATTATGGATAAAAGAAAAGTGAGCCGGGAGCGTGAAAAATTGAGACACGATATTTTACGAGCAAATCACGATGGTGAATCGTTGATCGCTTTTTCGTTTGATGGTCGCAAAAATGATTCATTAAATCGGGAGAAAATTAATGATTAATGCGAAAAGAATCACACCTAGTAGAAATACGTGAACCTCATTCGTCACTAATTTGCTATGTGAATTTAGAAGGCAAAGGCGAAACCTCCAAAGTGAAACAAGCCGAATTGATTGCATTTTTCAAATCTAAAAATCTTTCACTTGAAAGTTTCATTGCCGTATGTAGTCACGGTGATGTGGCAAACACTGGCACATCTGGAGCTGTATTGCGTCTCATCAAACGCTATCTAGATAGACCAATATATTGGTTTATCTGTTTACTTTATTTCAACGAATTGCCGCTCCGACATCTGTACAACGCTATCGAAAAATTGGCCACTACTGGACCGAGAAAAAGCACTGGATCCTTAGCTCAAAGGATAGATATTTGCAACACATTACAAGTAAATATCATAACTTTATGTACTTCTTTCTTTATACGATATAGTTTTGTAATTTTTTTATTGAAATAATCTAAACATTTTTCAGGTTATCGAAAATTTTCAACTTATTCCACATGAACACATTCATCCAATGAATACAGATGCTAAAAATCAACTTTCCATGGACGTTAAATATCTATACCAAATTGCCCAAGCCGTTTCAAATGGTAGTTGCTCAATTAATCTTACAAACATCAAACCTGTACCGGTAGGACATTCGGGATGGATAACAAAAGCTAGTAGATTGCTCAGTGTGTATATTGCCACAGAAAACCCATCACAAAATTCACAAATTTATTTCATGTATTTCAACGTCAAATACTACAATTCGGCTGTATATATACAGCTTTATATGCTTTAAAGCATTGTTATTTGAACCGCCATTTACCAGGAAAATTCCATATGAGCATTTACAACAATACCTCGAATGTGTAGATCATGAAGATCCACCATTTCCAGGCCCACTAATACCTTGTCATATTCAAGGTACGGAGCGTCATGTCCCGCTACTAGCTAGTGTTGCTAAGCGCTCAATCGACAAAAACAGTGAAGGTATAATGGTATCTGTATCTGAAGGCCGAAAGAAAGCGCCTCGTATGGAATCTCGAAAAGATTTGGAAGGCAATCATTGAATGAAAGATACACTGAATTGAAATTTTTGATGTGAAATCGTTTATAACAATAATTGCTTTCTTCCTGATTCATACCTTGTCTCTACCAATACAATTACTTTGTACTTTAAATGAATTTCTCATAATTTTCAAAATAAATATTGAACAAAACAAAAAAAACGTTAAAGGTATTCACATTAGTTTTTTTCTTGTTGGAAAAATGGAAAAATTTAATTTTTTTACAACAAATACAGGAAAAAAAATTCCACTAAAAGTTGAATTTTTAATTTCAACTTTTGATGAATTTTTTTTCTGTGTTTGGGCGTGTGTCAAACGGTAGAAAAGTACTATGGTAAAAAAAATATTTGCCTGTGGGGAAAAAATTTAGTTTTTCTGCTGTGTCAAATGATATCTTTTTTGACAATGTAAAATTTTGACAAATTCGCTTGAGCATAGAAAGAAGCTGATGAAACAATTGCTGCGTCAACGGTTTTGCTTCGCCAGACTACAAACAAGCCGCCGGCTACCAACAAATTTTTAAGAGGACATTTTTACACAGAAAGAAAAAAGTCATACTAAATTCAAGTTTTTTCTACTTACTTTTAGTACGAATCGTATTTAAAAATTTAAGTACGAATAGCACTAACATTTACTTAAAACAATCCGAAACCGGGATTACCTTAAGAAACCAATCCTGAAGTTTCTTAAATTGAGTATCAAGTGCTTAAATTATATTAAAAATTTTAAATCAAGTACAAAGTTATTAAATTGAGTAAAAAAAATCTTATTTAAAGTACGACTGCGTGTACAATATGAAAAGGAAAATTAAAAATAACCTTTTTTCCAAAAAAAAAAAAAAAAGTTCATTGGTGTGCTTATGATTGAAATTCAATAATATTAAAAAATTAATTAAAAAATCAGTGCTTAACATAAAAATTATAAAATATATCTGCATACGTTCTTCCTAACTAAAAATTTAAGATTTAGAAAATTGTTATGTTTAAGTTTGATTAAATGCAGTTGATACTCGCAGTGTTCAAAAGTGTGAATAAAATAAAATAAATAGTGAAAACAAATGATTACTCAAAAAGAAGAGAGGTGTCTTACGACACCCGGTTGTAGCTATGCTGCTTAGCTATATAAAACAAAAATAATGTGTTAAACATATTGGTTATGCATATATAAATTTTAACAGTAAGTTTTTCATAAAAAGCTGCCATATTTGAACTATTGAAAAATCGTAAATTTTAAGGAAAAAATCGAAATCGTTACGTCTGGGAGTGTGGCTGTGTGTTTCAATCATTGTTGCCATTTTGGAATTTTCACTGCCAGATTTGGCATTTTCATTCGTTGAAAAGCATTCAACTTTTAAAAAATTCTGCCAAATGCTTTTTGGCAGAATTTGCTTCATTTTTTGTTTTTGTTAATTCTTTTTTCAGTTTTTAGAATAATTCTTTTCATCAACGTAGTTTTTTTACAATTATGTGTTTCCTAGGTAATGTAAATACAATGAATACCTACGTATCATATACATATGTGTATGGACCTATTTTTAATTATCCATAAGCAACAAAAATTTAATTTTTCAGAAGACGGTTTTTTTAGTATTCAAATATGGTTTACAACATACATAACGAGCCTTATTTCCGATTTTATCGTAAGAGACATGTTATCGAAAAAACTTTTTTATTGAAATTAAAATTTTATGGGCCTACCCATAGTTTCGAATTATAAAAATGCCGAAATTGTTGCTGACTTTTAAGATACGGGCTGTAAAATTTTATCGTAAGCGACAATTTACGTACACGCAAGGAAAAGATATGGTTGTAGAAAGGTTGAGAAAACAATATCATGTTCTCTGAAACAAATGTGTGGTCGTCGAAAACTAGTTATTGTTATTTTAAACATTTATTTCATTCCGATAAACAAAGTAATGATTGAATTTAATAATAACATTATCACATCCATAAAAAAGTGCGATATGGTTAGAGTTTAACAATATAGTCTTGTTAAAAATTTATGACTACAACATAATTTGTATTATTATTTATAAATAATATGATGTAAATAACAATATAATGTTATCCAAAACAATACTATGATAAGTTTTTAAAAAAATCTTTTTCAGAAACATCTGTCAGTTCAGTATTTCGTTTGTAAGCTATCGGTATTGCACGGGTGGTGTTAAATAAATGAATAAATAAATAAAGAATAAACAAAAGGGTAGATCAATAAAAATATATAAACATTTGTGTATCTCTTTATACAGACATGTCAGTATGTCGTGTAAGTATACATTTCTATATATACAATTTATTTCAACAATATTAATTTATTTTTATTTCGAATTTAACGCACAGCTGTTTCTACAATAAATATATGATTAAAAAATAAAATAGTATTATTATATTAAACAATACTTTGGTCGTATTTAACAATATTAATATAATATTAGAACATGGTATGGTGTGTCTCAATTATATTTTAGTCACATCTAACAATAGTGTTGTCATGTTTACAATACTAAGATTATAATATAATTAATTCAGATAATATTATAATTAACTCAGATAATATTATAATTTTTTTTTTTTTTTTTATAATGCATGTATTTATTTATTGTATCTTCATATGTGAACTAACAATAAGTATACAAATCTTAAATCTATAAAAAAAAATTATTAGGCCCGACCAGTGTCGGACATAAACTTAGTGGTAGTTATAAATAATACATTAGTAGTGATAATCAAAAAAAAAGGGGGGAGGGGAAAGTATTTTCAAGTAGTCCCATCTGGAGTGTTAGGTATAAGAGCCCGTGTGTCCCTCTTTTTTAAGCGGATATGTCCAGTAAAGTTCAAAATATTACGAGCAAGCGGATTAGGATGTGATTCGAGTTTTGTTAAATATTTGCCTGCGTATTTTGCAATTTCTTCAGTCACTAGTGGCATATTTAAATCACGATGTATAATAGAATTTTGGATGTACCATGGAGCCGATGTTATTAACCGTAAAATTTTGTTTTGCCTTCGTTGGATTCTCTCGACATTGGAAGCTGAAGCAGTGCTCCATAACTGAATTCCGTAGCACCATATTGGCTTCAAAAGCGACTTGTACAGTAAAAGTTTGCAGTCTAAGCTGAGTGTTGAGTTTCTGCCAATCAACCAATAGATTTGAGTTAACTTAAGTTTCATCTGAGTTAACTTAGAGTCAATATGATGTTTCCATGTAAGTCTTCGATCAAGGTGTATACCAAGGTATTTCACTTGGGAATGTTGAGGAATATTATGATTGTTGATTCGAATGGGGGAGCAAGTATCTCTTCTTAGGGTGAACGTTATATGGACACACTTTTGTTCATTGACTTTAATTCTCCATAAGTTCAACCATATTTCCAGCTGAGTGATATGTTCCTGGAGATTGCGGGATGCCTCATAAGGGTTTTCGTGCACACTCATACAGGCTGTATCATCGGCAAAAGTAGAAATATGGATATTATTGCTCACAGGCATATCACAAGTATATATTAAATACAAGACAGCACCCAGAATACTACCCTGGGGCACACCAGAAGATATAGTTTCGGGCACACTCGTGAACTCTCCTTCCACAACAGTGAACTTCCTATCAATAATATAACTTTCCAAAAGCTTTTGAATGTTTATTGGCAGATATGTCTTCAATTTTAAAACTAGGCCTTCGTGCCATACTTTATCAAACGCCTGAGAAACATCAATAAAGAGAGAACAATACTTCTTTTCTTCAAATGTTCTTCTTACAACTTGGACCAGTCTATGCGTTTGTTCAATCGTGCTGTGCTGACTTCTAAAGCCAAATTGATGGTCCGGAATGCACCCATTATCAATTCAGATAATATTATAATTAACTCAGATAATATTATAATTAACTCAGATAATAATATTGTTAAAGTTGTTTTCTATTAACAATAATATGATTTGACTTCAACCATATAATTCAATCATAGTACGTTGCTGTTTGATTATGGTTACCTCAACCATATTTTTTCTTTGCGTGTATGTAAAACAAATTTGAATATCATAAAAAAACTTTCTCCTGAAAAATTTAATTTATGTCGCTTCCGATTAAATAAAAAATAAGGCTCGATAAATTTTCGCTTACGATAAAATTTCAGGATGTAGGACAATAAAACTTTAATTTCAATTCAATTCAAAACTTCAATTTCAATCGAGAACAGGTTTCGATATACATACGTACGTATTGTGCAGAACAAAAGCAACAAAATGCCTATTTGACTTGAATTTGTAATATTTTGGATATTTGATTATTTCAAGCAGCCCTTTTTATATATTTTTGTAGGCAATCATACTAGAAAACGAATTCGCATTTAAATTTTTCAATATTGATATTTCCTGAAAAATAAAATAACTTATATTCTCAAACCCGTGTATCGTGACTGTGACTGTGCGACCTACCGATGGGTGGGTCGGCAGGATAATTACGTATTAAGCAGTTTTGTGTACGACCGCGAAAAACTTCCGCAGCTTCCCAGCAAAAAATTTCAAAAAAGGTAACCGAGTTTGGAATTAAGCATTTTTGGTGGAAGCTGTTCCTTACTGGATACCAACTTAATGATTTTAACAAGGCGTGAGACTAAAATAATTGATTTTTGAGAAGTACTTACCTTTTTTATTTGGAAACTTACTCACGTAATCTATTTAATCTAAAAAAATCATTCTCTTCATTTAGCAACTTGTACATAATTTTTTTATATATTAGGTAATGAGATTTGTAAGCGAGTAATGAAGTTTGGCAATCAGAAAAGTAAGTCATTATATGGCAAGTAGTTCTGATGGTAATGTGTAATTTTTTGCTGGGTTATGATAGAAAATTGTATTTCACATAATCCAAAAAGCTCCATTACTGTTTCTAATGAGGTTATAATATCTGCAAATTTAAGTGGGCATTATGGTACAACTCGAAACCGGGTCAGAGAAAGCAATTGAAAAAGTTGCAGACTAAGAAAATACCATAGTTGACCAAGAGATATTTCCAAAAAGAAAGATAGGTAAATTTTACATTTACTTGATACAATTTTATTGCTTTTATATGCTTAAAAGAGAGTTCAGTAGAACACATCCTAGTAGGATCATAATAAAATGGGAAACCTATTTATTTATTGAAGAATTCAAATTCTATGTAACAAATTGGTATATCATATCTTAAGTTCGGCTCTTGCCTAGCAAACAGTTTTCGCTACGAAATATCAAAATGGGTTTTAAGCATAACAGCGGTTAGGTGATGGTGATTTTTTGTTTTCCGACGTTTAAAGTTAGACCATTCCAAAAATTTTGTAAAAAAAAAATACTTGAAGTAAAATTCATTAGGCATTTTGAGTGGAATATGACACTTCTACGGATGTTTCAATGCGGCAGTAGTCCGTAACATAATTGGAGGTTGGGCAAAAAATACCAAGAAAATGAATTTAACTCCAATCCTTGCTTGACCAACACGCAGTTTTCTTCAACGCCATTGAAAACCTCTTTGCAAGATGGTGCAGGAGTGTTTTCGGAAAATGGTTCCAAAATTGCAACAAATACCTCGAGATTCCATTAACTCAGCTGAAATGTATTCCATAGTGCATAATAAATAATATTTGTGAATTAATTCAGCGTTGAAACACACGTGTTATGAAAAAACTAAAGATTATACGAAAAGTATTCATTTGTTGCGTTTGTTATGCACATCTCCATATCACAGCCTGGACCATTTTATATAACTTTTGAAAACCCAGTATTTTTAACCAAGATTTTATTTAATGCGCTACATAGGCCACATAAATACAAATAAATTATGGTCACAGTTTTTGTCACATATGATGTATATTCGGAAATAATCGTCTGCATTTATTTTTTTCAGAATTTGTTGCTTTTGTTTAGCACAGTACTGTATATATATGTATCTATGTATATATATTTAATGTTTGAAAATGCATAAAAATTCACACTTATGTATTATAACAAATATATAATATGTATGTGCCATAAAAATACCTGTAAATACTAATAAGTTTGTATAAAAACAATGAATTCAAAACTATTTCAATACATTTTTTAAAATTTAAATCTGGCATTATACTTTTCTTCTATAGAACATTTTAGAAGAATTTTTTTGTTACAGATTTAGCATTCTCCCATCAAAAAAAAAATTCTTCCAAATGTTTTTTGGCAGAATTTGCTTAAAATAAAAAATTTTAATTTGTTAAATTTTTTTTAGTGTAGAGAGTAATTCTCTTCGTAAATATAAATTTGTTTGCAATTATTTGTTTCCTACGTAATGTAGATACAACGAATACCTATGTGTTATATGTTATGTATTGTATACATATGTATGTATATGGAGCCCTATTTTCAATTGTCCGTAAGGGGCAAAAATTAAAGTTTTCAGTGGACGGGTTTTTATAGTATCCAAATATACTTTACCATGCATGAATTATCGCCTAAAATAAAATTGTACAGCCTGTATTTTAAAAAACATCAAACATTTCGACGTTTTCATAATTCTCAACTATGGGTTGGCCATAGTTTTAATTTCAATTAAAAAGCTTATTTTTTACAACATCTTGCTGACAATTAAACCGCAAATAGGTCTCGATATAACTACATACATATATTATATGTAGGTATATACCCTGGATGAAATGTCGATGGTAAAATGTAATGAGTCGCTTTTTACTTTGTCACCAGTACTACTCTGTAATTATTCCCCATACAATACTTTGTGCTATAGACATTTAGCATGTGCTTGTCATTGGAAATCTACTAGTAACTAAAACAATTAACCAGGTACTGACTGCTTAGTTCTTATAGCAACATGGAGACATACCAATCAGACTTTACTGATACATTTCTGTACTTTACGTACATACAAATCTGTGTATATTGACAAGTTGTTAAAAAATTCACTAGAAATACATCTGTTTGCTCTCTTTCCTTTACACTGATGAATAGCAGAAAAACTGTAGACAATGTAACTAATAAACTTGTGACCAGAATTTTAGTGTTGACATGAATACACTTGGCCTCAGTCTTAAAATACATAAATATTCATATCTATGGATAATATCAAACACATACATATGTATGTATGTATATACATATGTACATATGTATGTGCTATAAAAACACCTGTTAATACTAATAACTTTGTATAAACATGAAATTCAAAGCTTTTTCAATTAAAATTTTTAAATTTAAATCTGGCATTTGGGGGTGGCGTTGGCTGAAGTAGTTAGCACGTTGACTACAAAACCGAAGATCTTGAGTTCAATCCCGGTATCCGACAGTCATTAAATAACAACAGCACGCATTTTTCTGATGTGCATTAGTGTCTCTTTGTATCAGTTGTTGTAGGAAAGTTCAAGTGATGAAAGCATATTCACTGGTCACTGAACTATAACGACTTCAACAGATGCTAATCCTAATGTAAAATCGGAGCGCCCTCCTTCGTCGGTATTGTGTAGCAGAATCATCGGCGAAGTAAAATAACCAATAAAATGGCTACTAAACATAGCTTCAAAATTTAATACGTCTAATTTGAGACCAGAAGGCGCTACAACACTGCATTATTACAAAAAAATGCGTGCAAAAAGCAGAGTTGTAAAAAGAATGAAGCTTTCTTCTATCTCTTCTTTCACCACCTGTCTTCTATCACTTTCCCTTTCCGAAATAAGGTAACATCTAGTAATAGTAGTAGGCATTAATTGCCTCAGTGTTACTTCTCTTTAAAAAAAAATTATACATTTGCTCCGTAGAAAATTTTAGCAAATTTTTATACGGATCTAGCATTCTCTCATCATCATTTTCTGGCAACACTGCACAGCGATGCATTTTGAGTTTTTTGTTTTAGGGCCAAACAGTGTTGCCAGAAAATGAGGATGAGAGAATGCTAAATCGGCATAAGAAAAATTCTGCTAAGATGTTCTACAGTAGAAAAGTATAATGCTAGATTAAAATTCAAAACAAATTATTGAAATAGCTTTAAATTTCATGTTTATACAAACTTATTAGGGTTTACAGATATTTTTATAGCACACACAAACATATAATAGTAAATAATTGTGTTTTTTTGAATTGTTACAATTACGTTTAAAAACTTTTTAATGCACCAATAATCCCAAATTAATATTGTACTTATTCAGTAAAATATTTCTTCATTAAAAATACACTAAAATTGATTAATAAGGTGTTTGCTGCGCATATCACTATTGCTAGTCCTGATCATCAGGGAACCTTTACACTGCAATGCATGTACGTTTATGAGTAGAATCCTCTATAGAGAAGAAATTTTTTATTAAATTATAATTTTATATTTTCAATAAAATCTGCCAGCATTTAGCCGAATTTTTTAAAAGTTTAATGCTTTTTAACTAATGAAAATGCCAGATCTGGTAGTGAAAATGTTAAAATGGCAACAATGGGGCCAAATTAAAGATTTGAAATTTTTTGTACCTTGCATTTTTTAATTGACGGAAAAGTATCGTTTTTAGAAATTTCTAATAGTTATTAGTATATGCCAATTTTTTAAACTGTATATCTGCACTTTTGAATGAATTCATTATTTGGAATCCAGTCTCCAGATATGACACGAGATAGTGTTTTCTGAGGTCTCGTTCACTCAGTCACTGCGTCTTTCTTAAACCTCCTTTAGTGGTGGCAGTTTTTAGCTTATTTTCATTGTATACTTTGTAACCTCATTCGCTGTGCGATGTTTGTAAATAAATGGTAAAAATTAAAATTGTGCAATGAAAATGCTTAAAGTCAAATCAGGAATAATTCGGAAATAAATTTTAATTACTTTTTAATACCAATAATCTTTTTCACACTCTATTTTTATAATTCAGTGCACATTTGTAAATGTGTATACCTATATGTACATGTTTTCATTTCACAAAATACACATTTGCTCTTGTTTGTTTTGATTATGTTGTTAACATCTTAATAACAAATATACTACAGTTGTCCCTTTCAGATGCAGAACCTTCGTCATAGATGATTCTATCTTTTTTCAGAAGTCACTTTCTTTAACTATGGTATCCTCTGTGTCCAATCTTCTAAATCACTTTGCTACAAACTTATAGCAGATACCTATCACGGAATGAAAAGTTTCAACTTTCAGGTCGTTAGCTAACTTATTTTCTAACGATCCCAACTTAGGAAAAGAACCGTTCAGCAGGAATAATATCATACAGCTAACTAAATATACATAAACATATGAAGCAAATGTAAACAACTTTGAATATAAATTTTCATCCGAGCAATTTGATAAATTGCTGTACCAATTTCGTGCCAAGATTTTAAGTTGAGATATTTTGAAAATCACATCACAGCATTGTTTATTTGCTTAGATTAAGCTACTTACACTTATCAAACATTTGCCCCAAAACGCGTAACCAACACCAACACTAAAAAAAAAGTTAAAAAAGTTTTGATCTAGACACTTGTTTATCACATAAAACAGTTTCGAGCACAACTGATAGACAATGTCATAGAATCCAAAAATATTGGATACTCCTTAACTTTGCGAATTTTTGTCTAAATTGAAAGACTTTTCATTGGCATTTAGTGGTTACGCTTTTTTGGGCAAATGTTTGACAAGTGTAACCGTAGCTTTACTAATACGCGTAACTTTAACTCAAGTTCCCTTATTATATTACTAAGAACGGAAACAATTTAATAGATACCGGATCTAAATAAATACTTTAATAAAATCAGTCCTTTATCGCTTCTATTAATTCTTCACAAAACTTCACTACATAATTTAACTAAAACAATTTTTGAATATACTAATAACACCGAAAGTTTTCGTTCAGTAAGAAGTATCAACAAGTAAGAGTGCTATATTCGGCTGTGCCGAATCCTATATACCCTTTACCAAAGTGTTTTTATGTAGTATAGAGATACATACATAAGCACATACATAAAGTATAAACAAAAAGAAAAAAAAATAATTTGACCTAGTTACTTTTATGTACAAAAAAAAAATAAATTTACAAACCCTAGAATCATTATATTACATTTTTCTGATTTCTTATATCAATCTAGTAGTTCTTAAAAAAATATAGAAAGTGTGTTAAGTAAAAAAGAAAAAAGGAAATTAAAAAAAATGTTTTATTTAGTTACTTTGTTATCCAGAAAAAAGGTCAAAGTTTCCAGCTCTGGAGCTGTGGTTTTTATTTTTATAATTTTTTACACCAAACTTTTCTTTCCAAAACGTAAAATATGTATAATGTATAAAGGAAAAGATAAAAATTAATAAGACCTAGTTAGTTTTATATATCACAAAAAGTGTAAGTTTCCCAACCCTGAGATCATTCTTTTTGATTTTTCTGATTTCTTCCAACAATCTCTTTCTTTTAAGAATTTAAGATATGTTTAATATCTTGAAAAAAGGAAAAATTTGTTTTAGTAAGTTACTTTTGTACAAAAAAGTTAAAGTTTTCCAACCCTGGAATCGTCTTTTTAATTTTTTTAATTGTTTTTTTTTATTTTAAATACCAATTTTTTTCGTACTCTAGCATAAAATAAGTTTATTTAATAAAAAAAATTAAAATTAGTTTTCCGTAGTTAATTTTTTATATCACAAAGAGTGTAAGTTTCCCAACCCTGGAAGCCTTCTTTTTGATTTTTCTGTATTCTTAAAAACAATTTTTTTTTAAAAATGTAAGATATGTTTAATTTATATTAAAAAATGGAAAAATTTGTTTTACTAAGTTACTTTTGTATAAAAAATAAGGTTTTCCAACCCTGGAAACTTCGTTTTAAATTTTTTTTAATTTGAAATACCAAATTCATTCGTACTGAAGTGTAAAATAAGTTTATTTTATAAAAAAATAAAAATGATTTTTCGGTAGTTAATTTTATATATCACAAAAACTGTAAGTTTTCCAGCCCTGGAACCGTTCTTTTTGATTTTTCAGATTTCGTACACCAATATGTTTCTTTTATGAATATAAGCTATGTTTAATATATAGAGAAAAAGAAAAAATTTGTTTTACTAAGTTACTTTTGTATAAGAAAAAAGTTAAAGCTTTCCAACCCTGGAAATGTCTTTTCCATGTATTAAACTTTTTTTTTATTTTTAATATCAATTTAATGTGTACTGCAGTATATAATAAGTTAATTTAATAAAATAAATTAAAAAATAGTAAGACTTAGTTACATTTATATATTACAAAAAGTATAAGTTTCCCAACCCTGGAATCATCCTTTTTGATCTTTCTTATTTGTTACACCCATTTTTTTCTTCTAAGAGTCTAAGATATGTTTAATTTATAGAGAAAAAGAAAAAAAAATTGTTTTAGTAAGTTACTTTTGTATATAAAAAAAAATTAAAGTTTTCCAACCCTGGAAACGTCTTTTTAATTTTTTTAACTTTCTTTTTTAATTCGAAACACCAATTTAATTTGTACTGAAGTATAAAATAAGTTAATTTAATAAAAAAAAAAATATAAAAATTAGTTTACGGTAGTAAATTTTTTATATCACAAAAATTTAAAGTTTTCCAACCCTGGAATTATCCTCTTTGATTTTTCTGATTTTTTAACCCAATCTCTTTCTTCTTAGAATATAAGATATATTTAATTTATAGAAAAAAGGAAAAATTTCTTTTAGTAAATTTATTTTGTATAATTTTATATAAAAAAGTTAAAGTTTTCCAAACCTGGAAACGTCTATTAAGAAATATTAATTTTATTCATACTGAAGTATAAAATAAGTTTATTTAATAAAAAAAAATAATAACTAGTTGTCGGTAGTTATTTTGTATGGCAAAATGAAGTTTAAGCTTCCCAGCTCTGAAACCGTTTGCTCGATTTTGCTGATTTTCAATACCAATCTTATTTCGACCATTTCTGATACACCAGTCTAAGAACGAAGTCTCTAGCTTTTCTGGGAGCTTCGGAAAACCGATTTCACGTACAGACAGACGGACAGATGGACATCGCTTATTCGGCTTCCCTATGCATAAGGATCCAGAATATATATAGTTTATGGCTCCCTTATTAATATTCTAGAAATTACAAACGGAATGACAAACCTATTTATACCATTTTACCATTTTTTGGTAAAGGGTATAAAAAGTGGCAAAAATTAGAAAAAGTGTAAAATTTGGGTGCATTTTGTAAAGGTAGCACAATAGTATCCAAGAAGTCGAAAAAGTGGCAAATTGCTAAAAGTAGCTACTAAAGAGTAGCACCAACGGTAACGCTGAATTCATCTGGCATAAAAATGTATACGAGCGCACAGGTTTGTGTTTATAAAGGCCCAACTATAATATGAATAAAGGCCCAACTATAATATGAATAAGCTAGCTTAACCAACTGTGCGGCTACATATAAAACGTATGTGGCAAACTATAATGTACTTAGACTTTTTGTCAAGTTTCGTCAAATGTCATTTGCTTAAGTAAAGTGCCAAACTGAACGCACATTCCGCAAGGAAACAACTGTTTGCGCATTTTTATACCCTTTACCAAAAAATGGTAAAAGGGTATATATAGGTTTGTCATTCCGTTAGTAATTTCCAGAATATTAATAAGGGAGCCATAAAGTATATATATTCTGGATCCTTATGCATAGGGAAGACGAATAAGCGATGTCCATCTGTCCGTCTGTCCATCTGTCCGTCTGTCTGTACGTGAAATCGGTTTTCCGAAGCTCCCAGAAAAGCTAGAGACTTCGTTCTTAGACTGGTGTATCAGAAATGGTCGAAATAAGATTGGTATTGAAAATCAGCAAAATCGAGCAAACGGTTTCAGAGCTGGGAAGCTTAAACTTCATTTTGCCATACAAAATAACTACCGACAACTATATAGTTATTATTTTTTTTTATTAAATAAACTTATTTTATACTTCAGTATGAATAAAATTGGTACTTCTAACTCAAAAAAAAAATAAAAAAATTAAAAAATAAGGGTTGGAAAACCTTAACTTTTTTTGTTATGCAAAAGTAACTTACTTAAACAAATTTTTCCTTTTTTTTCTATAAACTAAACATATGTAATGTTCATAAAAGAAGGAGATTGATGTAAGAAATCAGAAAAACAAAAAGGATGATTCTAGGGTTGGAAAACTTACGATTTTTGTGATATATACAATTAACTACCGTAAACTAATTTTTTAATTATTTTTATTAAATAAACTTATTTTATACTTCACCACGAATAAAATTGGTGTTTGAAATAAAAAATTAAACTTCAAAAAATTAATAAGATGTTTCCAGGGTTGGAAAACTTTAACTTTTTTTCTTATACAAAAGTAACTTACTAAAAAAAATTTTTCCTTTTTTTCTATAAGTTAAGCATATATAATGTTCTTAAAAGAAAGAAATTGATGTTAGAAATCAGAAAAACAAAAAGCATGATTCCAGGGTTGGAAAACCTACGATTTTTGTGATATATAAAATTAACTACCATAAACTAATTTGTCATTCATTTTTATTAAATAAACTTATTTTATACTTCACCAAGAATAAAATTGGTATTTCAAATAAAAAAAAATTAAAATAATTAAAAAGACGTTTCTAGGGTTGGAAAACCTAATTTTTTATACAAAAGTAACTTACTAAAACAATTTTTTTCTTTTTTACTATAAATTATACATACCTTATATTCTTAAAAAGTAGATTGGTGTAAGAAATCAGAAAAATTACAAAGGATGATTCCAGGGTTGGGAAACTTACTCTTTTTGTGATATAAAAAATTAACTAGCCGAAACTAATTTTATTTTTTTTAAATAAATAAAATTATTTTATACTTCAGTACGAATAAAATTGGTATTTCAATTTAAAAAAAAATAAAACACGTTTCCAGGGTTGGAAAACCTCACCTTTTTTTATAGAAAAGTAACATACTAAAGCAAATTTTCCCTTTTTCTCTATAAATTAAAGATATCTTATTTTCTTAAAAGAAAGAGATTGGTACATGAAATCAGAAAAATCAAAAAGTTTAATTTCAGGGTTGGAAGACTCACACTTTTTGTGATATAAAAAATTAGCTACCGAAAACTAATTTTTATTTTTTTTTATAAAATAAACTTATTTTATACTTCAGTACGAATGAATTTGGTATTTCAAAATAAAAAAAATTAAAAATTAAAACGACGTTGCCAGGGTTGGAAAACCTTATTTTTTATACCAAAGTAACTTACTAACACAAATTTTTTCTTTTTTACTATAAATTAAACATATCTTATATTCTTAAAAAAGAGTTGGTGTAAGAAATCAAAAAAATCCAAAACGAGGATTCCAGGGTTAGGAAGCTTACACTCTTTGTGTTATAAAAAATTAACTACCGAAAACTAATTTTTATCTGTTTATATTAAATAAACTTATTTTATGCTTGATAGCGAATAAAATTGGTATTTCAAATAAAAAAAAAAAAATAAAAAATTAAAAAGACGATTTCAGGGTTGGAAAACTTTAACTTTTTCTACAAAAGTAAGTTACTAAAACAAATTTTTCCTTTTTTTCTATAAATTAAACATTTCTTAAATTCTTAGAAGAAAGAGATTGTGGTAAGAAATCAGAAAAATCAAAAAAGATGAGTTCGGTGTTGGGACACTTACAATTTTTTGATATATAAAAGTAACTAGGTCTAATTAGTTTTTAACTTTTCCTTTAAAAATTGTATATATTTTACGTTTTTGAAAGAAAAGTTTGGTAGAGAAAATTATAAAAATAAAAACCACAGCTCCAGAGCTGGAAACTATGATTTTTTTTCTAGACATTAAAGTAACTAATTAAAACATTTTTTTTTAATTTCCTTTTTTTCACTTAACACACTTTCTATATTTTTTTAAGAACAACTAGATTGGTATAAGTAATCAGAAATATCTAAAATTATGATTCTAGGGTTTGAAAATTAAAATTTTATTTCTTTGTACATAAAAGTAAGTATATGCTTATGTATGTATCTCTATACTAAATAAACGCACTTGGGTAAAGGGTATACAAGATTCGGCACAGCCGAATATAGCACTATTACTTGTTTTTTTTATTAAATAAACTTATTTTATACTTCAGTATGAATAAAATTAATATTTCTTAATAAAAAAAATATATAAAAAAATTAAATAGACGTTTCCAGGGTTGGAAAACTTTAACTTTTTTACACAAAATTATACAAAATTAATTTAGTAAAAGAAATTTTTCCTTTTTTCTATAAATTAAATATATCTTATATTCTAAGAAGAAAGAGATTGGGTTAAAAAATTAGAAAAACCAAAAAGGATAATTCCAAGGTTGGAAAACTTAAAATTTTTGTGATATAAAAAATTAACTACCGTAAATTAATTTTTATATTTTTTTTTATTAAATTAACTTATTTTATACTTCAGTACAAATTAGATTGGTGTTTCAAATTAAAAAAGAAAGTTAAAAAAGTTAAAAAGACGTTTCCAGGGTTGGAAAACTTTAATTTTTTTCATATACAAAAGTAACTTACTAAAAAATTTTTTTTCTTTTTCTCTATAAATTAAACATATCTTAGACTCTTAAAAGAAAGAAATTGGTATAAGAAATCAGAAAAACAAAAAGGATGATTCCAGGGTTGGAAAACCTACGATTTTTGTGATATATAAAATCAACTAATTTTTTATTTATTTTTATTAAATAAACTTATTTTATACTTCAGCACGAATAAAATTGGTATTTCAAATAAAAAAAAAAATTAAAATTTAAAAAGACGTTTCCAGGGTTGGAAAACTTTAAGTTTTTTTCCTATGCGAAATAACTTACTATATCAATTTTACCTTTTTTCCTATAAATTAAACAATTCTTATATTTTGAAAAGAAAAAGATTGATGTAAGAAATCAGAAAAATCAAAAAGAATGATTCCAGGGTTGGAAAACTGAAGCTTTTTGTGATATAAAAAATTACTACCGAAAATTAATTTTTATTTTTTTTATTAAATAAACTTATTTTATACTTCAATACGAATAAAGTTGGTATTTCAAATTAAAAATTAAACTTCAAAAACTTAAAAAGATGTTTCCAGGGTTGGAAAACTTTAACTTTTTTATATACAAAATAACTTACTAAAGCAAAGTTTTCCTTTTTCTCTATAAATTAAAGATATCTTATGTTCTTAAAAGAAAGAGATTTGTGTAAAAAATCAGAAATATCAAAAAGTATGATTTCCGAAAACTAATTTTTATTTTTTTTTATAAAATAAACTTATTTTATACCTCAGTAAGAATGAATTTGGTATTTCAGATTAAAAAAAATTAAAACGAAGTTTTCAGTGTTGGAAAACCTTATTTCTTATACAAAAGTAAGTTAGTATTTTTTTTAGTTAGAAATACCAATTTTATTCATACTAAAGTATGAAATAAGTTTATTTAATAAAAAATTATTAAAAACTAGTTTCCGGCTGTTATTTTGTATGGCAAAATGAAGTTTAAGTCTCCCAGCTATGAAACCGTGTGCCCGATTTTGCTGATTTTTAATACCAATCTTATTTCGACCATTTCTGACCCAGCAGTTCAAGAACGAAGTCTCTAGCTTTTCTGGGAGCTTCGGAAAACTGATTTCACCTACAGACAGACGAACTGACGGACATTCGGAAATCGCTTATTCGACTTCCCTATGCATAAGGATCCAGAATATATATACTTTATGTTTTGCTTATTAATGTTCTAGAAATTACAAACGGAATGACAAACCTATATATACTTTTTACCATTTTTTGGTAAAGGGTATAAAAATAAATGAAGCAATCGTTCTCATGGTTTCTGTTTCTCTCACTTCAAAGAATTAAACAAAACAAAATCAAACAAACTTGTTTCGTTTATTGTCGTGCTCTGGCTTAAGTACAAATAAATCAAAACAAAAATAAATTTATAACTGTAAAAGTGTCGATTATTTATGTTACGAAAATTATTTTCTAACCCCTGTATCGTCCCATAAGTAGCATAGCTACAAAAATGCTCCAGCTTCTGAGGGATCGTGAAACTGCCAGTGAATATGTCGTATATATAGTAAGTAGAAAATATGGGTTTATAAACAAACGCTTTATAGAAGCTGTACATTTTATCGAGTTTGAGTGTTGTTTAAAATAAATCCATGTTCACATATGGAAATTTTAGTTGAGCAACTTTTTAGTTTATAGGCGCGAGAGGTTCCCATTTTCATTACCTTCTTTTTCATCTATAAGCTCAAAAGTTGCTCAACTAAAACTGGCATGAACCCAATATAATAATTGCTTCTGTTAGAGTCTTTGCAAAATATAAAACAAACAAAGTCATATTTAAAAGATACTTTTTTGGTAAATAGTGTCAATTAGAAATTAATCGTAAAAATGTGTATGTTAATCTGTAGTTTTTTTATAGTTGTATTATCAAACTACAGATAAAAAATATACACATACGCATGCTGCATTAATTCTGATTGAATAATTATTTTCTTTTCCTCAACTTGCTGTAAGAGCGGACTCAGAAAGATGTTATCGCTCTAGGTGACCAATTACCCGTAGCTTCTTAATGACATAGTTTCTCTTAGAGCATTGATGGGGTTGCACTTTTGGAGCTATGACGATTATGAATCTAATCAGCTTAGAAACGTGGGCTTAAGTTGAGAACAAAACATATAATTATTTATTGATGACAAAATGCAGTATTATGCAGGCACTTATATCTTTATTATTTATTAAAAAAACATTCAATAAATTGGTAAAAGAACCTACCCAGCTAAAAAAATATGTATGGAGCATATATGATATCCCATATATGGTTCGGATCCGAAAAATGAGGGTATATGGACATATATGATAATATATATTCATACATTTTCATACATGAATGTGTATTCCCTATATAGTATGCAAAGTTCATATTGATTCAACAAGCGCACTGCTGTGCAATAAATTAAATTATTAAAATAATTTTTTGTTAGATTTGGTATAGAAAGGTTGTGTTTAATGAAACATTTGTTCGAACAAAATAATTCAAAACGAACTAAAAGACATTTCATTCGACATTTTAAGAGAAAATGTGAATCGATTATTAAAAAACACAAAACACACATTTGTACACGATAATTTAAGAAATCAAATTAAAAACTAATGCTATTATAAAAGAAAAATTAATCCATTTTGATACTAACACTAGTTTTTAATATTATTTTTTGGCAGTTATATGAATTTTGTTTCTTAAATATATCTGAGAATTCCGTTAATTTTTATAAAATTAATGACTGAATTATCTTTTTGATTATTTGATTTATTAAATAGACCCACAATATATAAAATCCTACAAGAATGATTTTTTTTGTTGCACGAGTTTTTAGTTTTTAAATCTTGAGGGTCTATGCATATAAAATTTGCATACCGTGTGTATTTTCTAACAAACTTCCAATTCACGAGTGATTAAAACATTAGAAAAAGATCGAATTAATAAATGCAAGCTTTTTGATTGCAAAAATGATTTTATGTGAGATATCATATATGCATACATTCTCATATGGCTCCATATATTAAATCTTATTTCTATATATGGATCCACATATGAAGAGCTTCATAATTAAATTTCCATATATGAGCTCATGTATTATAATACATTTCATATATTAGTCCATATATTAGTTCATATATAATAGTTTTGCCATGTATAATCCCATACATTTCCATACATGAATTCATACATATTCATATATAGTTATATACATTCATATAGTAAAAATATATGGACCATATATAATTTTTTTAGCTGGGAGACTTCCAATTCACCAGTGATTAAAAAGAGGGAAAAAGATCGAATTAATAAAATTTAATCTTTTTTGATTGCAAATGCGATCTTATGTGATATATCATGTATGCATACATTTTTATATGTCACCATATATATATAACATCTTATTTCTATATATGAATCACATATGAAGAGCTTCATAATTAAAATTTCCATATATGAGTTCATATATTATAATACATTTCATATATTAGTCCATATATCAATTCATATATAATGGTTTTGCCATCTATAATTCCATAGATTTCCATACATGAATTCATACATATTCATATATATTTATATACATTAATATATTAAAAATATATGGACCATATATAATTTTTTTAGCTTGGTTTGTAAATTTAAAATCTATAATTTTTTCTTATGTAGAACAGAAATTTTACTCTGATTTAGCATTCATCCATCAGAAGTTTTCTGGCAACACTGTTTACAACACATGCAACAGAACGACGTGAGGAAAGCAATATCCGTGGTCTTCCTATGGAGTTTCATGAAAATCTTTTCAAGTGGAATAAACTACAGGTATTGTAAAAAATATGCACATGTAATGTACATATATATATATATATACTAAATTATTTATTCATGTATTTAGTTTGAAATCGACGGTAAGATGATATCTGTCCAATCAAAGGGCGATAACTGCAGGAAGATTTCCAAGGAAAACAAGTTTTGGTCCAGGTACAACCTCCGCAGTAATTAAAACAAAAAACATAAAAAAGTTTATTAAAAATTTAATAAAAGATTTTTATTCAATAAAGCAAGTTTTTCTTAAATCAATATAGTTTTTGGATTATTTCAAGTACGGATTCGGGATTAAATCAATCGCATTTTTAGATTAATTCAATCTAAGATTTTCTTAAATAAACCATGCTTTAGGAGTATTTCAAGTACTGGGGGCTAATTCCGGGACTCGTGATCGAAATAAATTCGTACCGAAACTAATTTCGATCGTGCGAGTTTTTCTGATGATGGCACTCGTTACCTTGCGAATCGATTTTTTAATAATGTGTTGTAAAAGATAAAAAAAACCTTAACCAACACTATAAATATGTAAAATAAAAACATATGCTTACAAAGAAAATTAAATAATTTATCAAAAGAATTGCGAATTTGTTTTATAATTTTAAAGTTTTTCCTTTTTTAATCGCGGTCATGGACGTAAATTTATTTTTTTATTCTTCGTCATCAGAGTCTGAGAGTGAGTGTGATATAAATGCAATTAGAAGGCAAATCCGATTAACAAGTGATCCATTGGGCTTGCCAAACAATGAGTAAGTATACATCCCCTTGATTTGTAAAAATTACGTGTAAAAAATTATTTTTATAGGCTTAAGAAACGTTTTAGAGTTTCCAAGGAAGCTTTTAACTATATTCTTAAGGAGTTAGAATTTGCTGGACATTTGACAACTGCCGTACCAGCAAAAATACAATTGGCCGCCACTTTATTGCTTTTGGCTTCCGGAGGCTTTCAAAATACTCTCGGCAACGATTTTATTATTGGTATAAGTCAAAGCGCACTTTCGAAAATAGTTTCAAGAGTTCTGGATGAAATGGAAATGAAACTGTGTCCAAAATTTATAAATTTCAGTACCGATAGTTGGGAGGAAACAAAAGAATTTTTTATGAAGAAATACAAGTTTCCAGGCGGTAAGTGTCATGTACAACTAATGTACATACATATACACACCTATGATAATGACTAACTACTTCTTTTTTTAGTCATTGGCTGCGTACATGGAGCTCATTTTGGCTTACAAAAACCACCAAATGAGCATATGTTTTTCAATAGGAAAGGGTTTCATAGCCTTAATTCAATGGTTGTAAGTATATTTAATAATAACTATCGTAAATAAACCAATAATGACTTATTTGCAGATATGTGATCACAAGTATGTAATTTTAGCAATAAATAGTAAATATGGTGGTGCAGCTCATGACTCTTTTGTCTGGAAGGAGTCTGACGAAAGAATTATCTTTGAAGAAAAATACAAAACCAATTTGCAAAATTTTTGGCTTTGAGGTAAGTTTCCTTAATTAACAAACAGAAAATATAATTAATATAAATAATTTCACATTTCAAGGTGATTCTGGTTACCCTCTCGAACCATGGCTAATCACACCTTACCGAAGTCCACAAGAAGGCTCGAGGGAATCACAATTTAATGACACTCATGCAAAAGCCAGATGTATAGTTGAAAGAACTATAGGCATATTGAAAGCCAGATGAACAATTTTGTGTCACGACAAAAGAAGCCGATACACTCCTCAAAAAGTTGCAATATATTACAATGTATAAAACTGTAAACTTTGACACTGAAACGGACACACAAATAACTAAAATAGGAAAGCAAATAAGAGATAATATTAAAAATACTTCGTTTCCAAACTAAATGTTGTACTCTCAATTTATAGAAATTCCTATTTATAGAAAATAAAACAAAAAAACTAATATAATAATTTACAAATAATTCATTTATAATTATTGTAAATTTTATTTACGAACAAAAAACAGAAAAGTAAACTTCAATACGAAAAAAACAAAAAACAATTCTTAATAAATTAATACTTAAAAGAAATATGCTAAACTCCAATGTCAGTAATTCATACTAATTTTTGTTTAGCTGCTCCAATTCTTTTGTTCGTATATTCAACTCTATCCTCTTAATGTCTATATTAATTTGGTGAAACTCCGTAGCCATTTCCATTTTCTTTTCTTTAATTTTTATTATTTCATCCAGTCTTTTTAAAACTTCATTGTGGTAAGTTTCCGTTGCACATATATATTTTTTTTAAGAAAATTGTTTTTGTTTCCCTCGGCTCTTTTTTTGAAGATGAGGAACCGCAGTGCACTGCTACAGTCTTTTTTGGAGTATCATCTTGCTCAAATGTGTCCATTAGCTTTTCGATTAAATCATCACTTTCTTCACATGAAACTGTGGTGTTGTCATCTATTTCTTTGTGTTGCTGATTTTGGGATCCGAATGTCCGGACCTCCTGTAAACCAGCAACAGCAACATCAAGGCCTGCTGCCTCCAAAATTTGTTCATCAACAACACTTAGCGGTTTTTCGTCAAAAGGACCTCCTCCAGTTTTCTTGACTGAAGATTTATTGTAAGAAAGCTTTTTCTTAACCATTTGCTTTTGATCAGAATACACCTACCGAAAATTACAAAAGTCTTTATCTGCAGCATGTTAATGTGGAAAACAATTAATAATTTACCTTGCGCCAAGTTTTTACATCTTTTAGCGGTGGACCGGAGGCATTTAATTTATTAGTTAAAGTTTCCCAAAGTCTGTTAGCAGTAGCTTTTCCTTGGCATGTATTTGGTAAAACGCCTTTGGCCAAATTGCTGTGCTCAGACATAAACTCAGCAAGAATTTGTTTTTGTCTGAAATTTATTTTTGTTATATTCGACCTAATAATTAATATTAACTACTTAATTTGCATAAAACTTATTAAAGATTTAACTTACATTTTCTTGTTGTTTGCGTGTACTGAAATAAATAAAATGTGGTTAATTTTAAAAAACTGTTGTGGTACTTGTAAAGCGTTCAAATAAGAATAATTATTTTTTACTTTTTAACGAAAACAATAAACCGTTAAGTTGCTCGTTAGAGTTTGTGTAAAAACTCCTTTACAAAGGTGCAAAAAAAAGGGAGCAATACAAAAAAGTACGAAAATCTATACAAATAATTAATTAATATAACAATTAAAATCTTAATTAAACACTTGTAATTAAACGCCTATAATATTTAAAGCTAGAAGTAGCAGAATTTGTATACAAAAATAAGTGTAGATGAGTGAGTAACTGGCCCAGAAGTTTTATCGAGTGGGTGCAGCCATCCCATTAAAACTCAAATTCGCACTAGAGAGCCGCAAAAGTGAAAAATGTCCCGAATTCATTACCATTTTTACCGCCAAAGCGTTTATATCGGTGCAGTGAGCGAATGAATTGTTATTATTTAGAGTGTAGAGGCTCCGAAACTCAGCCTGCTGTTTGCGGTAGCCGTAGAGTTAACATTAGCAGGTGTGATTATTCTTTGCATTAAAACCGCTGTCGCTGCCTGCGATAGTCCCAATGTGGCCACAATGAAAACCATTTCCATTTATGTTATTAGTTGTGGTCGATCTCTTCTCTGTTGGGGCTCATAACGTGTATCAAATTGATCTCCATAAGTAACACCACTTGCTCTAGTCATTTCTTTAAATTCTGTCCTACCATCTGGATTTGGCGGACTTGGTGATACAACATTTTCAGATGCATGCACTGGTAGTGTCGCTGTTACAGTTGCTTTATATATTTTGTTCTTTTCATCATGTTGATTTAGACGACATGTGTAATTTACGCATGCATACCAATTGGTTGCATCATGATCACCATTGTTACAACCAATTCGGAAATACGTCAATAGATTGGGATTTTATTTTTTACGTCCGTTTTTCGCTATCCGAGTGCCCGTGCATATTGGGGCGAATATGCGTTCCAAACAATACAGAATACTATGCCAAGAAATAAAATTGAGAAAATGCGGAGTAATTTGCATTTTAATGACACTAGTAAACTGCCCGCAAGGAATGCTGCAGACCATGATTCTTTGTACAAAATACAACCGATTGTGAGTCATTTCAATGAGAAGTTTCAATCCATGCCAATGACTCAACGTTTAGGTGTGGATGAACAAATGTGTGGAATGAAGATGAAGACTTTTCTTCGACAATATTTGCTTGATAAATCACACAAATGGGGAGTAAAATTGTTCATTTTATGTGACTCCTTCGATTTCTGCTATAATTTCAAAATATATTGCGTCGCAGGAGACAATGTTGTGCAAGCTGGCTCACCAGACCTTGGAGCATCAGCAAATGTGGTCGTCACGAATTGTTTCAGATAATAGAAAACACATAGTATATTTTGACAACTACGACACCTCAGTTCCACTTCTTGTGTATCTTAAATCACGCGGAATATGTTCTCTGGGGACTCTTCGTTCAAATCGTATTCCGAATTGTAAGCTGCCATCCGACAATTATACCAGTAAACAGCGACGTGGATATTTTACTGAGTTTTGTGAGTCCGCTTCTGGAGTCCAAGTTTTTTTATCGCTTTGGAAAGATAATAAAGCTGTGCGACTCGCATCAACCTATGCAAAAACGAAACCTTTTCAGAATGAAATAAACCCAAAAACACAGGTGTCACATTTTGTTCGCTCTGAAAAAAAGTTTGTTGACGTCGACTGCCCGAACATAATCCATGAATAAAATAGCCATATGGGTGGTGTTGATCTGATGGATGGTCTTGTTGGTCGGTATAAAATTCCAGTGAAGAGCAACAAGTACATAAATCGACTGTTCATACATTTGCTTGACTTAGCCATGGTAAACGCCTATATTTTGTTCAACAGAATCAACAAGCCTAATTCTAACGATAGGTGATACCAGCTGCCAAGCTTCCGAGCAGAGGTCGCATCCGTACTTTGTGTGCAGAGTCCTTCAAGATCTTAAAAAAAAATATACAGGAAAAAATCCTTTCTACCACCTGCAGACGTCAGTTACGATGGAGTAGGACTTGTAAAAAAAACTTGTAAATTTGCTAGTTGTAATTTGGAAACTCAAATCGTATGTCGGAAGTGCAGTTTGAACCTATTCTTTCTAAGCCAAAGGACTGTTTCTACAATTTTCACCACAAATAACTTGAAAAAAATTATATATATATTTTAACTTTATTGTACGATTTAGCCTAAAAGTTTATTAAATCTGAACTTCTTATTCTTCTTATTCTTTCTATGTGAAGAAAAAAAAGCCGCCTAGGAGTAGTCTAAGTTTTTGGCGCTACAAAACTCGATCTGACCAAAAATAATATTTTTTTTAATATTCTTTACTTCAGTTCTCGTTGAACCTTCATAGTGAAGAGACATTAAAGCGGATTTTTTTTTTACATACATACATACGAAACAAATATAAAAAACAACAAAATCAAAAATCATACAAAAAATATTCGTAATACATATTCACCTTGATAAATAAGCTTATTGGCTTTACTAATATTTTTTACATAGCAAGAAATAACAAAAACAAAAAAAACCGTAAACACAAACAAAGTTCCCTTGAGGAATAATACTCTGTATGAGTACATCAAAGGAAAAAAATTTTTGAGTGAGTTCTAACGGCAGAAATGCTTATTTTACTGTGAGTTCTGAAACTCTTAATGAAAAAAATATAAATAATAAATCTGATGAAAATCTTTTTTTAACGGCAAAGCCAATTTTTCGTCAGCGATCAACTTCGCTTTGTCCAATGCCAACTAGTGAATCGTTAACATTACCATTGCCTAGTACTTCTTTATTTAAGTCTGCGATATCATCCGCATCGGGCTCGCTTTCATCACTAAACCAAGTTATCACTACAGATAACAGTAGCTCAAAACCCAAGGTACAAGTGGGAATGGACAGATATATAACAGTGGTAAAGCGTGGGCGAAGCCCAAATTCTTCAAAAATTTCATCTGCTCCAAAGATGTCTTGGGATAACAGCGCATCATCTACCAATAGTCAAAATCGTTTTTCATTATTGCAAGACACCGACGACAAGCCCTCTACATCATCGCAAAAGTCTTTTAAGCCACCACTTATTTATCTGAGAGAAACAAAATTCTAACGCGCTTATAAAAAAACTACTGTCGACCATTGGTGAAAATACTTTTCACATCATTCCAATTAAACGAGGTAATATTGATGAAACTAAAATCCAAATATATAATGAAAAAGATTTCCGAAAAATTGTTAGTGAATTCGAAAAAAATAAAACAAATTTTTACACATACCAACTTAAGAGTGCTAAAGGCGTACAGATAGTATTAAAGGGCATAGATTCATATGTTGAACCCGAAGAAGTAAAATGTGCACTTGTCGACCAAGGATTCAAGGTAAAAAATGTTACCAACATATTTAATAGAGAAAAGGTACCCCAACCCCTATTTCGGGTTGAACTGGAGCCGAATGACATACAATTGAAAAAAAATGAAGCCCATCCAGTTTATAACGTAAAGTATCTCTTACATCGAAAAATCACAGTTGAAGAGCCACGTAAGCGTTCAGGTCCCGTACAGTGCCATAATTGCCAAGAATATGGCCATACGAAAACTTACTGCAAGTTACCTACGGTATGTGTTATCTGCGGTGAATTGCATGATACTGCTAGCTGCACTAAGCCAAAAGATCAAGCAGAAAAAAATGTAGTAATTGTGGAGGTAATCACACAGCTAGCTATAGAGGGTGCCCTGTATTTTCTTTCGTTAAACAGGCTATGGGTCAAAAACCCAAGTTAACTCCAGCTCTACAAGTAAACGCGAACTCCGACACTTTTGCTCAAATCAGCCAACCAGTTACTTCACGTGTATCGTATGCTGATGCTGCTAAGACTAGTTCAATTCCCATGCAAAATGTTCCACCGCCAAATAATTCAACAAATTCAAACTCAAGCTTTAACTTTAGTCGCCTTGAAGCTACTATTGAGAATCTGGTGCTAACTATAAACAACTTTACTACAAATATGACAAGTATGATGCAAGAAATGCTGCGAATGCAGAATACACTGCTTCAAGCATTAGTTAATAAACCATGAACACGTTAAAATTATGTTTCTGGAACGCAAACGGCATTCGCCAACATAAAAATGAACTTGAGCACTTCCTCATGGAAAAAAATATTGATATAATGTTGGTTTCTGAGACTCATTTGACCTCAAGAAGCTTATTTAAAATAAATGGTTACACTTTATATGATACAAAGGACCCGAGAGAGAGAGCATGTGGTGGATCAGCAATTCTGATTAAGTCAAGACTCAAGCACTATGTCCTTGACAACGTTAGTGAAGAATATTTGCAAACAACGAATATTTTCGTAGAAAATTTTTGTGCGAACTTCGTGATATCATCAATTTATTCACCTCCCAGATTTTCAGTTACCGAATATCAGTATGAGAAGTTCTACAAATCGCTTGGATCTTGTTTCGTGGCAGCTGGTGACTACAATGCAAAACATACGTACTGGGGATCGCGTTTTGTTACACCTAGAGGTCGAGCCTTGTTCAATACAATTTCAAAAATGGGCTTAGATGTCATTTCGAGTGGGGAGCCTACTTACTGGCTTACTGACGTAAGAAAAATTCCAGATGTTATAGATTTTGCCGTCACGAAAAATATTCATAGGGACTTAATTCATGTAGAGGCCTCTCTAGATCTGTCCTCCGATCACTCTCCAACAATAGTTACAATTTTCAACCCACTAAGGAGTGATTTAACTAACTCATATGTGAAGATGATTAATGGAATCAACTGGCTGGCATTCAAAAAATATCTTAGTAGTCACTGCGTAGAAAACATTCAGCTTATATCATACGATGATATTGAATTTAACATTGCCAATCTTAACGAAAATATTAAACAGGCTGCTGAACACGCCACTACCTCCTATCCGCAGACCGGCTTTAACAGAATTTATTCTACGGAAATTGAACGTCTTGTATGTGAAAAAAGGAGAGCTAGAAGAGAATGGCAACAACACAGATCACCCCTAAATAAAATCAGACTTAAGAAATGTACTAAACAACTCAAAGATCTGCTATCGTCGGAAAAAACTGCACTACTGGAAAAGTATTTAGAAGGTCTTGATGTAACGTCCGCATCTAATTACTCTTTATGGCGCGCTACTAGAAATCTTAAAAGACACCCGTTGATCTTAAATCACCACTGCGTACTGCGACCGGAGGCTGGGCAAGAAGCGATAGTGAGAAAGGTAACTTATTTTCTGAGCATTTAAAATCTGTATTCACTCCCAATTCATGTACGGGTGCTGCTGATTTACCGTGTGTAGTTTCTCTACCCCCTCGTCCCTTACGGTTTAAGATGCGTGAAGTACAAAAAGTAATTGCTGAACTCAAGCCGAAGAAAGCTCCAGGTATTGATGGCATTAGTAACAAAATGCTTATGAACTTGCCTCATATTGCAATAAGAATCCTGCTATTTACTTTTAATGCTATTTTAAGAATGCAGTATTTTCCCCATAACTGGAAACTGGCCAAGATCAAAATGATTCCAAAGGCGGGCAAAGATCTAACAATGACTGAGTCATATAGGCCTATAAGCTTACTATCTACAATCTCAAAGCTTTTCGAAAAGCTGCTCATGACTAAATTCTCCAAAATTTTAACTGATAATGGGTGCATCCCGGACCATCAATTTGGCTTTAGAAGTCAGCACAGCACGATTGAACAAACGCATAGACTGGTCCAAGTTGTAAGAGGAACATTTGAAGAAAAGAAGTATTGTTCTGCTCCCTTTATTGATGTTTCTCAGGCGTTTGATAAAGTATGGCGCGAAGGCCTAGTTTTAAAATTGAAGACATATCTGCCAATAAACATTCAAAAGCTTATGGAAAGTTATATTATTGATAGGAAGTTCACTGTTGTGGAAGGAGAGTTCACGAGTGTGCCCGAATCTATATCTTCTGGTGTGCCCCAGGGTAGTATTCTGGGTCCTGCCTTGTATTTAATATATACTTGTGATATGCCTGTGAGCAATAATATCCATATTTCTACTTTTGCCGATGATACCGCCTGTATGAGTGTGCACGAAAACCCTTATGAGGCATCCCGCAATCTCCAGGAACATATCACTCAGCTGGAAATATGGTTGAACTTATGGAGAATTAAAGTCAATGAACAAAAGTGTGTCCATATAACGTTTACCCTAAGAAGAGACACTTGCTCCCCCATTCGAATCAACAATCGAAATATTCCTCAACATTCCCAAGTGAAATACCTTGGTATACACCTTGATCGAAGACTTACATGGAAACATCATATTGACTCTAAGTTAACTCAGATGAAACTTAAGTTAACTCAAATATATTGGTTGATTGGCAGAAACTCAACACTCAGCCTGGACTGCAAACTTTTATTATACAAGTCGCTTTTGAAGCCAATATGGCGCTACGGAATTCAGTTATGGGGCACTGCTTCAGCTTCCAATGTCGAGAGAATCCAACGAAGGCAAAACAAAATTTTACGGTTAATAACATCGGCTCCATGGTACATCCAAAATTCTATTATACATCGTGATTTAAATATGCTACTAGTGACTGAAGAAATTGCAAAATACGCAGGCAAATATTTAACAAAACTCGAATCACATCCTAATCCGCTTGCTCGTAATATTTTGAAATTTACTGGACACATCCGCTTAAAAAAGAGGGACACACGGGCTCTTATACCTAACACTCCAGATGAGACTACTTGAAAATACTTCCCCCCCCCCCCTTTTTTTTTGATTATCACTACTAATGTATTATTTATAACTACCACTAAGTTTATGTCCGACACTGGTCGGGCCTAATAATTTTTTATAGATTTAAGATTTGAATACTTATTGTTAGTTCATATATGAAGATACAATAAATAAATACATGCATTACAAAAAAAAAAAAAAATATTCTTTACTTTTAGAAAAAATCAAACCACAAAAATATCTCTTTAGCAAAAAAAAGTTTGGCTACTACAGGGTTAATCCTGTTTACCGGTTTCCAATACTTCATACTATCTTTGTCTCCACTCAACCATATTACGAGATTGTTATAAAATTGGCGTTATTGGCGGTGTTATTTTCACCGGTCAAGTCTACTTTATCGAAAAAATACTTATATGTTCTTTTGAATTCACTAGTTAAAAGACTATTTTCCTTTCGAAATCTTATACATTTTATTTTCTGAAATTTTTCAATTTTGCGGCTATCTAAGTGTTACCCAAACGGTGTTAAGAAAAATTCTTAGAAAGTTTATACATATAAAAACTTGTGAAATTTCCCTTGAATTTTGAACGATTTGCTAACTATGGATCTGAACAGGGAAAACAATTTGCAATATATGAGCCTGAGAAAATTATCAGTTTTTTGCAAAAATGACGCCGAGGCCCCAAATTTTTGGGGCCCAATAAAAAAAAAATTATGACTTGAGGCAAAACTGGGAGACACGGGCCTTTTTTTTTATCTTGTATCACGTAGTGATACACACAGTGTATTCCAACCTCAGTACATATCTTTAAAAAAATTTCCAAAGGCGCAAAAATTGTAAACGAACAAAGTCAATAGGTTTTAAGAATCCAAAAATAATCTCATGTGCAAAAATTGCGAAAATTCGCGAATAAGTTCCTAATTGAAAAAAAAACTTAAAATTTATTTTTAAAAACGCTAAAATTGCAAGAAATGCAAAAAACTTGGAAAAATTTGCGAAAATTCGCAAAAACTTGATAACGTCGAATACTATACTGATTAAAAATTGTTAAAACTGTCAAAAAAAAAAAAATGAATTGGCAACAATTACTTTTATTGCAAAAATTCGCGATAAATTGCGAAATTGCAAACAAAGCCGTAAAAACTTACAAATACCTAAAGATATATATATATATATATATATATATATATATATATCAAATATTTTGTTTTACATATTGCAAAATTTACTAAAGTTCGCAAATAATTTTCGGATACAGATAGAAGCCGCTGAATAGTTTTTTCATAATTTTACATATTCCTAACAAATATTATTTTATTTTTGTAATATTTCTTCTCATTTGTTTTGTATCATCCTGTTTATGTTTCAACTAACATACTAAAATATAAGGGGTTGCTCACAGCAGTCATATATTAAACTAGTGTCAAATCTTAGGACATTATGGCTTTAAAACAATTTATTGTGTTATTATAATTGTACTGGTTCTATAAATTGTTACTAAGTCTGTTGATTTTAATTTTCAAAGGACTGCAGATTAAGTCCTCAAATATAAATCGATACAATTCTTTCTTTGCTGAAATATTTTGCTCGACACTAAACCAGCAACTGCGGGCATGACCATATACAACAAGTCTCTAAATTTATCTCATTTTTTAATTGTCTAATTGTCAATTGGATTTTTAACATGAAATGCAATTTATCTTTTCGTTGATTTGAACAAATGAAAAACAAGCAAACAACAAACAAACAAGCAAAAAAAAACACATTATGCTAATTAGACGATATCAAAAAGGAAATTGCTCTCGAACTCTAGTTTCATGTGAGAGAGTGTGTAAATTTCTATGTGTCTTTCAGTTTAGTTTTTTGTCTGTATCTTCTAGTTGTTTTTAACTAAATTTAGCCAACACAGACATTTAGGCGTCAAACATTGGCGTAAAATTGGCTCAAACATTTCACATTTACATAAGAATTGCATACTTTACATTCACATTGACACGAACAGAAAAACACACAAGCACACCAACACCCATCAATATACACTAACACGAATAAGCACACATTCTCGTTTTATGTGAACTCAATTTAGCGTTTTTTTTTTCTTTTATGATTTTTTTATTTTCTTTCTTATTTTAGGCAAAAAATCTTGATGCCAAGAAAGAAAGTGGAAGGAAAAACCTCAATGGATTTTATTTGTAGACTTACTAACAAAAAAAAAATATAGAGTGATTTTTTTTACTTTTTTCGTTGTGATTCGCGGTCTGATATTAACTGCAAACTGAAAAAAGAAATCCAACTAGGTATAGAAGAAAACTTAAAAAGTCTTGGAACAAAAACAATTTCATTTAAAGAACTTAAGGTTTTTCGTATTTGTTTTTTTTGTTTATTCACGCAGCGTCCATTGACTGCATTGATTTCTCATTTTTAATGCAGCCGGCAAAATGCAACAGAGACAAGCAGAATTTCTTTTGTTTCTCATATAAAAATAGAAATGTTTTTTAAGCATTTTGTTTTAATTTATTTGAATTTGATTTTAAGTTTTAAATATATTTAAAAAATTTTGCAAGTACACGCAAAGAAAACATATGGTTGAGGCAACCATAATAAAACAGCAACATACTATGATTGAATTATATGGTTGCAGTCAAATCATATTATTGTTAATAGAAAAGCAAACTTTAATTATATTTTTATCTGAGTTAATAATAATATTATCTACAAGAACAATTGACTTTGTTATACCTAATCTTATTATTGTTAATATGACAACACTATTGTAAGATGTGACTAAAATATAATTGAGACTCACCATACTATGATCTAATATTATATTAATATTGTTAAATACGACCACAGTATTATTTAATGTAATAATACTATTTTGTTTTTTAATCATATTTTTATTGCAGAAACAGCTGTGCGTTAAATTCGAAATAAAAATAAATTAATATTATTGACATAAAATGTATATATAGAAATCTAGGCGCACGGTAGTGCATCAGGCCAAGTTCTGGCCAATGCACGCAGTGTGTATATTTACACGAAGCCATTCGATCTGTTTTTACCCCCCTCATAACTTTGTCCCCCGTGACCATAAAATTATGAAATTTAAACCATAATTAGAATAAATTCATATAACCTCATATGCGAAGTTTGAAGTTTTACAATGAAAGCTTCCGGAGATATAGAGGTGCAAAAAGTGCATATTTTAAGACATACTCACTGACCACTGACCACTGACACACTCATCAAATTGATGAAGCACTTCCGCTATAGCTAGAGAGCTAAAATTTAGTACACGAGAAGATCTAGGTGAGCAATGAACCAGAAAAATCTGTAAACCCTAAAATTTTAACCAGGAGGGCGGGGCTACGCCCATAAAAATTAAAATTTGTGCTATTGAGCTGAAATTCGATACAGAGCTAGGCCTAGGCGAGAAATAAAATAAAAAAATCTGAAAACCCGGACATTTTAGCCAGGAGGGCGGGGCTACGCCCATAAAGGTCAGAATTATAAATGCTAATCTAAGGCGCTTCATGGAAGCTATTTTATTGAAATTCGGCATATATACTGCGGTAATACAAGGCTATAAATTTTTCATTAAAAAAGTGGGCGTTCACACGCCCATACAATTTAAACCTCATTTTAATGCCCTGCGGCTCAGCATATTTAGATATCCTATTTATCTTGCTATTATTATCCGTTTGTAACGAAACTAGACACGAATAATAAGCACTGACCCAAAAAATTTTTGACTTTAGAAAAGTGGGCGACGTTACGCCCATAAAAATCTAAAATTAAAAGTTGCGCTAAGAAGCTGGAATTTTATATACAAGTAGGTCTAGGTGAGAAACCAATTAGAAAAATCTGAAAACCCGGAAATTTAAGTCAGAGAGGCGGGCTGCGCCCATAAAACTTAAAAATTAAAAGTTGCGCTAAGGAGCTGAAATTTGATATACAAGTAGGTCTAAGTGAGAAACAAACTAGAAAAATTTGAAAACACAAAAAATTTTACCAGAATGGGCGGGGCCACGCTAATATTGTTTTGAACTAAATACTTAATATACACAAAATCTAAAGATATAATTCGCGCTAGAGAGCTGACATTTTATACACTAGTAAGTGTAGCTGCGTAAGCCAATGGGAAAATCTTAAAACCAAAAAGTTTTGCCCGGTATGTGGGGCCACGACGTTAAATCTCCAATTCGCACTAGCGATCTTAAATTTGATACACAAATAAATATAGATAAGAGATCACTAAGAAAAATCTGAAAACCCAGAAGTTGCTATCAGAGGGCGGAAACAAGCACTTCAAATTCAAAATTAATATACATTTTATTAAAACTTTTCATACATATTGCACTTATCCAAAAAAAATTCCCTATTTTGAAAAGTAGCCGTGACTTCACCCAGGTACTTCGGCTCAGCAGTTTTTAATTTAGTACTCAGATATTTCTTATTAACTTTTTAATACCAAACTTTGCATGAACCATAAGCACTAGCAGATATAAAAGTCCGCTAAAAGTCCGCGGGGGCCAGGCCCATAAAAATTTTACGTAATATTATACTATAGAGAGCTGACATTTTGTACATAAATAGTAATTGATTTACTCAATCGGAAAATCCATAAATTAAAAGCACCAGCTACCCTATTGAAACTTTGCATACACATTGGGCATATCCTTTTGATTTATGTACTTCGTCTAAGCAGACTTTATTTAACATGTAAATATATTGAGAAAATAGGCGGGGTCATGCCCAGTAAAATTTACGCTGTATTTTACAAGTTTCTTCCAGTCGCCTCTTACCAAATTGCATACACACTGGCGACCCGTTGTAATGACACAATAGTGCATTTTTAAGGTCAACAATTCAAAACCCATCACGCTCTTACCCATTATTTTATGTAACTCTGCCATTTTCAACTGGCACAGTGATCATGAATAGAAATAAAATGCACCAGAAATTTTAAGTTTAAAAAGTGTTATTATAGAAATCTTTTCAAAAAGTAATCAGATCCTCACAAAAACATAAATGTGAAAAACGGCCAAGTTCCTATCCAAAATTTCGGCCATTAAAAGTTGTGAGATATAAATTTTGACCAAGTTCTTCTTTGCCACAATACCTAACACAAAAATATATTATGTATGATATAAATTTGTAATCGTAAGGGTGTCATATAATTTCTAGATAATCTGCTAACTTGGCAATATTTTTTCCTTTCTAAAAAAGAAGAGAATAATGTATAAATGTTCATTTCTTTATATTGATAAAAATGTTGTCAAGTTGGCAGATTATCTAGAAATTATATGACACCCTTACGATTACAAATTTATATCCTACATAATATATTTCTGTGTTAGGTATTGTGGCAAAGAAGAACTTGGTCAAAATTTATATCTCACAACTTTTAATGGCCGAAATTTTTGATAGGAACTTGGCGGTTTTTCACATTTATGTTTTTGTGAGGATGTATACTTACATGACATACAGACATGTCTGTATAAAGAGATACACAAATGTTTATATATTTTTATTGGCCAACCCTTTTGTTTATACTTTATTTATCTATTAATTTATTTAACACAACCCGTGCACTACCGATAGCTTACAAACGAAATACTGAACTGACAGATGTTTCTGAAAAAGATTTTTTTTTAATTTAAAATAGTATGGTTTTGGATAACATTTTATTGTTATTTACATCGTATTATTTTTAAACAATAATACAAATTATGTTGTAGTCCTAAATTTTTAACAAAACTGTATTGTTAAACTCTAACCATATCATACTTTTTTATGGATGTGATAATGTAGTTATTAAATTCAAACATTACTATGTTTATCGTAACGAAGTATATGTTTAAAATAACAAAAATTAAAAATTTTAAAAACCCCCGACTTTTTTCAGAAAAGATGTTATATCTTCTAAACGGCTGAACCGATTTTCTTCAAACATAGCTAAGAACCCTCTCGATCAAGTCATCTTTCAAAAAGAAGAAAAATTTAAATGAAAATTGGTCCAGCCGTTTGTACGTGGACACGGACAGACACACAGATACACAAATACACAGACACACAGACACACACTACAAACTTATAACCCCCTTTTTTTAGTCGTGGGTTAATAACAATAACAAGTTTTCAACGACCACACATTTGTTTCAGAGAATATAAATAATAATACAACCATATCTTTTCTTTGCGTGTATATTTCAGGTTATTTTTTTAATCAAAGTAAAAATTTGTGTGATTTGCTGTTTCAATTTAAAGCTGTTAAAACTAAAATAAAAAAAATGAAAAACGTGATATTTTCTGGTTAAACAAATCATGTTTGAATATTTGTTTTAATTACACTGTTCTGGAAAAAAAGTATTTTAAATAAAAATATCTGCTTTTATCTATTGGTTTTTAATCAGGGCTTTCATGAATACAATTCCGCGTGAAACAATTCCAATTAATAGCAAGTAATAGGGGAAAAAATTATAACTTGAAAAGGGAGAAATATTACGCGAAAATTTATTCATGATGTGTAACCAGTCTTAAAATGGAAATACGTCTTGTTTTTTAAATGTATTCTCGTGGCCTGAGGTCCAATTCGTGTGGCTTACACCCGCCGCCGATCTTATTTTCATGGACAAAGCCGACGCCGATGCATGCGGCTGACATCGGCGGTGCTTACAAAACTAGATGGCTGAGCCGATTTTTAGAAATTAAAATTCTTGTTGTTTTTACCTACTGTGTGCAACAAAATATAGTTTTTTTTTGTTGTTTGAATAAAAATAGCTGATTTTTATGTATTTTAATCTTCTCATTACGATGGCGTTATTAGTTTTTCCCTAGCAGGTCTAGTTTTAAAGATATAGTGACATTTACCATTTGCATAATTTACATCACTTTTTGTATCATTCGTTTAATATTGGGTTCGTTAGTCAAATTGTATGTTTAATAAACATGTTGATGCTTATTGCAAATGTATTGGCAACGTTTGTTAAGTAAAAATCTACAAAAATAGATTTTTCTGTAGCAACTTCAACTTCTGGCTTACATACAAGCACACACAAGCAAAGAGAAATACAATAGCAACTGACACATTCGCTGTCAGCCTGAGACACTATATAAACCGAACGCGTGGACCGATTTTACATCTTACATCAATCGATTTGTCACTAAAGATATGACAGTAGTCAAAACTCAATATGGCGGCCAACAGACGCCATTTTTTAAATACTACAGGTATTTTAAATCATATTTAGGTTTCTCTTCTGATTTTTCATTTCGAATGACCATTTAGGATATTTACTGTTCACAGAAAAAAATGATTTTGATATTTGAATACGAAAATCGTTGATTCAATAAAAAAATCTTTCGAATTTTCTGTGACGACGGTTTTTGCATTATTGATAAATAAAATTGTATGCACGTTTATTGAATATATTTTTTTCAGTCAATAAACAAATTTAATGAATCAAAGCAAAAAGTTGTTGACTGAAATTTAATTTTCAGTGATAATTGTTATTGTGTGTGTGTGGATGAATGTTACATTTTTCAACCCCTTTTTGTTTGCTTTTGCTTGGCTGCTATTAAAACTAAATGTGTTTGGGATGAGTCGAACCGGCAATCTCTTGACTAATAAACTAACGTACTTACCACTCAGCTAAAGAGCAAATCGTTTTTGGATACGCAAATAATGAATACACGCAAAACATGATTTCTTTTGTTTCTTCTAATCTAAAAATAACTTTGTTGATTAAAAAAAACAAGCCACGAATTTTTTCGGCTTCTTGTCCGAATGCACACGTATACAACACCAACAATCAAAATAAACAACAACATCAGCACATGACCAGGTTTAGTCAATCAACAAGCAAGGAAAACACCAACACAAACAAATGACATTAAATGATATTTTAAAATGTGCGGAATTGATAAATACAATATTCAAGTTAATGACAAATATTATTGAAACTAAAATTTTATTCAATAACATGGTTTTATTGAAAATAATTCTTGTCTACTTTTTTCTGTGTTAAAAGTTGGTCGCAGTCGGGTTTGTTTTTAATTACTACTTGCTTACTGTGTTTTTTACTAACTAATATCCAAACTTAAACGATACGACAACTTCAAAAGTAAGACGATACGATTTGACTAACGAAGCCATATTTCACGAATGCCCCCCCAAACATTAAAATACTTTCTGGTTTATTCTTCTACATAAAATTACCTCTTATTTGAATAAAGGCACATCGATGAGTATATCATGATATTTTACTGTGTGTTTTTAGTTCAGTCCTTAAAACTTTTTTTATTATATTTTTTTGACATAAAATAACTAATCCTTATGTACTTTTGTCCGCTAATGAGGAAAATAGTTTAGTTTCAGAGATACTTTAAATTTTTCTTTTCCTATGCCACCCAAAAAACCTATATTTTATAATATGAGGTATTTGATTGTAAATGTAGCACCTATTTTTGATACGTTGTGATTATTTTCTATCGATTTTGTATTAACAATTAAAATTTTTGTTTAAATTGATTTTTTTTATTCCATAAAAGCTGGAAATTTCGATTTCGCGATATACTAACTACAAATAACACAAAATTTTTTTGTTCCATACAACATTTCTTTTAAGTAATAATTGCATTAATGACTTGTAAATTGACAAATAATATATAAAAGAAAATAAATATTTAAAGTATTTTTTTTATAAAACACACAATATCTCTGAAACTAGAAAAATTATAAAGCTATTTTCGTAATTAATGGACAAAAATATGTAAGGATCAGTTATTTTAATTTCTAAACATTTGTAATAAAAAAAAGCTTAAGGACTAAACCAATAACAAAAATTAAAAATTTTAAAAACCCCCAACTTTTTTCAGAAAAGATGTTATATATTCTAAACGGCTCGACCGATTTTTTTCAAACATAGCTAAGAACCCTCTCGATCAAGTCATCTTTCAAACGGAAAAAACTAAATGAAAATCGGTCCAGCCGTTTGGCCTGTACGTGGACACAGAAAGACACACAGATACACAGATACATAGATACACAGACACACAGACACACACTACAAATTTATAACACCCCTTTTTTTAGTCGGGGGTTAAAAATAGGTCCGTTTGTTTACCCCAAAGTTTGTGCAAATTTGTACTGGATTTTACTGAAATGCGATCGTTTACACATAAAATTGCAAAAGAGAGTGCCAATTGAGAGACTAAATTGGCAGTTCTTGAGTGAGAGTCTGCAAATTTTTACTGGACAAATTTTTGCCAGTAAAATCCAGTAGATGAGAAAAATATATGATTCAATAAAATAAACAAAAGTTAAAAAATGCAAAGTATAATTTTTTAATAAAACCATTTAAAAGAAGAAAAGTTGACGTAAAAGTTTAACAAAACAAATCTGAAAATTGTTATGTTCAAGATGAAACAAATTAAACAATAATAATCGTTAAATATATCAGTTTTTAAATTTAATTTAATTAATAAAATAATAATTATTTGTGCATACTATTCAGGGTACCGACTATCAGAAATCAAATATTGATTTATTTTCTTATGAAATTTACCCACAAAAAATAAAACTAAAAACCAAATACAAGCTAAAACTTTCACAGAACTTCTATTTTAGAAATATTTATGTATATATCGCTTCAAATTTATAATTATAAAAATGCATGCGTTAATTGCCATGGGTTTCAAAAACAACAAAAAATACAACAATATTATCAGCTGTTTTGATTAATCTGAAAATTTTTTCCAATTTTTCCGTTTGCGTACTTTTTTGTGCAAGAGACATTCTTGAGAGTAAAATGTTCAAATTACCTAAAATTTACTCAAGTAATGGATTTTACTGGAAAAGTAAGCAAACGGGCCTAATATGTACATGATTTTTGACATTTGTGTAATAACAGTAAGGTATCCTGATATTCATCAATATGGTTCTACTCAAATGAAAGAAAATATTATGTAGATGCATAAACCATAAAGAATTTTAAAGTTTGGGGGACCAATCGTGAAATAATTCAAAAAGTGGTGTAATGCAAGGAACACAATTGGGACGAACCACGAATTTCGTCCACGTCGACGAATTCTTCGATAAGAATTCGTTGTGTGAAGCACAATAACGACGAATTTACTCAGCGAATTCTGCTCTTATAATTGATAAAGTTGTTTATTGTCAGTGTAACCATATTAGCTAATTTTGGCTAAATTTAGCTTATTTCTTCTGGATTTAGCTTTAAAATTTTCATTAAGCTCTTAACTTATTTTTTTTAGCTTTTTTAAAATCGGATTTAGCTTTTTTAGTTTTTTTTTATTCAAATTGCGTATTCTCTAAAAATATATTAAAGACATACGTGATTTAGCTTAATTTTATTTTAAATTCTGGTCACACTGGTTATTGTGTATGTGAAGGGATTGGGAGAGAATATTGTTTTTTCGCCGTTCGTCGGCGTACAAAATAGAAATAAATCTATCTCAGAGTTCGTCACGCACGACGAATTTCGTTCTACGACGGTGTTGTGTTCATTTTCATATGAACAAATGCGTTTTATTTTTTGTGACGATAGTTCGCACCGAATAATTCGTCGTTCGTCCCAGTTGTGCTCCTAGCATAAATTATACAAATGCTAAAGGACATTATGCCTTTAAAACTAGACCTGCTGGTGAATAACTATTGATGCCATTGTAATCAGCAGATTTAAGTACGTAATGATCGGCTATTTTTAACTTGCAGTATATACCAATGCCTTGGTAAATACATACGAAACTTATGTAAAACAAATCGGCTCCAAACCGGCTAGCCGCCGGCGACGACAACTTTGTGACGAATTGGACCTCTGCTCGTGGCATGTATTTATTATACTAAACCAATAATAAATGCTGACTTTTAAGAAGCGAAGCACGATGGTTATATTGATGTACATTAGTGTTTACAAGCGATGTCACGAGGACTTCTTTTTCATAACAAACACTCAAAATAAGTAGTGTTGATGCGTGTTTGCTTAGTATTATGCATACTGTACGAATGAGTGTGTGTGTGTAAGATTTAGATGGTAAGCTATTATGTATTTAAATATGGTTTTCTAAAGCAAGCGCACACAACTAATGTAATTGCATGTGTGCGTTTTTATGTGCGCAGAAAAATAAAAGATCATATACACAACAAGTGTTCGTATGTACATTAGAGTGGCCATTAACTGTATGAAGACTTTTTTTTGATTTCTTCTACTCTCACCTCCCAAATCAGTTCAGTTTTGTAAAAAAAAAATACAAAAAAATTTCATACCGTGCGGCCCTCAAAGTTGGCCTTAAAGCCAATTTTTCAATGTAATTATTTTGCAAATGAATATCTTTTTAAAAAATCATTTAACAAGAATATGACATATGGCAATATTTAAGCGCTTCAAAATTAGTCTCAAAAAAGTTTTTTGCTAAAATTAGTATTTTAGAAAATAATGAGGAAAATAACCAACAAAATACCTAAAATTTTATGTAACAAAATTATATATTATATGGAATTTTTTTATTTTAAGCATGTACAATAAGAGCTTATATATATTAAATTATTTCATATATACATATAGTCAAAATAAAACTAAACAAAAAAAAAACAAAATTGCATTGAATATATGGGCTTGAGGGCCAACTTTGAGGGCCGGACGCACCCCCTAAAACGCAACTTATAGGTACGAAATTTTTTTTTATTTTTTTTACATAAAACTGAACCGATTTGGGGGGTGAGAGTAGAAGAAATAAAAAAAAAATAACGGCCACCCTTATGTACATGCATGACGTTTGTATACGCGCCCATGCGTATGAAAAAGCAAGCATCACAAATTCTTCCGTCACGAAGTATTTTCTTCTTTACTTCTAGACCTGCAATAATTTAAACAAATTTCTTACCAACAGTGTTGCTTAGCGTTTGCTTTAGAATACTTCACTGTAATAAAACATTTGAAAAATCCTTCATGCCTTGAAAGCTCTTTTAAATGGCCTTTTGCAGGTGTCTAATATGTATTAAACATTAAGTTAGCTTTACATATTTTTTTTTCGATTTTAAACGGTTTCGGAGTTATTCAGAAATTAGTGGCGACATAAAATATTTTTGATGCAATAACTAATTTTTTTCTTCAAAAATTCATAAAAAATTAAAATGGTAAACATTTTACAGTTTTGTTATTGCTCGGAAAGATATATGTACTTGAAATAAAATAAGTTATAAGCAGGGACAGGGGTTTCATGCAAATGCATGTTTTTTCCCTTAACTCTGGTAATAGCAAGAACGAAATATCTTTACGAAACAATGAATTTACGTATAAATGCCATCTTTTTGTTTGTGCATATTTTTCCATATTTTGGTGAAAATGCATACTTTTACATAATTTGGCCATAAATACATATTTTTGTCTCATATTTTGGTATAAATGTATGGTTTTATGACCTATGTATTTTGTTATAAATTCACATTTCAAAAATATTATTTTAATTTGAAATTTATTTGCTGGTGGTTCAGCGTTGTCTATATATTTCATTGTTGCATAAGATAAGAGGTTTGTGACTATTCAAAATGTGTGGTTGAAGTCTACTGATGATTTGTTACTGAGATATATAGACAACGCTGAACCACCAGCAAATAAATTTCAAATTAAAATAAACTTCTGACAATATGTCGAATAATAAATTTCTTAAATGTTAAATTTAGATTTTATTTTACATTTTGCCTTATAATTACTTTTATTGTTATCCAATGGATTTCTAATTGTATAAGGGTGTAGAAAAATAAAATAGATTCAAATCGAATATAAATTATTTGCTGGTTTTTTTGTATTAGTTTCTAAATTGTCTGCTATTAAGGCCGAAAGTATTGATACAATTCTGGGGAAACTTGATATTATTCAATTCACTGTATTCGTTGAGTCATATAACCAACAATTTTCTTTTTCTATTTACGTATTGTCCCTATACAGTGATGCCGACATTTTTGGCTCTAAAAGCACATCAAAATTTGGAAAAAGCACAAAAAGCGTAATTTTGAGATCCAAAAAGCGTAAAAAGCACTAACGTGAAAAACGAGCTTGATGCTTAATATATTCTAAGCTATTATCTATTTCGGCAATGATATCAGTATCCTTAATGAAATATATCAGGCGAAAAAGCTATGCTTTACACTGAAAAAATAAAAAACATCAAGTTTTTATTAAAGTAATTTTAAGAAATAAACAAATTTCTTAAAAGCACTACTTAGTGCTATTTCTCAGTTTGGCACTAACGCTCAAAATTTGGCGTTTTGAGTCTTCAAAAAGCACTACTACATACATACATAAGTACCCTATCGGAAATTTGGCTAACTTTAAGCTACTATTTCGCAACTAGTACTGACTACACTTGGATTACTTTGCAATGTAATCAACTGACTATTTTAACATTGCGATGTCCTAGGCGGTAGTCAATTGTCTTACTATACACTACTTTAAGCTAACTTAAAGTTGACTTTTTTAAATCACCTAGTAGTCAGTAAATTACAAAATATTTTCTGCGAGACGAACATGTAACATCACACGTTGTGTACCCAACGCGCTACCACTCGGCTAAGCTGCCATCTAAACAGCGATGCCAACTATTTATAACCCAAACGCGCTACTAACCTTCTCAAAACGCGCTAGAACGCGCTAAGTTACAGCACTGTCAAATATTTTTAGCAAAAACACGCTGTTTTCTACGCGCTAAATTAAATTTCAATAAAATTCGATGTATGTATTAGTACTCGTATAACAATTAATTTTTCAGATTTTGCAATATTGCTTCCTCGACATTATGTTTTAATAAACTAAAATCATTTAATACAGATTCGGAATCGCCTTCCAAATAATCGAAATCCTTAGTTTTTACTTTATACAGATATTAGAAAATTGTTAAGTTTATACAAAAAAAGTTTAAAAAATATTGAACTGAAATGATGTTATTGACTTTATTCAAAACGCGCCAATTTGGCGCTTTTTTTATTAAACGCGCTAAGACGAAAAAAGCGCGCTTAGTTGGCATCGCTGCATCTAAAATAACAACAGCAAAATGTTAATATAAAACTGAAATGAGTTTTGAAGTAGCTTAGAATAAATTTGTTGGCTCTCACCAAATTCTATTACGTACTCAACTTTAGAATTAATTTTGGGTTTGCTCTGGATGACTTTTCAGCTATCTTTTAGTCAGTCTAAGAAAAGTTAACTATAAGTTAACTATTTTAGTAGTCAACCACACATTCTCCGACAGGGTATATGGTATAGAATTTAAATGAAAATACATAAGCAAAGCACAAAGAATAAAGACATATTTTTTTTCTTTTTATGAGGTTGCCTCAAAAAATCAAGAAGAAAACCTTATTGGAAAAGTCAATAAGATAACCTCATAAAAACTACAAGATTTCTTCTTGATTTTTTCAAAAAGGTTTTCTCTATGAAATTATTAAGATTTCCGTATTGAAAAAAACCATAGAGATTTCTTATTCATTTTGTTCTATTTTATGAGGTATTTAGTGGGCACTGTTTTCTCTCTGCAATTAAGAGGCGGGTTGGTATTGCAAAAAAAATTTGTAATAGCGAAATAATTAACCTACTGCAAAAAATTGCGAAATATCTATTTTTTTTAATTTCTATTTAAATTGCGTATAACTTTTGACTTGATTGTGCTTTTGATACCAATTTTTTTTAATGTTAAAAACTTTGTTCTTAAATTCATAAAAAGTTTCCTTTTCTACGTGTAAGTGAGAAGAAATCGAAGGAAGGCGTATTTGTTGGTCCCAAATATTTGAAATCTTTAAAGAATTCTTCAAATCTAAGTTGGCCAATAAAGAAAGAAGAGCATGGCTAGCTTTCAGAAATGTAGATCACAATTTTCTTGTACAAATACACTTCCTTAATTCGAGCTTGATTTTTATTTGTGGTGTCTTGTCTGATGAGCGATGTGAAACATTATACCAATATAAAGCGCATATGGGAGAAATTAGGGAAGTAACGAATGTTCGCATTCGCTTTCGCATCCGCATATTATTTGCTTATTTTTGCTATTTGCATTTAGTGCTGCCAGAAAAATTTTGACTATTGTCCCCAATTTAAAACGTCATGTCCCCAAAAAATCCCCATTTCAACAGAAAAATCCTAACTTTTGTCGCCAAAAATATATCATTCATAAAAAATTATTATTGAGTAGTCCTATGCGCAATGATGCGAAATAAGATTTTCACAAAGTTAAAAGAAAAATTGTACTTTTTTCAGTACAATACAATGCCCAATAAAAACTTTCAACAGTCATTTTTCTTTTTCAAAAGAAAAAAAAATGTTAATTGACAAAGAGCTAGTTCTGCAGCTGCGAGCACGGTTTTGCCTATGTACATACATATGTCGTGCTATAACTGCCAAAATAGCTTAAGCGGCATAATTTTCGAACCTAATTGAGGTTCCAAAATTGAGGTGACCAAAATCGATTATTTGCGATTGTAAACAGTCGATTTTCGTCAAAAAAAAAACGAAGTCCAAAAAATGTGTCGCTTAAGCTATTGTAGCGGTTATGGCTCGATATATGTTCGCGGTATTACCATGATGGTAATGTCATCTGCATTATAAAGTATGATTGCCACACTACTCTAAGAGATTTTTAAAAACTTAAATGTTACCAGTACTAAAATATTATGTCAACATCCACTATTAATTATTTTTTTGATACATGCAAATTGTTAGAGCTCGAAATGAAAAGTCCCCAAGTCCCTCCCCATGAAATTCTGTCCCCAAATTAGAGGCGAAATCCCCATTTTGGGGACAAATCCCCTAATCTGGTGGCACTGTTTGCATTCACTAAAATATGCGAATATTTCAAGAGAATAATAAAGACAAAAAAAACAAGAATTTTGTATTTCTTTTACGAAAATAGTTTATGTTTAACAAACGTCAAAAATGCGAAAATTTTTTATAAGCCAGCATGAAAGAGATACATATACTTACAAGTAAAGCATTTTAATCAGAGCTTTAAAATTTTAGTGGAAAACTTTTCTATAAATAAGTTCTCATAAGTATAAAAATGAAATCAAAATCCAGAGCTGTTTGGAAATGTTTTTAAGTTTTTGATTTGATTTCCGCGAACATATTTTCTCCTTAAGACTATTCTGTTCAAACTTTTAAAAAATGTTGAACACCATTAATTACTTCTTACAAAAAATTTGAAATGCAAGCACTATTAACTAATCACATTAAACTTAAAATGTTGAATATATCGAGAGCATATGTATATTCAAAACGTGTTCAGCATGCCAAATGCAATCAGATATGAGGTAGAATTATTATAAATTACAAATTTTTTAAATATATTGGAAATTTACATGGGACTTAGCATTTATTTTCACAAAAAAAAAATATACTTTGAGATAGCAGAATAAGAAAAGTTGATATAAAAAGAGAAAAAAAAATCATTTTTTTTTGGAATCAAAATTTATACTACAGATGAATATTGCATGGGGGAGCTATTTGCCATCGGAAACTCATTTTGACCAAATTTGAGATGACGCGTTTTGAATATAGGCTCTCGATATATTTTTTGTATGATTTTCCCAAGATGAACAGAGTAATACTTTTGCAACATTTCTACACGAACAATTCATTTCAGTTTTTCTTAATATGACAGCTTTTCAAATGGAATGTTGAACATAGTACCACGTTTTAGGGCCAAAGATCGATTGGGTTGATTGCCTAACATTTTTAATTATTATCTATACTTTTTTTAATATAATTTCATATATCTCTCTGTTTTAAGAATTTTTATTTTTAATAAATTAATAAATATTTGCTCAATTAAAGACTTAATTTAAATAAAATGCTATATGTATAGTATATTTATTTTCATGTGATTTTTTAACGTATTGTAATATTTGCATTCGCTTTCGCAAAAAAATAAAAATGTATTATTCGCTTTTGCATTCGCATTCGCATTTGCTAAACTGGTATTCGTTACGTCCCTAGTAAACAGATATAATCGCAAGAGGTTCTAGAAATTTTAACTGATATGCTGGGACATCAATCGAGAGACAGTAGATGAAACCTATTAAAGAAAGCGATAGTATATAGTAGTTGATTTTTTATGTAATATTAGTATTTAATTGCATTTAAGAATTTAGTTAGAATTTAATTATATTCATTTAGATTTTTTACTTTTATCATAATATGTATATACGTATTCGCTATTTCAATATCAGTATTTTATTTAATAAAAAATATCAAGGTGTATATCTGATAGAATCAATCTGTAAACAGATTTGGATTCAGCACACTAAAGTCCATTAAAACCACATACTGAAATTCTTGCTCTCGACGTTTTTTATTTATTTTTTTTTTGCAGAACAGTGTTTTCAATAATTAAAATAACAATTATTTAATTGGACTGTTTATGTTAAAAGTCGTACAAGTCTCTTGATAAAAATAATAATAATCATTCAAGCAAAAATTTTTAAGTTTTCATTTAGGAGAAATTTCATTCATATGTATGTATATTTATTGAAAAAATTTATAGAAAATCAGTTTGATTTAATACTTTTTACAAATGGACATATCTCACTATCAAAGTAAGCGACTGAACTATTCTTCAAAGATTTGCTGACTGCAGTTGCGTTCATAACTTTTTTTTTGCAATATTTTCTATTTAACTGATACTTGTGCAAATAAAAACTCGCCAATATATATATATATGTATATATATATATTGTATGTAAGTCGGATGTTATAAAATGTTTGTGTTGAGATCTGAAATACTAAACTGAATATTTAGATAGATTAAGTGCAGGTGTTAAGACACCTGTATATGGATTCAGTACCTTTTTCGAAACGAAAGTCATAAAATTTATAGATATATATGTATATTTATTTCGGCTCCATGAAAAATCGCCCAAAACCAAATCGCCCAAAAATAAAAATGAAATATCGCCCAAAATTTTTCCATACAAAATTTGGGTGATTTTTCATATGAAAAAACGCCCAAAAATTTTGGGCAATTTTTCATTTTTTTTTTGGGTGATTTTTCATTTTGAAATTTTGGGCGATTTTTCATATGAAAAATGTTTCCATGAAAAATCACCCAAAACCAAAGCGCCCAAAAATAAAAATGAGAAATCGCCCAAAAATTTTTTCATACAAATTTTAAGTAATTTTTCATATGAAAAATCGGCCAAAATTGTTCAAACATTTAAAAATTAAAGGGAAAAATACACCCAAATACCATGGTGGAGAAAATTCTTAGGGCCGGCAGTGCAGGAAAATGTTATTAAACAAAAAAACTTGGCAAAGCAGAAAATCTTTATTAATCAGCGCCGTGTGGAGAAACACCATGGTGGAGAAAATCCTTAGTGTAAGAAAACGTTCTTACGCTGGAACACTTTGCAGGGCAGAAAATATTTTAGGCAGTGCTGTGTCGGGATACACCATGGTGGAGAAAATCCATAAGCCCGGCCGAAGGCCGGCAGTGCAAGCAAACGTTCTTAAGCAGGAAAATTTTGCAAGGCTGAAAATATTTATTAGGCAGCGCCCTGTCGGGAAACAGCATGGTGGAGAAAATCTTTGAGCCCGGCAAAAGGCCGGCAGTGCAAAAAAACGTTCTTAAGCAGGAAAACTTTTCAAGGTAGAAAATTTTTGTTAGGCAGCGCCGTGTCGATGAACGCTATGGTGTAGAAAATTCGGGAACGAACGAACATCATTTACGATTCTCTATAACTTTTCTTTTTTCATTTTAATATAAAAATGAAATTTCTATAATTTTAATTTTTTTCTGGTGTTTTTTAATGTTGGGCGATATTTCATTTTTTGGGGCGATATTTAATTTTTTTTGGGTTATTTTTCATTTTGAAGTTTTGGGCGATTTTTCATTTTCATTTTTGGGCGATTTGGTTTTGGGCGATTTTTCATGGAGCCATTTATTTCTTATAATGTAAACAATAAAAATAAATAAAGGATCTGATGACAGTCTTTTTATAACGGTAAAGCCACTTTTTCGAGTGCAATAAATTTCGCTTACACCAATGCCAACTAGTGATTCGTTAAAATCACCGTTGCCTAGTACTTATTCATTTACGTCAGCGCCATTATCCGCACCAAGCTCGTATTCATCACTTAACCAAGTTATCACTACAGATAACAGTAGACAGGAACCTAAGATGCGAATCGGAATGGAAAGATACATTACAGTTGTAAAGAGCGGCCGGAGCCCAAACTCTAGGAATACCCACACCACACCAATTAACCGTCAAAATCGTTTTTCAATATTGCAGGCTACTAATTACCATCCCGTCTTATCATCACACAAGTCCTCCAAACCTCCACGAACACCCAAAGCAACACGAATGCCCTTATTAAAAAACTAATCTTGGTCATTAGTGAGAATACATTTCAGATTATTCTAATAAAACGTGTTACCGTTGATGAAACTAAAATTAAAATATATGAAGAAAAAAATTTCCGCAAAATAGTAACATAATTCGAAAAAAATAAAATAAGTTCTTATACGTACCAGGTTGATACTTTAAAGGTCTAAATATCGACTTGAAGGGCATATATTCTCATATTATTCCCAAAGAAGAAGGGAGAAAATCCCCCAACCTCTATTTGGCATTGAACTGGGACCAAATGACATAACATTGAGAAAAAAGTAGACCTATCCAATTTATACCTTAAAATATCTCTTATACTGAAAAATGGCAGTTCAAGAACCACACAAGCATTCAGGACCCGTACAGTGCCATAATTTTCGAGAATATGGCCATACAAAAACTTAATGTAAATTAACTACTGTTTGTGTGGTGTCCGGTTAATTACATAGTACTGCTATTGGCAAAAAGACAAAATATCAATATAAAAAAAGTTCAGTAATTGTGGAGACAATCACACTGCTAACTACAAAGGTTGTCCTGTGTACTCTTCGTTAAGAAGACAATCAGCCAAAAACCTAAAGTAACACCAGCACAGACAGGAAATACGCATTCCGCTAATTATCTTCAAATGGCCTAAGCAATTAAGATCAATTCTATTCTAACGCAGAAAGTGTCCCTACCAAGTAATTCAACAAATGGTAACACAAGCTTTAATTTAAGTCGCTTTGAAGTCACTATTGATAATATGGTGCATACCATATATTAATTTATTATTTTATTGATTTTATTTAACTGTGACAAGCTTGATACAAAAAATGCTGTGAATGCAGAATACACTGCTTCAAGCAAAAGTTAATAAGCCATTAATATATTAAAAGTTTGTTTATGGAACGCAAACGGCATTCAACATCACAAAAATTAATGAGACGGATTTTCAAAATTAATGGCTACACCTTATAATATTCAAAGGACGCTAGAGGAAGAGCATTTGGTGGATTAGCAATTCTAATAAAGTCAAGACTCAACCACTACATTCCTGGCAACATTTGTGAAAAACATCTACAAGCAACGAATATTTGTGTCGAGAACGTTTGTACAAATTTTGTGATGTCATCAATTTACTACCCTCCCAGATTCTCAGTTACTGAGGATCAACAATTTGAGCATCTGGCGACTACAATGCAAAACGTACGTTTTGGGGCTTGCGTCTTATTACATAATTTATAATGGGCTCAGACGTCATTTCGAATGGTGATCCCACTTAATACTGAGATACTTACAAAATCCGAATGTTATAAAGTTTGGCGTCATGAAAAATATCTCTAGGGATTTAATTCACGTTGAAGCTTCTCTAGATCCGTCCTCCGATCACTCTCCCACTATCATTAAGATGTGTAACCCACTAAGAAGTGACTTGCCTCACCCATATGTGAAATTGAATTGTTAATTGGCTGGGGTTCAAAAAATATATTAGTAGTGATTGCACGGAAAATATAATGCTAGGAACACTCAATGATATTGATTCTAAGATTGCCAATCTTAACTAAAATATTAAACAGGCCGCTCAGAATTTATTCTACGGATATTTAAAAAAGAAGAGCTAGGAGGGAATGACAACAGCACAGATCACCCCAACATAAAATCAGCTTTATAGAGTCTACTAAACAACTCCAAAAGTTGCTTGCATCTGAAAAAACTGCATCTCTCAAAATCTTTCTGGAAGGTCTTGATGTTACACCAGCATCTAATTACTCTTTGTGGCACGCTGCTAGAAATCTTAAAAGACCCGTTAAGTTTAAATTACATCTGCGCACTTTAACTGGAGATTGGGTAAGAAGCGAAACTGAAAAAGTTAACATATTTGCTGATCATTTAAAATCCGTATTTTCCCCAAACACAAGTACTGGTGTTGCTGCTTTGCCGAGTGTAGTTTCTCTACCCCATCAACCCTTAAAGTTTAAGATACGTGATGTACAAAAAATAATTTCTGAACTCAAGCCAAAGAAAGCTCCAGGTATTGATGGAAGTAGTAACAAGATATTGATGAATTTGCTTCGTATTGCAATCATAATCCTGCATTTCATTTTTAATGCCATATTTCGATTGGAGTATTATTCACACTACTGGAAGCTTGTCAAGGTCAAAATGGTTCCAAGGCCAGGCAAAGATCTTACCAAGGCTAAATCATACACGCCAATAAGTTTACTGTCAACAATATCAAATCTTTTTGATAAAATTGTCCGCAATTATAACTGATAATGGGTGCATACCCGACCATCAATTTGATTTTAGAAGTCAGCACAGCACCATTGGACAAACACATAGATTTGTTCAATTTATAAGAAGAACATTTGAAGAAAAGAAGTATTGTTCCGTCCTCTTTATTGATGTTTCTCAGGCATTTACTATCTAATCCGGTGTGTTAGAGTGGAGGACACTGAAGACAGTTTTGCATTTGGTTTACACTTGTGATATGCCTCTGAGCAATAATATATACAAATCTACATTTGCCGATGTAAACCTTACGAGACGTACCGATATCTTTGGGAACATATTTCTCAGCTGGAAATTATTGAGAATAAAAGTAAACGAACTGAAGTGTGTTCAGGTAACATTTACCCTGCGAAGAGATGCTTGTTCCCCATTAGAATCAACAATCAAATTGATCCCTAATATTCGGAAGTGGAAAACCATGATCGACAGATTACATGTAAACACAACATTTACTCTAAGCTTACACAAATGAAACTAAAATTAGCTGAGGTACATTGGCTGATTGGTAGAAACTCAACTCTCAGTCTAGTTAGTAACATCAGCTTTATGGTTCATTAAAAATTTTAAATTACATCGTGATTTAAATATGCCACAAGTAACTGAAGAAAATGCAAAATACGCAGATAAATATTTAACAAAACTCTAGTCATAGTCATATAATCCGCTTGCTCGTAATATCTTGGACTTTAGTTTACACATCCGCTTAAAAAAGAAAGATACAAGGCTCTAATACTCAACACACCAGGGGGTCGATTCTCGTTCTGTGAAACTATGAAATTAAAAGTTTTTTCACGATTTCATAGCATTTCTGATACCCGTTCAGTGAAAAATCAAAATAATTTAAATACATTTTCATTATGAAAAAAGTGAAAATTTTTAATTTTTGAATTATAATTAATTTACTTAATTCTAATGGAATCAATTACACCCATTACGGATATTGTTGATCCGTATGAAAAACTGCCCCCTAATAAATTTCCATCAATGGCTTCCAATCAACTATTTCCAAAGTCTGGATTATTTAAGAAGGCCAAGAACCAATCCCTCTGTGATACAACCCAAAGCGCTTGCGAATTAAATGCTGTCAAATTCAATTAATCCATTAATCCATCAGATGCTTTGGTGACTGAAAATATAAAAATCCCTTCCAACTATATTCCAAATGGAATTCCAACACTGGGTAATCCTGAATTAAGATTTGACTCAAATAAATGTAAACAAATGGACTATGAAGACTCACTTCAATCAATATCCTCAGAAGAAGGAGAATTTATGCAAGTAAATAAACGAAAGAGAAAGGACACCAAGGTAGATTTAATAATTTTAAGTAAACAGAAAAATATATCGCGGCATTCAAAAATATCTCATACGCAAGATTCACAAAATAGGTTTTCGATTCTTTTAGAAATAGACTGTGTACAGGAAAAGTTATTCCACCCAAAGAAAAATCTTTATGCCCACCCACATTTTTATTTAATGTAAATATCGAAAATTTGGTTGAACAACTTAACTCAAAAAATATAGATTATAAAATTGTCAATCGAAATAGATTTAAGCGCAAACTTTTTGTTAAAGACTCTGCTGTTCATGCGGAATTGATGCAACTGCTAAGGGATAAAAATATCGAATCATATTCATATACACCGTCGGAATTGAAACGAATCAATTTAGTTTTACGAGGGGTGTATTACAAAAATTAAATTAAATCTGTTAAACTTAATTAGAAATGAATTAAATTTATTAGTTCCAAATACCGTAGAAAGCGTCTCTAAATTTTCTACAACTTTCTCAAAGAAGAATGGTTTTGATACGGGTTTGTTTTTAGTAACATTATTTCCTGGAAAGTCTGTTTCAGAAATGACTGGTATTAAATTTGTTCTGAACCAGAAAATTACATGGGAGTCTCCAAAGTCTAAATTCAGGGAAATTCAATGTTGGCGTTGTCAACATTGGGGGCATACTTCTCGTAATTGTAATAGGCTCTACGCGTGCGTCAAATGTGAAACTAATCATGCTCCAGGAGAATGTCAGTTTATTTCTAGTAAGGAAAATTTGCCTTTTTGTACAAACTGTAAACAACACGGGCACCTTTCTAATTTAGAGGCTGTTTGGCCTACAAAAAATACATTGAGATGAAGAAAAAAATAAGGAAAACTGCGGAAGACAGAAGACAGAGTGCTTCTTCCAATGTCTTGAAGGTTGTTGGACAATCGGGATTGATTCATTCAAATGTATCATTTGCTGGTTTATTTAAGGAAAAATCTCCAATGAAATCAAATAAAACAAAACAAAATTCACCACTAATTGAAGAATTTCTTAAGATTGCAAAATTATTTGTCAACCTGACACTATTTCGCTAGAAAATAAAATTGAAAAGTTTATTTATGGATATAAATCTATGTCAAAGGAAGATGCCAAAAAACAATGTTTGGTATTGTTGGATGAAGTTCAAAATACGTATGATCCATAATGTATTTAACTTTTTAACATTTAATGTTCGATCACTTGTGGAAGTAAGTCGCAGAATAGATCTTTTGAATACTCTAAAGAGACATACTATTGACATAGCTTTTGTCCAGGAAACACATCTTAGTCGAAGACATAAGATGATTTTAAATGATTATACAGTTATACGAGATAATAGCTTACAAGGTGCAGCTATAGCTATAAAAAAATCATTTAAGTTTTCCCAAGTTGCGTTAAATTTACATTTTCCACACATTTTTATTTGTATTGAAATTAAAATTAATTATAAAATTAGAACAATATTACTTGGCTCAATTTATATCCCTTGTAACTTTAATTCTTCACAGCTAAATGATAGCTTATCAGGTTTATCTAATATTTCTCAAGGTTTTGATATGCACACAAAAAATTAATATGAATGATTTTGTATTATTAATTAAAATATTTGTAATATCAATTAAAAAATTAATTAAATTTTCACCTATAAGCAATTTGATAATATCAATTAAGTTTTTCCAATCAAATTAATTAATACAAGAAAATTTTTAATTGAATGAATTAAATTTTTAATTAAAAATATTAATTGGTGAATACTTTTTTCTGTGTGTATTTTATCGGTGGTGACTTTAATTCTCGTCACTTTTCTTGGGGAAACAGTATGGCTAATGCTAATGGTAACATATTTTTCAATTTTTTACAACAAAACTCGATGAATTTTATTCGCATATCTAGTCTTTCACCAACATTCCCTGGTTCTGGTTCATATCTGGATCATTTCCTTGTAAGCCCTGGCTATTTGGATCACTTAGATACTAACTTTCAAGTGGAGAGCCTTCCTACATTTTCGGATCACTTTCCAATAAAACTTCGCATTAAGCTTTCAAATTTTGGAACAATTTTAAACACTCCTTTTATATTTATTTCTTCTAAAAACACAAATTGGGACAATTTTTGTGATGATGTCCGTCGCGACGTAATTTTCGATTTCCCTGATTGTAACAGAAATTTAACTAATTTTGAGATTGATAATTATATTAGTAGATTTTCTAATATTATAAATATAAATTCAAATATTCATTCTGAAAAAATAAATGCTGTCACTCGGAAGTTTTTTATTTCAGATAAAGTAAAGTATTTATTTAAAGTTAAACATTCTTGACAAAGAAATCTTAAGAAAATGTATCACCGTGCCTTGAATCGCCGAGGGCCTGAATATTTATTGTTAGCTAAACAAATTCAGTTATTGAATATTTTAATAAAAAGACAGGTTGAATTGGAGCAAAATGAATTATTTAAAGATAAACTGAGGTATATTCGACCAGGTCCTACTGCTCATCAGAAAGTATATAACTAAAATCGGTTTTAAAACAAAGTCTCCTATTCAGGAAGTTTGTTGTAATGGAATCCCTCTAGAAGACTATTTTCAGAAATTGACTAAACTTAAAGATTTCTTTTCTGAAATTTATGCAGAAAAAACTTTTGATCATGATACGTCCTTCATTGTTGATAATATTCAAAGAGTCATTTCTACATGCCAAGAATTTCAATATGAGTTCAGTGATTCATTTTCGTCTCTAAACGATCAGGATAGCAATGCCCTTATTGATTTAGATCAGGGTGCAAATTACGGCACTCGTTATCGAACGAAATTACGAAGTATTTCAATAGAGTTTATATGGAAATATTTCGTAATTTCGTTCGATAACGAGTGCCGTAATTTGCCTCCAGGTTTCAATGTGTGTAAGTTTCATAAACAATAAAAAGTCTTGTGTTTTAGATAATGTCTTGCATTATATATTAAAGAAACTTCCACTAAATGCTTTACAATTCCTAACTGTTATATATAATAACTGTTTAAGTAATTCATATTTCCCTGACATTCGGAAGGCTTCCAAAATCGTACCTATTCGCAAGAAATGTAGTGACAATGAACTAAATAACTTTCGACCAATTTCATTGCTTTCTAATTTAGGTAAGGTTTTTGAAATTATAATACGTAAGAAATTGGATATAAATGTAGATATTAACTACATTCCTGACTTACAATTTGGATTTAAAAATGGACATTCTACCTTAGATGCGTTGCTGAAATTTCAAAATGATGTGACTAAACACCTTCGTGAACGTCGCTGTACGGTTGCCATATCCTTAGATATTGAGAAGGCATTTGATCATTCCTATCACAACGGAATTCTTTATAAAATGATTCAAATTGGTTTTACTGCTCCTTTTATAAAATTGTTAAAAAGTTTCTTCACTAATAGATCTTTCAAAGTTGTATTTAATAATGAACTATCCGCTCAAGGGGAAGTTAAATGTGGAGTTCCACAAGGTTCTATTTTAGCACCGCACCTGTTCAACATTTTTATGTATGACTTTCCACACATAACGAATGATTCTGCAGGTCTATTATATGCTGATGATTCTTTGCTATATGCGCACGATGAGTCTCCATATGGAGCTTTAAATAAAGTTTCTCACCATTTAATGATTGTTAAAAACTATTATCATAAATGGGGTATAAAAATCAATTCATCAAAAAGTGAGTCCATTTGCATCCGAAATGCTTCGGGTAAGTGTAAAGGTTTTCTAGTTCCCGAGAGCAAGTTACTTCACCTTTATCTTGACGGAACAGAGATTCCAATAAAAGACAGAATTAAATATCTTGGAATCAATTTTAGTAATCTCCTGAAATTTAATAAACATGCTCGTATTACTCTAGGAAAAGCATATAAAATAATGGGAATATTTTCACGCATTTTTAAAAATAGAAGTTTACCAACGAAAACAAAACTCTTATTGTATAAAACTAGCATTAGACCAGTATTTTGTATGCTTTTCCTATATGGTTCAGCATTTCTCCATCTGTTCTAAAAGAATTTGAGATTTTTGAAAGGAAAATTTTAAGATGTTGTATTGGAAAACACTTTCATTCCCCAAATAAAAGATATTCAAATAAATTTATATATTCTAAATCAAAAGTTACTCCAATCGGTTTATATGTTTGTGACATTATTCAAAGATTTATCCTTAGAGTTCAGCATCATGATAATGCCTTCATAAAAAGTATTTATTACAGCCAAAGTCGTTTTAATTGGTCCAATGTCAATTATTAATCTCCAATGGGTTATATAACTGAGCATGCTCCATCTTTTGACTTAAACAATTCAATTCGTTATGCATTTTATGATAAGACTACTCCTGGTACACAAAGGGGGTAATTAAATAGTTAGTATATTTTTTTTATATATAATTTTTTATTATTTTTTTTTGTAATTCTTGATTTAAGTTGTTTTTAAGTAAGTTTTAAGAATATTTTAGAGTAATGTATAAAACTTACTCGAAATATGAAAGCTTTGGGAGCAGAAGCATATTAAATCTTATTTCATTTTAATGTATTAATTAATATATGTTTATAACTCTCAATTGTTCTGTAAAGCTTGGTGCTGAATACAATTTTACGCAAACTAAGATTTTACATTATAGTCTTAAGATATTTCTTTTTGTATTTTACGGTTATTTATAAGTTTATCTGTATAAAGAATTAAAAAAAAGGCTCAATAAAATTAAACTAAACTATACTATGAAAAAAAGTGGAATGGAACAATACTTTTCACAGTTACATACCTCTGTCGATTCTCGTTTAGTGTAACTGTGAAAATAAACTTAAAAAACTTTTCATATTATAAATTATTTTACACAAAAAATATTTACGTGAAAAACAGTAGAGAAGCTAGAAAAAACACGCACAACAGCGTAAATCAAATTTTTGTGATTGTAAATTATTTAGAGGATGTCGGAATTGTTAACAACAAGTCCGAAATTTGAGTATATAATCAAAAATAATACTTTATAAATTATTTAGGGGTGGATATCGAAATTGCAAGCAACAATTCCGAATTCAGTTAATAAAAAAAAATACAGTAACAGATGCGTCTGCAGACAGTGAGTGGCAAGTTCGGAGAAGAAGAGACGTACATGTAGATCATGCCTTGGGTCATGCTAAAATTTAAGATGATAGAATGTGGAAAATTAATTGCGGTGGTTTAAGATATGCGCGGTAGCATTTAAAAAAGGAAATAATAATGTCCATGATGTCTCGATGGGCATCATTTGCCTTTTGCAAAAACATAACATTTTACGAGTATATCAAACAGTGGCTTCATAAGTTTTTAGCCTTCAAAGCTGTTGACCGGACTAAAGGGGTTTCTCTGCTAAGTATGTCGAATAACGACTTTGTTGAGTAAATATTTTTGCGCATCCAGCCTTCTGTAGAACTTGATGGCTGACAAAGGTTTTCTTCATTAAAGGCTACAAGCAAGATAAATAGAAAACCTTTACTCAACACAGCCACTGTTCGATATTTAAGCTCGACAGGAGATGTGCACGGCATAACACATTTCCCTATTCCTACAAAAGAAGTAAAGTTTATCCTAAATTCTGCTTATGACGATGATTTGGAACAAAAAAAAAAACGCTCATTGCAATTGGAAGCGTAAATTTTACCCAATCTATAATAAAGAAGAGAAAAATATTAAGTATAATTATGTAGCGATAAGCTTTTAAACACTTTTACCTATGCTCATACCGACTTCCTTGCAATATGTACATAAATAATAATTAATATTATTTATTTATATGACGTATTTCAATAGCATAAAACCAAAAGTTTCATAGGCACTAGAGAGCTGCGTAAACAGTCTTGAAATGTAAAAACGTCATGATTTTTAAATATATTCACGTCGCATGTATTATACTAAACCAATAATAAATGCTGTCGTACTGTAAGCGAAGCACGATGGATGTATTGGTGTATGTGTATATCAGTTGTAGCAAGCAATGTCGCAAGAGAGCTTGTTTGTAACAAACACTCAAAAGAAGTACTGTTGATTAGCGTATGCTTGTTATTTTTCATATTGTACGTTTGAGTGTGTGTGTAATATGTAGATGGTAAGCTATTATGTGGTTAACCGCATACAACTAATTTTAATGCATGTGTGTGCCTTTGAATGCGCGCAGAAAAAAAATCATATACACATACATGCATGACGTTTGTACACGCGCTCATGCGTAGAAAGAAGCAAGTATCACAAATTCTTTCGTCGCGAAGTGTTTTCTTCTTTACTCTTATACCTACAATACTCAAACAAATTTCTTGCAAACAATGTTGTTAACGTTTGTTTTATAAGATTTCGCTGTAGTAAAGCATTTGAAAAATCCCTCATGTCTTGAAAGTTCTTATAAGATGTCTTGTGCAGGAGACTAATAGGCACAACGGAATAAAACAATGTTTTCATAATAGCAACGAGAATAGCATTTTATGTAATTGTGAAAAGTATTATGAAAAATGGTTGTGAAAATGAAAATGAAAAGCTTTTTTTCATTTCACGTTATCACAAAACAAGAATCGACCCCCATATGAAACTGCTCGATATTATTTTTTTGATCAATAAGACATTTATGTAATATGAATTACTATCACTAAGTTTAAGTCCCACAATGGTCGCGTCTATTAATTAAATTTATATTTAAGATTTGAATACTTGTTAGTAACAAAAATAGGCATGAAGTTAGCATGAGTGACGAAATTAAATTCGGTGTTAACGAGTAACTCTAGACAATTTAACATTAAATATGATCGCAATACGTAGTTTTAACCCACTACTAAGTCCTAGCGTAAATTTTAATGTGAAGTTTCATGGCTAAACTCTTTAAGATCATGTTCAACTTTGCCACTTATGCTAACTTCATGCCAATATTTGCTTGGCGACTATAAATAAATACACGCATTAAGAAAAATGTGCTTAAAGTGCTACAAAAAAATTCTGTTGTGTTTTGAAAATTTCAAACATATGTATGTGTTCACAATTTGACGGTACATTTACATTCATATGACATCATTTACACACTAAAAAAAACCAAGTAAGACTTTGGAAAATTTTCTAAATTTGAGTAAAAAAAAAGTTGTCTGTCGCATGGCGCCAAGGCTGTTTTTACAAGAAACCAGTAAAATATTTACTAAATTTCTAGTTTATTAATGAACTAGTTTATAGTAATTATATTTTTATATTTAAGTAAAATTTTTCCAAAATTAAGTAAAATTTTCTCATAAAATTCGAAGCTTTGCAAAAAAATTTTTTCATCTTTGATCTCAAATTTAGCAAATTTTTCAAAGTTTTTTTTTTAATTCTGGTACTTTTTTATTTTTTATTAAATTCTATACCACATGGTATGTTTTTTGTTATATCTCCATATTATATTCTTAATTATTCACCATACATACATATTAATTCCTTGAGAGGAGACAATTATTGAACCAACAACCTTCTGAATGGTAGGCAAGCACTCTAAACAATTGCCTAACAGAGCAGCCTGAATAAGCATTGAAATTTTTGAGTTTTAAAATTTTATTTTATTTACAAAAAAAAAATTTATTTCAAAACTTACTTAAGCTACGGTCACACTTGTCAAACATTTGCCCAAAAAAGCGTAACCACTAAATGCTAACGAAAAATCTTTCAATTCAGACGAAAGTTTGTCAAGTTAAAGAATATCCAATAATGTAGGATGCAATGACATTGTCTATTAGTTGTGTCCGAAAATGTTTAATTTGATAAACAAGTGTCAAAACTTCAAAAATTGGTAAATATTTTTCTAGAATTTATAATGCCTTTTTATATCTTTCAAGTAAGTCAAATTTGATGAACTAATCAGGAATAATTAATTTCCTACAATTTATTTTTTGATATAAAACGAGATTGACTAGTTCTTAAGACACACTTTCCCTAAACTTTTAAACCATTTTCCAATTTTTGGTAAATATTTCCTGAAAGGCAGTAAACTTGTCCTTTAATCTGAGAATTTTTGTGTGTATTTTTATGAACTATTTATATGGATATGAACTTTTTATTTTTTACCAGATTTTTGTAAAAATTTACTTAAACTTAGAAAAAATTACTCAGAATGTTAATTTTTCCTTAAGTTGATGTTGCGACATCTCTTTCGACAATACTCGTAAGTTTCAAAAATTCTTTGTGAAGTCAACATATATTATCGGAATATTCTCTTATCTGAAATTCAGTTAGAACTCAATATCAAAACGAAACATAATACTGAAAATATTTTTCTTAAATATTTAAAAACTCTGCTTAAATTTAAATCTTTGATTAGATACAGACAGAATTGGCGCCTTTTTAATTAAATTAACCAGCCCTTTCGAGAATAAGAATTTCGCGAGCATTTTTTCCCTATTCCTTGTTCACCTATTTCAAGAGATCATATGTTCGCTTTGAGGTAAGGTAAAACAACTGGAAACAATATAGTGAACTTTCAAATTTCGAAATTTTTTATTTTCTATTTCTCTCGACATCTGTCTAGAGTAGGAGGATTTTTTTTATTAGAAAAAATTAATTACCTAAAGGTAGGATCAAACGATTGCCGCAATGCACTAATTGTTGTTGGTCCCTTTTGTATGTATGTTGATAGGCAATCATGCCCAAATAAAAATGTTAAAAATGCACCAATATTTATTGTGTTCTGGAGCGGCAATCTAAGTAGCCAATATGCGACAATTTCTTAAATGAATTTATTTGTTCGTGTGTTCCAAGCGTTTTCGTAAGTACCGTAAACTTAAACTTACTTGATAGTATGTAATCATTACTTATTTGAAACGTTAACATGGAACTGTGAGTCAATCTTAACCCATATATTTAGTTTTTATTCGTTTAAAATAGTGAAAATTTACACTGCTTTGTATATTTAATGAGCACAAAATAAACAAAGCAGAAGTAATTTTATTTCTTTTAAACGTATAAACATTTTCACGTACAAAATAAAACAGAAGAAAATTATTTCTTTATAAAATAAACCCATTTGTACGTAAAAGAAAACAAGCTAAAAACTACCAAATCAGCTGTTTGTTTGTGATGCCGCAAGTTGGAACAATCGTATGATTGGGCTGCGGCAATTATTGCCACAAATTCATTCTTCGTCAATCTGCGACAATCAAATTTTTATAAAATGGGTAATCGTATGACTGCGACGTATTTGATTGGGATAACTTTATTATTGTGCGCCAATTCAGTCAGCAAAATAAAAATTGGTTCATATTGGAATTATTTTCCGCACACTTAATATCACTGGACACAAAAAGAATAAAACTATTCAGTTACTTATAGTGGTTTCACACTGAAAGTTAAAACTTGGTTTTAACGTTAAAACCATAAACAGCTGATTTTGCTTTCACACTGCAAGTTTGTTAAATTCAGGTTTTAACTCACAGGCTGTCTAATAACTTTGCTCAAAATAAAATAAATCTCCTGCCGAAATGCGTGTATTTTTTGTTGCATTTTTTCTGCTTTTTAATAACACTTGTTGGACATACTGTTCAACTATTTTTGTTTGTATGAAAAACTGAGATATTTCACAATGCGCTCTAAAATGGAAATTATTTTATATTTTGTAAATAAAATTTTTTTAAATTGTGCAACTTCTTATACAGAATGAAGAAGTGCTTGGAAATATTGTTAATAATATAAAAATGCATAAATACATTATAAGATAAACCTTTTTTATAGGCAAATGAATGTCAGTCATATTGTCTTTTTTCACTTTCCAAAGTTCAATTTAAAATATTTTCATTGTTTTCCTTCCAAAAAAAAACTTTTTTCCATAATTTTTTGATTATTGTTGCTGCTGTATCCATTTTTAAGTTGAAAACTCTTCAAGCTGCGTCTATTGTTATTCACTGGCATAACATTATCAGCTGCTGTCGGTCATTTCAACTTGGCAGCACTGAATTTATCACAGCGAAAACAAGGTTGCATTTCATAAAACCAACTTAAAACCAATTCAAAAATGGTTTTAATTTGGTTTTAATAAAAACAATTTGTATGGTAAAACCAGGTTTTAACAGTTGGTTTTAACGTTAAAACCAACTTTTATTAAAACCATGTCAGTGTGAAAACGTATTAAAGAAATGTTTATTTGTGGCCAATTTCACCAACTCTATTTATATATCAATTCATATTAAAATGTTGATTTTCATAATTTGTTTGTTTTTAAATATTAATGAAAAATGACTTTTAAATATGAATTGATATTTGAATAATTTTATGGAATTGGCTCTTATTCTTCTTTTTCTACGGACACGTTTTAATCCTGCACTTAAATTTTATTACTCATACGCTCTGGTGGTAAATGTGCAGCAGCATAATAGAATCATTTATTTTCTAGATATGAAATTCAAGCATACGCAGGATATAAAAATGCAATCAACCAAAATGTGCTCAATTGAGGAAAAAGAGTGAAGCATTTAAAGAAAAATTACTTCGTATTTCCCCACTTTCAGCCACACAAAAGCGCCCATGAATGCTGAAAAATGATAGTAATCAATGCAGTTGCTTTTTAAAGTTTTTCCTTTTTTAATTTTAAGTAAATAGCAAGTAGTTTTTTCTACTTGTGTGTTTGTGCAAAATAATGTACTTACCTTTTCCTTTGACGATTATCGAATGCAATATTCATTGGCACGTCCAATTCTAAATCTTCAACGTCATCGATTGTTTTTGCCATGTTATTGAATTTACGTGACGAACAATGTGCAGCATCGAAACTATTTAACAAAGCACTGATGCCGCCTCTAATGCCAGTACCAGCATTGGCAACGAGTCCTCCAACGCCACCCAGCACATCGGAAATATCAGCAGCCGACGAGATTTCCGCTTGAGTGCCATGTTGTGGCACGATATAAATGAAAATGCAACAATAGCAAAACAGTAAAAAATGCAAGCAACAATGTTGATAACTTGTAAAATGACTTCTTGTTGCAATTGTTGTTTTTCTCACAGTTGCCGCTGCCTCTGGTTCAGATGTTGGTGTTGTTATTCCCGCTACTGGTGCTGAATTTATTCTCTTTATTGCTCTTTTAGTGGGTGTTGTTGTTATTTTGGTAGTTTTATTAAAAGCTGCTGTTGATTTTGTTGTAGATTTTGTAGGTTTAGAATTTTGTTTCAGTTTTGTTGCAGTCACCGTAAATCTGGCTTTTGACAACATTTTCTTTTATTGAAAACCGTTTTGTTGAATTTTATTTATTTTTTTATATGTATATATGTATATTTTTTTGTTGCTGCAATTTATCTTTTTCTTTGAGCAATCAGCTCAAATAAAATGTTTTAGTTTTTTTGTTGTTGTGCTTTTTTTTTGGTTTTTTTTTGCAAAGGGTGTGCAGTCAATTAAAAAGTAACATTTTTAATTGTATCAAACAGAGAATAATCTTTCAAACAAAATTTAGCTTATACTTTTAATTAATAGCTTTATTATTTTTTATTTTTATTTTCTCGTGAAGAGTTGTTCAATTGAAGGGTTTCTCTTAAATTTTAGCTTTTTTGGAACTGGTTTTAATTATATTCAACAAGACGACCTTTCACTTTGGCTATGTATAGTCTTTTTAACAGCATCTGTCCTTCTCTATTGATTTTTAAAATTCTGCTAATTAAAAAATATTTTGAACTTGTCACTTAAGGTTTGACAACTTTTTTTTAAATATTCACAATCCACAATCGCATACTAACATACATGTTTATTTGCAAAAAGTGGACGAAACGCAACAATTCAATTGAAATTTATTTATTTGATGTTAAAATGAGCCTTCCAATAAACTTTTTTTTATCAATAAAACTATAGCACCCAATCAATATTATTGGTTTATTGATATGTTGCTAATATGACTTAATGATCAATAGCACGATATAAATAATCTTATCCAAAATTTCGGCCATTAAAAGTTGTGAGATATAAATTTTGACCAAGTTCTTCTTTGCCACAATACCTAACACAGAAATATATTATGCATGATATAAATATGTAATCGTAAGGGTGTCATATAATTTCTAGATAATCTGCCAACTTGACAACATTTTTATCAATATAAAGAAATGAACATTTATACATTATTCTCTCCTTTTTTGGAAAGGTATTTTTAATTTTTGGATTTTCCGATTGAGTAAATCAATTACTATTTGTGTACAAAATGTCAGCTCTCTATAGTATAATATTACGTACAATTTTTATGGGCCTGGCCCCCGTGGACTTTTAGCGGACTTTTATATCTGCTAGTGCTTATGGTTCATGCAAAGTTTGGTATTAAAAAGTTAATACGAAATACCTGAGTATTAAATTAAAAACTGCTAAGCCGAAGTACCTGAACGAAAAAGCTAAGATTTATGGGTGAAGTCACGGCTACTTTTCAAAATAGGGAATTTTTATTTTGGATAAATGCAATGTGTATGAAAAGTTTTAATAAAATGTATATTAATTTTGAATTTGAAGTGCTTGTTTCCGCCCTCTGATAGCAACTTCTGGGTTTTCAGAATTTTCTTAGTGATCTCTTATCTAGATTTATTTGTGTATCAAATTTAAACTTGCTAGTGCAAATTGCCTTTTTGGTTTTAAGATTTTCGCATTGGCTTACGCAGCTACACTTACTAGTGTATAAAATGTGAGCTCTCTAGTGCGAATTATATCTTTAGATTTTATCAGCATTACCTCTCCCACTATTCCTAACTCAAAATTTTGTTGTGAGCAGCGCTTATAATTCATGCTAATTTTCTTCTAAAATAAGCTAGACCGATGTAGATTAAACACAAGCCTAACATTTTATGGGAGTGATCATGCCCAATTTTTAAGGTGATGCAAGATTTCACTAAACTGGCTTGAATTAAAAGCTGTATATTAAGTTTTTAGTTTAAAATAATATTAGCGTGGCCCCGCCCATTCTGGTAAAATTTTTTGGGTGTTCAGATTTTTCTAGTTGGTTTCTCACTTAGACCTACTTGTATAGCAAATTTCAGCTCCCTAGCGCAACTTTTAATTTTTAATTTTTATGGGCGTAACCCTGCCCAGTGACCCCGAAAACCCCTGCGTGACGAGCTTCAATAGTGAAAAATTTTCCGCCATATTAGATCCCCCATTTGGAATTTTCAAATTCTAATACACAAACCAGCCCCCTCCCCCCCCCCCCCCCCCCGCGTAACGAGTTTCAAACCATAAAAGCGTTTAGGCGCATCAAAATCAACTTCTTTACTTCAGTGTTGTTTTTTCCAAAACTTATTTTCCCTTTTAAGTTTAGGTGTGACATATGTGGATTCGAGAAACAAAAAAAAAATATTTAAACGAAGAAAGATAGATATACATACATATATACATATGTATATATGTATATATATTTACAGCCTGTTTTTAGAAAACATAAGCTCTTTCCTTTTTATGTTTCGTTTATAAACGATAACGTATAAAATTTGATTTTTATAAAACATATTCTAAATCTTTCGTTTTGACATAAAAAGAGCTTTTTAGGTATAACCAAAAATTCGCACCCACAAAATTATTAAAGTGAAGGAATACAAAAACAAATATCTATTAAAAAAAATTTTCTATGAAAAATTTTAAATAAAATTCACTTCAAATTAATTTTAAATTTTATGAATAAGCGGGTAAGCAATATAATTTTTAATTGATTTTAGCATTCAATTGGAAATCAATTTACCAATTAAAACAGGTTTTCATTGCATTTCGCATTTTCCGTTGTTTGTTAGAACTATGTTTTTTTTTCCTATAACCATTTTGACTCAATACTTGAATTTTTTGTGATTTGTTTGACAGTTAAATTGTGGAAAATATAGCAAAAATTATCTGTTTATACAGAATTTGGTGTTGAATCTTTCACAGAAAAATTAGAGAAGCAAGGGGAACATCCCTGCTTTGTACGGAAGTCAAGATTCGTTCTTGTGAAAGTTAAATCAATCCGCTTATACGGGATTTACACGATGACTTTTTCCCCCTGCATTTTTCTTGAACTCTCCTTTTGTGTTGCTACCCCTTTGATCGCCTTTGTATCCCGTTTGTCAATAAACTCTAGAAAAGTCACAGTAAAAAGTCATAGTGTGAATCCCGTATTATAGAAAAAACCATGTAGATTTTTTTGTTTGTTTAATTTTTTGTAATTTATAGTAAAAAATAAATGGAAGAAATAGATTTTCACTGTTTTAAGTCACTTCACATTCTAACATTAAAAATTAAATAAAATTTTCATTAAAGTCAAATGAAAAATATATAGACTGATTTTGAAATAATTTTGCATAAAAAATTTTATGAGTGTGGAAAACTGAAAACTCTTTTGTTGCACACACATAAAAAAAATGTTTTAAAAACGAAAACATGGCTTCATTCGTTATTTTAAACAACGTATCCTCACAAAAACATAAATGTGAAAAACGGCCAAGTTGCTATCCAAAATATCGGCCATTAAATGTTGTGAGATATAAATTTTGAGCAAGTTCTTCTTTGCCACAATACCTAACACAGAACTATATTATGTATGATATAAATTTGTAATCGTAAGGGTGTCATATAATTTCTAGATAATCTGCCAACTTGACAACATATATATGATATTCGCAGGTGTGCTTTATTTTTTGGCAGCTTCTCTACTGCTTTTTATTTTCTCTGTGAAATAGAGTGAAATAGTTTTTGAAATGATTTTTTTTTAATTTTCTTCTCCGTTACTTCAAACTAGATTCGATAGCGTTATGTAAATGTAAAAAAGTTTTGCCTTGTTCCGCTTTTTTCATATCAAAATATTTTAAAATTTTTTTGCACTTCTTCACTGAATGAGAAGCGACAACGAAGTTATCTGTAGTAGAAATAAAGGCGCACGGCAGTGCGCCATTCCAAGTTCTGGCCAATGCACGCAGTGTGTATATTAGGGAAGTAATGAATGTTCGCAAATTATTCGCTTACTTTTGATATTTGCATTCGCTTTTGCATTCGCTAAAATATGCGAATATTTCAAGCGAATACTAAAGACAAAAAAATTTTGTACTTCTTTTAAGAAAATAGTTTGCGATTAACAAACGTCAAAAACTCGAAAAATTTTTATAAGCCAGCATGAAAAAGATACATATACTGACAAGTAAAGCATTATAATCAAAGCTTTAAAATTTTAGCGGAAAACTTTTCTATAAATAAGTTCTCATAAGTATATAGCGGTGTTTGGAAATTGTTTTAAACTTTTGAAAAATAAAAGGCAGTGTTTGATTTGCGTGAACACATTTTGTACTTAAGACTAGTCTGTTAAAATTTTTGGAAAATGTTGAACACCATTATTATTTAGTAACTAGTCGCATGAAGCTTAAAATGTTGAAGATATATTTTTTACGTTTTTCTCAAGATGACCAGATAACTAGTTTTGAAACATTTCTTTATGAGCAATTCATTCCAATTTTTCTCAATATGACAGCATTTCACATGAAATGTTGAACATAGTACCACGCTTTAGGGCCAAAGTACGAATGGGTTGATTGTCCAACATTTTTAATTATCTATATTTATTTTAATATAATTTCATGTAAATTTCTGTTTTAATAATTTGTATTTTTAATAAATTAACAAATATTTTCTCAATTAAAAACTAAATTTAAATAAAATGCTATATGTAGTACATCTATGTATATAACACAGTACAACATTTTTGAAGTCATTGATTCGTGACTCAATTCTGACAATTTCACGTGAAAGTAGGCCCAAAATGAAAAACTTGTGCATCATTCGTTTTGTCTTCTTACCTGCTAAAATATTTTTAATATCGATTTGAAATTAGTAACTATCGTATAGGGGAATTTTTCACGTTTTAGGCTATTTTGTTTGACATAACTCGGGAACCACTAGTCCGATTTAGCTGAAACAAATTTAGAAAAATTAAGAATTACAATTCCTCTAATCTGCTTTTTTACCGTTTTCCTATGTGTGCAACACTTTCGAAGTTAAAAATGAATGTATATGAAGGGAAAAAAGTATTTTTTGCCTAAAAATTAAAACTTTTTTTTTTTAAATTCATAAAAAATCAAAAATGCAAAAAAGTGTCAAGTCTAACTAAAACAAGTAAGAGTGCTATATTCGGCTGTGCCGAATCTTATATACCCTTTACCAAAGTGTTTTTATGTAGTATAAAGATACATACATAAGCACATATATAAAGTATAAACAAAAAGAAAAAAATAATTTGACCTAGTTTCTTTTATGTACAAAAAAATAAATTTACAAACTCTAGAATCATTATATTAGATTTTTCTGATTACTTATATCAATCTACAAGTTCTTAAAAAAATATAGAAAGTGTGTTAAGTTAAAAAAGGAAAAAGGAAATTAAAAAAAAAGTTTTATTTAGTTACTTTAATATCCAGAAAAAAGGTCAAAGTTTCCAGCTCTGGAGCTGTGGTTTTTATTTTTATAATTTGTTACACCAAACTTTTCTTTCCAAAACGTAAAATATGTATGATGTATAAAAGAAAAGATAAAAATTAATTAGACTTAGTTACTTTTATATATCACAAAAAGTGTAAGTTTCCCAACCCTGAGATCATTCTTTTTGATTTTTCTAATTTCTTACACCAATCTCTTTCTTTTAAGAATTTAAGATGTGTTAAATTTATAGAAAAAAAGGAAAAATTTGTTTTAGCAAGTTACTTTTGTACAAAAAAAGTTAAAGTTTTTCAAACCTGGAATAGTCTTTTTAATTTTTATACCCTTTACCAAAAAATGGTAAAAGGGTATATATAGGCTTGTCATTCCGTTTGTAATTTCCAGAATATTAATAAGCGAGACATAAAGTATATATTTTCTGGATCCTTATGCATAGGGAAGACGAATAATCGATGTCGTCTGTCCGTCTGTCTGTACGTGAAATCGGTTTTCCGAAGCTCCCAGAAAAGCTAGAGAAATGTCAGAAATGGTCGAAATAAGATTGGTATTGAAAATCAGCAAAATCGAGCAGACGGTTTCAGAGCTAGGAAGCTTAAACTTCATTTTGACAAACAAAATAACTACCGAAAACTAGTTATTATTATTTTTTATTAAATAAACTTATTGTATACTTCAGTATGAATAAAATTAATATTTCTTAATTAAAAAAAATATATAAAAAAAATTAAAAAAATTAAATAGAGTTTTCCAGGGTTGGAAAACTTTAACTTTTTTATACAAAATTATACAAAATTAATTTACTAAAAGAAATTTTTCCTTTTTTCTATAAATTGAATATATCTTATATTCTAAGAAGAAAGAGATTGGGTTAAAAAATCAGAAAAATCAAAAAGGATAATTCCAGGGTTGGAAAACTTAAAATTTTTGTGATATAAAAAATTAACTACCGTAAACTAATTTTTATATTATTTTTATTAAATTAACTTATTTTATACTTCCGTACAAATTAAATTGGTGTTTCAAATTAAAAAAGAAAGTTAAAAAAATTAAAAAGACGTTTCCAGGGTTGGAAAACTATAATTTTTTTTCATATACAAAAGTAACTTACTAAAACAATTTTTTTTCTTTTTCTCTATAAATTAAACATATCTTAGACTCTTAAAAGAAAGAAATTGTTTTAACAAATCAGAAAAATCAAAAAGGATGATTTCAGGGATGGGAAACTTACACTTTTTGTAATATATAAGAGTAACTAGGTCGTACTATTTTTTATTTTTTTTTATTAAATTAACTTATTTTATACTGCAGTACACATTAAATTGATATTAAAAATAAAAAAAAGTTTAATACATGAAAAAGACGTTTCCAGGGTTGGAAAACTTTAACTTTTTTCTTATACAAAAGTAACTTACTAAAACAATTTTTTTTCTTTTTCTCTATATATTAAACATAGCTTATATTCTTAAAAGAAACATATTGGTGGACGAAATCTGAAAAATCAAAAAGAACGGTTTCAGGGCTAGAAAACTTACACTTTTTGTGATATATAAAATTAAGTACCGAAAACTTATTTTTATTTTTTTTATAAAATAAACTTATTTTATACTTCAGTACGAATGAATTTGGTATTTCAAATTAAAAAAAAAATTAAAACGAAGTGTCCAGGGTAGGAAAACCTTATTTTTTATACAAAAGTAACTTAGTAAAACAAATTTTTCCATTTTTTAATATAAATTAAAGATATCTTACATTCTTAAAAAAAATATTGTTTTTAAGAATACAGAAAAATCAAAAAGGGGGATTCCAGGGTTGGGAAACTCTTTGTGATATAAAAAATTAATTACCGAAAATTAATTTTTATTTTTTTTATTAAATAAACTTATTTTATGCTTGAGTACGAAAAAAAATTGGTATTTAAAATAAAAAAAATATAATTAAAAAATTAAAAAGACGATTTCAGGGTTGGAAAACTTTAACTTTTTTGTACAAAAGTAACTTACTAAAACAAATTTTTCCTTTTTTCTATAAATTAAACATATCTTAAATTCTTAAAAGAAAGAGATTGGTGTAAGAAATCAGAAAAATCAAAAAGAATGATCTCAGGCTTGGGAAACTTACACTTTTTGTGATATATAAAAGTAAATAAGTCTAATAATTTTTATCTTTTCCTTCACAGATTATACATATTTTACGTTTTGGAAAGAAAAGTTTGGTGTAAAAAATTATCAAAATAATAATTTTTTTAAAACATTTGTTTTTAATTTCCTTTTTTCTTTTTTCACTTAAAGAACTTTTTTTATTTTTTAAGAACTACTATATGATATAAGGAATAACATGATGTTTCTAGGGTTTGAAAATTAATTTTTATTTGTACATAAAAGTAACTAGGTGAAATAATTTTTTTTTTGTTTATACTTTATGTATGTACTTATGTATGTTTCTCTATACTACATAAAAGCACTTTCGTAAAGGGTATATAAGATTCGGCACAGCCGAATAAAGCAATTTTACTTGTTTTTTAATATTTTTATTCCTACTGCACGTAGGAAAACTTCAATTTTTGTTTAATGTTTTAATGTTTCCCACGTGCACTAGGAATAAAAAAATTTAAAAAAAATGTAAAAATGTCTCAATTAAAAAAATAAGTATACAAATTTCCCAAATAATTTCAAGTTATTGCCTATATCTCAGGAACTAATAAGAGCTTACTCAAATTTTTGGACAAAAAATGCAGAAGAGACTGTCAGGATTAACATATATTTTTTTAGAATTTTAAAAATTTCATTTTTTGAGATATAGTTCCCCAAACTTTAAATCATGTGACAGTGATCTTTGACCTTTTAGAAAAAAATTAAACTAAATGCAGTTTTAAAGCTATTCTCAATATCTATTAATGGGGACCAACTTCGACCCTGTATCTTAAAAACTTTTGAAGATATGAGCAATAAAAGTAGACCACTTATATATGTTTTTAATGAATTTCCTTCTTTTCGAAGCCAAAATTTTTTAATTTATATTATTTTAGTACTATAGAACATTCGTGCAAATTTTTGTACAAATCTAAGAGGGTCAGATTAAAAATTCCGTTTTTTTTCGTTGATTTAAAATGGAATTATCCATGAGCTTACTTGTTATTATATTTATAAAAGTGAATATTTGAATGTATAGGTCCATTGGGTCAAGGAATAAATTCATAAAAGTCAATGAATACATTCATTGGGTCAAGGAATAGGTTTTTTGAATTCAAGGAATTATTTCATTAAATTCAAAGTATGTATGCATTGATTCAAGGAATATATTCAAAAAAATCAATGATTGTGTTCATTGGGTCAAGGAATAGGTTCCTTAAATTCAAGGTACTATTTCATTGAATCCAAAGTATAAATACGTTGGGTCAAGGAATAAGTTCATTGCATTCAATATATAGGTTTAATGAATTTACCTAAGGTTTCACCGTATGGATTCTTAAATTCAGCAAACTGGTACGTTGAATTCAACAAGCCAATGATTGGCATACGTTAAATTCAATGAACATTTTCATTAGATGAAAAATAAGGAATAAATTCGTTGAATCCTAGAATTTTTTCGCTAAATTTATGCACCTTTTTGGTTCAGTGTACTTTTCGTTTTTTAACTGACTTCAAAAAGGGAGGAGGTTATGTGTTCTTCATGTATGTATTTTTTTTATATGTTCATCATATATTTCTTCCACAAGCAATTTTGAAAATTCTTCTTTAATATGAATTGGTATACTCCACATGCGGTTCCGTTTTCACCAATATGTGATAGGAGCAGCGGGATGGATACCCCATACAAATTAATTATTAATTACTGCAAATATGAAATACTATATCACTGAGGGGCTTCAAACTTGGTGAAAACTACTTTATAATTAATACGCGTAATCCAGCGGAAAAATAGTGGTATAAGAGTTGGGGAAAGGCTCCCTCCCATACAAATTAATCACTAATTAACCAATTTCTCCGTCATTTGTAAAGCGATTTTAAAAATTATTTTTCTATCTGAAATTGTATATTCAACATGTGGTTCCATGATCAAAAAAAATGCAATAGGAGCAGGGGGATGGATACCCCATGCAAATTAATTATTAATTAGGGCATATATAGAATACTATATCATTGACAGGTTTCAAACTTGGTAGGAATTACTTTACAGTTAATGTGCGTAATCCAGCGGAAAAGAACAAGTGTAAGAAAAAGGAAAGGACTCCTTCCCATATAAAGTAGTCCCTAATTATTGCATATTGATAATACTACATCAGTGACCGTCTAAAAACTTGGTGTGACTTACCTTATAGTTAATGCCCGAAATTCAGCAAAAAATTGGTGGTGCAAGAGCCTGGGGCTCCAAACTATACAAATTAAATATTATTAACTAAGCACTAAAAAATATAAAATAAAAACTTAAAAAAAAGTTAAACCGACTTCATGCACTAAAAAGTTAAAATTGAGGAAGTAATAAATACATATTTGCAGTCGGTGAGTTATATCAATTATAATTATAATTCCTTTTTTTGGTTTTTATTAGCATATTTTGGTATTACCTGTATTGTGGTCTCTGACCTATAAAAAATCAACAGGATTGGGAAACATTTTCTTACTTTGGCCACATAAAGTAAAATAAATTCATTAAAGTTCGACTTTGACTCACGCATGGAGGGTGCCGTGCGCACACTAGATATGTAATACTATATGAACTTTATCCTATATAAAGTTTTTGCTTTTTTTTAGTTTTTGGGATTTTTTCGGTTTTGGGCGCTTTTTTTCATGTGCCTTTTTTTAATTTTGGCGTTTTTTCAGTTATGGCGATTTATTTAGTTTTAGCGCTTTTTTCCATTTTTGGCGATTTTTTGGTTTTTGGCGTTTTTTTAATTTTGGCAATTTTTTTCAATTTGGCTTGACTTTTAGGGTTCCGTACACCAAAGGTGAAAAGGAAACCTATTGTTTTCGCTACGCTGTTCGTCTGTCCGTCTGTCCGTCACACAGTATTTTCTCAGGAACCATAAGAGCTACAGACCTGAAATTTGGATAAAGTATGTAGAACCTTGGCCGCTAGAACAAGAAATACATGAGAATTAAAAATTAAAGGGTGTTCCAAGACGAGCAACGAAAAATGTTAAAATCCCATGTAATGTACATACAATTGTACGAACATATGTATATTGAAACTTGAAATTTGTAAAATTAGTGTATTTTTATACAGACTACAACAATTAACACTAAAATTTAAAAAAATTTTAATTAAAGGGTGGTCCATCAGTTAATGCAATTTGGACTATGTAATTTGGACAATTTGCCATATCATGAAAACTGTAAGAGGTAAACACTTGAAATTTTCAAAAACGGCAAAACGAAAAAAACCGAAAATTATAAAATCGCCAAACCAAAAAAAAAACGCACAAAATTAAAAAAAATCGCCAAAACGAAAAAAATCGCTAAAATGAAAAAAATCGCCAAAATGAAAAAAACGCCGAAAATCGAAAAAATCGCCAAAATGCGAAAATGTCGCCAAAACTAAAAAAAACTTTATATAAAAAAATCGCAAAAATGGAAAAAATCGCTAAAAATAAAAAAAATCGCCAAAATGAAAAAATGCCAAAAACCGAAAAAAATCGCCAAAACGAGAAAATAAAGTGTCAAAACTAAAAAAATAGCCAAAACTTAAAAAAATCGTCAAAACCGAAAAAAACGCCAAAACAAAAAAAAACGAAAAGACCCCAAAAACGAAAAAAAATTCCAAAACAATATATTATATAGGATGAAGTTTGTATTAAATTACATATCTAGTGTTCGTACGGAACCCTTCGTGCGCGAGTCAGGGTCGCAGTTTACTGAATTTATTTTTTATTCTGGCGATTTTTTTCAATTTGGCGATTTTTTTTTAGTGTTACAAATTTTTAATCAGAAATAATTTCTTACTCCGGCTTAAGTTCAGTAATTTAAATTTTTATTGAATGAACACAAGAATTTTATTTATTCTCGATAAAGCAGAATAATATTGTTACGTAAAAATATGCCTACAGGGTTAAAGCAAAGAACTATCTGGACGTATTTAACTAAAGCAGTAAACGTACACACATATTTACGTGCAAATACTATAGCAACAACAATAATTGTATACATAGCTACAGACATACACACATACAAATAAAAGTGCGAGCACTTATGGTAACCACCCTGTAGTACCAGTAGCAAACCACATTGCCAACATAAGAGTCGTTACTTTAAAATTCAAAAATAACGACCAATCGAATTATCTACAAACGCCTAGAAGCAGCAACATGAATTTTCCCGATTGTGCTAGAGGACTGTTTGAACATCTGGCTACCAATAGTAAATGACAATACAGATGGCGGCATGTATAGATGCCATTACAAAGTGCAGACATGTTATTACGCTACATATCGGGCGAACATTCGAGAACCGGTTGCTGTACTATAAAAAGTGGCAGCATGTGCGAGAACAGATCAGTACTAATCAGAAAGTAGGCAGTGCTAATCAGAAATTAGTCGAGCCAGCTTCGTTGAAAGTGGATAATAACGATAAGAAGTAATTAAGTAAAGACAAGTTGTAATTTGCTTCGTTAAGAATAAAAGGAAAAACAGTATCAAATAAAAATTGTGTGTTATTTATTTTTGAGCAATCAAAAGAACTCACACGTTTAATAAAATTTAAACGTAACAATATATACCTGGTTTTGGTCAAAAATCTTTTATTTATTGGCGAAAATTGGAACAACAGTTAATGAGATCAACGTGTGGTCGGTTAGCATATTTTACTAAATAAAGTAAACAAGGTAAACAAGTTATGTTTTGAATAAACAAATATACCAGGTGTGATCTAAAAATTATTTCGACTTTTGGTTTGCCTTCTATGATTTTCAGGCTTCGATTCTCTTATAAGAAACCAATATTTTCATTCCATAGACCCTGATAACGTTGCTCCATAGTCTTAAGTTGCTGGTGGAATCGTTCACCATGTATATATTATTCTGCTTTATCGAGAATAAATAAAATTCTTGTGTTTGCTTGAAACCACATTTATGGTATTTTTGGCGATATTTTACTCACACATATACATATATTTATATACACACAGTTATTACAAGCTAATCCGATTAAACGATGTTACTAACTTGGTAATGACAAAAGAAAAAGTTTTTCCACTAAAACTAGGTACTTTTGCTTTATAGCGAATAAAATAATCTAGTTTAAGTGCTAAATACTGAATATTTGGAATAAAATAATCATTTACCCATCGATTTTCATAAGTAAGGGCTCATTTTATTTGTATTATATGTAGAGTTATGAATAAATAATAAAACTGGTAAATATATGCCATTTTTTTTCGCGAAAGTTTTAAAATAAAAATGTTATAATTTTTATAATTTCTTCGAAAAAAAAAATTTTCTCAATAACTCCAGAAATAAAGTTATACAAAAAAATAATATTACAACATTTTAAAGCAGGCATAATTTAAAATTTGTATACATATCGCATAATAAAATCGAGTACATTGTTTCAAAATTATGGTACGATGAATACACTAACCTTTTCAAAAATCTCATATTTTAGAAAAAAAATTCTAAAAAAAACTTATCCATAGAATCTGAAATAATGATAATTTTTGTAGTTAGGTGACCAAAGCACATAAAAAAAAAAAAAAATAATGGTGGTGATCCATGGGCAGAAAATTTTTTTCCATTTGTTGCATAGTGTAATGGGGTCCTTTTCACCTTTGGTGTACGGAACCTGAAAAAGGTATAGTGTGCGACCTCGGCATATTGGGGCTAGCATAAAACAAAACTTAAATCTTGAGTTCAAATTTGGGTTCAATATTAATGAATTAGGGAAAAGAGGAAAATTAAATTATGCATCCCATCTAACATGAAATGTAAAACTTACTTATGGATTTAAAAATTGCTTAACTATATTTCATTTAACACACCGTTTTACCATACTTCTTACTCCCCTTCTTTAGGTTTTTTCTTTTCAATTTATTACAAACTAGTTGTCATAGATTTGATCCGGCATTCCTTTCTACTCTACTTTGCATTGCAATCTATGTAAGTGAAGTACAAGTGCCATCATTCATCACTCACATCTAGTGGAGATGCTATTTGGGTATGTCAGTATGTCCATTAATTTTGTTTCGTATTATACCCGTAACTTACTCGTAGCCAGCGATGCCAACTTGGTGCTTTTGGCACTATTTTTAGTGCTTTATAAAGACTCAGAACGCCAAATTTTGAGGGTTAGTGCCAAAATAAGAAAAAGTACTAACTAGTGCTTTTAAGAAATTTGTGTATTTCTTAAAATTGTTTTAGTAATTACTCGGCGTATTTATTTTTTCAGTATAAAGCATACATTTTTCGTCTGATATATTTCATTAAATGGAGAATAGCTAAGAAAATTTTAAACATTATTAAACTTCACATTAATTCACGTTATGGATTTTCAGTCGTTTTTCACGAAAGTGCTTTTTACGCTATTTAGATATCAAAACTACGCTTTTAAGTGCTTTTTTTAAATGTTGATGTGCCTTTAGAGCCAAAAAAGTTGGCATCACTGCTCGCAGCTCCAGTTCAAAGTAATTACATGTTGTCTTGGTATTTTATTAACTATTTATTTTCTTTTTTTTTACATTTTTGGTCTGGTTTCCAAGGAAAGGGTTGGCTTTCACTTCAATTAATTGTTTCTGTTTTAGGCAATTAATTCTCATGGCTACTCTTTGTCTTATTTTTACACTTTTTTTGGATGATTGCTGAACTAACAGAACACTCATTTATACAAATTTAAGTTTATTCGATTTTTTTATATTATTTGTACGAGCTTAATACATTTTGTGCGAAATTCTGAGAAAAAACCGGAATTAAATTTATTAGGTCGGTTTTTGTGTTTCTAATCAATATGTATGTTTATTTGTAAAGTTTGTAAACCAAATGAAGAATTTTAAATTTTCTGAACTAGAGCAGTTTAAGACACATTTTAATTTCTATCGGGTTTGTCGTGGTACATACAAAGCAATAAGCTTTGTATGTAAGTAGTGGGCTCGATAATTTGCAATAGTGCTTCTATTTAACAAAATAGCAAGGTAAGCTAATATTAGTAAAATTTTAAGATGATATACGCTTTTGAAAGCATAATATCGCACTAACACTTGGTACATACACGCATACTGAATAAGTTAAATAATAATTTGGGATTATTAGTGCGTTAAAAATATTAAAAAATATATCCTCTTACTTAATTTCGTATTTGCGATTACGACCCTGTGTAGTATGTTTGCTAAGATTCCAAATATTTCGTAATTATATGCTACAGAGCACCAGTGTTGCTAAAATGTTGTAGGCATTTCCCGCCATACAGCCCCTGAAGAATCGCTAAAAACCGGTACCTGAGTAAAAATAAACGCTAATGAAACCACTGAATTTTTTATAAGAAACTTATTTCTTTTTTCGTGGTTTGTTGGTAAAAAAAATAGAATGAGATAAGTTTTATAAAATATGAATATGTGACAGCGCATAGAGAAAGGGCTCTAAGGGTAAAACCCTGTTTTGTTCAGGAGAGCCTTTTTAAAGATTTAAATACGTGTATCTTTGGTGTACCATCACTGTATAGAACGCGCATATCTCTGGGAGGGAACACTTTTGGGGCATGGGATCGGTCTAATTCGATGCTCAGATGTTGTCTACATAAAAAAAAGTGAAAATTTATTTTTTTTTACCCTTAGGTCCCTTTCTCTATGCGCTGTCACATATCTGAAAATAAATAACAAAAATTAAAAATTTTAAAAACCTCCAAACATATCTAGAAAAGATATGATATCTTCTAAGCGGCTGAAACGATTTTGTTCAAGCACAGCTAAGAACACTCTCGACCAAGTAGCCTTTCAAACAGGAAAAACTAAATCAAAATCGGTCCATCAGTTTGGTCTGTACGTAGACTCGTACAGATACACAGACACACACTACAAACTTATAACACCCCTTTTATAGTCGGGTATTAAAAATAGTGTTGATAAAATAAACTCTGTGGCTCAATTTACATTTGCTTGAAGTTGTATTTCAAAAGAAAATTTAATAAAAAAAGTATCAAAAACAAATTATTCATAAAAGTTATTGTTTTGAGAATTTCTTTTAATTTTCTTTTCCTTACTCTCACTGATCCAACACCCAGTTTTCGGGTTGTTTTCCACTTCTCTAAAGATTTGTTTACTCATTTGTTTCAATACGAAAAGAAAAATTAAATTGGTTTTCAATACAATTTTAATCTTGAATTAAATTTTATTCACTAAAAATGACATTTATATACTTTCATATCGTTAGCTAGAATGCAAAAAGCGTAAGTAGCAAAAAAAATCAAAAAAAAAATCAATCAAAAATTATGAATGCCATTAAACTAGAAGTCTTGAAAAAAAATTACACTTCTACGATCAAAACTTAACAAAAAAAAAAAAAAAAAACAAGGGGACTTAAATTAAAATTTTTTTAGTTTTTTGCTTCTCCTGTAAAATTATATTTTTGTTAGTTACGCCGTTTTGCACTTTAGCTAACGATATTTATTTTTCATTTTTAACTTGTTAAAGTTTCATTTTATACCATACGTGAGTTTCTTTGAGATACGTGTTTATATAAAAAACACCACATAAATACCAAGGTACGTGTTGCAAAGCTGCGTTAAAAAACTTATTTTGATTCAATATCTTTCTTTATAAGTTTAAGATAAACGCTGAAAATAAGAAGAATATCATAAAGTTAAATAAAAAATTTTTAGGCATTCTCCGCCCACTATTTTTTTACAATGGGACTGATGGGAAGCTATGCCCTCTCAAACAAATAAAAATTTTTACAATCGGTCTAAAATGTGCCGAGTTATGAAGTAACACCAAAAAAAATAAAAAATATAGACGAATTGTTAACCTCCTTGTATTTTTGAAGTCGATTAAAACCACCCCATATAAATAAAAGAGAGCCCATTTCAAAAAAAAAAACCAATGAAACTTAACTCAAGATGAAATAAAGCCTAAAAAATTAAATAATGCCCAATTAAAAATTCTTTAATTTTATGGGGCCTTATTTTATTTTCTTATTTTGGCGTTATTTCAGAGCACCGTAGTTTCTCTCGATAATTTCAGAAGCTTTGTAGTTTGCTTCCTTCAAATCTTTAACTTTATTTTTAAAATTTTTTAAGCGCACTAATAATCCCAAATTAATATTTTATTTATTAAGTAAAATATTTTTTTTAGCTTTTTAATTGAACTGTAGTGAATTTTTAATCAGAAATGATTTTTAGTCAGGCTTGAGTTCAGTAATTTCAATTCTTGTTATTGAATGAAATATTTTATTAATTAATGTGAGTTTCTAAAGAAGAGAAGAAAAATTAAATTAGACTTTTAAGCTGGGGGAAATACCGATATTTTTCTGTGCAGCAACGCACTTCATCAGCACCCTAGTCTATCTACTTGCGTAGAGATTGTTATGTTATAAGCAAGAATAGTTAAACATACGTAGGTAGAGTAATATAACTTCGTGCTAACCTAAATAGAAAAATGAAAAAAATGGAAAAACAGGGGAAATAAATAGTGATACTTACATATGTATTTACCAAAGGTAAATCAATAATTGTACACAACAATCATTTCTTACATTCCGTTTCATTAGAATTTACGTTAAATAGCTGATGTTAATAACAATCTCTACCCAAGTAGATAGGCTAAGGTGCTGATGAAGTGCGTTGCTGCACAGAAAAATATCGGTATTTCCCCCAGCTTAAAAGTCTAATTTAATTTTTCTTCTCTTCTTTAGACACTCACATTAATTAATAAAATATTTCATTCAATAAAAAGAATTGAAATTAATGAACTCAAGCCTGACTAAAAATCATTTCGTAAAATATTTTTTTAATTAAAAATACATTGAAATTGATTATTGAGGGGTTTAGCGGGATCTTATGTGCATTTCACTGTTGCTAATGCAGATCATCAGGGAACCTTTACCCAAAGTTTCTTAGAACAACTAGAGTTAACTAAGCTTCTCATTTGTTCAAACTTTCATTTAAACAAATCAGAAGCTTAAAACAAATAACAAAGTTGAAACAAGAACTCAATAATCAACATGTTTTTTTATTTTCTTTACCATTACTACATTGGCTGACTTTTAAATTTTAAACTTTTAACAATTCCCATAAAAAATCACTAATTATTAAATTGACTGCACCAGGTCAAAAAATACTTTTGTGGCAACACTATATTCTTAAAAAGCCGTTGTTGTTATTTGCATTTATTTTCTTTTTATCTAGGCGCACGGCAGTACGCCAGGCCAAGTTCTGGCCAATGAACGCAGTATGTATATTTACACGAAACCATTCGAGCTGTTTTTACCCCCCTCATAACTTTGTTCGCTGCAATCGTAAAATTATGATATTTAAACCATAATTAGAATAAATTCATTTAAGCTCATATGCGAAGTTTGAAAGTTTTACAATGAAAGCTTCTGGAGATATATAGGTGCAAAAAGACATACTCACTGACCACTGACCACTGACACACTCATCAAATTGATGAAGCACTTCCGCTATAGCTAGAGATCTAAAATTTGATACCTGAGAAGATCTATGAAATGTTGTCAAGTTGGCAGATTATCTAGAAATTATATGACACCCATACGATTACAAATTTATATCATACATAATATAGTTCTGTGTTAGGTATTGTGGCAAAGAAGAACTTGGTCAAAATTTATATCTCACAACTTTTAATGGCCGAAATTTTGGATAGGAACTTGGCCGTTTTTCACATTTATGTTTTTGTGAGGATATACTTTTACAACTACAACTTGAAGCTGAAAAAAAGTCAGCCAATGTAGTAATGGTAAAGAAAATAAAAAACATGTTGATTATTGAGTTCTTGTTTCAACTTTGTTACTTGTTATTGAGCTTCTCATTTGTTTAAATGAAAGTTTATAACATAATAACTCTAGTTGTTCTAAGAAACTTTGGGTAAAGGTTCCCTGATTATCTGCATTAGCAACAGTGAAATGCGCATAGGATCCAGCTAAACCCCTCAATCATCAATTTCAATGTATTTTTAATTAAAAAAATATTTTACTTAATAAGTAAAATAATAATTTGGGATTATTAGTGCGTGTAAAAAATGTTAAACTTAAATTTTAACAATTCCCATAAAAAATCACTAATCTTTAACCTTATGTTTGTTGGGATTTCATATATTCCGTATTTTTTTTTCATTTCTTTAATGATGTTGGTGTGTTGGTGGTAGTGGTTATTGTCTTTGTTGTTGAATACAGCCAAGTAAATCGTATAGCAGTTGTGGTAGCTATTAGAGACCTGCGTAAATAGTCTTGAAATGTAAATATGTCATGATTTTTAAATGTACACAGAAAAAAATAAGTTTAATTTTTGATAACAAAAATCCCGGTATTCAATCATTTTAATTTTCGAATTTCCTGTGATAAAGAAATCCGCTATATCAATAACAAAAATTGTAAACGAATAGTATTATTTTTTTCAATAATACAAATATTTGAGTTAATAAAATATCTTATTAATAATTTGTAATTTTTCAATTAAGGAATTTAATGAATCAAGGAAAAAAGTTGTCGAGTGAAATTTTACTTTCAGTGATAATTGGTTATTGTGTTGTGTTGTTTGTGTGTATGTCACATTTTTCAACCCCTTTTTGTTTGTTTTTGCTTGGCTGCAATTAAAATTTAATGTATTTCGGATGATGAGTTGAACCGGCAATCTCTTGACTAATAGACTAACGTACTTACCATTCAGCTAAAGAACAAATCGTTATTGGTGACGCAAATAATGTATACACGCAAAAGATAATTACTTATGTTTCTTCTACATGTGCGCATTGCGTTAATATAATCTAAAAATAACTTTGTTAAAAAAAAACAAGCCACGACGTTTTTCGGTTTCTTGTAGGAATTTACACGTATATAACCCGAGCAAACAAAAGAAAACAACAACATAAGCACATGACTACGTTGAGTCAATCGTCAAGCAAGGAAAACACCAACACAAACAAATGAAATTAAACCAATGCTGCCCACAAAGAGAAAACCGAGAGTAATGTATAAGCGTATGTGTCTTCATTTGTATAAAAAGCCGATTGATGTTCGGCACCCCGGCGCTTCTCTGGGCAGCCTGGAATTAAACAAATGAAACTAAATGATATTTTAAAATGCGCGGAATTGATTAGTACGATATTCAAGTTAATGACAAATATTATTGAAATTAACAATTTTATTTATTAACATGGTTTTATTGAAAATAATTCTTGTCAATTTTTTTCTGTGTATTCACGTCGCATGTATTATACTAAACCAATAATAAATGCTGTCGTACTATAAGCGAAGCACGATGGATGTATTGGTGTACGTGTATATCAGTGTTAACAAGCGATGTCGCCAAGACTGCTTGTTGCAAGCCAAACACTCAAAAGAAGTACTGTCGATTAGTGTATGCTTGCTATTTTTCATATTTTACGTTTGAGTGTTTGTGTAATATGTAGATGGTAAGCTATTATGCGATTAACCGCATACAACTAATTTTAATGCATGTGTGTGCCTTTGCATGTGCGCAGAAAAATAAAATATCATACACACAGACATGCATGACGCTTGTACACGCGCTTATGCGTAGAAAGAAGCAAGTATCACAAATTCTTCCGTCACGAAGTATTTTCTTCTTTACTCCTATACCTATAATACTGGAACAAATTTCTTGCAAACAGTGTTGTTAACGTTTGTTTTAGAAGATTTCGCTGTAGTAAAACATTTGAAAATTCCCTCATGTCTTAAAAGTTCTTATAAGATATCTTGTGCAGGACACTACTGCACATCATCTGCATACATATGAATTTTGCAGTGCAAAAGTTGTTTAAGCAAATCATTTGCATATATAGAAAAAAGTAGTGGTCCAAGAATTGACCCTTGAGGCACTCCCCGTGATAAATTTAATGCTGATGATCGGAGGTTGTTCGCGTAAACAAATTGCCTACGGCCTAGTTGACATACAAGAAAAATTAAAGAAATACTAAAGTTTCGTGCAAAGCGTGCTACGGTCAACCGTGTCAAATGCCTTAGAATGATCGAGAAGAATCAAAAAATTAATTTTTCCTTCGTCAAGTTCACGTCGTATGTTTTCAGTTACATCCATTAAAGAGGAGACATGGCTATGATTTTGGCGAAAACCTGATTGCTTATTAGACAACATATTACTATTTTTTTATATAAAGCGATATTTGATTATGAAGAATTTTTTCAAGAGCCTTAGGTAGAAAGCACAGTATAGCAATTGGTCTGAACTCTGAGTCTTTTTTAGGTATAGGCACTATTTTTGCGTATTTCCATTTCAACGGGAAAGTACTAGTCATTATAAATGTGTTCATATATCACGAGTAGAGGTAACAATATCATAACGAATTTCGGGTGAATGTTATCGAAGCCCACCGCATTCGACATAATTAAATTGAAGCTTAAATATACATCAGATTGGCTTACACGAGTGAATTGAAACATGTTACTATTGATATTGTGAAGATCTCTTTTGGCAATTAGATATTTTATATGAACAGAAAACCAAGGCTTATCCCTACAAGATGTAATTTTAGATTTAAGCGGAACTGTCTCATCAAAAAGACGTTGAACATTGTTTTCCAAAAATTCTACTTGTTCATCAACTGAGGGCATAAAATATATTCGTGACCAATTAATTAGAGAGACGCTTGCACATAGCATGTTGTAACTCAAGTTTTTGAAGTCATAATATTAGACTGTATGTTCTGACAACGGAATATTAAGTTTGTATGTTAAAAAAATTAGATCATCTTTCGAAAAACACAACTTGTATGCAACTTGGTCATACAACAATACACTTTCTTCACTCGTAGCAAAAATAACATCAAGCAATGTGCGGTTAGTTGCGGTATGATGAGTTGGATTAACTGTGTTTGTAGGAGTTAGACCAAAAGATAACATATTTTCAGTTAATTCTGTATCCAAAAGTATGTTTGAATTAAAGTCTCCTGAAATAATAATATAATCATAAGCAGCGGCAAGTGTTTCCATCGCACTGAAAAAATTTGATAAAGATAATCTCTTATTCGGCCTATATACGCACTAGAGTGATCGCCTCAGGTTTTCAACCGGTTTTAAAATCCGGTTTTTTCAAAATTCGGTTGTCGGTTTTTTCAAAATGTTGATTTTCGCATGTCGAATAGTCCGGTTTTTTTACAATTTAAAAACCGGCTGAATCGAATATTTTTCGATTTGTACATTTTGCATGTTTTGGTGATTTTTGTAAGTATTTTTTTTAGTGTAAAAGCTCTAAGCTTTTTTAGAGCATGACAACATTTACTGAAACATGAAATTTAAGAGAATTTATTTTATGAGGTAATAGCAGAGGCGAATTTAATTGGCCTTATGATGTGCAATGGATGTCAAAATACAGTTGTTGCCATTTTGCTTCATATTTTATATAGAGGTAGATATCCACCTTGTCCATACATTCATATGTATATACCATTAAGAAATAAACCCTACATACAACCATAATTTTTGGTGTTTGAGGAAACTTGGGAAGATATTAAAAAAATTAAATATGCCAATATTTAGGTTGCTAATATATATGTTTATACAAAAAATTAATATTAAAAAATAATTATAATTACAACAACATAATAGACCATATTTGGATGCCATTTGTTGACGGATGGGTACCGGAAATCACAGAATTTTCAAACAAGTTGACGACATCAAACATTTTGCACGTATTTTTTCAAGTATTTTATGCCTGTATGCAGACTTTTCTCCTATGTATTTTTAATATTTTTGCTACTATAGGTGCTATAATTATTTTTTTATTTTTTGTATAAACATGTTTATTATTGGCATATTTAATTTTTTGAATTTCTTACCAAGTTTCCACAAACCCAAAAAATTATGGTTGTATGTAGAGTTTATTCCTCAACTGTATATTATATATAAATATTTATTTACTATACATAAGTATATGAAGTTAATTTTTATGTTTTACCTTTGACTTTTTTTAACTGTATTGTTTTATAGTATTTACATGAACTTTTAACCCTTTTTTTATAAAGAAATTCAAAATCAAAACTTTTGTATAATAATTTTCTTACTTAAAAAAACCGGTTGACCGGTTTTTCCTGAATTGTAAAAACCGAAACCGGCTTTTTCATAATTTCAAATATTCGAACTATTTGAAAACCGGTTTCTGGAAAAAGTCGAATAATCGATCATCCTAATACGCACCCTACCAACATCTTCTTCCCGTTTGTGATTATCTCGATAAAAATAAACTAAACGTATTTTTCATTTGAGGAAAAATTGGTTGACGATTTTGAGCAAATTTGCAAGATATATTATTCTTCACGAAAATGGCAACACTGCCAGCATTACCTTCTCGATCTTCTCTAAATACTTTATAACCATCAAGGCAAATCAAACTATCTGGAGTTCCAGATGAAAACCAGGTTTTGGAAACACAAACAATATCAACGTTAGAATTTACAAAAACAAATATAAACTCGTCAATTTTATTGTTTAAACTTTGTGCGTTGATACGGGTTATAGTTAGATCTTTCTTGTAGTTAGCTAGGATTTTAACCATGCTCATTGTTGTGTCACTGGTATATCTTCCCGCAGTATCACAATAAACAGTGCTCATAGAATAAAATATGTAATGAAAAACCCTAATAGCAACGCAAAAGGAAATTCTAAAAAAAATGATTATACATTGAAATAAAAAATAGTAATTTAGTAAAACAGTAAATGTTCCTAAAAAAGTACAAAAAACACATTTATAATAAATAAAAAGTGAATAAAATAATAAATGATAACTAAAACATTAATAAAACAAAAAGAAAATGTATATATAAAATATATCTTTTTTTTTTTTTGTAATGCATGTATTTATTTATTGTATCTTCATATATGAACTAACAATAAGTATTCAAATCTTAAATCAATAAAAAAAATTATTAGGCCCGACCAGTGTCGGACATAAACTTAGTTGTAGTTATAAATAAAACATTAGTAGTGATAATCAAAAAAAAAAAGGGGGGGGGGGAAGTATTTTCAAGTAGTCCCGTCTGGAGTGTTAGGTATAAGAGCCCGTGTGTTCCACTTTTTTAAGCGGATGTGTCCAATAAAGTTCAAAATATTACGAGCAAGCGGATTAGGATGTGATTCGAGTTTTGTTAAATATTTGCCTGCGTATTTTGCAATTTCTTCAGTCACTAGTGGCATATTTAAATCACGATGTATAATAGAATTTTGGATGTACGTACCATGGAGCCGATGTTATTAACCGTAAAATTTTGTTTTGCCTTCGTTGGATTCTCTCGACATTGGAAGCTGAAGCAGTGCCCCATAACTAAATTCCGTAGCGCCATATTGGCTTCAAAAGCGACTTGTATAATAAAAGTTTGCAGTCTAGGCTGAGTGTTGAGTTTCTGCCAATCAACCAATATATTTGAGTTAACTTAAGTTTTATCTGAGTTAACTTAGAGTCAATATGATGTTTCCATGTAAGTCTTCGATCAAGGTGTATACCAAGGTATTTCACTTGGGAATGTTGGGGAATATTTTGATTGTTGATTCGAATGGGGGAGCAAGTATATCTTCTTAGGGTGAACGTTATATGGACACACTTTTGTTCATTGACTTTAATTCTCCATAAGTTCAACCATATTTCCAGCTGAGTGATATGTCCCTGGAGATTGCGAGATGCCCCATAAGGGTTTTCGTGCACACTCATACAGGCTGTATCATCGGTAAAAGTAGAAATATGGATATTATTGCTCACAGGCATATCACAAGTATATATTAAATACAAGACAGGACCCAGAATACTACCCTGTGGCACACCAGAAGATATAGTTTCGGGCACACTCGTGAACTCTCCTTCCACAACAGTGAACTTCCTATCAATAATATAACTTTCCAAAAGCTTTTGAATGTTTATTGGCAGATATGTCTTCAATTTTAAAACTAGGCCTTCGTGCCATACTTTATCAAACGCCTGAGAAACATCAATAAAGAGAGCAGAACAATACTTCCTTTCTTCAAATGTTCTTCTTACAACTTGGACCAGTCTATGCGTTTGTTCAATCGTGCTGTGCTGACTTCTAAAGCCAAATTGATGGTCCGGGATGCACCCATTATCAGTTAAAATTTTGGAGAATTTAGTCATGAGCAGCTTTTCGAAAAGCTTTGAGATTGTAGATAGTAAGCTTATAGGCCTATATGACTCAGTCTTGGTAAGATCTTTGCCCGCCTTTGGAATCATTTTGATCTTGGCCAGTTTCCAGTTATGTGGAAAATACTGCATTCTTAAAATAGCATTAAAAGTAAATAGCTGGATTCTTATTGCAATATGAGGCAAGTTCATTAGCATTTTGTTACTAATGCCATCAATACCTGGAGCTTTCTTCGGGTTGCGTTCAGCAATTACTTTTTGTACTTCACGCATCTTAAACCTTAAGGGACGAGGGGGTAGAGAAACTTCACACGGTAAATCAGCAGCACCCGTACATGAATTGGGAGTGAATACAGATTTTAAATGCTCAGAAAATAAGTTATCTTTCTCACTATCGCTTCTTGCCCAGCCTCCGGTCGCAGTACGCAATGGTGATTTAAGATCAACGGGTCGTTTAAGATTTCTAGTAGCGCGCCATAAAGAGTAATTAGATGCGGACGTTACATCAAGACCTTCTAAATACTTTTCCAGTAGTGCAGTTTTTTCCGACGATAGCAGCTCTTTGAGTCGTTTAGTACATTCTTTAAGTCTGATTTTATTTAGGGGTGATCTGTGTTGTTGCCATTCTCTTCTAGCTCTCCTTTTTTCACATACAAGACGTTCAATTTCCGTAGAATAAATCCTGTTAAAGCCGGTCTGCGGATAGGAGGTAGTGGCGTTTTCAGCAGCCTGTTTAATATTTTCGTTAAGATTGGCAATGTTAAATTCAATATCACCGCATGATCTAAGCTGAATGTTTTCTACGCAGTGACTACTAAGATATTTTTTGAATACCAGCCAGTTGATTCCATTAATCATCTTCACATATGAGTTAGTTAAATCACTCCTTAGTGGGTTGAAAATTGTAACTATTGTTGGAGAGTGATCGGAGGACAGATCTAGAGAGGCCTCTACATGAATTAAGTCCCTATGAATATTTTTCGTGACGGCAAAATCTATAACATCTGGAATTTTTCTTACGTCAGTAGGCCAGTAAGTAGGCTCCCCACTCGAAATGACATCTAAGCCCATTTTTGAAATTGTATTGAACAAGGCTCGACCTCTAGGTGTAACTAGAAGCGAGACCCAGTACGTATGTTTTGCATTGTAGTCACCAGCTGCCACGAAACAAGATCCAAGCGATTTGTAGAACTTCTCATACTGATCTTCGCTAACTGAAAATCTGGGAGGTGAGTAAATTGATGATATCACGAAAGTCGCACAAAAATTTTCTACGAAAATATTCGTTCCTTGCAAATATTCTTCACTAACGTTGTCAAGGACATAGTGCTTGAGTCTTGACTTAATCAGAATTGCTGATCCACCACATGCTCTCTCTCTCGGGTCCTTTGTATCATATAAAGTGTAACCATTTATTTTAAATAAGCTTCTTGAGGTCAAATGAGTCTCAGAAACCAACATTATATCAATATTTTTTTCCACGAGGAAGTGCTCAAGTTCATTTTTATGTTGGCGAATGCCGTTTGCGTTCCAGAAACATATTTTTAACGTGTTCATGGCTTATTAACTAATGCTTGAAATAGTCTTAGCATCATCAGTATACGATACACGTGAAGTAACTGGTTGGCTGATTTGAGCAAAAGTGTAGGAGTTCGCGTTCACTTGTAGAGCTGGAATTAACTTGCGTTTTTGACCCATAGCCTGTTTAACGAAAGAAAATACAGGGCACCCTCTATAGTTAGCTGTGTGATTACCTCCACAATTACTACATTTTTTTTCTGCTTGATCTTTTGGCTTAGTGCAGCTAGCAGTACCATGCAATTCACCGCAGATAACACACACTGTAGGTAACTTGCAGTAAGTTTTCGTGTGGCCATATTCTTGGCAATTATGGCACTGTACGGGACCTGAACGCTTACGTGGCTCTTCAACTGTGATTTTTCGATGTAAGAGATACTTTACGTTATAAACTGGATGGGCTTAATTTTTTTCAATTGTATGTCATTCGGCTCCAGTTCAACCCGAAATAGGGGTTGGGGGACCTTTTCTCTATTAAATATGTTGGTAACATTTTTTACCTTGAATCCTTGGTCGACAAGTGCACATTTTACTTCTTCGGGTTCAACATATGAATCTATGCCCTTTAATACTATCTGTACGCCTTTAGCACTCTTAAGTTGGTATGTGTAAAAATTTGTTTTATTTTTTTCGAATTCACTAACAATTTTTCGGAAATCTTTTTCATTATATATTTGGATTTTAGTTTCATCAATATTACCTCGTTTAATTGGAATGATGTGAAAAGTATTTTCACCAATGGTCGACAGTAGTTTTTTTATAAGCGCGTTAGAATTTTTTTCTCTCAGATAAATAGGTGGTGGCTTAAAAGACTTTTGCGATGATGTAGAAAGCTTGTCGTCGGTGTCTTGAAATAATGAAAAACGATTTTGACGATTGGTAGATGATGCGCTGTTATACCTAGACATCTTTGGAGCAGATGAAATGTTTGAAGAATTTGGGCTTCGCCCACGCTTTACCACTGTTATATATCTGTCCATTCCCACTTGTACCTTGGGTTTTGAGCTACTGTTATCTGTAGTGATAACTTGGCTTAGTGATGAAGGCGAGCCGGATACGGATGATATCGCAGACTTAAATGAAGAAGTACTAGGCAATGGTAATGTTAACGATTCACTAGTTGGCATTGGACAAAGCGAAGTTGATCGCTGACGAAAAATTGGCTTTGCCGTTAAAAAAAGATTTTCATCAGATTTATTATTTATATTTTTTTCATTAAGAGTTTCAGAACTCACAGTAAAATAAGCATTTCTGCCGTCAGAACTCACTTCAAAATGTTTTTCCTTTGAGGTACTCATACAGAGTATTATTCCTCAAGGGAACTTTGTTTGTGTTTACGGTTTTTTTTTGTTTTTGCTATTTCTTGCTATGTAAAAAATATTAGTAAAGCCAATAAGCTTATTTATCAAGGTGAATATGTATTACGAATATTTTTTATATGATTTTTGATTTTGTTGTTTTTTATGTTTGTTTCGTATGTATGTATGTAAAAAAACTCCGCTTTAATGTCTCTTCACTATGAAGGTTCAACGAGAACTGATCTAATCAGATTGCAATTGAATCAAATCGTGTATTATATGTATATCGGTAAAGTATGTGTATGATTTTTGTGAGTTATCTACCGTTAGAACAAACGAAAAAATTCATTAATCAAATCAGATTGGAATTGAATAAAATCGTGTATTATACATATATCGGTAAAGTATGTGTATGATTTTTGTGAGTTATCTACCGTTAGAACAAACGAAAAAATTCATTAATCAAATCAGATTGGAATTGAATAAAATCGTGTATTATATATCGGTAAAGTGTGTGTATGATTTTTGTGAGTTAAAATATATCTTGTTCTCGAAAAAATTGTTGCGATTGCTCAAGAAAAGTGATTTTAACACTAGCCTTAACATAGACAACTACACGTACTGTAAATACTGCTTTCAGAAAATTATTCTTTTTTAAATTTAGGGCATATTTAAAAATACTATAGTTGTGCGGAGTTAAGTTTTCGTTAATAAAGAAAGGCATATCGCTATCAAAGCCTGTATTACATAAACAAAGTGGCGATTTATTACAATTACGATAAGCAGCAGCACTTTAAAGAGCATTCCAACACCAACCGATGATAAAAAATTTACATCTGAAGAAGCATTTTCAATATTTGTGGACTTAAAGCTAACAAAATATCAGTATATGGAGTTGCGAAAGCGGGCAGTTGGAAAACATTGCTCCATTTATCCAGAATATAGAGATTTGGTTTTAATTGAAAAACAATTGTTTACCACCACAATATTCTATAAACATTACAGAAAGTTCAGCAGAGGTGGTATTGCAAGACATATTAAATCATACTGCGGAAAGATTGTTGAATACATTGGACGCAGATAATATTAAAAAGCTTGGTGACTGTAGCCTAACATTAATTTCTAAATGGGGATGCGATGGATCTTCTGGACAAAAGCAATATAACCAGTATAATGCAGAAAAAATATCAGATTCTGACTTATTTATGATATCTTTTGTTCCGTTAAGACTAAAAACAAATAACATTAATTTTGATCCATTTACTAGCAAAGAAACCGATATTGACATATGGAAAAACGAAATACCTTCCTCAACAAAATATTGCAGACCAATTAAATTTGCTTTTAAGAAGGAAACGAAGGATGTAATATCAGAAGAATTATCTAAACTTAAACAACAAATAGATAAACTTCAACCGATAACGATCAAAGAGATTCAAATAAATTATCAAATGTTACTTACAATGATTGATGAAAGAGTTGCACAGGCCATAACTGAAACAAAATCATCTTCGATCTGTGTTACTTGCAAAAAAAACTGCAAGCCAATTAAGTCGACTTCCAACAGAAGACACCACTTTCCAAGAAGCATATGAGTTTGGCTTGTCCCCACTCCATGCTAAAATTCGATTTATGGAACAGATATTAAAGCTAAGCTATGATTTAGATTTTAAAGGAATAGTACGAAATAGTGACGAAAATAAAGCCAAAAGAGAGGCAAAAAAGAAACACGTACAAAATAAATATTTAGAATTGGGTTTACTGACCGATCAGCCAAAGCAAGGAGAAGGAAACACAAATTTTGGTAACACAGCAAGAACATTTTTTTCTGATCCTGAAACTGCTGCAGCTATTACAGGAGTAGATCAAAATCATACTGCAAGTAATATCATGCAATAAAAAGGTAAATGCAAGAAAATTTGGGCAGTATGCTAATGAAACAGCGAAACTATACCAAAAATATATGATTGGAGGAATATTACATCGACAGTCCACAAAGTACTATATCATGGGGAAAACATTATTCAACACAATATGCTGCCGATTGGAGATCTTTCTGAAGAAGCGCAAGAAAAAAGGAACAAAGATTATAAATATCTTCGCGAGCACAACACAAGAAACATATCTAGATATAGTACCAATGAAGACCTCTTTAATATTTTATTGTACACTTCTGATCCATATATCTCCAGCATTCGACAAAACATGGAATTCCACTCCCATGGAATTGGACAAAGACACCAAGCAGCTCCTTGAAGATGAACAGGAGACATACTTAGATGAAATTTTCACTAAGACAGTTAAATGAAAAATGTATTCTATGCAAATTAACACAAAAATTAGAGCAAAAAAGCACAATAAAAATTGAAAATTTATAAAAGAAATTTTATTTTATTTGGAATAAAAAGATTTTCTTAGAATTTATAGTAAAACCGTTTTTCGGAGATTGATCTCATACACATCTGTTATGGATTCACGTTTAAAATATATTTAAATTGTTCATATAATAATAACATTTAAAGCTGTCGAACTTACATTTGTTAGTGAATTATGATCACCAAGGCTATTTTACGAAATTTGACTTACAAGGGCCCTATGAGTATATGTGGACCGATTGCCCTAAAATTTCACAGGGATATCAACGACTAAAATAAAATTAGTTTTGCTAAATATTATATCAATATTAATATATTTAAAACAATTATGAGCTTCAAGTCCGTATTCTAAGTGGTCCATTGGAGAAGAGGGCTAAACCTCAAAGTAAAATGGACCCGGGTGGACGGCTTAATTAAGAATGTAATTTTTTAGTTCAGTTAACGTTACTATTTATAAAATGCAATATTAAATCACTACACTCACAAATTTATTTTTTTTAAGGCCGATAATACCTATATTTTTAAAACTCATTTTTCAATCATATATAAGTGTACTTTAATACGGCTCGATTTTAAAGTTAATACATTAATTTGAAGCTTAAGATGTCTTCTATCCAACGAAAAAAATTTCATTACAAAATTTCAACCCAGTCAAAAGTTATAGAATTTTGACCGCCAACTCACAAAATGTGCCACTGTGCGGCGGTAGTTTTACCTTTTATGATACCATCCTACTTATTTTCTGCTTATCAAAAATTTATCTGTTGTGTTAAAAATTCTACTAGCCCCCAGGGCTAGTGAAATTTTATTCAACTCAAAAGTGTCAAAAATTTACTTACACTAGTACTTTGCTACCATTTGGCACAGGTAGAAACTTCAAATTTCAGATACCCTCCCACAATGTAGTTTGCTATAAACATTTAGAAAAGAAATCTTGGGAAGGATATAGACTGAAACTTATACAAATATCTTACTACGCATTCGTAACACTTGTGGTATGGTCAGAACAATATATATTTTGTACTGAAGATGCTGTATTTGTTAAATTTTTCTTTCTATTTTTAATTATTTTTGTCCAATTATTTATTGTTATTTGTTTGAATATATTACAAAAAACAAATTGGTAGTTATTAAAGCAATATCTCAGTTTGAAAAACCCTAAGAAACAAGCAAACTGGTAGCTTCATCTAGCTCTTGATTTGCAACTCGCAAGTTTTATTAAAAATTTAGTTTTTGATCCCATGATGATTATCATCAAACTTCATATGCTTTTCACAAAAAATTCTTAAAGATTTGAAATGTTGAACAATTACTTTTTCCTTCGTATTATTGAGTGGAGTTTTTAATCCTTCTTTCATTTTGGCAAGTATTTAGATTTTGCGGCGCACAAAAAATTTAAATAAGAGGAGATTTAAAAATTATGCACTCTCTAGCCAGGATCTTTTTTCTAACTATTGGCAATAATCTTGGACTAAGATACTAAAAGCATCTTTGTCTCAAGGTTGATGCATTTTCAGCAGAGAGAAAGATAAAACTTATATTAAAAAAAAACATGAAAACATGCCACTCGCATACTTCCCATTTGGTTTTTGAAAAGCATAACAAATTCCACCCCATCACTCACATCACTTTCAGCCATTTACGCTACATTTAAATTTTACAATTTCAATTAACACTACATTTTTCATATGGCTTAAGCACGGCACAGTATTGCAAAAAAAAAATAAAAAATAATAATAATATAAATTAAGTGTATGTATAAATGTATATGTTTAAACTGAAATATATTAAGTGGCTAACAAATTACTTTTTTTATCTAATAAAATATAAATATTTTTTATATTTTGCATTTAAACATTTTATATTTAGAAAACATTTTTTAGTTCAATGAATGTTTTTATACTTTCTAAAAAACAAGAAATTATATTATTATAGATGCCAAAAAATATTTAACCCCTTGTGCTGTCAAAGCTGTGCATTTCGAAAAATTTGTAGCCGTATTAATTTGCTTATTATTAGAGCAAATAAGAACAGTAAAATCGCAAATTACTCCATGAAATTCTCTGTTATTAATACTTATTTTAAATTAGCAATTTTAAATAAAACTCTAATTTTTAGGATGCAAAAATGAAGTAAATCGCCAGCCACATTGACATACTTTCCAATTCGGTAAGTTAAAACGAGTTTGTTTTCGCTACGCTGTCCGTTTGTCCGCCTGCCCGTCTGTCGGTCACAGGAACCGTAAGAGCTACGGACCTGAAATTTGGACAGAGTATGTAGAACCTTGGCCGCTACAACAACAAAAATAAGAGTTAAAAATTAAAGGGTGTTCCAAAACGAGCAACGAAAAATGTTAAAATCCCATACAATTATATGTACATACATATGTATGGCAACACTCTATTCTTAAATAGCTGTTGTTGTTATTTACATTTATTTTCTTTTGACATACCCTTACAACTACAATTTGAAGCTGAAAAAAAGTTAGCCAATGTAGCAATAGTAAAGTAAGAAAATAAAAAAAAACATGTTTATTATTGAGTTATTGCTTCAACGTTGTTTTTTTTTTGTTGAGCTTCTCATTTGTTTAAATTAAAGTTTATAACATAATAACTCTAGTTGTTCTAAGAAACTTTGGGTAAAGGTTCCCTGATGCATTAGCAACACTGAAATACACATAGGATCCAGCTAAATCCCTCAATAATTAATTTCAATGTATTTTTAATAAAAAATATTTTACTTAGTAAGTAAAATGTTAATTTGGGATTACTAGTGAGTTTAAAAAATTTTAAACTTAAATTTTGACAATTCCCATAAAAACATTAAACTAATTTCTATTTTTGATGGCAGCAAACCAAAAACAGTGTTGACAATAAAGAAAAATATGTAAATCAAATTATTTGTTAGAAATATATGTATTGCAAAACAAAAAAGAAAGTTACAAAATTTTAATATTAATTACAAAATAATTATACTTTTATATAGTGAAAACCACGGTAATTCGCGAAAAGTAGCAAAATTTTACACAAGCCATAATATTAAATAAAAATCGCTAAAACTATATGGAATAAAAAAATTGATTCAAAGTCGCGAAAATTATGAATATTCTCAAAAACGCCATTGAAAATATAAAAGGTTCGGATAAGACGTGAAAAAATCCAAATTGGCGAAAAATGTCGAAACCAAAAAGTCGCCTTAAATGTATTGAAGAAATTTATAATCCTTGAAATAGTAAAATTGGCACAAAAAAAATATAAAGATATATACTGATTAGTTTTTATATTTTTGAATAAACTACATATTTTATTTTTAGAAATGTGAAATATTTAAAAGCGGCACCACTGAAATAGATTTTTATACTTCAATATCATTTCTTGATTATGCTGCTGTTCGTATGGGCTGCTGCGGTGATTGTGTTTAATGCTTTATTGTAAATAAAAGAATTGTTATATGTAGGCATAATATCTTGCAGGTGGTTAAAATCTGTTTTTTCTCTGTAAGTCATGACTTTCATCTTTAGAAGTCTTTCTTGTGATATACATATATTGCTGTTGGATGTCATCCAGTACAAAAATTTGTTCATAAGTAAATTTCCTGATTCATTAACATTGGCAGGTTCAGGGTTTTTCAGCCAAATACACCTTTGAGTTTGAAGTCCATTTCTCTAAAATGTTTAACTTTGTTAAAAGCGGACCTCTTTCACAATTGTGAGCAGATAAAATCATGTTGCCTAAAAATGTTCAAATGAAAACAACAATTTAAACATACCATAACGTTTTAAAATATTTGGTAATGAATATGGAAACGCATAATGTTTTGAACAAGTGCATTTGCCAAAAAAAAAATTAATTCCTTTAACGAGTCATGTATAAGATACATACATATGTACATACATATATACGAATTGAAAATAATTATTTACAAATTTCTTATTAATTTTTCAAAAATTCCTATAAAAATTCTTTAAAATGTTATTCAAAATATACCATCTGTTGGAAATGTATTAGAAAACAGTTTACAAATTGTTTTTTGTTATTCTTGATACACTGTGCAGCATTAATGTATTTTTACAAATTAATAGAGAATTAATTACACACAAATAAGAAGCCAAATAAAAAAATCGAAAAAGTGAAAATAATATTAAATAAAAAAGAACTATGCACTTTCTTCGCATTTATTTCAAAGATAACAGGTAAAAAATAAAAATCTTTACCATAAATTCTGATTTGTGTATGGCCATGACGAATTATATTTCTTATAAAAAAAGTTTTTAATTTATTTTTAATTTTTAATTCGAAAGATTTTTTTTTATTTATTAGCATGATAATACTATTTTATGTTCCGCAATTTGAAAAAATTTTCATATTATCTAAGATTATCTCTCAAACAAAAGCTTAAATTAAAGTCCACATAAATTTAAAATTAGAAATATTCTTCTGAAATTTCTGTTACGATTTTTTATCACTAACCGCATGTTAGAAATGACGAAATTTTAATTTTGTCCAAAATATTTTGTGCAACAAGTCTACTTGCATCTTGTAGCGCTCCCAAGTTAATGCAAATAAAACAACAAAGACACAAAAACAAAAAGTACGAGGAAATTGAAAATAAATATGCAAATGACATCAATGAAATAAGCCACGCAGACATACAGGCAAGGAGGCTGGCAAGTAAGATGTCAGCCCAACAAGCAACATCCACCTGTGGTATCAGAAATACTAATTAACCTCAATTACAAACACCAATACGACAATGCATAGCACTTACGCACACACAAACATACATATGTATATACACACACATGGACACAAAAATTCACATTGCACAATGAGCTATAAAAACCAAAATAAGTTTTTAAACAAACGAATTTTAGTGTTTGTTGCTCCAGTATGAGATAAAACAAATGTCCACATTTAAACCAGAAGAAGACGATGAACGACGCTCTCTGGTCGCATCATTGAAATTTATTCACAACAAAATGCAATAGATAGACAGTGCGTGCATAGACCAGAACTTGACCTGGCTCACTACCGTGCATCATATTGGATCTTAATCCAAAATAAAGAGGCGAATAAACAGTCTTTAAAAGACAATTTTCAAATAAAAATATTTATATTGTACATTATATGAACAAATTTTTATTTCCAAAGAGACAAGATTCCCACCGTACCATTAAGCAAAGAGACTAGTTCATAAAGGCCTTGTTCTCAGCTTGAATTCTTATTTTAATGTGATGTTCAAGGGCGTCTTGCCAAGCTCGACTGCATAACCCTGCTGTCCCTAACAATATGTATAATCATGAAACCTAAAACATATGGCCAATCCATTGGCGTCAGCTCCTGTGAAAACTCGACTAGAAAAACATGCGAACACCACTTTTAGACACGCAAAGTAAAATTTGCGAGTCTAAAAGTAGTAAAGGCTGGAATTTTTACTAGAGTCGGCGACAAGTCCATAAAGCTGGGAATTATATATTAAATTAAATATGTTGAACAAGAGAAGGGCGTGTATCGAGTTTTTTCCACATGACATGACCCGAACAAAATACCAAGATGTCCAACATGAACGAAACACCCACGCGAAACATTTTTCAAGCACGTAATCATACGACACACACGAAATCAAATTGAATAGCAAACTATCATTATCCTTTATTTAAATTAATACATGTTTTTGTTTAACTTCAGAACTTTAAGCTTAATAGACCCATACACTATAAAATATCAGTGTTGCCTGCTTGACGATACAAAACAGAGAACAGATTGAGTGCCTTATTTTGTTGTTTTGAATGCAATCACAAAAAACATGCATATTGTTGACAATTCACAATATTTAAAAAAAACAACGCATGGCACAATCGAAAGAGATTAGTGCGTCGAATTTTATTGCTTGCATTATTGCTTGTTTTATATAAATGTTCACTGGTCTTCTCAAAAGCAATGAATACTCAGTGAATGGTGCAAATACTTTTTACTGTTATTCAACACAACGTAGTCTTTGTATTTTGTGTTTATATAAAACTTACATTAGTATTCATAAAACACGATATAGATTTGAAATGCATTTTATGTAAAATTTTATATGAAACGGTTATTTTAAATATATTTCAGATCTATTTTACTTTTTCCAAATTTTAATTTTTATATTTTCTTTTTTTCTAACACTGTATATATCGGCATTTATTTTTTTCTCTAAAATTTCACCCTCACTCTGCATTTTTTTTATTTATAACATTGAAATCACGTAAAATAAACTTGTTATTTAAACGTGATGTACAAAAGATTAGCGAATAATGAGTGAATTGTATGAAAGAAATCCATTCATTCATGCTGCATCATTTCAGTCCATGGTTGTGTTATAACGACATTGTAATAACAGAGTGCGTATGAGCAATCAACAAATCGCAACGTATTGTAAGCAATTAAATTTGTTATTGTTGTCCATAAGATGAATGGCAAAAGCAAGGAATTTGTGAATTGTTAGCAAATGTGAATGGCTTCATTCTGTACTCTGATACAAAATATAAACTTTTTTTGATGTGTAAACATCTATACGCTAGGGGGTGAAAATCTTTTTCACAATACAATCACAAATTATGAGTAAGATCAAATCGGTGTGAGCTATATATGATTGCATTAGTGTAATCATACCATAAAAATAATGCGACTAATCCATATATACAAAGAGGAGTAGGAGTACCACAAAACTACTCCAAATATATGAAAAAAAGGTGGTCGATTTAACATTGCGATGTCCTAGGGTTGGACCACATGGTCCAATTTAGCATTACATCGAACTAACACCGTATGGAATAGTTTTAGACTACTCGCATACAAGTTGTGAGTGCCTAAGAAGAACGATCATAATCGTTGAAACACGAACACTTATCGTACAGCATTGAATGCTTGTATGAAAACGACATGATCCATGACTGCATTACATTGGACCATGATGTAACTAGTCTGTTTCATTTATATTGGACCCCGTACAACAATATTATTTGCAGGGTAGGGGGTGAAAATCTTTTTCACAATACAATCACAAATTTTGAGTAAGATCACATCGGTGTGAGCTATATATGATTGTATTAGTGTAATCAAACCAACAAGAAGTACAAAGAAACTTAACAGCTGCACAGAAATAACACATCCGAATTTTAAAGAATACATTCAGGAGTAAATTTTAATAGAAATTGCTAGTGAAGTGTAATAGTGTTGCCAGTGGAGATAGTTTTGTTAAAATGTTGAAAAATATAAAATATATAAAATATATATAAACTTTTAAATAAAAGAGCGTTTTAAATGTCAAATATTTGTTTAAAAGATATATACCAGTGTTTATAAAGAATTTATAATATTATATTATAACATATCTTCATTACGTACTGTTCCCTTACACTGAAGCTGGTGCAAGACAATTGGGTTACAATCTACATCTCATGCCAATTATTATGGGTGGGGATTTGAATACAAATTTTGCAAACCCACAGTCGCCAGCTTTATCAAAATTTTTATTTGACGTTTTCCACTTGCATGTGAACAATTCTCCACAAACCTCACAAATAATAATTCCACTACTATAGATTCAGTTTTCCATAGATTTTTAAATACAGTAGAGTCAAAAATTTATATATCTTATTTTAGTTACCATGAGCCAATATTAATTATTTGTACTTAAGGCATTTACCATAGATGTGCACTTTGCAGTACTACTAAAATTTCAGTAAAAATTAATTTACTGGTTAAGTTAATTTTTACTGATTACTAAAAATTGTTTCTGCAATTTTTATAAAGTGCCTAAATGAGTTATTATATGATGAGGTGCATTGAATTTTTAGTAATCAGTAATGCCCGTATTCATAATGAAATTCTACCAAGTGGCTAAATGTTTGTCATACAAAAGTTTCAAAATTTGAATGAAAAAAACTTTGACACTTGCTACAATTTTATTATGAATACGGCCCTACGATTTTACTGGTAATTCAAATTAAATTTCATTATCAGTAAAAATTAACTGGATTTTTTTTTAGTAAGCAGTAAATTTACTGATTGCTGCAATTTTTAATGTAGTACGTACATATATACTGCAGTGTGCCCATTTACTAACGAAATAAGTTAAATAAAACAATATTTACAATATTGAAAGTTTTGATACTTTTAATTGATTAATTTAAAAAAATATATTAAAAGCATAAGTACTTCCAACTTCAAAAAATTTTTTCATTACTACCCAATAAAAAATAAAAGGAGTACTTCCTTGCGAATCACTTTTAAATTTCTTCGAAAGTATATAATGCATATTTTTATATGTTAAAGAAGTTATTTTTAACCACATATCAAATAGAATTTTAAATCACTACTTTGTTTTCAGCAAAGTCATCGCTTTTTGGCTCAAGCCAAATACAAATGTTTATTTTTATTACATTTAAGGCTTTTCAATCAAAAAAATTTTCATTATTAAAAATAACTCTGGAATAAAATAATAAAAAATTAAATAATTTAGCCTTTTTTTTCTTTGCAAACCATATACAAGTTAATAAAAGGCAATTTTTAACTACTTTTTTGAAGTGAATTATTTTCACTCCCGAATTTCGGATTTTTATAGCATCAAAAAATGATTTTTATTGAGTTTGAAAAATGTCAAAAGCAAACCACTTCCTTCCAATGACACGTCAATGTAAAATTCATTGGTTTTTAACCTAAGTTTGAATTTGTTCGATTCAATAGATGTGGTGCTTTTTCTACTTCTTTTTCCTCTCTTTTTTTGCTGGGTAGATGTTTACACACCTCCCTGTGATCGGACTCACATTGCTTTTTTTTTATTAGATATTCATGCAAGCGTATTTTATACCTAAAATTATACCCCTTTTAGACATCCAAAGTTTACTTTGCAAAGTCTTAGTTCAGATGAGTGAAAGATAGATGGAGGTATACTATCTCTTTCTGTCTTTCTCCCAGCTGAATTACGACTTTGCAAAGTAAACTTTTCAGTAAAATGCAGTAAATGAGTTGTTACTGCGAAAATGTTAAAATTTACTCTCAAAAAAAAAGTAAGCGAACAGAAAAATTGTAAAGCCTAATAATTGTGTTCGCGTACCAAAAGTTTTTACAAATTTTTACTGAACTTTACTGCATTTTACTAAATTGCGTGCGTTTACCCAAAATACAGTAAATGAGAACACAAATTGAGAGAGTAAAGTGACAGTTCTTGCCTGAGTATTCTGCAAATTTTTACTGCAGAAATTTGTCGTATTGAAGTTTAGTAAAATAAAAACCTATGATTCAAAATGTAAACAAATGAAAAGTAAGCAAACGAAATGTGTAAAATTTTTAGAAAAGGTTAATTTAAAGATAAAAGTCATTAAAAACTTATTATTTTATAAAGTATGATAATCGTCTATGTTCTGGCTTTCACAATGTTTTCACGTGTTTTCTTGTGGGATCTCGGATGTAAAAACACATGCTACACCTGTTTAAGTTGAAATTTGAAAAATAAAAATTAATAGTATGAGATCTAACATCCGAATATAAATGACAAAGATTTTTAAATGGGCAAAAAAACTCGTATTCTTTTCACTTACTAACAGTCTTGTTACTGTTAATATACGAGTACATACTCTGCAGAAAATTTGGTTACAATTGATCCAAACGTACTCATCCTATGACTTGAGAAAATGCGAGTGTTATAAAAAGTACGGAGAAGTGTAGGATGAAAAAAAGACATATCGTGTAAATGGTTACATATTCACCATTTTCGTGATGTATCGTCTTGATCTTGAGCCAATTTAATTTGGACTCGGTGCAATATTTTAGTAAACGGCACTGAACATGTTCGATGTGGTTGAATGGACCTATCAAATAGTGTAAAAATAATTAATTGCTCTCTCCAATGTGACTCTGGAACTAGTACCGTAAATACACTGAGATATTAACCTAAGCTTAAGTGGTATTTATACTTTTGAAACATGAGTGGCCCTGTGGTTGAGTGGGTGGTGTGCAAGCCTGTCTTGCGCGAGGTTGTCGATTCGAATATGAAAAAATGTTCTGCTTAAAAATAAATTATAATTTCATTTGTAACAATAAAAAAAATTATAAGTTTTCATTGTTACAGTTAAATGTCGAAATGAGATTTATATATAATTTATATTATTCTACACCGAATATGTCCCTATGAGATAGTTCAGTGACAAGTCACAAGGGGCATAAAAAGTATCAATTAACCCCACCCTAGGCCATTCCCAAGTAAAAGTGACTGGAGCGCTTCATAGGAAGTGTTAGAACTCGGACTAGTCCCTATCACTTGGGGACCGGTCACGTGACTACTATTGTGTCAGTTCAATTTCCTGCAGGGTACCTACTCGTATGTTGTAATTTACTTTTCAAATCCTTTAATTTTGCAAATTACTGGAATTACTCAGAGTTGTAAAACTGTAAAGTATCTGGTTACCTAGCATTTCACTTGCTTTTAAGGTAATCAGTGACACTAACAAATAGTCATTTAATTTTTTATTAATTTAACCCACAACAAAACAAGGAAATCAGGAAGAAATTAATTACAAATATTGAATGGAATAAATTACAAAATTCATTCTTAGATTGTTCGTGTTATAAAAATATTGTATCGAGTACCGAAATTTGAACTCAAACGACGATACAACGTGCCGTTCATCGCTTAAAGTTTGAAAAAAACTAAATTTTTGGCCAAAAAGCTTACATATGGAGCCATAACTCCAGCACAATGAATAATTAAAACATGATTAATATCTCAAAAGAAATCTAATATTGTTCTACAGAATTTTTATTCTATACATAATTGTTGTTATTTTAAGTCAAACCGGGTTACAACACAAAAACAAAAAAAAAATTTTTTTTATCACAAATTGTGAGGTTAAAATAAATCTTAAAACTAAAATAAAAAAAACTATATACCAATATAAAAAAAAACTTCTTTTAACACCTATTTACATGTTAAATATGTCTTCTGTCTTTTAAAAAAAATTGTCATAATTTTTACAAATACTTTTTATAGATTATTGTTATGAGATATATTGTGATTTCAAAGCTTTGAAAGTATTTATTTAGTTTATTTAAGCCGCATCTGGGGATCAATTCTCGTTCTGTGATAATTAAAAAATTTTTTCATCGTTATTTTTCACTCATCTGCTCAAAGAACTCAAAATTCCACTTTTGATTAAATGATGCAGAATTAATCCTCATATCGCTCCTCATGTTGTGAAAAAATTTTGTACATATATCATGTTAACTCAACTTTTGAGAGAAAAATAAAATTTTAATTTTCCATTCAGTTGTATGTAAATTGAATACCTCAAACTCGATTTATGGCAAACTGTTTTTTTTTATATATGATGTTATTTTAGTAAACTATATTATCAAATATTAAAACAATAATTCTTTCTGCCAAAAAAAACCGACTTCAATGCAAAGAACTGATAGAAAATTAAATGAAAAAATTTGTGGGCGTGTCTCCAACCACTTTTTTACAACGGGACCAATGGAACTATACACTCTCAGACAAAAAAAAAAATTACAATCGGTCTAAAATGTACCGAGATATGAAGGAACAGCGCCAAAAAAGAAAATAGAGGCAAATTGTTGACCTCCTCCTTTTTTAGAGGTCGGTTAAAAAGGAATTGTTTACAAATTAATTAATTATATTCAGCCGTTAAGCAACTCTGGGTTGAAGAACAGCGTCTCGCGTCATCGTAATTATTTATTGAGTGCGATCAGGTTTGCGTGTGTTGTTTGGCCTTCGAGAGTTTTTCGTCTCGCTGGCACTGGTTGACTGATCTTCCACGGATAACCGTATAATCTTGCAGTTTTTTGTGGAATCTCTTTAACAACCAAGTTGCTACTTCCTATGTGAAGGCAGAGGTCGCGTACAGTCAGTCACAAACCCTTTTAAAATACTGTTAATAACATCTTGGGCATATGGTTTAGTTACTCCGCCCATATTTGTGAAACACCATATTATGCAAATTTACTTTGTATTAATATGTATAAATAAATAATAATTATGTAATTTAGCCGAACGGTAGTGCGCCAGGCCAAGTTCTTTATATTATCAAGTATCAAAACAAAAATGAAATATTTATAAATTAATAGATTAATACGATATGATAGCCTTACGATTACAAATTTATATAACGCATAGTATATTTCAGTGTTAGGTATTGTGCCAAACAAGAACTTGGTCAAAATTTATATCTCACTACTTTTAATGGCCGAAGTTTTGAATAGGAACTTGGAATTTTTTCACATTTATGGTTTTGTGAGAATCTGACTACTTTTTGAAAAATTTTTTACACAGAAAAAATTATTCCCAAAAATGTTCAAACAAACGTTTGTTTTGAAATATAATTTAGTTTCAGTAAATATTTTTTACTGTTCCAGTAAATTATTTGTTCCAATTTTATTTTATGTAAAAAAAACTGTATAGAATGAAAATTATCTATATAAATAAAATTTTGTAACAAAATTTAATTTTAGATTTATTTTTTTTATATTTAAATTTGTTAAGCCCAACTCATACGATGATTTAAAAATCTTGTTTTATTTTTGATTCTCTTTTAAAAGTTGCTTCCAAAAACATTTTACATTCATACGATGTTTTTTCCATGTTTCTAGTTTTTACTTTTTTTCTTCCAAAAATTGTATCAGTGTTGCCAGTAGATTTAAAAAACCCCGTTTTTTCCTTTCCCTACATGTTAAAAAATTTCCCCCATACGAAAATCTACAAATTTTAGTAATTTAATGTAAAGAAAGAAAAATTAAAAACATTTAAGACCTTAATGACCAAACAGAATTATGGCATAAACGCATTTTCCATACAAATTGACACAAAATAGTAGCGCCAGAAAGCAGTCGAGAGATCTATTTTATTTTGACAGCTTTTTTTCTTATCCTCTCACATATAAATAAATATTCTCTCAGCAAAGACAGGCACTGCGTCTTTGGTAACAAGACAAATCCAAAATAATTGAATAAAAGTCTATGTAATTTCGAACAAGAACAAATTTTTAAACGGTTTATGAGCAAAAATATATTTTTGGTATAGTTATTTTTACATTTATACACAAAAAATGCAATATGAGAATAAAAAATACCTACATTTTGTTCCAAATGAAATATTTTTCCTATATTCCCTATACTCATATATTAGTGACAAAAATACCTACAGGTAACACTGCTTGTATTAAAAAAAGCTGTTGTCGCATTCAATGAAAAAATAAAATAAAGCAACATAAAAAAATTTATTATTATATATTATTATTAAATTATTTTATAGATATAAAAAACATTTTATTTTATTTTAAAGATTTTTGTTTGCGGTTTTCAAACTTATTATTTTTGTATATTGTGATTCTCAATATAGTATTAAGAGTCTTATTATAAACATACGGAGTTTGTTACCTAAATTCAAAAAAAAAAAAAATTGAAGGTAAAAAAAAATAGTTGAACCTTTTATTTGATTCAGTTATTTTTTTTTTTAAGCCTACACTAATTTTTTTTAGAAAAATTGGTAAAAATTGGTAAGAATTGTTATTGATTCAGTTAATTTATTTTCTAATAATACGAAAGATTTAAGTGAATGTGTTTGTAAATTATAAAAAAAATTCAAAAATGTTTTTCTGTTCCTATTAATACATTTGACTTAAAATATTTTGAGTTTCAGTTAACTTTTTTCTCTAATGTCATAATAAGTTAACTAAAAATAAAATTTTTTTCTAGTTAAATTTTTACGAAATTGTTATCAGAATCTACCAATTTTTGGCAGGTCCGCATTCATACAAAAAATTTACTGACTCAATGAATTTGGTTACTGCAAACAAAATTGAGTTTTTTCTGTGTACAATAAGACTTTTTAAGCTTGAAATTTCTAGTGTGTCTGATTTCTATTAATGATCACTGTGCCAGTTGAAAATGGCATAGTTGCATAAAATAATGGGTTAAAGGGTGATGGGTGTTGGATTGTAGACCTTAAAAATGCACTATTGTGTCACTACAACGGGTCGCTAGTGTGTACGCAGTTCGGTAAGAGTCGTCTGGAAAGAAACATGACAAATATAGCATAAATTTTAGTGGACGTGACCCCATCTCTTTTCTCAATATATTTACATATTAAAGTCTGCTTAGCCGAAGAACATAATTTAAAAGGATATGCCCAATGTGCATGCAAAGCTTCAACAGGGAAGCTGGTGCTTTAATTTTTGGATTTTCCGATTGAGTAAATCAATTAGGACTATTTGTCCACATAATGTCAGCTCTCTAAGATTTGTGCGTGAAGTCACGGCTACTTTTCAAAATAAGAAATTTTTATTTTGGATAACTGCTATGTGTATGAAAAGCTTCAATAAAATTTATCTTAATTTTGAATTGAAAGTGCTTGTTCCCGCCCCTGACTGAAACTTCTGGTTTTTTTGTGAATCAAATTCCAACTGTCTAGAGCGAGTTGGAGTTTTAAGCGTGGCCCCGTATACCGGATAACATTTTTTGGTTTTAAGATTTTTCCATTGACTTGCTCATCTTCAATTACTTGTGAATAAAATTTCAGCTCTCTACCACGAATTATACCTTTAAATTTCATGAGCATTACCCCTCCTACTATTTTAAACTCACAATTTTGTTGTGAGCAGCGCTTATAATTCATGCTAATTTTCTTCTAAGATATGCTAGACCCAAGTAGATCAAACACAAGGCTAACATTTTATGGGAGTGGTCGCGCCCACTTTTTAAGGTGATAGTTTAAAGTCTTGTATACATGCAACGCGTATGCAAGGTTTCACTAAATTGGCATGAGTTAAAAGCTGTATATTAAGTTCTTAGTTCCAAACATTATATCGTTAACTTAATACGAAAAGGCCCAAACTCATTTTTTAATATTTTACAGGAGGAGGAAAAAACTAAATAAAAAAAGATGCAATATTGCATTTAAAAAAATTTTGTATCAATATTGCATCTTTTTTTATTTAGTTTTTTCCTCCTCCTGTGGGTGGCGTTGGCTGAAGTAGTTAGCACGTTGACTACAAAACTGAAGATCCTGGGTTCAATCCCTGTATCTGACAGTCATCAAAATAACAACACCACGCATTTTTCTGATGTGTATTAGAGTCCCTTTGCATCAGTTGTTGTAGGAAAGTTCAAGCGATGAAGGCATAGTCACTGGTCACTGAACTACACCGACTTCAGCAGATGCTAGTCCTAATGTAACATAAGAGCGCCCTCCTTCGTCGGTATTCTGTAGCAAAATCATCGGCGAAGTAAAATAACCAATAAAATGGCTACTAAACACAGCTTCAAAATTTAATACGCCTCCTATAACACCAGAGGGCACTGCAACACTACATTATTAAAAAGCGTGCAAAAAGCAGAGTTGTAAAAGAATGAAGCTTTCTTCTATCTCTTCCTTCACCACCTGTCTTCTATCACTATCCCTCTTCTAAAGAAGTTAACACCTAGTAATAGTAGTAGGCATTAATTGCCTGAGTGTTACTTCTCTTTCTAAAATAAAAAAAAATAAAATAAAAAAAAAATATATATATATTAAAAAATGAGTTAGGGCCTTTTCGTATTAAGTTAACGATATGCATGACCCCGCCCATTCTGGTTACATTTTTTGTGTTTTCAGATTTTTCCAGTTGGTTTCACCTACTTGTGTATCAAATTTCAACTCATTAGAGCAACTTTTAATTTTTAGATTTTATGGGCGCAGCCCCGCCCATTTAATTAAAATTTCCAGTTGGTTTCTCACCTAGAGCTACTTGTTTATCAAATTTCAGCTAATTATCAAAACTTTTAATTTTTAAATTTTTTGGGCGTAACCCCGCCCACTTTTACAAACTTAAGATTTTTTGGACCAGTGCTTATTATTCGTGTCAAGTTTCGTTGCAAACGGATAATAATATATACAGAAATAGTATATCTAAATATGCTGAGCCGTAGTACACGAAAAAGAGGTTTAAATTATATGGGCGTGTCAGGGCCCACTTTTTTTAATGAAAAATTTATAGCCTCGTATTATCGCAGTATATATGCCAAATTTCAATAAAACAGCTTCCATTAAGCGCCCTAGATTTGCTTTTTTATTTCTGACTTTTATGGGCGTATCCCAGCCCTTCTGGCCAATATTTCTGGGTTTTCAGATTTTTTTTCTGAATTTGAGCTCACTAACACAAATTTTAATTTTTATGGGCGTAGCCCCGCCTTCCTGGTTTAATTTTCCGTGTTTTCAGATTTTTCTGGTTCACCTAGATCTACTCGTGTACCAAATTTTAGCTCTATAGCGTTAGCGGAAGTGCTTCATCAATTTGATGAGTGTGTCAGTGGTCAGTGAGTATGCCTTAAAATATGCACTTTTTGCAAATCTATATCTCCGGAACCTTTCATTGTAAAACTTCGCATATGAGGTTAAATGAATTTATTGTAATTATGGTTTAAACATCGTAATGTTATGATGGGGGTAAAAACAGCTGGAATGGCTTCGGTGCATTGCGTGCATTGGCCAGAACTTGGCCTGGCGCACTGCCATGCGCCTAGATAATAAAAGCACAGGGCGTACTTGTATTTATTAGAAAAGTAATAAAGGAAAATTTAAAAATAAAATATATGTGTATTTATGGAGTTGAACGAAAGAATTGCATTAAACAATCAAAACGATGTGTGTGACGCAGAAAATTTTAAATATTTGCCGCTGTGCTGCCACTTCTGAAATTAATACGCATCGTTTACACACGTATTTCATATGGTAGCTTTGATTTTTCAGACAAAATGTTCGAAATGGATGAATCGTGCTGTTGCAGAGTCCTCTCAGTAAAAAATTTTTGTCTGGGCAAATTTTTTTTTCGGAATCAATGGGTGAATCCAGCTACAATGTTTTTTTTAACAGAAATTAGGAAATCTTTCGTTCATTTATAATCGATTTGTTAACTTTAAATATGTGCGTACATAATCATTTATTGGGTAAAGTGAAAATAAAAACCTAACATGTATTAATCTGAATTTGTGTTTCAAATTTCAGCTCCACTCTGTTTATATTTCAGGACATATGGATCTACATAAGTATATGCATCTATATAGATTTATAATAGCTAAAATAATTGCTTATCAGTCATTTCGAAATTTAAACTCAACTTTTTTAAATTTTGTTTTAGAAACTTACTAATTTTGTCATTTAACATCAGCAAACAAACTTTTACATGTATATGCGTTCACGCCTAATTTATCTGTAAACTAATGGTTTAATTCACTTTTTGTAAGAAAAATTATATATGTATGTATATGTACCAAGAACTAAAATTAAAAATGTAAGATAACAAAGACACAAAATTTTGAAAAGTGACTCTGCAGTGTAAAAAATTTGCCAGTTGCAATTTCGGTAATTGAAACTTGGGAAATGCTACACTACATCGTCTCCCATAAATATTTCTACTATAATTCGAAAAATATTTGTAAAAAAGTCAAAAATCCCATAACAGAATTGACAATGTTTCTTCCACTTTCAAATGTTTTCATAAAATTGTTCAGCTATCAAACTCTCACAACAAACTTTCTTCATAATTTTGAATTGCATGTTTGTTCCTTCTAAAAACATGTACATATGTATACTGAATTTTTCACTCATGTATTTATTTTATAAGAACTCCAAAAAATTTCATGTTTACTGTGAATATCTTATGATGATTACGAACAGTCCGGGCACGTGCTTAGAAACAGAATACATACAAAAGCTAGAATATCGCAAAGGTGAAATAATTATTTATGTTATTCTTGAGTTTTTGATTTATTTGCTATATAATATATATAGGTACTCTAAAATGAAAAGCTAGTATTCAAATGGCCGGCTATTCCTTCCCTAATTACGAGTGTTGTGTTTGGATTTTGTACTAGACTAAGGCTGAGTTTACATCTGGCATTTCTTGTGTGTCATTTGCCCAAAAAAGCGCCCCCCAGGGGAGTCTGTAATGGACTACGGGCGTGGCAACCCCGGGGCCCCAGCTGGGGTGATGTGGCTTTTTCCATTGACGTACCTTTGGTACATTACCCATAGAACTTATGTGTTACTACCCAATCTCTGAACATAAACAGAGTAACGGATGTGCACATATTTATAACAAAAGGAAGACAGGTCCTGTTGATGTCAGTTAGGTGCAGCGTCACCTAGAACTGCCCCTGAGTTCAAAAGACGATAGAGGTGAAGCCCTTGTGGTGGAACTTCGAGGTCTAACCAGAGGCTACTTCTGGTGCCACGGGTGCCGGTTGCCCGACAGCCGAGCTGCTTTGAAGTTTTGAGTGCGTGTAGCGGTCGTCAGTTTCCTTTGCTGAAATGCCGAGTTCGTCCTACCCCAAAGGGGTAGACCCCTAAGGGGTTAAAGGGATGATTTTGGTAAGTGTGGAGTAGGCACTGGTTATTTGGCGACACAGGCATGCGTTCTTTATGGATGAGTGGTTGAGCTGTGCCGGCAATGGTTGAGGAATTCTCTTGGGGACTTCGCTTAGGTGTATACACACCACCTTAGCGTGGAAGCCGGAGAATTATCGTGGTGGCTGTGGTTGCTACCAAAAACGCTGGGAGAATAGTCTTGGCTTCCCAGTGTGAAATCAATGCTAGTGATTGGTCTGACGCGGTCAGCCAGACACTATTCTAGGTGCTGTTGCCATTCAACAGAAGCTGCTATGGGCACGGACATAGCAGCAGAGTTTAGATAGCTCAAATTACCTCAGCAAGGTAATTGAATATAGTACAGGGCTAACTATATTCAAAGATTGCAACCTATGTGCCTTATGGAGTGGGCCATAGGTTCATTCTAATAGGGTGCATGGGGGCGTTGGTCTGGCGTCTAACCCACACCCGGTGCTTTGGCACACGTGAGATAAGGCCGTAATGGCAGGTGCTCACGGAAAGCTATCGCACATCTGCCCAAAAAAGCGTAACCAACTAATTACTAATGAAAAACTGTTTGATTCGGACATATATTTATTGATTTAAACATTTTCCAATCATGTTGGATTCTATAAAATTGTCTATTAGTTATGTATGAAACTGTTTAACTTAATAAATACGTGTCCGAATAAAACTGTTTTTCATTAGTAATTAGTGGTTACGCTTTTTTTACGCTTCTGTGGCACATGGCACATACATGGAAACCCGGCATTACTTTGCACAATTTTTTAATCTAGCACAAAATCGTTGTATTCGAACTCGAAATGCAACACTCGTAGTTAGTAGGCCCATTCAGTTTTTGTTGGAAAAGCCATATATTTTTTTGTAATAACTCATAAAAATGAGAGCTGATTTGATATTTTTAGTTAAAAAACAAATTTTTAATTTATCTTAAGTTTTCTTTGTCACCGTCTAAAGTTCAACTTTCAAAAATTGTAATTAAAATTCCTAAAACCAATTAAAACAAATTTACTTCTTCTACTCTCACTGTCTTTCAACGAAGTGTTCAACACTTAGTTTTTTGTTGTTGTTTTGATGTTGATTACACACATGTTACCGTTATGTTATAAAAAACACTAACCACGTGTATTACAAACACACTCGCAAAACCACGTACACAAATTTTATCTTCCGTTCTCTCACCAACATTTTATTAACTCTGCAAAACATTTCACGTATGCATGTGTGTGCGTGTGTATGTGTGTGGGTATTACCATTCAACTTTTTATGCTTTTGATTAATTTGCGTTAATTCTTTATAGAAATTTTTTTAAACGTTTGGTAATGTCGTTAATGCTTTATTTTTGTTATACGAGTATATTTTTTGTTCCTACTGTTTTTTTTTGTTATGAAGAGAAGCTTTTAGAAAGAAAGATGTGCACGGTTACGTATGTTAAACAATACTCTTGTCACTTGAAGGAAACGGACGTAGATTGCTTGCGTTTTTTCTTAACTTTTATACGATTTTGTTTTTCACTTTATTGTCGTTATTAATTTTTCATTTTCTTTACAAAATTATTCGGCTCGACAAACACACGCACTAGAACACCCGATATGTTTTCTTCTATTGTCTTTTGTGACGAACTTTTTTTTAATTTTTTTTTCTTTCTTTGTTTTAATATTTCTTATTTTTACTATTCTAGTATTATCTTTGAAAATTTGTAATTATTCACGAAAAAAGGAACAGAAAAACTTAAAGACGGGATAACGAACGTGCGACCAGTTGCTGTGAGTAGCACGTTGCATCTGTGCTCACTAAACGAAGAAATCTTTTTGATTTCTGTTGTGTTGTATTGACTTGGTTGGCTGTTTGCTGCCTGAATGCCTGCTTGCTAGCCAGCCAGTGTTTCTTTTTACTACGTATGACACCACTATTTCTTGCCCATGCCAATATTTATTGTAATTGTGTATTTTTGTTTCTGTGTGTGATTGCGTGTGTGTTTTTTTCGAGTTTTGTTTTTATACAAGTGCTGTAGCAGCACAACTGCTACGGGGCTGCTACTGCATAACGACAATAAATGACAGACAGGCGGCAGCCAGCCAGCGAGCCAAAATACAAACAACAACAATAAAGCAAAAGTCTATAAGACAAAGACGACGATTACGTTAACGGCAAACGACAGCAAGTTATATGACGACCGACAACTTTGATAATAATGATTAAGAACATCAATACAAATGAAGATTATGCTGATGAGGAACAACATCATAATGATGATGTTCGCAATTATGATCATAATTATATTTGTTATCGGATGACATAACAAACATCTCATCTCATACATCCATAAACAAATTCATAAATACATAAGCATACATTTATAATTGCAATGGATTTTCTTATGTCATGATTTTAGTCCTTTAAATGATCTCTAAAAACCTGGTGTAATTTCAAATCTTCTCACAAACTTATTTTAAATAAGGACCCTTTTGCACGCGCAAACGCGCAAAGTTTACTTTACAAAGTTTAGAGCTTCCCAGCAAAAAAGTTTGCCTACCAGAATGCAAAAAAGTGTATGTACTCTCCAGTCGTAAGTACTTACAATTTAACTAAATAACCCCTTATTTTTGTTTGAGAAGTTCAAAAAGTGTGCGGTACCCTATACTTTTTGCCTACAAATATCCAAATGTTAATAAATTACTGATTGGAATGGGTTATTTTTTGCTTTTTACATAAAAGTATTAATATGTTAATTGGCAATTTTTAAAATAAAAATAAATAGAATTTTGTAACAAAATTATAAAACTTGTATCATTTTTTGAGGTTGCTAAAAGTTTTAATTTTACAAAGAAAATATGTGAATATGTATATTGAAGAATATGCGAAAATAGTAAAATTTTGTAATAACAAGTAAGAGTGCTATATTCGCCTGTGCCGAATCTTATATACCCTTAACTAAAGTGCGTTTATGTTATATAGATATACATACATAAGCACATACATAAAGTATAAACAAAAAGAAAAAAATAATTTGACTTAGTTACTTTTATGTACAAAGAAAATTAATTTTCAACCCCTAAAATCATCATTTTAGATTTTTCTGATTCCTTATACCACTATAGTAGTTCTTAAAAAAATAAATAAATTGTGTTAAGTGAAAAAATAAAATTCAAAAAAATGTTTTATTTATTTACTTTAATATCCAGAAAAAAACTTCAAAGTTTCCAGCTCTGGAGCTGTGGTTTTTATTTTTATAGTTTTCTACAAAAAACTTTTATTTCCAAAACGTAAAATACATATAATTTATAAAGGCAACGATAAAAATTAATTAGACTTAGTTACTTTTATATATCACAAAAAGTGTAACTTTTCCAACCCTGAAATCATCCTTTTTGATTTTTCTGATTTCTTGCACCAATATTTTTCTTTTAAGAATATAAGATATGTTTAATTTATAAAGAAAGAGAAAAATTTGTTTTAGTAAGTTACTTTTGTCCAAAAAAAAAAAATTAAAGCTTTCCAACCCCGGAATCGTGTTTTTAATTTTTTAATTGTTTTTTTTTATTTCAAATACTAATTTTATGCGTACTCAATCATAAAATAATTTTATTTAATAAAAAAAAAAATTAGTTTTCGGTAGTTAATTTTTTATATCACAAAGAGTGTAAGTTTCCCAACCCTGGAATACTCCTTTTTGATTTTTCTCATTTCTTATACCAATCTTTTTTTAAGAAAGTAAGATGTGTTTAATTTTTAGTAAAAAAGGAAAAATTTGTTTTAGTAAGTTACTTTTGTATAAAAAAAGGAAAGCTTTTCCAACCCTGGAAACGTCGTTTTAATTTTTTATTTTTTTATTTTGAAATACCAAATTCATTCGTACTGAAGTGTAAAATAAGTTTATTTTATAAAAAAAATAAAAATTAGTTTTATGTAGCTAATTTTTTATATCACAAAATTGTGGGTTTTCCAACCCTGAAATCAAACTTTTTGATATTTCTGACTTCTTATACTAATCTCTTTCTTTTAAGAATATAAGATATCTTTAATTTATAGAGAAAAAGGGAAAATTTGCTTTAGTAAGTTACTTTTCTATTAAAAAAAGGTAAGGTTTTCCAACCCTGGAAACGTGTTTTAAACATTTTTAAATTGAAATACCAATTTTATTCGTACTGAAGTATAAAAAAATTTTATTTATTTAAAAAATATTAAAATTAGTTTTCGGTAGTTAATTTTTTATATCACAAAAAGAATAAGTTTTCCAACCATAGAATCATCCTTTTTGTTTTTCTGATTTCCTACATCAATATCTTTCCTTTAAGAACATTAGATATGTTTAATTTATAAAAAAAGGAAAAATTTGTTTTAGTAAGTTACTTTTGTATAAGAAAAAAAAGTTAAAGTTTTCCAACCCTGGAAACATCTTATTAATTTTTTGAAGTTTAGTTTTTTATTTGAAATACCAATTTTATTCGTGGGGAAGTATAAAATAAGTTTATTTAATAAAAATAATTAAAAAATTAATTTACGGTAGTTATTTGAATATATCACAAAAATCGTGGGTTTTCCAACCCTGGAATCATCCTTTTTGTTTTTCTGATTTCTTGCATCAATCTCCTTCTTTTAAGAACATTACATGTGTTTAGTTTATAAAAAAAAGGAAAAGTTTGTTTTAGTAAGTTACTTTTGCATAACAAAAAAAGTTAGGGTTTTGCAATCCTGGAAACGTCTTTTTAATTTTTTTAATTTTTTTTTTAATTTTTTTTAGTTAAAAATACCAACTTTATTCATACTGAAGTATAAAATAAGCTTATTTAATAAAAAATTATCAAAAACTAGTTTTCGGTAGTTATTTTGTATGGCAAAATGAATTTTAAATCTCCCAGTTCTGAAACCGTCTGCTCTATTTTGCTGATTTTCAATACCAATCTTATTTCGACCATTTCTGACACACCAGTTCAAGAACGAAGTTTTTAGTTTATCTGGGAGCTTCGGAAAACCGTTTTCACGTACAGACAGACGGACAGACGGACATGGCTTATTCGTCTTCCCTGTGCATAAGGAGGGATCCAGAATATATATACTTTATGACTCGCTTATTAATATTCTAGAAATTACAAATGGAATGACAAACATATATATACCCTTTTACCATTTTTTGGTAAAGGGTATAAAAAATAGATAAAAATTAGTTTTCGGTAGTTAATTTTTTATATCACAAAGAGTGTAAGTTTCCCAACCCTGGAATCCTCCTTTTTGATTTTTTTTGATTTCTTACACCATCTTTTTTGAAGAATATAAGATATGTTTAATTTATAGTAAAACAGAAAAAATTTGTTTTAGTAAGTTACTTTTGTATAAAAAATAAGGTTTTCCAACCCTGAAAACGTCGTTTAAATTTTTTTAATTTTTTTTTGTTTTGAAATACCGAATTCATTTGTACTGAAGTATAAAATAAGTTTATTTTATAAAAAAAAATAAAAATTTGTTTTCGGTAGCAAATTTTTTATATTACAAAAAGTGTGGGTTTTCCAATCCTGAAATCAAACTTTGTGATTTTTCTGATTTGTTTTAAAGGGCGTCCCAACAAGAATGCAATATTTAAATTTGGCGCCATTCGAAGTGTCATTGTTTGACATTTGAACAATTGTTATTGTTTGCTAGTAAAAGGTACGAGGTTAGTAAAAATGGAGCGCTACACTAATGAACAATGCATTCTCATTGTGAAATTGTTTTACCAAAATGGTGCTCCAAAAGAGTCAACTGTAAAAAGATTAATGGATAAATTTGCCAAAACTGGGTCTGTTAGTGATGTAAAGACAACAACGCGCCTTCGAACAGGTCGATCGACCGAAAATGTCGTAGCTGTACGTGATGATGTCGCTCAAACGCAGGTCAAGTGCAAACAGTCAATGGTGTTCGGTATCGTGAAATGATAAACAGTTTTTTCGTGCCTAGAATTGAAGAAATGAATGTGGAGGGCATGTGGTTTCAACAAGACGGCGCCACATGTCATACAGCCAGAGAAACAATTCAATTGCTACATCAGTCATTTCCCGGTCGTGTTATTTCGCGTTTTGGAGACCAGAATTGGCCGCCTAGATCGTGCGATTTAACACAAGTAGACTTTTTTCTTTGGGGTTTTTTGAAGTCGATGGTTTACGCGAATAAGCCGACGACGACTCAAGCTTTAAAAGAGGAAATCGGACGCTACATTAATAAAATACCGCAGCATTTATGCAAAACGGCCATTGAAAATTTCATTAAAAGATCGCGTGTGTGCCAGGAAAGCCGTGGCGGTCATCTGCCCGATTTGTTGTTCCACACATAACCTCATTTTGTCTACTTTACGATATAATAAGGTTTCATGATTTTTTTTAATATCTGTGTTTTATTTAAAATTTAAATCTTACGTTCTTGTTGGGACACCCTTTAGAAGCGATACATCGATATTTTTTATCTACTATAACCTGCAAATAATATTGGGCTACGTAGTCCAATCTAGATGAAACAGACTAGTTACATCATGGTTCCATGTAATGCAGTCATGGATAATGTTGTTTTCATACAAGCATTCTATGCTGTATGGAACACTTATAAATTGTATGCGAATCGTCTATAACTGTTCTATATGTGGTAGTTTTGTGGTTAGTCCGATTTAATGCAAAGTTCGACTATTTGGTCTAGCCCTAGGACATCGAAATGTTAAATCGACCATATTTTATCCATAAATTTGGATTATATTTGGACTAGTTCTGGCTGGGCCTTTACCGTGTAGGCTTTACATGCATGTATGGACTAGGCGCTTTGTTTGCAGGGCTATTTTATGGAGCACTCAAGTGTTCGTGTTTTAAAGATTCCAGCTGTTATATCGCACAAACGGCTAAAATTTGCTCAATCACACGCACGAATATAAAAATATTCTGAATATTACATCGTTTACACTTGCGTACGTACAGGGGGCGAATTACGGCACTCTTTATCGAAGGAAATTACGAAATATTTCCATATAAACTCTATTGAAATATTTCGTAATTTCGTTCGATAACGTGTGCCATAATTCGCCCCCAGATCTATTTTATTTACACACACATACAGCGTGACCGTTTGACCGACTAAAGTGGCAAATTGCCACTTTTTCGACTGCCTTTCCACTTTTTCGACTGCCTTGCCACTTTTTGTTCCCCTTTTTTAGGGTGGGTTATATGAAAATACATTAAAAATAAGTAGTTTTCTCGATTTTTTTTAATTTTGCCCCTTTATTTTGATAAATCCCCTATTTGGTGCCACTTTTTGAAAAATGTCATCGGTCACCCTGCACACACATAAAGCATGTTTTCAAACAGTCACACACAAATAATTGTATACAGTGGCGAATGATGAATAAATATTCCGAGTACAGCAGAATATATATTTTTTTGACTGATTATAAACATATTCAGGCTGAATGTATGAGAAACAGTCCGCGTTCAAAAAACATAATTTCAACATGTTCATGCCTTATTTACTATTGCATTTCTTGCATCAAGCTAGAAGTGGTTTATAGTTTGCACCATATTATCAATAAAAGCTTCAAGGAAACTGAAATTAAAGTTTGAATTGGCATTTCTTGAATTATTTCGTGGTGACACTTTTTGTATTGTAATATAATTGATCTTCGCAGCGTCAGCATACGATACATGTTTAGTATTGGTTGAGCACTTTTAGGATAACTGGCGGAGTAAGGTTTAATCTGGAATTTATTTAGGATTTTGGATCATTATTTGCTTAACGAAAGAGTACACAGGATATCCTCGTAGTTAGCAGTCTGATTACCTCCACAATTACTGCACTTTTTTCTTTCTGACCTTTTGGCTTATTGCAACTAGCAGTACCATGTAATTTACCGCAAACAACACAAACAATAGGTAATTTGAAGTAAGTTTTTGTATGGCCATATTATTGACAATTATGGCACTATACGGGTCCCGAACGCTTATGTGGTTCTCCTACTATGATTTTTCGGTAAAAGAAATAATTTAAAATAGAGGTTGGGGTATCTTCTCCCTCTCTCATCTTTTATTTCATCAAGAACAACATAAGAATCCCTGAAGGATGAGTGCGTCTTTTATTTCATCAAGAACAAGATAAGAATCTATGCCATTCAATACGATCTGCAGGCCTTTAGTACTCTTAAGCTGGTATTAATAGAAACTTGTTTAATTTTGTTTTTCAAATTCAGTACCAATTTTGCGGAAATCTTTTTCTTCATATATTTCAATTTTCGTTTCATCAATCAGAAAAATTGACACGAAACAAAAAACACGTAACAGTTTTAGGTGTAAAATATTTATGCATGAATTTCCAGTAAATAAATTTTAATATTTTGTATGCAATCCCAGCAACTTTTGTGATAGTGTATGGGTCTCTTAAGCTTAAAGTTATGAAATTAAACAAAAATATGAATATAAAAACATACCTTTTTGCTATCCAATCTGATTTCGTGCTTGTTATGCAGTTTCGTATTGGGAAAATTTTTTTCTGTGTTTGATTAGATTGGTATAAAATTTATATATTATATAGTAGACATCTGCATGAAACTAAATAATGATGTTTATGAAACTTTCGCTATAATTTTTTATTTGTTTCATTTCTATTTCATACAGATGAATAACTATGAAACAAGAGCAATGAATACTCAATAGTTAAGAACGCAGTAAAATGATGTTGGTTTGTTTACTTATACAAGAGCATACTAACATTTACAAATGTAAAACAGAACATCTGTTGAGTAAATCTCGATTAAGTTCATGCAAAAACAATATGCTTTTAAAGATTAGTGTTGCCAGTTTTAGCAAAAGGGAAAATATATGAATAATCGCCGAAAAGGAATTTAAAATATTACACATAATTATTTTTCTTTTCAATGCAATATTATTGTTGTTTAAAATTTCGTATTTTTACATATGGTGATGATAATAAAATTTTTTGAGTTTTATTACAAATAATAATATCAAAAATAATTGTTAGTTATATTTTTGCTTGGAAGAATATAAATAATTATTTTCGCTTAGAAACGAGTACTTTTATTGTGTTTTGTTTAATTTTTGTCAATTTCTATTTTTTTATATCATATAAAATAAAAAAAAAATAAGCACGTGACCAAAACCGTTAGACACCTACACAACTAATAATAAAATTAGCTTAAGAATATATTCATTTCTCATAAACCAATTCCTTTTTTCCATTTTTCATCTAAAAGTGTGTGTTTCTTTCCATAGCATTTCATTTCAGGGTTGTATGCAGTTCATTACAAGAATTTATAATATATTAAAATAGTTTAAAGATTTATATTATTCAAAATTGCAAATGACAAATTAAAATATGTATTACTAATATGTATGGTATATACATATGTACTTAGTTATGTATGTATGTGTAAAAGTTAAAACTTTAATTTAAAAGTGAAACCTATTACACATGTGCGACCCATACAAAAAATTCCATGATTTCACTATATTGGCAACATTGCTATTGCGAATTAATAAGAACAGATGAAATGAGAGAAAGCAGCATGAAAAGAAGTCGTTTCAATGAACAATCTTTTTGTGTTAACAGTATGAAACGAAACGTTTTCACTCACAGTATGATAAAAGCAACAGTTTGTTGAGTATTAACATATTTATTCGAAGTTGGGCCTTAGTAAACAAACATTTCAGTAGTTTCATGGATGGAATTATTCATGCAACTCTATATTATATAGTAAAGGTATTCACATCAGTTTTTTTCTTGTTGGAAAAATGGAAAAATGTAATTTTTTACAGCAAACACAGGAAAAAAAATTCACAAAAAGTTGAATTTAAAAACTCAACTTTAGGTGGATTTTTTTCCTGTGTTTGTTGTAAATAATTTACATTTTTCCAATTTTCCAACAAGAAAAAAACTGATGTGAATGCCTTTAGTATAAAATTTATACCATAAATACAGTTTAAGGTCTACTGAGTTTCTTTTTGGATTCGAACGTAGACACTGGATGTGGAACTAGTAACTTCTTCTATTTACTCAATTAGCTTATTTTCTGCAGATTTTATATATTTATCCAGATCTGAGAGAAGTGAGATGTGTTGCTGCGATTATAACATTGGATTTGAATATTAATAGACCATCAAATCTTTATTTTTATCTTCTCGGAAAGTTCTTCGTGTGAGAGATAATTGCGCTTTTCTTAATTTTAGTGGTTTGCCTAATGTGTATTCGGATAAACAACATGGAAAATGTTTTTGAGTTAAGATTTATAATCTTTTATTTTTTATTTTTCAAATACCTGTTAGTAAATTAAAAAAAATGTGACACTCTTTTGCTGCGTAATGCATATAAAGAAAGATTTATTTATCTTCACAAAATATTGTGTTTATTAGTATTGTATTTTCTTTCTAGGAAATTGAACTATATCTTCAATTTTATGTAATTTTTGTGGCATATTATATATCTTGAAAAAGGTTTTATATAGATTTTCACCTTTAGAATTTTTGTTTTTATTGAAGAATAACGAAATAATTTCAGCAGCCTTATTTTCTTTCTCGTTTTTTTAGTTCTATTAGATGATGTTGTAAAGGAAGTCCTATTGCTCGCAAAAAATATTACCAGTGCCAGATTTCGACTTTTGAATTTTTCTTTATCTTAAATTCACAAAACAAATTTTCCAACCTAAGTTGTCAGGCACCAAAAACGTATAGCCAACCATTCACAAGTTTTGTTTTTTTAAATAAAGTTTATTAGAGTGGCTTATTTCCAAAACTTGTAAATTTTGGAATTAAAATTTTACATAATTTCCTATTAATAGAATGGCGATATATTTTTATATAACATTATATTGAGCGAGAATTTTTATTTTATGTATTTATTATTGTTCGAACTTTATTTGTTTCTATATTTATGATTTGATTAGACTAAAGTTATAAAAGTAAATTCCATGTGTTCATTTTTAAGGAATGATAACAGAAATTGAAATAAAATATTTAAGGTAAAAAAGTAACCAATAGTAATATTTTTTTTCAGTTAAACATATTTCATGGTTTAGAAAGATCTTTACCTAAGTTTCGTTTATAAGTTAAATTTTTATATAGATATCTAATTTAAGTAATCTATGCTTTAGTACTTACCACTAAAGCTAAAGAGTAAATCGTTATTGGATACCCAAATAATGAATACACGCAAAACATGTTTCTATATTTTTATGTTTCGTGTCGGCATTTACACGTATACAACACGAGCAATCAAAATAAATATGAACAATAGCACATTAGCGCCTTGTGTCAATCAACAAGCAACCCTGCAGAAAGTGCGAATAGTGAAAATGTACTGAGTCGCTTTTGACTTTGTCACCAGTACTACTCTGCAATTATTCCCCATACAATACTTTATGCTATAGACATTTAGCATGTGCTTGTCATTGAAAATCTACTAGTAACACTAAAACAATTGACTAGGTAGTGAATTCATAGTTCTTATGGGAACATGGAGACATACCAACCAGATATTTGCTGGTACATTTCTATACCATACGTACATACAAATTTATGTATATTGACAAGTTGTTGCAAAATCCACCAGAAATACACCACATCTGTTTTCTCTATTTCTTTTATACTGACGAATAGAAGAGAAATTGTAGACAATGTAACTACTACTAGAATTTTAGTGTTGACATAGAGACACTTGGTCCCATTCTGACTGCAGGGAAGATAAACACCAACACAAACAAATTAAATTAAATGATATTTTAATGTGCGCGGTATTGATAAATATTTTATTATGTTTAATGACATATATGATTGAAATTAAAATTTTTTTTTCAATAACATAGTTTTTATTTAACATAATTTTTGTCTAATTTTTTCTGTGTAAGCAACAACAAATAAATTTTGTTAAATAATAAAAATTAAATGGTAAAATAAGTTCCAGGGAGTTTTTTAATATATATATATATATATATATATATATATATATATATATATATATAATAATGACTATCTTGTAATGAACAAAATAAAAACTTATTTATATCATTACGTGAAAGTATTTAATGTAGCACTTTCCCGTTAATAATGAAATATATCTAGAGAAAAACTTTTTGATCGTGAAAATGAGCTTCGAAAACAATAAAATAATTTTGGTTTCCTATAATTTGTATACCCTTTACCAAATAATGGTAAAAGGGTATATATAGGTTTATCATTCCGTTTGCAATTTCCAGAATATTAATAAGCGAGCCATAAAGTATATATATTCTGGATCTTTATGCATAGGGAAGACGAATAAGCGATGTCCGTCTGTCCGTCTGTCTGTACGTGAAATGGGTTTTCCGACGCTCTCAGAAAAGCTAGGGACTTCGTTCTAGACTGGTGGGTCAGAAATGGTCCAAGTAAGATTGGTATTGAAAACCAGCAAAATCGAGCAGACAGTTTCAGAGCTGGGAGACTTAAGCTTCATTTTGCCATACAAAATAACTACCGAAACTAGTTTTTAATAATTTTTTATTAAATAAACTTATTTTATACTTCAGTATGAATAATATTGGTATTTCTAACTAAAAAAAATTTAAAAAAAAATTAAAAAAATTAACAAGACGTTTCCAGGGTTGGAAAACCTTAACTCTTTTTGTTATGCAAAAGTAACTTACTAAAACAAACTTTTCCTTTTTTTCTATAAATTAAACATATCTAATGTTCTTAAAAGAAAGAGATTAATGTAAGAAATCAGAAAAACAAAACGGATGATTCCAGGGTTGGAAAACCTACGATTTTTGTGATATATAGAATTAACTACCGTAAACTAATATTTTAATTATTTTTATTAAATAAACTTATTTTATACTTCACCATGAATAAAATTGGTATTTCAAATAAAAAATTAAATTTCAAAAAATTAATAAGATGTTCCCAGGGTTGGAAAACTTTAACTTTGTTTCTTATACAAAAGTAATTTACTAAAGCAAATTTTTCCTTTTTCTCTATAAATTAAATATATCTTATATTCTTAAAAGAAATAGATTGGTAAAGGAAATCAGAAAAATTAAAAAGGATGATTCCAGGGTTGGGAAACTTACTCGTTTTGTGACATATAAAATTAATTACCGAAAACTAATTTTAATTTTTTTTAAATCAATAAAATTATTTTATACTTCAGTACGAATAAAATTGGTATTTCAATTTAAAAAAGTTTTAACCACATTTCCAGGGTTGGAAAACCTTTCCTCTTTTTAATAGAAAAGTAACTTACTAAAGCAAATTTTCCATTTTTCTCTATAAATTAAAGATATCTTATACTCTTAAAAGGAAGAGATTAGTAAAGGGTGTCACAACAAGAACGCAAGATTTAAATTTTAAATAAAACACAGATATTTAAAAAAAAATCGTGAAACTTTATTATATCGTAAAGTAGACAAAATGAGGTTATGTGTGGAACAACAAATCGGGCAGATGACCGCCACGGCTTTCCTGGCACGCACGCGATCTTTTAATGAAATTTTCAATGGCCGTTTTGCATAAATGCTGCGGTATTTTATTAATGCAGCATCTAATTCCCTCTTTTAAAGCTTGAGTCGTCATCGGATTATTCGCGTAAGCCATCGACTTCAAAAAACCCCAAAGAAAAAAGTCTACTTGTGTTAAATCGCACGATCTAGGCGGCCAATTCTGGTCTCCAAAACGTTAAATAACACGACCGGGATATGACTGATGTAGCAATTGAATTGTTTCTCTGGCTGTATGACATGAGGCGCCGTCTTGTTGAAACCACATGCCCTTCACATTTATTTCTTCAATTCTAGGCACGAAAAAACTGGTTATCATTTCACGATACCGAACACCATTGACTGTTTGCGCTTGACCTACGTTTAAGCGACATCATCACGTACACCTGCGACATTTTCGGTCGATCGACCTGGTTGAAGGCGCGTTGTTGTCTTTACATCACTAACAGACCCAGTTTCGGCAAATTTATCCATTAATCTCTTTACAGTTGACTCTTTTGGAGCATTATTGTGACCCCAAATTGATTGCAAATTTGCGAACTGTAGCCGCAAATCTTTCACCATTTTGGTAAAACAATTTCACAATGAGAATGCGTTGTTCATTCGTGTAGCGCTCCATTTTTACTAACCTCGTACCTTCTACTAGCAAACAATAACAATTGTTCAAATGTCAAACAATGACACTTCGAATGGCGCCAAATTTAAATCTTGCGTTCTTGTTGGGATACCCTTTATTATCGCCGCACCATTTTAAGAGAAGGCGGCCAAAAGTCATTTTTTATGGTCACTGATTGTAACGGGTGTTTTTTTTTAGAGGTGTAGAACTTCAAGTTGAAATAAAACACAAGAAAATCGTTTTAATGTCCATCAATTTGGCTTTATTGGAAGGATAATTTTATGCCATTAATGTTTAAATATGATTTCGGGCATGTGGCCGCCGCGGCTGGCTCGAATAAAGCCAATTCTACAGGTCCAATTTTCAACCACTTTTTCGAGCATATGGGGCCGTATGTTGGCAATAACGCCACGAATGTTGGCTTCCAAGTCCCCTAACGTTTCTGGTTTGTTGGCGTAGACGAGCGACTTCACATATCCCCAAAGAAAATAATCCAATGGTGTCAAGTCACACGATCTTGGTGGCCAATTGACAGGTCCATTCCGCGAAACTATGCGCTCATCGAATGTTTCCTTCAATAAATCGATTGTGACGTGCGCTGTGTGGCATGTAGCGCCGTCTTGTTGTAACCACAACTCATCCACATTCATGCCATCCAATTCGGGAACAAAATAGTCGGTTATCATGGCTCTATACCTGTCTCCATTAACGGTAACTGACTCTCCAGCATTATTTCGGAAGAAGTATGGCCCAATGACTCCACCAGCCCATAGAGCACACCAAACAGTCAGTTTTTGTGGATGTAATGGCGTCTCAAGGGTCTCATGTGGATTCTCTTCACTCCAAATGCGGCAATTTTGCTTGTTGACGTAGCCATTCAACCAAAAATGAGCCTCATCACTGAACAAAATTTTGCGATGAAAATCAGCATCGAGATCAATCTCATTTTCGGCCCATACACCAAAATCACGACGCATTGCATGGTCTCGCGGCTTTAATTCTTGCACAAGCTGGATCTTGTAAGGTCGCAAGCCAAGATCTTTGCGCAAAATCTTCCATAAAGTTGATGGACAAAGCTCCAATTGCTGTGCACGGTGGCGAATCGATTCATTCGGGTCCTCTTCAACACTTTGCTCTACAGCGGCAATTGTTTCTTCGGTGCGCACTGTTCGACGTCTCTGCGGATGCGTATTATCACATAGAGTAAACGTAGTGCGAAAACGATCCATGGTTAACCGATTTAATTGCTCTGATGGACGATTATGTCGACCATAAAATGGACGGAGCTTGCGGTAAACTTCGCGAACTGAACCATTATTTTCGAAATAAATTTGCACGATTTGCAAGCGTTGTTCTTTTGTCAACCTGTTCATGATAAAATGGCAAACCAAACTAAATATTAATCACTTGACAGCTGACAAAATGGCTGCCAGTGAAAAAAGTGATGCCAACTTAAAGTTCTATACCTCAATAAAAAACACCCATTAATATGTTAGAGTTCATTCGAAAGTAGACATTAGTTTACCTCGGAAGCCAAAAAATTGAAACTTTATTTCAACCATATCACAGTGAACAGGGTGACTCAAAAAGGAAATTTTCAGTATTTTGCTAAAATGAGAAATTTCTTTTTTTGTGATTGTTAAGCATCTATAACTTTTTGGTTTTATAATATATTCAATCAAAATAAAATAAATTTTGTATAATTATTTGATTTGTGAGCTACCAGTATTAGAAAAATAAAATGTTGATAAGTTTTAGAAATTAGTTTTTTTTTTAGGTCCAAATATACCTAAACTCTCTCACTTAATAGAGCATAACTTCCACGGGTCAAAAGGGAATAAATAAAAATTAGCACTGTTTTGTAGCCGAAACCTTACTCTAAAATCCTATAGCCCATTGTATACACGGGACGATCCCACCGTGAGCAGCAGAAAAATATTTCTAACACAAGGTCAAAACTTTTTTGGAAAATTTGAGTAAAATAGTTTAAAAAAAATGTTTTTTCTGTAATGATATTTTTTGAAGCGTTTTGGCTTTTTTTACATCAAACCGCTATTATGAAAGACGGTTTTTAGATGGATATGCGTATTTCTAAATCATGTACAGTTGGTCAAAAAAATATTTTGCCTACTTGAAATAAAGTTTATAAAGATATATAACAAGCTTTCCGCAGATAGAAGTACAAACTCAAAAAGGATACCGCTATTGGCGAAAAAATTAAAATGGAGATTCCGGAAAAAAAGTATGTGAAATATTTTTGTTATTAGCTTCATGGGTGCCCGTCTATTGTTAGTGGTGTGGTTTTCTATCTTTTCGTATGTGCGCATGTGCTTGTGCTCGTTTCTTGGTTGTTAATGTTGCCTCTCTACCTGTATATATATTTTTTTATATATTTGTAAATAATAGTGTTTTCACACTAACATGGTTTTAATAAAAGTTTGTTTTAACGTTAAAACCAATTGTTCAAACCTGGTTTTACCATACAAATTGTTTTTGTTACAACCAAGTTAAAACCATTTTAGAATTGGTTTTAAATTGGTTTTATGAAATGCAACCTTATTTTAGCTGTGTTAAATTTAGTGCTGCCAAGTTAAAATGACCGGTAGCAGCTGATAATGTTTATGCCAATGAATAACAAAAGATGTCGCTTGAAAGATTTTCAACTTAAAAATGGATGCAGCAGCAACAATAATCAAGAAATTATGGGAAAAAAATTTTTGGAAGGAAAAGAACGAAAATATTCTCATAGACCTCTGGAAAGTGAAAATATACGATATGACTGACATCGATCCGCCGATAAAAAGTTTAATTTTGTGATGTAATTGTGCACTTTTAATATGCAGTAACTTGATTTCCAACCACTTCTTCACTTTGTATTACTAGTTGCATAATTTTAAAATATTTATTTACAAAATATAAAACAATTTCCATTTTATAACGCATTGTAAAATTTCCGAAACAGTTTGTCAAATAAGTGTTACAAAAAGCAGAAAGAAATACACAACAAATACACGAATTTCTGCAGGAGATCTATTTTATTTTTGAGCAAAGTTGTTAGACAGTCTGTGAGTTAAAACCTTTATTTAATAAACTTGCAGTGTGAATGCAAAATCAGCTGTTTATGGTCTTAAAGGTTAAATCAGGTTCTAACTTTCAGTGTGAAAACACTATAAGAATATTAAAATAAAAATAAAGTCCGTATCGCTTTTTAAGCCAAATTACATGTGATTTGTGTTTGGTCCACTGTGTGTGGTGTCAGTAGATGTAGATTTCGGCTTTATATACTTAACAATATTGCAAATGGAATGTGTGAATTGTTTTGATTCATCTTATTTCAATTTGATGAAAGCTTTTTTGTAATGAAAGCTCAATTTTACCATCTCTATATTTACAACAGTCTTACCATTGTCTTTTTTTCTTTACTAATTTACAAATTAACTAACATGTGTATAATGTGAAAGTTTTACAATGAAACGTTCCGGAGATATGAAGGTGCAAAAAGTGCATATTTTAACACATACTCACTGACCACTGACACACTCATCAAATTGATGAAGCACTTCCGCTATAGCTAGAGAGCTAAGATTTGGTACACGTGTAGATCTAGGTGAGCAATGAACTAGAAAAATCTGAAAACCCGAAAATTTCAACCAAGGAGGCGGGGTTACGCCCTTAAAAATTAAAATTAGTGCTAGTGAGCTGAAATTCGGTACAGAGCTAAGCCTAGGTGGGCAATCAACCAAAAAAATTGAAAATCCAAAAATTTTGGCCAGGAGGGCGGGGCTATGCCCATAAAGGCTAGAATTAAAAAAGCAAATCTAAGGCGATTAATGGAAGCTATTTTACTGAAATGCGGCATACATACTGCGATAGAGCAAGCCTAAAAATTGTCCATCAAAAAAGTGGGCGTTCACACCCCATACAATTTCAACCTCATTTTCGTGCATTACGGCTCAGGATATTTAGATATACTATTTCTGTATATATTATTATCCGTCTGCAACGAAACTTGACACAAATAATAAACACTGGCAGAAAAAAATCTTAAGTTTGGAAAAGTGGGCATGGTTACGCCCATAAATATTAAAAATTAAAAGTTGCGCCAAGGAGCTGAAATTTGATAAACGAGTAGGTATAGGTGAGAAAACAACAAGAAAAACCTGCAAACCCAGAAATTTTAGTCAGAGGGGCGGGGCTACGCCCATAAAAATTAAAAATTAAAAGTTGCGCTTATGAACTGAAATTTGATACACAAGTAGGTCTAGGTGAGAAACCAACTAGAAAAATCTGAAAAACCAAAAAAAAATTCTCAGAATGGGCGGGGCCACGCTTCTATTGTTTGAACCTGAAAACTTACAGCCATATTAATAAAACTTATTAAAGCTTTCTAAGAAAAATTTCTTATGAAAATTTTGTGTTAAAACCCTTTTATAAAGCCTTAAAAAGTTATATTAATAAGGCTGTTAATATGCAGCTTTTGACTTAAGCTATTTTAGTGAAACCTTGCATATACGTTGCACGTATACAATACTTTAAACTTTCACCTAAAAAAGTGGGTGTGATCACTCCCATAAAATTTTAGCCTTGTGTTTAATCTACTTTGGTCTAGCATATTTTAGAAGAAAATTATCATGAATTATAAGCGCTGCTCACAACAACATTGTGAGTTTAAAATAGTAGGAGGGGTAATGCTCATAAGATTATAAGGTATAGCTCACGCTAAAGAGCTGAAATTTTATATACAAGCAATTGTAGATGAGTAAGCCAGTGGGAAAATCTCAAAACCAAGAAGTTTTATCCGCTAAAACTCTAATTTGCGCTAGAGAGCTGAAATTTGGTACACAAATTAATCTAGATTAGAGATCAAATTAAGTTAAATTTTATTGAAACTTTTCATACACATTGCACTTGTCCAAAGTAAAAATTTCGTTTTGAAATTGGCGTTGACTACTTCCATAAATCTTAGCTTTTTCTTTCATGTACTTCGGGTTAGCAGTTTTTAGTCTATTACTCATGTATTTCTCAATAGCTTTTTCCTACAAAACTTTACATGAATCATAAGCACTAACAGATACAGAAGTCGATTGGGCCAGGCCCATAAAAATTTTACGTAATATTATACTGTAGAAAGCTGAAACTTTGTAAACAAATAGTCCTAATTAATTTACTCAATCGGAAAATCCAAAAATTAAAGCACCATCTACCCTATTGAAACCTTGCATGCAAATTGGGCATATCCTTTTGATTTATGTACTTCGGATAAGCAGACTTTAATATGTAAATATATTGAGAAAATAGGCGGGATCACTCCCAATAAAATTGACGCTGTATTTTACATGTTTCTTTCCAGATGACTCTTAACAAAAAGTGTACACACTGGCGACCCGTTGTAATAGCACAATAATTCATTTTTAAGGTGTACAATCCAACACTCATCACGCTCTAACCTATTATTTTATGTAACTATGAAATTTTTAACTGGCACAGTGATCATATATAGAAATAAAACTCCCTAGAAATTTTAAGTTTAAAAAATGTTATCATAGAAAATTTTTCAAAAAGTAGTCAGATCCTCACAAAAACATAAATGTGAAAAAATGCCAAATTCCTATCAAAAATTTCGACCATCAAAAGCAGTGAGATATAAATTTTGACCAAGTTCTTGTTTGGCACAAAACCTTTCACTAACACATGCTGTGCATTATACACATTTGTAGTCGTAAGTGTGTCATATAATTTGTAGATAATCTGCTAACTTGGCAATATTTTTACCTTTCTAAAAAGGAGAGAATAATGTATATTTGTTGATTTCTTTATATCGGTAAAAATGTTGTCAAGTTAGCAGATTATCTAGAAATTATATGACACCCTTACGATTACAAATGTATATAATGCACAGCATGTGTTAGTGAAAGGTTTTGTGCCAAACAAGAACTTGGTCAAGGTGAGGATAAGATAAATTAATACAACCCAGCTAAAAAAATTATATATGGTCCATACATTTTTAATATATGAATGTATATAACTATATATGAATATGTATGACTTCATGTATGGAAATGTATGGGATTATACATTGCAAAACTATTATATATGAAGTAATATATGGACTAATATATGAAATGTATTATAATATATGAGCTCATATATGGAAATTTCATTATGAAGGTCTTCATATGTGGATCCATATATACAAATAAGATTTAATATATGGAGCTATATAAGAATGTATGCATACATGATATCTCACATAAGATCGATTTTGCAATCAAAAATGTTTGGATTTTATGACTGGTGAATTGGAAATCCATTAGAAAATACATATGGTATTCAAAGCTTATATGCGTACGTACCCTCAACCCCAGCTAAAAAAATATGTATGGAGCATATATGATATCCCATATATGGTTCGGATCCGAAAAATGAGGGTATATGGCCATATATGATAATATATATTCATACATTTGCATACATGAATGTGTGTTCCCTATATAGTATGTAAAGTTGATATTTATACTCCCTTGATTAAAAAAGCGCACTGCTGTGAAATAAATTCAATTATTTAAATTACTTATTTTAAGGTTTTAAACATTTCATGAAACATTTAATTGAACAAATAGTTAAAAACGAACTAAAGGAGATTTCATAAGTCATTTTAAGAGAAAGTGTGAATCAATTATTTAAATAACACAAAACTCATATTCGTACATAAAATTTAATTTAAGAAATCAGATTAAAAACTAATGCAATTAGTTATAAAATAAAAAATAATCCGTCTAACAATAGTTTTCAATATAATTTTTTGCAGTAATATGAACTTTTTTCCTTACCTAGAGAATTCTGTTATTTCCGATCAAATTAATGACTGGATTATCCTTTTGATTATTTGATATATTAAATGGGGCCACAATGTATAAAATCATACAAGAATGGTTTTTTTTTTTTTTTTTGTAACAAAAGTTTTTCTTTTTTAAACTTTGAGGGTACGCATATAAAATTTGCATACCGTATCTATTTTCTAATGGAGTTCCAATTCACCAGTGATAAAATAGCAAGCTTTTTTGATTGCAAAAACGATCTTATGTGAGATATCATGTATGCATACATTCTTATAGGGCTCCATATATTAAATCTTATTTCTACATATGGATCCACATATGAAAAGCTTCATAATGAAATTTCCATATATGAGCTCTTATAAAGGGTGTTTTTTATTGAGGTATAGAACTTTAAGTTGGCATCACTTTTTTAACTGGCGGCCATTTTGTCAGCTGTCAAGTGATTAATATTTAGTTTGGTTTGCCATTTCATCATGAACAGGTTAACAAAAGAACAACGCTTGCAAATCGTGCAAATTTATTTCGAAAATAATGTTTCAGTTCGCGAAGTTTACCGCAAGCTCCGTCCATTTTATGGTCGACATAATCGTCCATCAGAGCAATTAATTCGGTTAACCATGGATCGTTTTCACACTACGTTTACTCTATGTGATAATACGCATCCGCAGAGACTTCGAACAGTGCGCACCGAAGGAACAATTGCCGCTGTAGAGCAAAGTGTTGAAGAGGACCCGAATGAATCGATTCGCCACCGTGCACAGCAATTGGAGCCGACTAACCGACTATTTTGTTCCCGAATTGGATGGCATGAATGTGGATGAGTTGTGGTTCCAACAAGACGGCGCTACATGCCACACAGCGCACGTCACAATCGATTTATTGAAGGAAACATTCGATGAGCGCATAATTTCGCGGAATGGACCTGTCAATTGGCCACCAAGATCGTGTGATTTGACACCATTGGATTATTTTCTTTGGGGATATGTGAAGTCGCTCGTCTACGCCAACAAACCAGAAACGTTAGGGGACTTGGAAGCCAACATTCGTGGCGTTATTGCCAACATACGGCCCCATATGCTCGAAAAAGTGGTTGAAAATTGGACCTGTAGAATTAGCTTTATTCGAGCCAGCCGCGGCGGCCACATGCCCGAAATCATATTTAAACATTAATGGCATAAAATTATCCTTCCAATAAAGCCAAATTGATGGACATTAAAACGATTTTCTTGTGTTTTATTTCAATTCGAAGTTCTATACCCCTCAAAAAAACACCCTGTATTATAACACATTTCATATATTAGTCCATATATTAGTTCATATATAATAGTTTTGTAATGTATAATAGCATACATTTCCATACATGAATTCATACATATTCATATATAGTTATATACATTCATATATTAAAAATATATGAACCATATATAATTTTTTTAGCTGGGACGTTAAAAAAACTTTTGTTCCAAAAAAAATATTCTTGTATGATTTTATACATTGTGGGCCCCATTTAATATAACAATCAATAATCAAAAGAATAATCCAGTCATTAATTTTATAGAAGATAACAGAATTCTCTAGATAAGAAACAAAGTTCATATTACTGCAAAAAATTATATTGAAAACTATTGTTAGACGGATTATATTTTCTTTTATAATTAATTGCATTAGTTTTTAATCTAATATGAGTTTTGTGATTTTTTAATAATTGATTCACCATTTGGCTTAAAATGATGAATGAAATGACTTTTAGTTCGTTTTTCATTATTCATCCAAACAAATGTTTCATTAAATACAACCTCGCAGTTCAAAATCTAAAAAAAGTAATTTTAGTAATTTAATTTATTGCACAGCAGTGCGCTGTTTTGAATCAAGAGATTATGAATATGAACTTTGCATAATGTGGAGGGAATATTTACACATTCATGTATGAAAATGTATGAATATATATAATCATATATGCCCATATACCCTCATTTTTCGGATCCGAACCATATATGTGATATCATATATGCTCCATACATATTTTTTTAGCTGGGAAACCTTATTTTATTTTCGTACTACTTAATCTTGGAAAAATACGACGTAATTCGCTAAACGAATTTCCATCCGGATTAAGTACTTTAATAAAGTTTTTCACAATGCTACTCTTGTCATGTTCCATATTTAAATTTTATCAAAGTAGATTGATTAAAATCAAAGTTAGCGGATATTGCTAACACAAGTGATAGCTTCGGAAAACATCTAGCGCGACTAATTTCGGCGTATTCGAATTAATTTCAAACTCGAAGCAAAAAAAAAATTGCGAAAAAAAAATTCCGAAAAAAATTAGCGTAAAAAATCGCGAAAAAAAATTCTCTTTATTGATGTGCATATTTAATCAAAATTTTTAAATTTAAAATTTAAAAACCCAGTCAAAAAAATTATATATGGTCCATATATTTTTAATATATGAATGTAAATAACTATATATGAATATGTATGAATTCATGTATGGAAATGTATGGGATTATACATGGCAAAAGTATTGTATATGAATTAATATATGTACTAATATATGAAATGTCTTATAATATATGAGCTCATATATGGAAATTTAATGATGAAGCTCTTCGAATGTGGATCCATATATAGAAAAAAGATGTAATATATGGAGCCATATAAAAATGTATGCATACATGATACCTCACATAAAATCATTTTAAAAAAGAAAAACTTTTGTTACAAAAAAAAAAAACAATTGTATGATTTTATGCAATTAATTCACCTTTTGATTTAAAATTATGAATTAAATTACTTCAAGTTCCTTTTTCATTTTTTGTCCAAACAAATGTTTCATTAAAAAAAAGTAATTTTAGTAATAAAATTTATTGCACAGCAGTGCGCTTTTGTGAATCAAAAGTGTATGAATATGAACTTTGCATACTGTAGAGGGAATATTTACACATACATGTATGAAAATGTATGAATACATACATATACATAATCATATATGCCCATATACCCTCATTTTTCGGATCCGAACCATATATGGGATATCTTATATGCTCCGGTCATATTTTTTTAGCTGGGAATGGTCAAAACAGTATGAAAATATCGTTTTTTATTACTTTAGCGTACAAATTTTTAATCGCGAATACGAGTGCTAACTTCGAAAAACGGCTAAGGCCATTGAATTCTGCGTACTCGAATTAGCTTTACCAGCAAAGTAATTATCTTGTTAAAATTCGCGACTAGCTTAGTTTTATTAATGAACAAATAACACCAAAATTAGTTGTAATTATTCTGACAACACATAGTGAACGGAACAACTAGCCGTTTTCGAGGGCCACTAAACCTTCATCATCAGCGTTCTTTTGATACACTGCTTTATATACTCAGCCATTATTACAAATATAATATGTATATGAATTGTTTTAATTCATCGTATTTTAATTTGCTGAAAGCTTTTTTGTAATGAAAGCTCAATTTTACCACCCAGCTAAAAAAAAATAAGTATGGAGCATATATGATATCCCATATATGGTTCGGATCCGAAAATTGAGGGTATATGGGCATATATGATTATATATATTCATACATTTTCATACATGTATGTGTAAATATTCCCTCTACAGTATGCAAAGTTCATATTCATACACTCTTGATTCACAAAAGCGCACTGCTGTGCAATAAATTAAATAACTAAAATTAAATTTTTGTAGACTTGGGAGAGAGGTTGTATTTAATGAAACATTTGTTTGGACAAATAATTCAAAACGAACTAAAAGTCATTTCATTCATCAAAAGGTGAATCAATTATTTAAAAAAAAAATAAATCATATTCGTACATAACATTTAGCTTAAGAAATCAGATTAAAAACTAATGCAATTAATTTTAAAAGAAAAACTAATCCGTCTAACCATAGTTTTCAATGCAGTAATATGAACTTTGTTTCATATCTAGAGAATTCTGTTATTTTCTACAAAATTAATGACTGGATTATCCCTTTGATTATTTGATCCACAATGTATAAAATCATACAAGAATGGTTTTTCTTTGTAACGAAAGTTTTTCTTTTTTAAACGTTGGGGGTACGCATATGAACTTTGCATACCGTATGTATTTTCTAATGGATTTCCAATTCACCAGTGATAAAATACCAAACTTTTTTGATTGCAAAAACCATCTTATGTGACATATCATGTATGCATACATTCTTATATGGCTCGATATATTACATCTTATTTCTATATATGGATCCACATTTGAAGAGCTTCATTATGAAATTTCCATATATGAGCTCATATACTATAATACATTTCATATATTAGTCCATATATTAGTTCACATATAATAGTTTTGCCATGTATAATCCCATACATTTCCATACATGAATTCATACATATTCATATATAGTTATATACATTCATATATTAAAAATATATTGACCATATATAATTTTTTTAGCTGGGCATCTCTAAATTTTTTACAGTCTTACCATTGTCATTTGTTCTTTACTAATTATAGGCATATTAGTTAATTTCTTATTTTTTGTTCTACTTAATACAAAATATTTTGGTTTGTTGCTAGTAAGTATATTTATTTAATTTTTGCCACAGGCAAATTGACTATTAATTTTAGTTAGTTTATTTATTACTGTTCGAACTTCATTTGTTTCTATATTTATTATTTTATTTGAATAAGACAGTTGTTTTGTGCGTTCAATATTATGTTATTCATATACATAAATACCATCTTGGGTCTTATTTTCAGAAGCTTTCTTTCAATATGTTCGACCTGTTTGATCATAAAATAAGCTTCAAAATACTATATGTATGGATGCGTAGGCCTTTTTGAATATGTCGGGCCTATTTCTCAATACTTATAAGTGTTGTAAAACAGTTTGGGAACTATTTTATTTTCATAATTATTTTACTTCTATTTCACAATTCTCAGTTTTGAGATACATACGGCAGCAGTTGGAAACATTTTAACAAACCTTTAATAATTCCTTTTTGATATGACCTTCATTTCAAGGCCTTTAACAGCCATTCTCTGAGAGGCCTTTAAAAGCAATTAGTTTGAATGCCTTTCAGAATGTCTGCCGAAAGAAGCGCAATGACAGCGTGTTTTAAAAGATATGAATATGGAATGGAGATTGCAGGCCTTGTATATTACAGAGCCCTTTAAGAAGGCATCCGCACTCCTTTTTTTTCCACTAGGTAACAAAGCTCATTACACATAGCATTTGGAAGGCCATTTTCTGCTCTTCACCATGATACCTCAATGGAACATGTAACCCAGCTAAAAAAATTATATATGGTCCATATATTTTTAATATATGAATGTATATAACTATATATGAATATGTATGAATTCATGTATGGAAATGTATGAGATTATACATGGCAAAACTATTATATATGAACTAATATATGGACTAATATATGAAATGTATTATAATATATGAGCTCATATATGGAAATTTAATTATGAAGCTCTTCATATTTGGATCCATATATACAAATAAAATTTAATATATGGAGACATATAATATTGTATGCATACATGATATCTCACATAAGATCGGTTTTGCAATCAAAAAAGCTTGGTATTTTATCACTGGTGAATTGGAAATCCATTAGAAAATACATGCGGTATGCAATCGAAAATAAAATAATTTTCTAGATAAGAAACAAAGTTCAGATTACTGGAAAAATTATATTGAAAAATATTGTTATACGGATTTTTTCTTTTATAATTAATTGCATCAGTTTTTAATCGGATTTCTTAAATTAAATTTTATGTACGAATATGAGTTTTGTGTTTTTGAAATAATTTATTCACCTTTTGACTTAAAATGATGACTGAAATTACTTTTAGATCGTTTTGAATTATTTTAACCAAACAAATGTGTCATTAAATCCAACCTCCCTGTTTAAAATCTGAAAAAAAGTAATTTTAGTAATTTAATTTATTGCACAATAGTGCGATTTTGTGAATCAAGAGATAATGAATATGAACTGTAGAGGGAATATTTGCACGTACATATATGAAAATGTATGAATATATATAATCATATATGCCCATATACCCTCATTTTTCGGATCCGAACCATATATGGGATATCATATATGCTCCATACATATTTTTTTTTACCTGGGAAGGTAAGTATTTTTAAATACATACATAATTTTGTGAAGTCGAATTTTGCTAAATTTTCTCATTTTGAAGTTACCATTTTTAGCAAACTAGATCGTATAAGGATTCAAGATTTTGCACTAACGATAGCTATATCAGAGACATCATTCATACAAAATTTCAACAAAATATGAAGCGAAATTTTTCAAATTGTTACTTTTGTTACTTGACTATAAATGTTTTTATTCAACTAAAAGCTTAAATTTCGATGCCTCTTGGCGGGAAATAGGTTATGATTTTACACCCCTAGTTTCTTAGGGTAATATTCTAAGAATTTTCAGATTTCATTTTTGCTAGAGGCCCACTCTAATATACATACTTAAATTATGCTTAATTAGATCTTTTGCTAATTGAAAATTTACGGCCGCATGTCTCCTTCCAGAACTGTGAACCTCCGGGCAACAATGAAGCTTTCCAATAGCTTTAGAAAATTTATTGGTAGATATGATTTCAATTTTAAAATTAGGCCCACATGTCGTAATTAATTTGGCAAGACATTTGGCAAATCAGTAACACCAGTACATGCGTTTGGGGGTAAATATTGATTTCAAATGTTTAGAAAAAATATGTTACCTTTTCATTTTCGCTTCTTGCCCGACCTCCAGTTGAAGTTCACATACGTTGTAAAGGGTGTTTTTTATTGAGGTATAGAACTTTAAGTTGGCATCACTTTTTTAACTTGCGGCCATTTTGTCAGCAGTCAAGTGATTAATATTTAGTTTAGTTTGCCATTTCATCATGAACAGGTTGACAAAAGAACAACGCTTGCAAATCGTGCAAATTTATTTCGAAAATAATGGTTCAGTTCGCGAAGTTTACCGCAAGCTCCGTCCATTTTATGGTCGACATAATCGTCCATCAGAGCAATTAATTCGGTTAACCATGGATCGTTTTCGCACTACGTTTACTCTATGTGATAATACGCATCCGCAGAGACGTCGAACAGTGCGCACCGAAGAAACAATTGCCGCTGTAGAGCAAAGTGTTGAAGAGGACCCGAATGAATCGATTCGCCACCGTGCACAGCAATTGGAGCCGACTAACCGACTATTTTGTTCCCGAATTGGATGGCATGAATGTGGATGAGTTGTGGTTACAACAAGACGGCGCTACATGCCACACAGCGCACGTCACAATCGATTTATTGAAGGAAACATTCGATGAGCGCATAATTTCGCGGAATGGACCTGTCAATTGGCCACCAAGATCGTGTGATTTGACACCATTGGATTATTTTCTTTGGGGATATGTGAAGTCGCTCGTCTACGCCAACAAACTAGAAACGTTAGGGGACTTGGCAGCCAACATTCGTGGCGTTATTGCCAACATACGGCCCCATATGCTCGAAAAAGTGGTTGAAAATTGGACCTGTAGAATTGGCTTTATTCGAGCCAGCCGCGGCGGCCACATGCCCGAAATCATATTTAAACATTAATGGCATAAAATTATCCTTCCAATAAAGCCAAATTGATGGACATTAAAACGATTTTCTTGTGTTTTATTTCAATTCAAAGTTCTATACCCCTGAAAAAAACACCCTATATAAACTCAACGGGTCTTTTAAGCATTCCGTCTGTCTGTACTTCAAATCGATTTTTCAAAGCTCCCAGAATAGCTAGATGCTTCGGTGTTAAGGTCGTGCATCAGAAATTTTACGAAATAGATCGGTATTAAAATTCAGCAAAATCGATTAGATGGTTTCAGAGTTGGGAAGCTTAAACTTAATTTTGCCACATAAAAGTATCTACCTAAAACTGATAATTGTTTTTTTTTTTTTTTTTTTTTTTTGTTTTGTTAAATAAATTTATTTGATATATCAGAACTAATAAAATCGGTATTAAAAAATAAAAAAAAAATTTTGGTATATAAAAATTAAAATTCTGAAATTATATTATACTTTTTGCATAAATATTAAGTACACATATTTTTAAGGGAAATAGATTGGTATTAAAAACCAGAAGAAACTTAATTGTGGTTCCAGGATTAGAAATTAAAAAAACAAAATTTTGTTATTAAATAACAAAAAATATATATTTTTTCAGTAGAACATAATCCATGTTTTAGGAAGATTTTGTTATATTTGGTAAATTTTTATATGGATATCTATGTATATGTCACGTTGTTTATTATGCGCTCAGCATAATTATACATATATCTCAAATCGGGTTTCTTTCGTTGACAGCTTGTAACGTCGGTGAAGGGTGGTATACTTGTACCAGCTGGGTTTATAAGAAATTCTCTTCTTGAATTTTAGTAGTTTTCTGAGAAATAGTAACATATTTGTATCTAGTCTTATCTATAGCAATTTTCTTTGTTTTTGTTTATTAAATTACTAATTAATCACAACGTATAACAACAAAGCATGCTATTTGCATTATTAAAACAAAAAACTTTTATAATTGTCTAAAAATCACTTTTTTATTTGTATTTCTTTCTTTTTTGTGTATTCATGAATGAATTGTAAAGTGTTTCGAGGTAAATTCCGTTTATTTTCCTTTTCATATGAGTTTGAAATCCATAGACGTATTATTTCTTTTTTACTGAGAATTTTGTATTTAGTTTATACGTACATACATACTCGTATATGCATTTGTACATATGTACATATTTATGTATGTACCAGAGTACAGATTGAATGCATTATTTTGTTGTTTTGAATGCAATCACAAATTTCTTGTGTGAAATAACAGTGCAATATAATATTATATGATGATGTCAAATTCTCTGCAAATATTTCAAAACGTTTCATTATATTCTTTTCTAGCGGGGTACGATTAAATGGATGTATTTTTTGTAGCCTGCTTGCAGCCGATCGGCTGTGTTCTCTGGTTTCTGCTCATGTGCAAAAACAAAACAAAAACAAATTGCGCAATCATTCTCATTGTTTCGTTTAATTCACTTAGAAGAACGAAATAAAAAAAATCAAACAATTTGTTTCGTTTATTTTAGTGCTCTGCTTTTAAGTACGAACGAATCAAAACAAAAATAATTTTATAACTGTAGTAGTTTCGATTATTTTTGTTACGAAAATCACGTCCTAAAAGGCGGAGCACAATGAATCCGTCATACTTTAAACTTCCTCCTATTTCAACTGACAGCTAAGTTGAAATATATGGTTCATTCATTACGTCTCCGTCAACACAAGGTACAACATTTGGTCAACTATTAATTTTTAACGTACGTTGAGTAATTTGACAGCTATCAGTTCCCTTTTTGCTTTCTCTGTGTTTGTGTTTTGTGGCAGCAAAAGTTTAACAGAATACCAAAAGAAAGAAAATAAATTAAAGAAAAACTTAGGTTTAATAATTAAAATGGATTACAAATTTTTTGAAGCTGTCCAAATGTCTCCTCGCCTGTTTCTTTAAATTTGTTTACCGAAATAAATTAAAAAGGGAAAAGTCGTGTTCTTCTATGGCAACAGGTAAATGTACCAACAGAAGACATGTTTTTTGCATGTGTTTTTTAAGTTTTCGACTCGTATGTTTTTCTTTATGCTTGTCAATATTGGTTAATTTACATAAGGTTTATAATTTTTGGTCACAAACGTACATGTAATTATCACTTCTTCTTCTTCAGTACATAAATATCCAAGTAGTTTGTTTTATAAATGGCTTGCAGCCGTCGAAATATTTTTGGTTCCGTCGCTGTAGTACTGGCGACGCAAATTTGCTTTTTTAATTTTTTCATTTTTAAACAAGACGTTGAGGTTGTATCTAAAAATTTATAAATTTTTGGACTTATTTTAATAAAACGACAACGTTAAATTAAGAAAATATATAATTAATTTGTCTTGCAAAATACTTCATTCAGACGGCTAATGATAGTGCACATAATCAACCGCCGACGAATTTGTTCGCATGACATAGACTTTTGGAGCTGTATGTTTAACATAAGAAAATAGAGCACGCTCTATTTCAAATAATGTCTTATGTTTTTTGTCATGTTTTTTACACAAGCAATGTTTTAAAGGTAACACACGACATGTTTTCGTTTACATATGTAAATTCTGGCACATACAAAGTGAAAAACATGTCGTCTGTTGGTATCTTAAGCAGTGTTCTTATGTGTCTATATATTAAATTATTACTTAAAAATTGCACAATAGCTGAACAATGTCAAAGTCGTTATTAATTCCTCGAACTCGATCTTCGACAACAAAGTATTCATTGTGCCGACTTTCTCCGTCATTGCGTTAATACCAGTTGAAAAAGGCGAAGTTTAACATATGACGGATTTATTGTGTCCCGACCTTAACTCCTGTATCGCGCAATAAATGTTGCTTTCTTTAACTAAGGGATAGTGAAAGAGAAGACAGGCGGTGAAGGAAGAGACAGAGAAATGTTGGTTAGTAGCCATTTTATCGGTTATTTAACTTCACCAATGATTCAGCTAGACAAAGCTAGGGCGCTCTGATTTTATATTTGGATTATTATCTTCTGAAGCCGGTGTAGTTCAATGAACAGCAACAACAACTGACATAAAGTGACACTAATGCACATCAGAAAAAGTGTGGTGTTGTTGTTTAATAACTGTTGGATACAGGGATTGAACCCTGTACCTTCGGTTTTGTAGTCAACGTGCTAACTACTTCATCCAACGTCATTGCTTGTTTTATATAAATGTTCACTTGTCTTGTCAAAAGCAACGAATACTCCGTGAATGGTGCGAATACTTTTTACTAAAATTGAACACAACGTAGTCTTGTATAAAACGTATACTCTTACATCAGTATACATAACAAGTGCTGTCAGATTTTTCCGACCTATTTATCAAATTAATTTTAAAAATCGCCAAAAGTCGCCAAAAATCAGTTTTATGTAGTTTTTCTTAGTAAATATTTATTAATAAATTTGTTTTTATATAAAACCTTTTCAATATAAATTTTTATAAAATGATCGAATAAAATTTTATCAGAAAATCGCTAAAATTAGAAATAAAACCGCCAAAAATTATTTCTTGCTAATTTTTCTCAGCCAAATTCAAAACGCATTAATAACTATAATTGATATAAGAAAAGTCATCAAAATCAAATTGGTTTAACCTCTTGCAGACGATTTTTGGTAAGACTTATATTTGAAAATACTCCTTCAACAAACTAATTTTCCTGAGTTAGATAAGTTTTGCAGATCAATTTGTTAATAATAACTATAAAAACCGCCAACAAGTTTACTTATCGCCAACAAATTTATTTATAGCCAGAAAAATCGCCATGTCACCGAACCAAAAATTTAGACGCCAAACAACTTGAAATATCGCCACGTTTGGCTAGAAATCACCATATCTGACTGCCGTGTTCATAACAGCTTAACTATCGGCATTTATTTTTTGCTAAACTTTTCTCCTTCACACTGCATTTTTTTAAATTTATAACCATTGAGGTAGTTTACACGAAAATTATTTTTAAGGCGCACAATTTTTGTTCTGTTCCAACCCCCCAAATAATATTGGAGTACGTGGTCCAGTCTAGATGAAACAGGCTAGTTACATCATGGTCCCATGTAATGCAGTCATGGATCATGTCGTTTTCATACAAGCATTCAATGCTGCACGATAATTGTTCGTGTTTAAACGATTATGATCGTTTACAAATTGTATGCGAGCAGTCTATAACTATTCCATATGGGATAGTTTTAGGGCTAGTCTGATGCAATGCAAAGTTGGACCATGTGCTGCAACCCTAGGGCATCGCAATGTAAAATTGACCGCCTTTGGAGTAGTTTTGGAGTACTCCAACTCCCCTCTGGATTAGTTCTTACCTGCATGAATAGACTACTAGCTCGTTTTGGCTCTAAATAATTGGCAATGCTGTAACTTAGCGCGTTTTGAGAAGGGGAATAGAGCGTTTGGATTATAAATAGCTGACATCGCTGGTTATCATCGTGTAAATCAGCGTATTAAAATTGAGGAGCTGGTGCGCAGAACCAGACTAGTCCCGTTAACTATTTACAGCTGCTTTTTACAGGACAAATTACTGAGCTTTTTAGATAGGAACAAGCAAGAAAATGTCAGTTTTCGTTATTTCTTGAGGTACGAAATAACGAATGTTATATGAATGAAAATATTTTGTGACTTCATAGATGTGTACGAAAAAAAATTTAAAAAAATCATTAACTGAGGACATGTCTAGTTTTATTCGCCAGCTCCTCAATTATTAAAACTAACTTGTTATTTAAACGTGATATACAGAAGTTCAGAGAATACTGAATCATTGGCATGAAAGAAATCCATTCAATTCAATTAAATCAAAACTGCCTCATTTAAATCATCATGGGCAAGTGTCGGATCGGATTGGCAATCACTTTTCAAAATGCTGGAAAGTAAAATCAATTGTGGAATGCAAACACAATGTAACATAATAGCCACTACAATAATACTTATATGTATATACAGACGGTATATCGAGTAAGTAAAAATAATTTATGTGATGATCGTAAAAGATAAGCAAGAACAGTTAAATACACTTAGTTAGAGTAATATAACTTCGTGCTAACCTAAATAGAAAAATGAAAAAATGGAAAAACTGGGGAAATAAATCGTGATACTTACATATGTATTTACCAAAGGTAAATCAATAATTGTTTATATAATAATCATTTCTCACATTACATTTCATTGCAAATTTACGTTAAATAGCTGATGTTAATAATCATCTCTACCCCAGTAGATAGACATGAATGCTGATGAAGTGCGTGGCTGCACAGAAAAATATCCGTATTTCCCCCAGATAATAAAACCTAGTTTAATTTTTCTTTTCTTCTTTAGAAACTCACATTAATTAATAAAAATATTTCATTCATTAAGAATTGAAATTACTGAACTTAAGCCTGATTAAGAAATTATTTCTGATTAGAAATCCATTCTTTCATGCTGCATCATTTCATTTCGCTGATTGTATTAAAACGGCATTATAATAACAGAGTGCGTCTGGCCAATCAACAAATCACCATGAGTTGTGTCATAGTTTGCATGGCAAAAGCAACGAATTTATGAATTGTTAGCATTTGCGAATGCATAGTTTCATTCTGTTCTCTGAAAAGTAAATACTCGTACATACATACATACATGCATATGTATGTATGGATTTGTTTTTGCTTCAAGGTGTTAGAGCTTTTGTTTTTATTTCAGCACCTTTTCATTGCTTAATTATCAGCAAAAAAAAAACATTTGTAAAAATTTTTTTCTAGTTGGTCGGACCGGCAGCGATACAACGGCAAAAATAAACAAAAGAGCAAATAAAGTAGGGATTTCCTGGAATTTAAAGGAAACAACAATCATCAGCTTTAATTCAATTATGTTTACATTAAATGCATATTTAAAGAAACGACATGCACCGACTGGAAATTGTACTAAGTACGAGTGCAATGTATAAAATATTTTTTACATTTTAATTGCTTTTGTGAGCCATATTAGACCATATTCGAATGAAATTTGTTGACCTCCTCGTACCGCAAATCACAGAATTTTCAAACAAGTTGATGACCACAATCATTTTGCTCATATTTTTTCATATGTTCCCAGCAAAAAATTACACATTACCATCAGAACTACTTGCCATATAATGACTTGCTTTTCTCATTGCCAATTTTCATTACTCGTTTACAAATCACATTACCTAAAATTTAAAAAAATTACGTGCAAGTTGCTAAATGAAGAGAATGATTTTTTAGACGAAATAGATTACGTGAAATGTTGACAAATAAAACAAATGTAAGTACTTCTCAAGAATCGATTATTTTAGTCTCACGCCTTGTTAAAATCATTAAGTTGGTAATCCAGTAAGGAAGTGCTTTGACCAAAAATGCTTAATTCCAAACTCGATTACCTTTTTTGAAATTTTTTGCTGGGTTATTTTATGCTTGAATGTAGACTTTTTTCCAATGTATTTTTAATATTTTTGTTGCTATTGTTATTATTATAAATATGTCTTTCCTCTTTTTTATTTGTATAAACATATTTACTAGCACCCTAAATATTAATAATTAGTTTTTTAATGTTCTTGATTTATCAAATTTAATTTAGTAGGCATCAATTGTGATTCAGAAAGTGTCAATTGTAATTCAGAAACCGTCAATTGTAATTCAAAAAATAATTAATGTTATAAAGAAAAATCACTACATAAAAATTGTATGCCCAAACATTATATAAAAATTATATGTTGTACATAGTTCTTATCAGTGTACAAAATGAAACCATTCGCATTTGCTAACAATTCATAAATTCGTTGCTTTTGCCATGCATCTATTCGACAACAATAACAAATATAATTGCTATGATACAATTCGTTGCAATTTGTTGATTGCTCATACGCACTCTGTTATTACAATGTCGTTAAAACATTATATAAAAACATACACCACTGTTGTCTTATACTATCTGCAGAACAGTAATTACACTAGTGTGCACCGAAAATGTACATTTGATGGGAGGCGATTTTCCTTATGGATTTTCTTCCGCTGAATTCGAAAATGAAGGTTAATTTTTTTTTAATGGAACAGTTTTCGAGATATTGTACTTTTTTCATTTTTTCGACTTGACAGACCATATCTCGAGCTAGAATATTCGATTGGGTCGTTTTTTGTATTCAGATTCAAGGTATTGAGATAACAAATAAATGTGTATAATCGGATCTTTGATTGGTAAAGCGGTTCAAAATATATCGATAAAAAAGGACACATTTTCAAAAAAAAAAAGCAATGTGAGTCCGATCACATTGTAAACATCTAGTAATGAAATTTTTTTTTTTAAGTTGGAAGTAATTTTTTTTAAATTTAATTTTAAATTAATTAATTAAAAGTATCAAAACTTTCAATATTGTAAATACATATGAATTTGTTGGTTTTTGTTTGTTTTATTAAACTTATTTGGTTAGTAAATGGGCACACTGCAGTGTATGTATATGTACTGCATTCAAAATTGCAGTAAGCAGTAAATTTACTGATTACTAAAAAAATTCAGTAAATTTTTACTGCTAATGAAATTTAATTTGCATTACCAGTAAAATCGTAGGGCCGTAATCATAATAAAATTGCAGCAAGTGGCAAAGTTTTTTCATTCAAATTTTGAAACTTTTGTATGAACAACATTTAGCCACTTGGTAGAATTTCATTATGAATACGGGCATTACTGACTACTGAAAATTAAATGCACCTCATCATATAACAAATCATTTAGGCAATTTATAAAAATTGTAGAAAAATATTTTAGTAATCAGTAAAAATTTACTTGTTAAACATTTTTTATTGTTTTTACTGAAACTTTAGTGGTACTGCAGTGCTCATCTATGGTAAATGCCTTTACTTTTACTTTTTAATTTTTAATTCCTGTTCTTCATCGTTTAGTTGTTGCTGTTCTTGTTATTGTGTACGCATTGCAATTAAAATAAATTCAGTAAAGTGCGACTTTAACTCGAGCACGAAGAGTTCCGTACATTCGGTTTTGAGCATTTTTCTGATGTGGCTTTTTTCCTTTTTTAAGCTTTTTCAATTTAAACGATTTTTTCAGTTTTGTCGCTTTTTTCTCGTTTTGGCGTTTTTTCTCTTTTTGGGGTTTTTTTTCATATTCGCAATTTTTTTTATTTTTGGGATTTTTTTTTTTTTTGATTTTGGCGATTTTTTCATATTGGCGATTTTTTTGTTTAAGGATTTTTTTAATTTTGGCAATTTTTCCGGTTTTTCGCGATTTATTTTAGTCCTAGAGATTTTTTTTAATTTGGTGCTTTTTTCGTTTTGGAGATTTTTTTTTGTTTTTGGCGATTTTTTTATATTTCGCGATATTATATTTTTTTTTTGATTTTTTAGTTTTACCGTTTTTGAAAATTTGAAGAGTTTTGCTCTTACAGTTTCCAAGATACAGCAAGTTGTCAAAGTTACAAAGTCAAAATTGCATTAACTGATGGAACACCCATTGATTTAAATTTTTTAAATTTAGTGTTAATTGTTGTAGTCTGTATAAAAATACACTAACTTTTAAAATTTCATGTGTATACAATTCAATTCCCGATAATTCGTACCCCGATAAATCGTAATTCCCGATAATTCGTAATGAACTATCGGTCCCTTGAAAAATCTCGTTAATTCGTAAAATTTCCATACATTTTGGTCCAATCTCTAATTCGCATTTTTGTTTCAAATAAAATCCTCTTTACCTCTTATAAATCATGATTTTTTGCTAACTACCACTTATAATTCGTAATTAAAAACAGCAAAAACATGGAAAGAATGTTGTTTTGTTTTCCACAATTTTTTTTGCTTGGATTTTTGCTTTTGCCTGTGTGTGTTTATTTTCTTAAGATCAGTTTGCTAATGAATAATAAAGAAAAATGTCATAGCGCACGCATAAAACTCTGTCGGTGTTACATAAACATCAAATTTTTATTTTGTATTTTATTTTTAACAATTGTTTCTTATGTTTTTTTTTAATAGTTTTAGAAAAAAAATTAAAAATCCCCGTTAAATCGTAAGAAATGGCCGGTCCCTAGCTATTACGAATTATCGGGATTTAACTGTACATACAATTGTATGTGTATTACATGAGATTTTAACATTTTTCATTCGTGTTTTTTGTGGGAATTGTTACAATTTAAGTTTAAAATTTTTAAACGCACTAATAATCCCAAATTAATATTTTACTTATTAAGTAAAATATTTTTTTATTAAAAATACATTGAAATTGATTATTGAGGGGTTTAGCTGGATCCTATGCGCATTTCACTGTTGCTAATGCAGATCATCAGGGAACCTTTACCCAAAGCTTCTTAGAACAACTAGAGTTATTATATTATAAACTTTCAGTTAAACAAATGAGAAGCTCAATAACAAATAACAAAGTTGAAACAAGAACTCAATAATCAACATGTTTTTTATTTTCTTACTTTACTATTGCTACATTGGCTGACTTTTTTCAGCTTCAAATTGTAGTCGTAAGAGTATGTAAAAGAAAATAAATGTAAGTAACAACAACAGCTATTTAAGAATAGAGTGTTGCCACACAAGTATTTTTTTTTGACCGGGTGCAGTCAAGTTCGTTGGTCGTTTTGGAACACCCTTTAGTTTTTAACTCTCATGTATTTGTTGTTGTAGTGGCCAAATGTCTACACATTGTGTCCAAATTTCAAGTTCGTAGCTCTTACGGTTCATTTTCACCTTTGGTGTACGGAAATATACAGATAAATAACCGGCGGCGGCGCACCGTCGGCTTCGAGCCGGTCGACTTGTTTCTCTGCTTGGTATTGCTTCTTTCAAACACTAATACACTCATACATAGCTCACACCGATTTGACAATGCAAAGAAATCTCAGCAAAGAAATCATAGTCAAAAGATTTTTACCCCAAAAATTTTTTACATCAATAATTATATTTTAAAGTGATTTTATGCCGATAGAAAAGTAGAAATCTTAAAAAAAAACGTCTATTTTTTGTTCATGTACGTAAAGATGATACTTTTACGTAAGAACTAAGACTAATCAGGAGAAAATCGACCAAAAAATGACAAAGTTATAAGCAATTCAGTGAATAAATCCAATTCAATATTTTCTGAATATTTGATTTTTTTCGACAATTTATGAGTTCAGTTGCTTACACGCAAATACAGATATTGCAATTATTATTTTTTATTTTTTATGTATTTTGACTTACTTATTACTATTATTTATTCACTCAATTGCTTATAACTTTGTTATTTTTCGGTCGTCTAGGTGTTATAAGACGCGAACATATGTTTTGCATTGTAGTCGCCAGCTGCACCGAAAAAAAGGTGCAACCGATTTGTAAAATTACTTGTGTTGATACTCAGTGATTTTCAAGATATATATTCGATGCTTGTAGATTTTCTTCACAAGAATATAGTGTTTGAGTCTTGACTTTCTTATAATTGCTGATCCACCGCATGCTCTGCCTCTAGAGTCCTTTGAATCATATAACGGATAGCCATTGATGTTAAAAAGGCTTCTGGAAGTCAAATGAATCTCAAAGACCAACATTATATAAATATTTTTTTCCGTAGGGAAGTGCTCGAGTTTGTTTTTGTGTTGACAAACCATGTATGTTTTATTCTGTAAAAGGACAAAAATATTCACAGGTTGAAAGTTGCAAAATTATATACTCAGGTCCGCAATTTTTGTTATCAAATACGAATTTTATTTTTATCTATGTTCATACACTCACAGCGTTATGTATAACGAAAAACTGGCATAAAGGCAACATAAGTGGTAAAACTAGACGTGGTCTTAACGAGTTTTGCCATACAATCTTACATTAAAAATAACACTGGGACTTAATAGTGGGTTCAAATTATATTATGTGCAAATTTTTAATGTCAAATTGTATGGTGGAGCTCGTTAACACACATATAGTTAAATTTCGTCATGCCACTCTTTCCTTATGAACAAGACTGTTATTTTTAAACTACCAAATAATTTATTCCCTTTAATGCTATAGTTCATTTTGTCTTTTTTCATTCCTTAACTGATCGTCGATCGCAAAAAGTCCAAGAACCACCAAAAATATTTCCGCACAAGGAACTGAAATTACTGCATTAAAAAATTATTTATTTCATTAATACTTTGCAAAATAAATTTCCAAAGTATTGTTGCACAAATATGGTCGGGGTAACTAGACCATATGACCAAGATGTTGTTAACAGTATTTTAAAAAGTTATTGTGACTGACTATACACGACCTATGCCTTCACATAGGAAGTAGCAGCGTGGTTGTTAAAGAAATTCCACAAAAAACAGGAAGATTATACGGTTATCCGTGGCATATCAGTCAACCAGTGCGAGCGAGACGAAAAACTCTCGAAGGCCAAGCAACACACACAAGCCTGACCGCACTTACCCCCCGTCTAGACTGGCAATAAATATGTTGGCAATATAGCAATAACGCCGGCAGAATAGCGGAACAATATTGCTTATTGCTTTACTTATGTTAAGGCTATGGGAAATCGTAGCCACAATATGGAAAAAGTCAACAGGGAAGGTGCAGAATAAAAATATAATTCACTTGTAAATATCTGGTTAATCGAACAATTTTTTATTTTTAAAAACTTATAATAATACAAATTACTTCACTACACACGTTTTTAAGAGACTATTTTCCTTTTTTAATATGCATACACATGTATATTTTATAAATTTCAATAATGTTATCGAAATGCCAAACACAATACAGAAAAGTAGAACATAAATTAACACCGAGTTTGACGTTTCACGTTCGCAATAATTGTCAATGAAAAACTGTTGACAATTATTGCAAGTACTGGCAATGAGCTGTCTACATTGGCAATATCAATAATTTGACATTTGCTGCAATATATGTTAATGATTTTATTGTCAGTCTAGACGGGGGGTTAAGAAATAATTACGATGACGCGAGAGATGTTCCTCAACCCAGAGCTGCTTAGCGAAAAAAAATATATTCCACTTTTAATTACGATTTTCTGAATATTGCCAAACTTACTAATGTCATCTTAAGCACTATGCAGTAGTTCATCATTTTCAAAAAAATTATTTCTATTTCAGCTTGTAGGGTGTAGGCATTGAAATATTGACCAACTAAGACCTTTTTTCAGTTCATTTTACATATGAAAAGTTTGTCTCTGTTATACTAATTGCTGCGAAGAAATAAAAATAAAAGAAACTAAAAATAAAAAAAATTTAAGGGAGTATTTAATTACACCGTTAATAATAAGACATACCAGACATTTGTTTCTAAATAGGAACGTGTATATATTTTTTTTTTCACTCGAAGTCAGGTTAGTTGAAATTGCGTCTTTATTTCTGACAATTTGGATGGTGCTTTATGTACAATTACAACATAAGTGCTAGTGTTACAAGAACTAAAAGACAAATAAATATACAGAATTATTTTATTTTTTTCTGTCAGAAAATGAGGCGAGTTCTAGTATGTCATGTATTGGAGACTTGTAGTAAAAAAGATAATTGGAATTTAAATACTGTGTAATCTAAGTTTTTACTGATTGCCTTAGTGTATTTTATTTTTACTTGTAATTGATGATCTATTTATAATACACTTCTAATTTATATGTAGGTCAGTTACCACCAATGATGTCTGTACGAATTTAATGGAAATGAAGGGAGAAGTTTTCCCTTCTGAACTATATATACATATCTAGGCCCAAGGTAGGGCGATATGCCCCAAGTTCTGGCCTCTGCACCCATTGTGAGCTAGAGCGTTGAAATTAAGTAACAAAAAGGTAAACCTACGTGAGTAAGCATCTAGAAAAATCTGAAAACTTGGAAATTATAACCAGGCAACGCTAGGGTTTTTCTTTTCCCGCACTTTTTTATTTCCCGGAAAATCGGGATTGGTTTATAAATTTCCCGAGAGTCCTGGGAATTCTCGTTTGAATCAAATAATCAAAATTCGTTTTTTAATTTAAAATTTACATATTACTTGAAATTCACCTTAACGAGATCAAACTTACAAAACTAAAATATCGAAAAATTATTAACAAAAACGAATAAAAAGTAAACAAAATATAAACAATAACATTAAGTTTGTTCATTTACTAAAAATTGTTACGAATTTATAACAATTATTACTGAAAAGTGTTCATTAAGAGTCTGAACACAATGTAACGAGAATTCATTGCGGTGCGCTTTTTCATACGATTTTGAAGTAAAAACCCGCAGTGCGGAACGGCATAAATTGCGCATTGCGGACTTTCTTATTCTCTCAATTTTTGACTCCCTTTCTCTTTCTGATATTGCCATAGTTTTTGAATAATTGGCTGTGTTCACAACAAAAAACATGATTTTGAAGTTCAAAAATGTTTGTCATAATATATAAAAGCTTAAAAAATTTATGAAATATATCTGCGAATGTATAAAATTTTAATTATTTTTTGTTTATAGCTGCTGCCATTACAAAATATTTAATACAAAGAGTACATTTTTTATAAAAATGTATGAACAAAAAAATTAATAAAATTTAAACAAACAATGACAAGTGTTGCCGTCGCCGTCTTCCGTTGTATTATGTTTATTTTTCTCTCCCGCAACGAGAAATCGCACCGCACCGCAAACATTGTGTTTAGACCAGGGGTAATAAAGTTGGTACAATTGTACTTTTTTGGTACAATTTAAACCTTAAAAGTACGTTGGTATCAGGGAAAGCTAATCGATACAACAAATTTTGGATACTCCCGCACATATCGAACATTTTTTATGCTGTGCGTGTTGATATCTATTCATTCTCATACTTGCGTATACCCCTGCGCACTTTATTTCACACTTGTATGTATCGATGCGCATTCTTCTTTACACTGCAATTACACATGCCACTAGTGGCATGCCAGTGTTGTGTACGTATTATCGACGAAAAATTGTTCGAAAAAGTCGAATCTCTTGCCATTTGCTTTGCTGTTTACACATGCCATTGCCACTTCATTTTAAAAATGTCGTCGAAGCGAGCTGGCTCAGTCTCGCTTCCATGTTTACTTTTCCTTTTGTTTATAGAATAGAGTTACCTAGTACGTCACAAAGGCACATTCTTGAGGAAACTATTAACACTTATTATTATTATTATTTTAATAATATTAGTTCTTTATAATTAACAAACTCCAGTTTTTCACACACAAATCAAGTTATAAATCATAATAACACATTTAACAAGCTAAAATATTAATTTAATTTTCACAGTAATCCAATAAATTTGCATCAAATGTATAACAGGGTAACACTTTTCTTCGTTTTGACATTCAATGGCATGCAACTGCCAAATTTTCACTCGCATGCAAATTTTGCTGCCACTGGGGCTGCCATTGCGAAAAATTTGAGTGTGTTAGTGAAAAATCGTGAGTGTATTGAGTTTTTCGAAATGGCATGCCACTATAGTGGCATGTGTGAATGGTATGTTACATCCCGCATACCTGCGAATATCTATCGACATACCCATGACTTGCAACAAATTCGGTTTCTTAAATATTTTTTGATAAGTGTTGCCAGATATGCTAGTTTGTAGTTGTTGAGGTAATAACATTTTTTTCAAACTATTTTAACATAAAATTCAATAGAAATGTTTTACTCGCATACACACTCTTCGCAGTCCTTAGATCTAAAAGCCCTATTAAATATTTACCGGAGTGATTTGACCGCGGGTATAGAAACACGCTCCATTTTAGATCTGAGCTAAGAGCCGAATTAGTGGTAGAAAGGTTGAACCATGGCATTCCTTACAATTTTAGCAATTTTAGCGCTTTTTTCTCGCCAATTTTCACGATGAAACTGACTTTTTAGACAAATCTTGGCTTTTTTTTACCATTTTACCGATTTTTAATCCGTCTGCATATCTATTTGATGTTAGCAAATTGTCGACATTTCGGCATTCCTTAGATCTTTAAGTATTTGTAAGTTATTTTAGGGAAATTTATCGCAAATGTTTTATTTTTTTTCGCAATAAAAGTGATTGTTCCCAATTATTTGTTTTTGGCAGTTTTAAAGATTTTAAACCAGTATCAGACCGAGTTACCAAGTTTTTGCTAATTCTCGACATGGTCGAAAATTTTTCCAAGTTTTTGACATTCGTTACAATTTTGGTGTTTTTTTAAATATATTTTAAGGCTTTTTTTCAATTAAAAAATTATTCACAAATTTTCGCAACTTCTTGCAAGTGAGATTGTTTTTGATATTTAAAATCTACCGAGCATTTTCGTCCATATTTTTTAGGTTTTGGACATTTTTTTAAATAATATCCGCATTTTTGCAAGTTTTCGCGATTAATATGCGTTACAAATTTTCGACTTATTGCTTTTTTGAGGTTTGTATAATCAGCTTTAGGGGATTTTTTATTATTTTAATCCTTAATAATTAATAATCCTTAATAATTTTTGCAATATATAACTTTTTTAATAGAAATTTGCATAAGAAACCCGCCTCGTATTAACGCATTTTTTCATAAAATTGGTTGTATAAAAATTTTTTCATTTGTAAACAGGCTCCTGGAGAACCAAATTATGCGGTACAAATTTTCGACTTATTGCTTTTTTGAGGTTTATATAATCGGCTTTAGGGGATTTTTTATTGTTTTAATCCTTAATAATTAATAATCCTTAATAATTTTTGCAATATATAACTTTTTTAATAGAAATTTGCTAAAGAAACCCGCCTCGTATTTACGCATTTTTTCATAAAATTGGTTATATAAAATTTTTTTCATTTGTAAACAGGCTCATGGAGAACCAGATTAGATTAGATTAGTTGTCAAAAATGCTTCAGAAGTTCATGTTACGTGTCTTCTCTATTAGAAAATAGAAAAAGTTTCGTGAAATAGAGTTCATGAAAATAATGCATAATATAATAATATATTTGTTAAATAATAATATATAATATAATAATATATAATATATTTGTTAAATTCATACACAACAATTACATATTTGGTAACATTGTTCATATAATCATACTCCTCATTACATGCTTGTGCGCACATGTATTGATACGAATATATATAGCACATTGGTTTGATCGAACCCGCACCTATCGATATTCGCACTTATTTGTGTTGATAGCTATAGATATGTATGCCTGTATGTAAGCATGCTTGTTGATGCGAATGTGCTATCATACTCATTGTCGTTGGAGTATCGATATGTATTGAGCATTCAAAAAGTAACTTTTTGCTTTCCCTGGTTGGTATCCCTTTGACTCATTTGGTACTATTTTAGAATTTTTCGAGAGACTTTTTTCTATACAAAAAATAAATAGCGATCATTGAAATCCAGTTTGACAAAAAAGTGTTGAATTTGATTTGTTGTTGAGAGCGACTACCTTGTTAGATATGCAATACACTTGTTTAATTTATAATAAATAAATTCATCTAACTTCGCTAATGTTTCGTTTTCAATATGATAGCGTCGTCTTCATTTATTTTATCTGTTGCATTAATTTAAAATTTGTAAGAAATAAAAACTTCCTTTATTTATAACATATCAATCGTTCACGTGATGAAATTGAATGAAACGAGGTATGCTACATATAAACATACATATGTAAACAGCTAAAATTTAATTTCAAATGAAAAACTTTATATATCTTGAAATAAAATTGAAAGTTTCATAGTTACGGATTTTAAAAGAAAAGTTAAACAGTTCTATATAACCTTTTGCGAAAATAAATAAAGTTACTTTTCATGACGAAATTTTAAATAAGCTAACAAAATTCACTCTCGAAAATGTGCGCAGTATAGTATAGTACATTTCTTATTAAAAAATATTCCCAAAAGAAAATGGAAATTATAATTTTATTATCCCGTTTAAACGCACTTCTTATTTACAAATAAAACGGGAAAGCGTTGCCCTATAACTTTTTTATTGTAAGTTAATAACTCACGAAAACTATTTGCAAATAGCGCACTATTTGCAAATAAGGTGTAAAATGTTGCCAATTATTTCTGTTTTGTAAGAAATGTAATACATAGAAGAAGACTAGCGTCTCGAATTCTAATAGATGTTTTTTGAGTTCATGATGCAGATTAAACCGTATTCAAAAAATATTTCAGGTTTATTAAGCGCTTATTTGACATATTTCTATGGGAAATTTGTCAAAAAAACCTGTAATAAACCTAAAATATTTTTTATGAATTAGACCGCAATCCTCATATCGTTTTTTTAACAAACGTAAAATTTTCTTTTTTCGTTAAGTTGTGTGTAAATTAAAAACTAAATTTGTGTTCTGGCAAACTAGTTTTTGTTGAGTTATGACGTTATATGAGTAAATGAGCGATAATATGTTCTAAAAATATAATATATAACCTTTTAAAATACTGTTAATACCATCTTGGGCTTATGATCTAGTTTCCCCGTCCATATTTGTGCAACACCATATTATTCAAATTTACTTTGTATAATATGTATAATAAATAAATAAATAATGAAAAAAAAGTTAAAACAAAAAGACCGATTTTAGTACTATTGGGGTCGAAAAAGTACTATTTTAAAAGGTAATTGGTACGAAATTAGTTTTCTCATTTATCATCCCTGGTTTAGACTCTAACTCAAAAAGTTTTCAATGAGATAGTGTCAAAAGAGCGAAAAAAATTGAGAGACAAAAAAATTCCTACAAATTATTATTGGTAAAATTTTTACTTGCATACTCGTATGAAAAAAGAAAGCATGTTTTCTTAATTTATTGATTTTCTTTCATTAAGCCACTGTCCAATGGATTTTGCAGATCTCCAACTTTTCAACACCAATATATTTAGGATTGATTCCGTCAAAACCGTCCAAGACCAAAGTCTCTAGATTTTTTGTAGGCTTCGGGAGCCCGATTTCACGTACAGACAGAAGGCCATCGCTTATTCGCCTTCCTTATTCATACATTTTTAACCCCGGACTAATAATTAACCCCCGACTAATAAAAGGGGTGTTATAAGTTTGTAGTGTGTGTTTTAGTGATGAGCGATAGCGTGAGTTTTTAATAATGTTGCTCCTTGTGAACGTGATTTCTAAATCGCTGTTCTTTTAAACTGTGACTGTGATCACAGTTTAGCAATATTTTGTTTGTAGCAGTTCTGTTATTTTGAGAAAATCTAATAAGAAGAACAGCAGTGAAATTAAACAGTGACTGTGATCACGATTTAACACATTTCAGCTCTTCTGCTTTAAAAGTATTTATTAGTATTGGTGTCTTGATAAATACTAATAAGAAGAGCGACAAGAATAAACAATTAGCAATCAACCTCATCCATGCATTGAGAATTGTCGTATAACAGGCAGAGAGACAATAAAATTGCAAATATAAAAATGTGAGCTGTACATAGTTGCCAGAAAAGACAATTTGACGATTTTTTTCTTGACAAAAGCTGAATGTATAAAAAACATTAATGTGGTAGCTTCATTTATTAAAACAAGCATACAAGAACATTCACAGTTTGTATGAAAGAACTATATTTCCAAAACCTGTTACTTGATAAATTCAGTCAGTTGTGATATGTGATTTTTCAATCGCTGTGAAAAAGTAACAGGTTTCCAAATATGGCTCAACTCTAGAGTGTTTGTGTTTCTGTGTATCTGTGTGTCTGTCCGTGTCCACGTACAGACCAATCGGCTGAACCGATTTTGATTTAGTTTTTTTTTTTGTTTGAAAGGTGACTTGATCGAGAGGGTTATTAGCCATGTTTTAAGAAAATCGGTCCAGGCGTTTAGAAGATATGGCATCTTCTCTAGATATATTCGGGGGTTTTTAAAATTTTTAATTTTTCTTATTATTTATAAACTTTGTTGCCTTAATATAGAAATGCCCTGACTCATTATTTTTTTGACATCGAGATTTTTGTATGTTTCGATAGAAGACCATCTAATATATCGAAAAATGCATATGGGCATTTCTCTCAGAAGGTCTACCTACCAACGCTGAAAAATTAAAAATTCTTGAAAAATTTTTTTTTTGCAAATTTTTAAAGAAAAACAATCAAATGTAATAAGTCTGCCAAAATTTTGCATTTATTCATTTCTCATTTAGAGATATCCATGTACAAATTCAAGCAAGTAAAATTTTATTTATTTATTTATTTTTTATTTTATTTCAGGAAGTGAAAGCAGCTAAACTGCATATTCCGAAAAAAAAACTATAATTAATGTACCCAATGCTATTTGTATTTAATTTTGCACATTTTGTGAAATATATTTCTATTTTAATCTCACTTTGTATTTTCTTTAATTTTTTCGATATTTGAAAGTTATACACATTGAATACTTCTATTTTATTTATTTTTTTTCATAATTTCGCAAAAAGCATTAGAAAAAAATAGAAACGAATTGTTACCCTCCTCCTATTTTTGAAGTCGATTAAAAATTTTAACATCATGATGGAAAAAAATATCCCGTACGAATATTATTAAATTTAAATAACAAAAAAACTATTCATAATTTTTTAGTAAAATCTTGCAAATTTTAAGGAACATTAACTCATATCATTCTAAAATTAGTCACGTTAATTTATTGTTTCATGTTTCGCTGAAATAAGCATTTTAATTGTTTGCTACAAAACCTACTTCCTTTTTTTTTGTCTCGTACGACAGTTTTAGTCTTTCGCAATTATCCTTAAAACTATAAATTAGTTATACTTGGATTTAGCACCATTAATAGAGCTAATCACGGGCCATAACTTAGGCTAATAAGCAAAACAAAAATTTATATTATTTTGGTCTCTTTTCTGCTTTAAATGCGTAGGATTGTCCCGTACGACAGTATGGAATTGCCCATACATATCAATTTAAAAAAAAAACACTGAGTCACGACTTTTTATATTAAGGTAACGATATACACTATACGATTTTTGGTGAAGGATTTAAAAGTAAGGCCCTTATGTTCTTTTATCAGTTATTAAAATTTATGCGATAATTCTAAAACTGTATGATGTTACGACAAACATTCTGTTTTATCTCAACGTTTGGCATTTTGCATGTATTATAAAGTAAAATCTTTGAATTGATTTAATTAAAGTTATAAAATTTCTGTATAACGAATTCAATCAAATAAATAAGGATATTGGTAATGAATAAACTACATCCTTTTTTATTTGAAAAAAAAACTCCTGGCTTTCATTCGTTTAAAAGGCTAAATGAGTATGCAAATTTCTAACGTTGGTATTTTAATGTCTGTGGTTGATTTACAAAATTAACACAATCATTGGGAGATAAAATTCATTCAATTGAATGATGTAAGTCCTTTATATTTTTGTGTGTGGTATTTTATTGTGAGTGTTTAAATTTATGATGTCAATTGTTATTTGCAAGTGTTTAATTGCCAAATTCACATGTGCGGTCAAATGTTGAAATTATTTAAATAGACACACGCGCTCACACATACATACTGAAACTTAAATTATTTTGAAATTTTAAATTGTTTCACGCATCCGCACACCGGCTACAAATGCAAATCTAGATGAACAAACAATTTTGAAACACTTTGTGATTTGAACGGGCTAAGGTTCGTATTGCTTTTTAAGCAATTTACAACAGTCTTACCATTGTCGTTTGTTCTTTACTAATTATGCACATGTTAGTTAATTTGCTTATTATACCCTTCACCAAAAATGGTAAAGGGTATATATAGGTTTGTCCAGATTTTTGTTTTTTCTACAATCTTCATTTGCGGCCACATAAAGTTAGTTATTATGGATCCTTATGAAGAGGAAATAAAAAAAGACATGTCCGTCTGTCCGTATGTCCATCTGCATGTACGGATAGCTTGAAAGAGATTTTCTGAAGCTCCCAAAAAAGTTAGAGAGCTCGGATTTGGACTGAAACGACCGGAGTTGTCTTGGCTTGATTGGTATTGAAAATCAGCAAAAATAAAGAATCGGTTCTTGCATTTTCTAAGTACATATATAGTCTTATCACCCATTTTTAAAAAAATACAAAAAAAAATTACCGTGCATTGGAACCAAGAACATTCGTATTTCTTATTAACACCACTAGCTACTCAGCTACTGAGGCTTGCTTACTTTTGGTTTATGTTCACTGTATTTAAACATTTTCTTTTGAAACAGTGTTTCCTATAAAACCCCTTTTTGTCACCACTACATACAAAATATCTCGTGATTTGCGGGGAACATTCTTATTCGTGTGCATGCACATATGTATGCATGTTTAGAAATGTGTTGGCACAGAATGTGTCCTGTTAAGAAAAAGCTATAGGTATAAACATTCGCACATACATACTTACTTGTGTGTAAATAAACGCTTCCATAAGATTGTATGGATGCTGCGTTGAAACAACTACAACAACAACAATATGCTATCAACTGTATTGAAAGAAGAATATTCAGTTGTTTGTTGTTGTTTTTGTCTACTAAAACAACAACAATGTGCCAGCAAACGTATTGAAGGAAGAATATTAAGTTGGTTGTTCCATGAACTCAGAATTATTTTGTATAGCTATACATACAAAAGGGTTGCATTTGTATACTCGTTTGTATAGCCAAAACAAATATACCATGGTATGTATCATATAATTGTAGTGTGAGCGACAGAACTAGTATAAGAGTTATTGTGTGTGCGTGCTTTTCCAAATTAAAATACAATTGAAAACAAATAACAATTGATTATTGTATTGCTGCTGAGCAACTGTTTGATCTGTTTTTGCTCAAAAAATACATATTGTAATACAAATATATGAAAAAACCACTATTGAAACAAATACATGATGTGGAGATGTATGTGCAGACGTTCGTTTTGTTATTTTGTGGCGCAGCCAAGGTATAGAGAGAGAAAGAGACAATTTTGCTCTTAGAGTAATTACAAATGCATGTGTTTCACGTAGATGTATCATTTACTTACATATGTATGTGCAATTTTGCTTTCATTCATTCATTCATCAGCCAATTACATTTTTTCTCAACACATCATAAGGCACTTATGGTATAAGCAGTTTTATGTATCTTATTTGCCTTAGAAAAACAAAAAGAATAAATGTGTTGTTTTCATTTGCTCATTGCCCAACCATACAATAATTGCTTAAAAAATCAACATTTACAACTAGTAACAGAAAACGATAAATAACATATTTGTTCATACCAGAACCAAAAAACACGCAAAACTAGTGCAAACAGATGTATCTGTGCAATGCTATACTACATACATACATACTCGTACACATGACATACATACATAAGTATGTACAAATAAAGTATTTCATGAAATATAAAAATGTAAATGTGTACATATGTATGCATATACTTACATAGATTCAATATGCATAAGAAAATAGATCTAAATTGGTTTGCTAAGCTATGTAGATATAGTAATATGTAGAAATACATACATATGTATGTACTATGTAAGTATAAGTTAAACAAAAATTTTATTTTTTGTTTTTTTAAAAAATTTGACTTCAGACTAAAAGTCTGAAGTGCTTTTTATTTCGTTCAATGTTGAATTAGAACTAACTTAACTTTAATACAATTATTGATAATGTGAATTATTTTGGTTATAATGTGCAGTGTCAGCAATGTTCCATTTATTCCAGGTATTGCAACATTTATTGCGCGTGTACCTGTTAAGCACTAATTTGTTGGCTTGTGCAATATCCGGTTTGTTTTATTCTCATGGATTTTAGCATATTAAACATTTTTGTACTTAACTCCTCCGCCCTTAAATTCGATCGTCCCCGATCGTCTAAAAGTAAGGTAAGTCATGTAATCTTATTGTGGATGTTACCTTTTGTTCTTCTTCTGTTGGTTGGGTTATTGTAGGATTCAGAACTAATGTTTGGGAAGCCTTTTTCGTTGTTTTTTTTATAGCTAGGATTGTTAAGCTGATTATGGACAGAAGGACAATAGCCATGGTAGTATTTGTAATCCATGTTTCCTTTCTGATACTGTGGATTGCCTTCGTGTTGATAAAATTTAATTCTTGTAATGATTCCAACGATAGTATGTTTAGTCTTTTTTTCTCGATTGGACTTTCTTGTAATGTGGCCGGTGTTAGTGTCATTTGGGGAGCTTCAAGATTTTGGTAAGATTTGTCGCCAATTGTTATAGTGGTGTTATCAAACTTAATGAGGAATGTACCGCTTAAATCATATTTCATAGTTTCTGTTGTAATTGTTTCATTTACATTGTTTATGAGGATGATTCCATCAGAGATTTCTTCAATTCTTGGAACGTGATGGGCATTGCAGGTTGTGCAAATTGATTTTTGACCAAATATAATGTTTTTAATACAATTATCTTCTCTCAAGTCTAACAATTGATTTTTTTTACAAATTTTTATCTTGTTATAGTTTTTACAGTTATTATTAATTGCATAAATTTCATTTTTACTTATAAACATTTGTTCAAAATCCAAATTTATTATAGAATCGTTTCTTATAACAGGTTTTATAATGATATTATTATATAAGATAGAATTTGTTAGAGGAATTTTAATTACATATAAAAGGTTTGTATCATTACTTAGTATGTTGATATTAGCTAATTCTAATGCCTCTTCTATATTATTGAATGGCATGTTTTCTTCTTTCAGTTTATTTATTGTCATTGTCATTTCTTTTTTGTCTAATAAAAATGAATTGATTACGTTAATTTTCGCCCATTGTATAGCGTATTTTACATTTGTAATTGCTTCTTTTGCTAGTCTTATTTTATTCCTTAGTATTTCAATATCTTCGTTTATTATGGTATCATCCTTTTTTATTGTGTTTGAAAATACATTTATTAATTAAGTGATATTATTTAACTGATTTGCAAAATTTGTATTGATAATAACTTGTTGATTATTATTGCTAGATATCTCGTCTAAAGTCCTATAAATAATTTCTGCATCGTCATGATCTGGTGATCCGGCAATTAATTTCCAAATCGTTCCCAGAGTGTTAATTGATCTAATTCGTCTCCTGGGTGAGATGGTTTTTAGTGTATCTAATAAATTGATTGTCTGATTCAATTCGTAATACATTGTAGGATATAAGGGATTTGTCCTAGGTACGTATTTGTCCACATAGATCTTCGTCTTTTGTAAAAAGTCATCATAAGATTCAAGATTAATTGGGTGAATAAATTTAAATGTGCCGTCCTGAATTTTTCCGTATCCGTTACCTATTGTTATCACGTAGGAGTTAGTATAGTTAAGTATTTGCATTTCAGCCTTTAGCAGTGGCGAAAATAGTCTGTAAAACGCATAAAATTGTCATGTTAATTTTTTATGTGATCTTTATGTACTACTCTGTTTGATTCTGTTAAAATTGTATTTTTCCTATCTTCCCTAACTATTTCTTCTTTGTATCGAGCTAATAGCTTTGAACCTAATCTTTTATTAATTTTTACATAAATTTTTTGTCCTGGTGCATAGTCCTTAAATGATTTCCTTTTCTTGTTGTGGAATTTTAAATCTTCCTGTTGTTTTTTTACTAGTTTTTCTATATTTTCTCTTCTTGCATTTTCATACTGTTCCGGACTAGTGCTAACTCTTCGTCCAAAGAACAACTCAATTGGTTTCCTGCCTGTGGTAGAGTGAATAGTGTAGTTGTATTCATAAACTGATCTATCTAACAATTCATCGAAACTCCTGTGTCTTTTATCTGTTTTAAGGCAACGCATAATATCTGCTAAGGTAGAATGAAAGCGTTCTACCTGGCCGTTAATTGTACTTTTGTAAGGTGGGGTTTTGAAAATTTGTATGTTTAATTGATCTTCAAGCATAAACTGAATTGAAGCTGAGTTTAGAGCCTTTTCATTGTCTATGACAACAATTCTAGGAACTCCGAAATTAAATAATATTTTTCTTAGAGGTTCACGGATGTCACCAATTGATCTGGAGTTTATCGGGGTTGCTTGAGCATATTTAGTAAGCTTATCTATTGCGGTTAGTATGAAATGTTTTTCCGTAGACCAAATATCTATATGTAGTATTTCTCCGGCATATTGAGGAATTGGGGTAGGTGATATGTTAGATTTATTGGGATGATGATCGTATTTTCCCTCCTTACAAACTTTACATTGCTCTATTATTTTATTAAATGTCTCACTCATTTTTGGAAAATAATATTTTTCTAGGAGTTGCATTTTGTTTTCCTTTGCGTTTCTATGTGCTCTTTTATGTACCTTTAGTGATTCTTCCTCTTGTCTTATAGTGTCTGTCAAATCTTCTACTTTTGTCTGTGTATATCTTACTTTATAATTTGAAAAATGAATTGAATATATTGATTGTATCTTGCCCATTATACTTTCGTTAGTAAACAACCCGTTCACTATACTTGGATTGAGATACCTCTTCAGGATTGATATAAGGTCTTCTTCCGAATAATTTGGCGCTATATTAATATGTCTGTGAAATGTTGGGAAAGGAAGTTTAAACTGATATTCCCTTGTTTCTCCTATAAGTATGAAAATTGGGTTTTTATAAACGTTAATAGGGCATTCTACTGATGGAATTAAATTTTCACCTGAACTATCGTTACTGTGTACTGTAGCAGTTAATGCATTAATGTCGACAGTTTCATTACATGGGGGTCTTGAAAGAGCATCTGCTACGACGTTACTTTTTCCAGGCTTATAGTGGAGTTCATAATTGTACTCTTCCAGTATAGCCTTCCAACGTTTCATTTTAGCGTTGTTATTTTTGTTGCTTAGAGCGTAGGTAAGCGGTTGATGATCTGTGTATATGATTACTTTAGAGCGCCCATATAGGTAATTCCTGAGTGAATTCAAGGACCAAATTATAGCCAACATTTCCCTCTCGTTAGCTGCATAATTCTCTTCAGTTTTACTAAGAGATCGAGAGATAAATGTGATGGGCCTATTTTCCTGACTAAGGACAGCTCCTATCGCATAGTTTGAAGCATCCGTTGTCAGTTCAAAACTCTTGTTAAAATCTGGATATGTCAAGATCACATCTCTTGATGATAATATTTCTTTTAGTTTTTCAAATGCTATTTTTGCAGGTTTATCTAAATAAATTTTTTTCTTACTCGACTTGTTTCGGGATACTCGTCCCTCTTCCCCTCTTAAGAGGTTTGTCAAGGGTTTTGCTATTTTAGCGTAATCCTTGACAAAGCGGCGATAATAACCGGATAGTCCAAGAAAGGATCGAAGGTTCTTTAACGTAATAGGGTATGGAAAATTTACGATGGCTTCAACTTTTTTTGGGTTTGTTTTTACACCCTGGCAAGAGATTAGAAAACCTAAAAACTCTACCTCATCCTTAAAAAATTCACACTTATCGAGCTGAACTTTCATGTTAGCTTCGTGTAAAGTACGGAATATTGCAGTGATATCCTTAAAATGTTGATCCTCATTCGGGCTAAAAATGATTATGTCATCTATATATACATAACATCTAACTCCAATATGAGAACGTAAAATCTCGTCCAGCGCACGTTGAAATATCGCTGGTGCATTCTTTAATCCAAATGGTAAACGAGTGAACTCGTATTTACCATTGTTAATAGAGAATGCTGTTTTCTCTATGTCTTTGGGTTTCAAAGGTATTTGGTGAAACCCACTTTTTAAATCCAGTACTGTAAAATACTTGCTTTTTCCTAATTGAGCGAGTACCTCGTTAATTTCTGGTAAAGGGTATTTGTCTGCTATGGTGACTGTATTTAACTTACGGTAGTCTATCACCATTCGAAATTTTTTCTTTCCACTTGCATCGATCTTCTTGGGAACAATCCACACCGGTGAATTGTAGGGAGATTTCGATGGTCGGATAATACCATCTTCTAATAAAGTTTTCACTTGGGATTCAATTTCGTTTTTCAAGCTCATAGAATAAGGGTAAGTTTTAGAATAGATTGGGTCTTCAGTCTTTGTCCGTATTTCTGCTATAATTTTTGTGGTATACGTCAGCTTTTCGTCCGGGGCTGAAAAAAGGTTGTCATATGTTGAAACAATCTTCTTTAGTATGTCTCTTTGTCGTTGCGTCATGTGACTAGTTCGAATTGAGGTCATGTTAATGCTGTCCGTTGGAAATTCCTTTAATAAAATTTTCTTTTCATTCCCTATTTTCATTAAGTTATGCTTAGTGTAAATAATAGCATCAAGGTCTCTAAGTGTATCGTTTCCAATGATGCCATGAAAGGTTTTTAATTCTGGCAATAGAAAGAATTTTATTGGTACGTCCGTTCGACCAAATAGAAAGGTATTAGTATGAAAAAGGATTTCTACTTTTCCTGCAATTGAGTTTGCATAAAAGTTTTCTTTGTTTGGAATAGGGTTTTTCACGAGATCTGGTCGTATGTAATTTTTGTTTGCGCCAGTATCTATTAAAAATTTTAGGATTTGTCCACTATCCTCCATCTTACATTCGAAATATGGAAGGGTGGACGAATTTAATCTAAAAAATGAATTTCGTCAATATTATCATGGTTGTTGTTTGTTTCGTCGTTTCTTTCCTTGTCCATATAGTCATGTAAAGTTTGTTCGTAGGATTCGTCCTCGACTTGTATCTGATTTAGATATTCATAAATGTCATCTGTCTCTTGTTTTTCAACAGTCTTATTTGCTCCAGCCTGCAAGTGAAAATTTCTAATCTGTTTTCGAGCTTCTGGGTGTTGTGGTGGTGGTCGCTTTCCATAAAGGCCGTTATTTACTGGTCTATTCATGTAATTAATATTGTGAGTCCTAATACTTTGGTCAATGTCCATTGGTTCAGGTGGTTTTTGCACAAGAGGTCTTGGAGGTGGATGATTGTTATATTGAGTGTACTTAGGAAAAGCACCTTGATTGTGATAATTGTTATTTCTGTATGTTTGAACAGGAGGCTGTCTTTGGGATTGGTCAAATGGTTTTTTGGTCTTTGTGGTGGTGGAATGCGTGCTAATTCAGGGTAAAATCTACGTGAGGCAACATCATAATTATTTCGTGTGGGTACAGGTCCAAAATTCTGTCTTGATTTTACATTCTGCGCATAATTTGTCCTAAAATTTTGGTTTTCCAGTTTAAGGCATAAATGTAGTGCCTTGGGCAAATCGACTGGTTCCCTCATTGCTAGGAGCCTAGGAAGATCTCCTTTTAGGCCTCGAATGAAGGTATCCAGTGCCTTGTCTCTATAAGTTTGGGTCAAAAGACGTAACGATTCTTGTCCTATATCCATACAACTGATTTTATTTAATATCAGAGATAAGTGGTTATACACTCTCTGATAGAATGCTTGGATTGACTCTGTGCCCTGAATCAAGGAAGTCAGTTGGTACTCTAGTGTACTAACATCCCTTTTGTCTGCATAATGAAGAGTAAGGCAACGGGATATACTTTCCCAGTTTAGTGGAGTGTTGTAGGATTCTAAAATTGCATCGGCGTGTCCTACTATTTTGTTTCTCACAATGCTCAAAATACCAAAGTACTTCGCAGTGCCTCTCAAGTGTTGATATATATCCAAAACTCTTTCTACCGACTTTCTCCAGGAACTATATTCACCTGGCTGTCCGGAAAATTCTCGTAAGCACCTGACAACATCCGGTACCCTATCTAGTTCACTTAGCTGAGCCCTATGTTGTGGTTCAATTATTTGGTCCTGTTCATTTTGAATCTTCTTTCTTTGATTTTTCTGTGCGAATTTTTTTTATTAGAATGTTTCTTTTTTGAAATTGATTGAAAAAATCTTGATATATATATTATTACTTTCTTTTGTTCACAATAATTTATAAAAAAAATATTTTTATTTGTTTCTAAAATTTAATAATTTTAACACTTTAATTTTAATTGATTTTACTTTCTTTTGTTCACAATTTTTGTAAAATATTTTTATGCTTTTGCAAAGTTTGAAAAATTTTACACTTTAGTTCTTTAAAATTTAACTCTACTTACAACAATAAAATTAGTTGCATCCTTTGATTAGAAGGTTGTTCAAGTTGTATCCTTTGATTAGAAGGTTGTTCAAGTTGCATCCTTTGATTAGAAGGTTGTTCAAGCAGCGGCTGTTGAATTCTTCAACTCCTTTTCCTCTGTCCTCTGTTGGGGTACAGCTACTAAGGGGCCTCTTTTCTGCTTTGTTATGTTTTGTAGACGAACGGTGATACGACGTGCTGCGGTGCAGGACGGTTTACGTTTTTTCCGTAGTCCTTGGGTTTTTTTGTGACCACGCGGCGAAGTTACGAGCTAACTTGCAGGACTTCTTTTTTCCGATGTTCTTCCGTTTTAAGGGCTTATTATTATTTAATGAACTTTACGGAACCGCGGGTCCCTGCTCGGGCGCCAGTTAAACAAAAATTTTATTTTTTGTTTTTTTAAAAAATTTGACTTCAGACTAAAAGTCTGAAGTGCTTTTTATTTCGTTCAATGTTGAATTAGAACTAACTTAACTTTAATACAATTATTGATAATGTGAATTATTTTGGTTATAATGTGCAGTGTCAGCAATGCTCCATTTATTCCAGGTATTGCAACATTTATTGCGCGTGTACCTGTTAAGCACTAATTTGTTGGCTTGTGCAATATCCGGTTTGTTTTATTCTCATGGATTTTAGCATATTAAACATTTTTGTACTTAACTTATATAAGCGCTTTTAAAGAGCATGGATTTGGTATAAATACCCTGTCGGAGAATGTATGGTTGACTACAAAAATAGTTAACTTATAGCATGGGTGACCAAGATAAATTTGCGGTTGTGTAAGTGAGCGAAAAAGATAAACACACAGGCAGAAACAATTAATAAAAGTAATTCGTATATGATTTTTTATGAAAGATTTTTTTTCTAGAAAACCGTTTCAACAAAAAGTAATAAATAAACATTATTATTCACTTAAATTCTGAGTTTAAAACTACTAAAAACCAATTTGTAAGAGAAAATAATTTTTAATTTTCACGTAAGCAAAAGCATTTTTTAACATAAACAGCATACACAATAAATTTCTCGCAGTGCGTTTGAGAAAAATGAGTGAAAAGATAAGCAAAAATTTATCCCAGATAAGACTAAATGAAAGAGAATAAGAATACGTGTGAATTCGATTTGCAAAAATTTGCTACATGATGTTCACCCATGACTTATAGTTAACTTTTCTTAGACCGACTAAAAGCTAACTGCAATGTCATCCAGAGCAAACCTAAAATTAAATCTTAAGATGAGTACGTAATCGAATTTGATGAGAGCCAACAAATTTATTCTCAATTACTTTGAAACTCATTTCAGTTTTATATCAACATTTTGCTGTTGTTATTTGATACGGTACCTTAGCTGAGTGGTAGCGCGTCGAGTACACAACGTGTGATGGTACATGTTCGAACCCCAGAAAATTTTTTTAATTTCTGACAACCAGGTGGTTTAAAAAAAATCAACTTTAAGTTAGTTAAAAAGTAATGCAGAGTGAGACTATTGACTACCACCTAGGACTTCGCAATGTTAAAATAGTCAGTTGATTACATCGAAAAGCAATCCAAGTGTCAGTCAGTACTAGTTGCGAAATAGTTAGCTTAAAGTTAGTTTAAAGTTAACGTAATTTCCGACATGGTATGTATTTATGTACATATACCGAAACGGATTGTTTAATTTGATTTCTTCTTATTGTTTTCTCAGTACATTTTGTAAAAATGTTAGAAAAGTACGGAAGAACACATGGCTCGTTCATAAGCACTCGGCATGTTAAGATTCGCCGTCTGAGTTCGAGCGACATCAAATTTTAAACTTTTTTTTCTCAATATATAAATTCATGTTTTCGAAAAAGAAATTAATCAAGGCATAAAATATTGAGTTTTTAAAGAAAAATAGCAACTATGTACATACAAGGAAACACATCAATCAAATCTTACCATTTTGATTGTTCTAAACTAGATTTTTCTAAACTCCAATAATTTTAAAATTTTTATTTTTATTTTTAAGTAACTGTAAATAATAATTTACAATTAAATTTGGTGGTATTGTTTCTTAAATATTAAATATTATCATATGTAATTTGGTTTACAAAACGATACGAACTTTAGCCTAATCAAATAATTGATATAGAAATAATACTGTGTGACAAAAATTATTTAAATCGAAATATGTGCCTGGGACGTGTTTCTGTTTTTCTGTTAACAGAAAAACCTAAATTTCGTTTTCAGTAACCAAATTCATTGAATCAGTAAATATTTTGTAAGAAATTTGTAGATTCTGGTAACAATTTTGTAAAAATGTAACTGGAAGATCATAAAATTTAACTGATTTTTTTCAAGAGTCATATTTAAAAATATGGCACCAAGTTGGCACTGCCAGCTGGTACTATCTGCCACCACAGCTGATACTATCGGTTTACGTACAGAATTTTAAGCTTCAGATGCCCATTCAATATCAATAATAAATATGCTGGTGTTGTGTGTTTGACGATACAAAATATTAAATTTGTTCTCTACTGTAAATTCATTCATACATATATTACATCTAAAATAAAGTCGTGTTTTTCGTGTCAATTTTGCTCAACACGAAACGAACCGAACACGCACGAAATTAGATTTTTTTGTCACGAACACTTTGTGTTGAGTTCGTTGTATTCGTGTCACGGAACAAAAAAACACGACACGCGCACATCTCTAATTGGCGTACAAATTGTACATGCATACACTTGAAGTAGCAAACTATTAAAAACGCTTGTTGTTGTTGTGTTTAGAATTTATAGATTTTTTTTAAAGAAATGTTGATATATACATACATATATGTATGTATAGGTATATAAATATGTATACGTAAATATAAATTCGTTTGCTAATGTATGGTATGTATTATGTATGGATAGGTATGTATGTTAAAAAAATAAGCAAACCCTTGCTAAAGATCATGGATTTCTTATGAATATTTTAAAGTGGACAGACAAGATTGTTTGTTTGAGGGTGTTTGATTGAGTGTTTGCTGTTGCTGCGAGTATTTTCCTTCATTCATGTGGTTTTTGTTTTTTTTCCAATAACTAAGTAAAAAGTACTTTTGATTAATTAAGCTGGTGCACGCAAAGAAAAAATGTATATGGTTGTAGAATGGTTGAGAAAACAATATTATGTTCGCTGAAACAAATGTGTGGTCGTCGAAAACTAGTTATTGTTATTTTAAACATTTATTTCGTTACGATATACAGAGTAATGTTTGAATTTAATAATTACATTATCACATCCACAGAAAAATGTGATATGGTTAGAGTTTAACAATATAGTTTTGTTAAAAACGTATGACTACAACATAATTTGTATTATTATTTAAAAATAATATGATGTAAATAACAATATAATGTTATCCAAAACCAAACTAGGTATGTTAAGTTAAAAAAAAATTTCAGAAACATCTGTCAGTTCAGTATTTTGTTTGTAAGCTATCGGTAGTGCACGGGTGATGTTAAACAAATGAATAAATAAATAAAGTATAAACAAAAGGGTAGACCAATAAAAATATATAAACATTTGTGTATCTCTTTATACAGACATGTCTGTATGTCGTGTAAGTATATATACACATTTTATTTCAACAACATTAATTTATTTTTATTTCGAATTTAACGCACAGCTGTTTCTACAATAAATATATGATTAAAAATAAAATAGTATTATTATATTAAATAATACTGTGGTCGTATTTAACAATATTAATATAATATATGAACATGGTATGGTGAGTCTCAATTATATTTTAGTCACATCTAACAATAGTGTTGTCATATTTATAACACTAAGATTAGGTGTAACAAAGTTTATTGTTTTTGTAGATAATATTATTATTAACTCAGATAATAATATTATTAAAGTTTACAACAATATGATTTGACTGTAAACATATAATTCAATCATAGTATGTTGCTGTTTGATTATGTATACCTCAACCATATTTTTTCTTTGCGTGTGCGGATTGCAGGTGGGCAATCGGCAGGGATTGATCCCCTGGCTGAACTTACACACATAATTATGTTTGTATGTATGAAGGCACTGGGTAGGTAATGTATTGAAATAAATATCCAGCGAAAAAGGCATGCAAAAACGGAATTAAAACATTATTATCTCTGCATTATTTTTTCATTAAACGAGTTGTATCTCTTAAAAACAACAACGATGCATTAGTTCAGTGGTAGAGAGTACGCACAGACAATCTGAAAAGCATGGTTCGTGTCCTAACCGAGCCAGTATCTTTTTTTTATTTACGGAAAAACGTCATGGAATCTGCGAATTTGCATGGGTTCTAAGTAGGGTGATCGATTATTCGACTTTTTCCAGAAACCGGTTTTCGAATAGTTCGATTATTTGAAATTATGAAAAACCCGGTGTCGGTTTTTACAATTCAGGAAAAACCGGTCAACCGGTTTTTTAAATAAGAAAATTATTATACAAAAGTTTTGATTTTGAATTGCTTTATTAAAAAAAGGAGTTGACAGTTTATGTAAATACTATAAAACAATACAAAAATTAAAGGTAAAACATAAAAATGAACTTCATATACTTATGTATAGTACATACATATATGTATGTATATATATATAATATACATTTGAGGAACAAACTCTACATACAAACATCATTTTTAGGGTTTGTAGAAACTTGGGAATAAATTCAAAAAATTAGTTATGCCAATATTTAGGGTGCTAAAAAATGTGTTTATACAAAAAATAAATATAATAATAACACCTACAGTGGCAAAAATATTCAAAATACATAGGAAAAAATTCTAAATACAGGTATAAAATACATGAAAAAATACGTGCAAAATGTTTGATGTCGTCAACTTATTTGAAAGTCCTGTGATTTCCGGTACCAAGCCGTCAACAAATGACATCCAAATATGGTCTAATAGGTTTTTTTTTTTTAATGCATGTTTTTTATTTATTTATTGTATCTTCAAATATGAACTAACAATAAGTATTCAAATCTTAAATCTATAAAAAAATTATTAGGCCCGACCAATGTCGGACATAAGCTTAGTGATAGTTATTAATAATACATAAGTAGTGATAAGCAACAAAAAGAAAAAAGTGTTTTCAAGCAGCTTCATCATCTAGAGTGTTGAATATTAGAGCCCGTGTATCTCTCTTTTTTAAGCGGATGTGCCCAGTAAAGTTCAAAATATTACGAGCAAGCGGATTAGGATGTGACTCGAGTTTTGTTAGATATTTGCCTGCGTATTTTACAATTTCTTCAGTCACTAGTGCCATATTCAAATCGCGATGTATATTTGAATTTTTGATGTACCATGTAGCCGATGTTATCATGCGTAAAATTTTATTTTGCCTTTGTTGAATTTTCTCTACATTTGAAGCTGAAGCAGTGCCCCGTAGTTGAATTCCGTAACACCATATTGGCTTTGAAAGCGACTTGTATATTAAAAGTTTGCAGTCTAGGCTAAGTGTTGAATTTCTACCAATCAGCCAATGTACCTGAGTTAATTTAAGTTTCATTTGAGTTAACTTAGAGTCAATGTGATGTTTCCATGTAAGTCGTCGATCAAGGTGTATACCAAGATATTTCACATGTGAATGTTGAGGAACAACTTGATTGTTAATCCGAATGGGGGAGCAAGTATCTCTTCTTAGGGTGAACGTTATATGGACACACTTTTGTTCATTGACTTTAATTCTCCATAAGTTTAACCAAAGCTCCATCTGGCTAATGTGTTCCTGGAGTTTGCGGGATGCCTCATCAGGGTTTTCGTGCATACTAAGGCAGGCTGTATCGTCGGCAAATGTGGAAGTATGGATACTACTGCTCACAGGCATATCACAAGTATAAATCAAGTATAAAACTGGTCCCAGTATGCTCCCCTGTGGCACACCGGATGAAATAGTTTCAGGCCTACTCGTAAAGTCTCCTTCCACAACAGTGAAGTTACGGGAAATAATGTAACTTTCCAAAATATTTAAAATGTTTATTGGTAAGTAAGTCTTCAATTTTAAAATTAGGCCTTCATGCCACAATTTATCAAATGCCTGGGAAACGTCAATAAAGAGCGCAGAACAATACTTTTTTTCCTCAAAACTTCTTCTTATAAATTGAACCAATCTGTGAGTTTGTTCAATGGTGCTATGCTGACTTCTAAAACCAAATTGATGGTCTGGTATGCACCCACTACTAATTAGAATTGGGGACAATTTTGTTTTGAGCAGTTTTTCGAAAAGCTTTGACATAGTTGATAGTAGACTTATTGGCCTATATGACTCAGGCTTGGTTAGATCTTTGCCCGGCTTTGGAATCATTTTAACCTTGGCAAGCTTCCAGCTGTATGGATAATACTCCAGTCGTAAAATGGCATTAAATATGAATAATAGGATTCTCATTGCAATACGAGGCAAGTTCATAAGCATCTGGTTACTAATTCCATCAATACCAGGAGCTTTCTTCGGGTTAAGTTCGGCAATTAATTTTTGTAAATCACGCGTCTTAAACTTTATGTGTTGAGGGGGTAGAGCGACTACATTCGGCAAATCAGCAACACCAGTATATATGTTTGGCGTAAAAACGGATTTTAAGTGCTCAGCAAATATTTTACCTTTTTCAGTATCGCTTCTTGCCCAACTTCCGGTAGATGTGTGTAGAGGTGGCTTATACTCAATGGGTGTTTTAAGCTTTCTAGCAGCGCACCACAAAGAGTAATTAGACGCTGGTGTGACATCAAGACCTTCCAGATAATTTTTAAGAGATGCAGTTTTTTCAGACGCAAGCAACTCTTGGAGTCGTTTAGTGCACTCTTTAAATCTGATTTTATTTTGTGGTGATCTGTGCTGTTGCCATTCCCCTCTAGCTCTTCTTTTTTCATGTACGAGACGTTCAATGTCTGTAGAATAAATTTTATTAAACCCAGTCTGCGGATGGGAGATAATGGCATGTTCAGCAGCCTGTTTAATATTCTCGCTGAGATTGGCAATGTTAGATTCAATATCATCGGATGTTCTAAGCGTAATGTTTTCCGTACAATGACTACTGAGATATTTTTTGAACCCCAGCCAATTAAGACGATTGATCATCTCACATATGGGTCAGGTAAGTTACTTCTTAAGGGACTACAAATTGTAATGATCGTTGGAGAGTGATCGGACGAAAGATCAAGAGAAGCTTGAACTTGAATTAAATCACTAGAGATATTTTTTATGACGCCAAAATCTATAACATCCGGAATTTTTTGTATGTCAGTAGGCCAATAAGTGGGCTCCCCACTCGAAATGACATCCAAGCCCATTTTTGAAATAGTGTTGAACAATGCTCGACCTCTGGGGGTAATAAGACGCGAACCCCAGAACGTATGCTTAGCATTGTAGTCGCCAGCTGCTACAAAACAAGGTCCAAGAGATTTGTAGAAATCCTCATATTGATTCTCAGTTATTGAAAATCTGGGAGGGGAGTAAATTGATGATATAACAAAATTTGTACAAAAACTTTCAATGCCAATATTTGTTGCTTGTAGGTGTTCTTCACAAATGTTATCAAGAACATAGTGCTTGAGTCTTGACTTTATTAGAATTGCTGATCCACCGCAAACCCTTCCTCTAGGGTCCTTTGTGTCATATATAGTGTAGCCATAAATTTTAAAAAGACTTCTCGAAGTCAAATGAGTCTCAGATACTAACATTACATCAATATTTTTTTTCCGTGAGGAAGTGCTCAAGTTCATTTTTATGTTGGCGAATGCCGTTTGCGTTCCAGAAGCATATTGTTAACGTGTTCATGGCTTATTAATTAATGCTTGAAGCAGAGTATTCTGCATTCGCAGCATTTCTTGCATCATGCTAGTCATATTTGTTGTAAAATTGTTTATAGTTTGCACCAGATTTTCAATAGTAGCTTCAAGGCGATTAAAATTAAAGCTTGCGTCAGTATTTTTTTAATTATTTGGCGGGGAAACATTTTGTGTGGGAATTGAATTTGTCTTAGCAGCATCTGCATATGATACACGGGAAGTAACTGGTTGGCTCATTTGCGCAAAAGTGGCAGAGTAAGCGTTTGCTGATTGAGCTGGAGCTAATTTAGGTTTTTGCACCATAGCTTTCTTTACGAAAGAGTACACATGACAACCTCTGTAGTTAGCGGTGTGATTACCTCCACAATTACTGCATTTTTTATCACTTTGATCTTTTGGCTTATTGCAACTAGCAGTGCCGTGTAATTCGCCGCACATAACACAAACAGAGGGTAAATTGCAGTATGTTTTTGTATGGCCATATTCTTGGCAATTATGGCACTGTACAGGACCTGAACGCTTATGTGGCTCTTCAACTGTGATTTTTCGATACAAGAGGTATTTCAAATTATAAATTGGATGCGTCTCATTTTTTTTTAAATTTTATATCATTAGGCTCAAGTTCAACACGAAATAGGGGTTGGGGAATCTTCTCTCTGTTTATTATATTGGACACATTTTTTACCTTAAATCCCTGGAGGACGAGTGCATCTTTTATTTCTTCGGGAACAACATAAGAATCTATGCCCTTCAATACGATCTGCATGCCTTTAGCGCTCTTAAGCTGGTATGTGTAGAAGCTTATTTTATTTTTTTCAAGTTCAGCAACCATTTTGCGGAAATCTTTTTCGTCATAAATTTCGACTTTAGTTTTATCTATGTTTCCACGTTTTATTGGAACAATGTGAAATTTATTCTCACCAATGACCGAAATTAATTTTTTAATAAGGGCATTTGAATTTTTTTGTCTCAAATAGATTGGTGGCGGCTTGGATATTTTATTCGAGGATACCTCGGGTTTGTCGTTGTCATCTTGCAAAATTTCGAAGCGGTTTTGGCGATTAGTTGAGGCTGCGCTGTTATCCCTAGACATTTTTGGAGCAGATGAAATTTTTGAAGAATTCGGGCTTCGCCCACGCTTTACTACGGTTATATATCTGTCCATTCCGACTTGTACCTTGAGTTTCGAGCCGCTGTTATCTGTAGTGATAACTTTGTTAAGTGATGAACACGAGCCTCAAGGGGATGATATTACTGGCTTATATGAAGAAGTACTAGGCAACTGTAATGTTAATGCATCATTACTATTTGGCATTGGACAAAGCGAAGTTGATCGCTGACGAAAAATTGGCTTTGACGTTAAAAAAAGACTTTCATCAGATTTATTATTTATATTTTTTTCATTAAGAGTTTCAGAACTCACAGTAAAATAAGCATTTCTGCCGTTAGAACTCACTTCATTTTTTTTTTGTATTTGAGGCACTCATACAAAGACTTCCTCAAGGGATATTTGTTTGTGTTTTTTTTATGTTTGCGGTCTTTTTTTGTTTTTGTTATTTATTATTGTTAATTTGTTTAGAGATACACATATATATCAATTTCTTTATTTTTTTTTGTTTGCGGTTTTTTTTGTTTTTGTTATTTTTACTATGTAAAAATATCAGCAAAGCATAAAGCTTATTTATTAAAGACAGTATGTACCTATTACGAATAATATGTACTACGAATATTTTTTGTTTGTTTAATTTTTTGTAAGTAAGAAAAATTCCGCTAATCGACTGTTCGCTATGAAGGTACCACGAGAACTCTGGTCTAATACGTTGATATCATAATAATTTTTTAATTTTTTATTTTTTGTAGAAACATATTTATTAGCACCCTAAATATTGGTTGGCATAATTAATTTTTTTAATATTTTCCCAAGTTTCCTCAAACACCAAAAATGATGAGTGTATGTAGAGTTTATTTCTTAATTGTATATAAATATGATATGAAATATATCTAGCCCTATATAAAATATGAAGCAAAATGTCAACAAAACTAAAACTCACTTTTTGCAACTGGATTTTGGCATCCAAAAGGCCAATTAAATTCGCCTCTGCTATTACCTCATAAAATAATTTCGCTTACATTTAATGTTTCAGTAAATGTTGGCATGCTCGAAAAAAGCTTAGAGCTTTTACACTAAATAAATACTTAGGAAAATAAACAAAACACGTTGGTCTAAGTTTTAACATAGTAAAAACTAATTTTATTGCAAAATGTACAAATCGAAAAGTATTCGACTCAGCCGGTTTTTAAATTGTAAAAAAAACCGGACTATTCGACATTCGAAAAATCAACATTTTGAAAAAACCGACAACCGTATTGTGAAAAAACCGGGTTTTAAACCGGTTGAAAAACCGAGTCGATCACCCTAGTTCTAAGTTTTGTTAAATGTGAACCCATGCTCATCAGTGACACGCCCGCGTTAAAATCTTACGTTCTGCACCTAAATTGAACCAATTCATTTTCAGAAGAAACCATGCACTAACTATTGCTTTTGCATGTCTTTTTTGCTGGGTCCGAAAATAATTTAATTATTCGATTGCTAAATAAACTTATCTAAGGAGAAGGGTTGGTTAAAAAAAAAATTGGTAACTTTTATATCTAAAGCCATTTTGTGTTCCTGTATTTTATTGGTGCTTGTGCCAACTCATTGTAAATTAAAAACTTTAAAGTTTAAAATAAACTTGTTTTTTTAATAAACGAGCGATATGTATGACATTATATCTGTGGCAATAAGGAAAAAGTGTTTAAGTCGTATTTTACTGTTTTTCAGGAGAGCACGTTTAAGCGTTCAATTAGATTTCCAGATTTTTTTCTTTTACAGTTAAATTGGGAAATTCTTTGTTCAACTTTATCTTTTTAAGCAACCGTCGTTCTACACACTGTAAGTAATATGTACATTTAAGTTGAAATATACCAAAGTATAATCTGAATTAAGCTATTATTCCAAATTAGATTAGAAGTCTAAAAAAGATAAGTCGCACTATAACTTGCTGAAAAATTACACAAATTTATTGAGATTTTGACCAGGAGTACTTTCGAATATTCAGATTACGGAAGTACCATTAACTCAAAATTAGCTTATCTCGACTTAAGCACTTTTTACTTTTTGCCGCAGATATATTATCCTTACTACAAATGCCAACTATGTATGTATGTACTTAAGAGCGACTCACCTTGTATGGAGATGAAAAATGCGACCTTTTTACCCCTCTCAAATCAAAGATCGGTCTTTTTTATGATGACTCCCAAAATATTTGAGGGGTCCAGCGATGCCCGCTCGTGAGCTGGACCTTGTGTAAATAAGGTGTATTTTTGAGACAACATATTAAAAACCATACATACCAATAGCAATGTGTAATTCCATAAAAACTAAAATTTGTTAAGCATTTTCATAGCAGGTGCTATTTATTTGTATTAAAAAAAATTCCATTATTAGTGTTTTTTATGGGGATTGTTACAATTTAAGTTTAAAATTTTTAAACGCACTAATAATCCCAAGAACTCAATAATCAACATGTTCTAGTTTCAACTTTGTTATTTGTTATTGAGCTTCTCATTTGTTTAAATGAAAGTTTATAATATAATAACTCTAGTTGTTCTGAGAAGCTTTGGGTAAAGGTTCCCTGATGATCTGCATTAGCAACAGTGAAATGCGCATAGGATCCAGCTAAACCCCTCAATAATCAATTTCAATGTATTTTTAATAAAAAAATATTTTACTTAATAAGTAAAATATTAATTTGGGATTATTAGTGCGTTTAAAAATTTTAAAATTCCATTATGTTTTAAGGAGTATTTGATTTAAGTCATTATGCACTTATTTCTGTTAATCATTTCCGCAAAAGTTCACGCGAGAACTAACAACAGATATAATTTAATAAAGATTCAAATCAAATATGAGTAGTACAAACAATAGAATTTATTTGAATATATGTATCACCTGCTATGAATTCTTAAAAATCGTAGTTTTATGGAATTATACATTGCTGATGGCACAAATGATAAGGTTTAACGGAACGTTAAAAGCGGTTTGAACAAACCTTTTAGATGATAACTTTTTTAATATGTTGTGTCGGAACAAAATATAAAAATATGCAAAAAAAAAACTTCAAAAATATACCTTATTTACACAAGGTCCACCTCACGAGCGGGCATCGCTAGACCCCTCTAATATTTTTGGAGTCCTCATTAAAAAGACCGATCTTTGATTTGAGAGGGGTAACATAAACTTTTTTTCAAGTGAGTCGCTCTAATGTACATATTTTAAAAAGTTTATCAGAGGAGTAAATGAAATAAATGTTATAAATTAAAAAGTATTGTGCATATGCATGCATATTGCTGCTAATTGCCTCTATTTCAGTTTCAATTGATTTAATTCATACGGGCCTCTGTTCTGCAAATCACGACATGTGATTTCAAAAAATTAATGAAAGCTAAATCATTGGTTTTGTAAATTGCACGTTTTATAGCGTTGGAAGTTGGAAGAAAATATGTATTATAAATTACAAATAATATATAAATACAATAAAAACCTACTGACTCTTTTTTCTTCCTGTAGTTTGATATGCATGTATATCGACAGGTAAACCAAAACTTAAGGTGTCCAGACTTTATAACATCTACATTAGAAAGATAGATTTATTTGTGTAGCTCCCACAAAAAATTTTTGGGCTATGCTGTTATAATTACTAAAAAGGTTTTCAAGTTAAATTTTTTTTTTGGAATCTATCTTCCTGTATGTATTGAGTTAAGATCAAAATGATGTTCAAACAACTATCCAATTGCCCTCCAGCTTTCAATCATGTTCACAGGGTGCCCCTCTGTTTGAGTGGATTCAATGCTGGCTTTTCAGTTCATATTTCTGTACACAAGCTAATCCATGATACAATTATAACAGGTACATGCACCTGCCCAGCCTGTTAATGTATACAATACGAATAGTTGTCAAACTTTGTTTACAAGCTACAAAAATGTGAGTGTATGTGTTTGTGTAAAATGATTACAGTGTTGGCAATGAAATTGCACATTGCTGTGTTTCCAATTACATATTGAAGAAAATTACACTACACATGTTTTTTGTAGGTCGAAATCAGCTATTAGTAGTTTACTTTGATTTTAAATCACCATGATTTTCAGAACAGGCCCGATAAATTTGAAAGTATATATTTATAAAAGTTTGCTGCTGAGCACACACAGTCATGTTAACAAGGCAAGCATAAGTTAAGGGATCTTTTGTCCGCAAGATGCATTTGAAATGCAGTTTAGCGATGCGTATTGAAGTTTAGTTGGTAATGGATACGAAAGTATTTTCATAAAATTACGCATGTGCATGTATGTACTCATGTATATGTATGCATGCATGTATTTTCTCTACATTTTATGATTTGTGAAGGGTATATAAGATTCGGCACAGCCGAATATACCACTCTTACTTGTTTTTGTTCTACTTAAGACAAACTTTTTTGGTTCGTTACTATTAAGTATATTTTTTATTTTTTAATTTTTGCCACAGGCCCATGGCCATTAATTTTAGTTAATTTTAATTATTATTCGAACTCCATTTGTTTCTATATTTGTGATTTGAACGGGCTAAGGTTCGTATTGCTTTTTAAGCCAAATTACATGTGATAATTATTAATGAACACAATTACACCAAAGCCTGTTATAAATATTCTGACTAATAACACATAGTTGAACGGAACAGCCAGCCGTTTTCGAAGGCCACTAAACCTTCATCATCAGCGTCCTTTTGTGTTTGGTCCACTGTGTGTGGTGTCAGTAAATGTAGATTTCTGCTTTATATACTTAGCATTATTGCAAATGGAATGTGTGAATTGTTTTGATTCATCTTATTTCAATTTGCTGAAAGCTTTTTTGTAATGAAAGCTCAATTTTACCATCTCTATATTTACAACAGTCTTACCATTGTCGTTTGTTCTTTACTAATTATGCACATGTTAGTTAATTTGCTTATTTTTGTTATACTTAAAACAAACTTTTTTGGTTTGTTACTATTAAGTATATTTTTTATTTTTTAATTTTTGCCACAGGCTCAAGGCTATTAATTTTAGTTAATTTTAATTATTATTCGAACTCCATTTCTTTCTATATTTGTGATTTGAACGGGTTAAGGTTCGTATTGCTTTTTAGGCCGTAAGTAATCGTATTGCTTTTTAAGCCAAATCTACATCTACTGACACCACACACAGTGGAAAAAACACAAAAGAACGCTGATGATGAAGGTTTAGTGGCCTTCGAAAACGGCTGGCTGTCCCGTTCAACTATGTGTTGTTATTCAGAATATTTACAACAGACTGGTGTTATTTGTTCATTAATAATTATCACATGTAATTTGGCTTAAAAAGCAATACGAACCTTAGCCCGTTCAAATCACAAATATAGAAAGAAATGGAGTTCGAATAATAATTAAAGCTAACTCAAATTTTGAAACACATTTTCAGTACTTTCAAGCTTTAAGCATAGTTTTTAGCAACACCAACTTTCCTTCTTAACCGACTTCAAAAAAATGAAGAGGTTATTCGTCTCTATTTTTATTGGCGGTCTTGTTTCATAACTCGGTACACTTTAAAACGATTCGAAAAGTTCTTGTATTTTGTCTGAGAGGGTAATTCTTCCGCTCACAATGTGTTTATTTAATTTAATGTTCTACTTGTGTGATTGATGAGAAACCTTTGGTTCTTGTAATTACACAATTTGAAACTTGAAAAAAAGGGGCGGGATAGCGCCCATTAAAATTTATTGTAATATTTCACGCGTTTGTACTTTACCGATTTTTACAAAACTTACCACACACCTTGAGCTCTAAAAAAGACACAATCCTACATTTAAAAAATGGGTGGAGTCGCTCCCATTAAAATTTAATATTTTATTTTAAGTGGTTCTACTCCACCGATTTTTACAAGACTTAAAACGCACCCTGTGCTCTGAAAAACACGCAATTTTGCATTTAAAAAATGGGTGGAGGCATGCCCACTAAAATTTATTTTTATATTTCTCGAACTCTATATATCTATATATCTTTGCATTGAAGTCGGTTTTTACAGAGTTATTTAAATTACTTTTTTTCTTTTTATCAACAAATAAAATCAGCAATTTTTATTCGTATTTAAATGGATGACCCAAAGTTGCATTTGTAGTAATACCAGCCGCGGAGTGTTGCACTGACAAATTCTACATAATTTGCAGCAAATTAAGTCGTTTGAGATAATTTGCTCAAATGAATAATGTAGGGGAAATCAATTCGTAAATTACTTAATTAGGGCAAGTCAAATATTTTGACCTAAGTCACGAATGTATATGAAAACTTACTATTATACATGATTTACCATACATTTTGCATATAGCCAAATCACCTTAAAGTAGTTGATTTATAAAATAATTGAAATTTATTTGCTGGTAGTTTAGCATGTCTATATACGTATTTCATTGGCGCTTGAACCAAATCATCAGTAGACTTTAACCACAAATTTTAAACAGTCACAAACATCTTACTTTATGCATCGACTTTCAAAAACTATATGAGAATTCATAAAATAATAATACTTTTGAAAATCACAAAAGAAAAAATAAGCTTAGTAGGCTTTGAAACTGATACAAAACCCAGCAAATAATTTATATCCAGGTGAACTCATTTGGATAAAAATTATTTGCTGGGTTTTGTATCAGTTTCAAAGCCTACTAAGCTTATTTTTGCTTTTGTGGTTTTCAAAAGTATTATTATTTTATGAATTCTCATATAGTTTTTGAAAGTCTATGCATAAAGTAAGAGGTTTGTGACTGTTTAAAATTTGTGGTTAAAGTCTACTGATGATTTGGTTCAAGCGCCAATTAAATACGTATATAGACATGCTAAACTACCAGCAAATAAATTTCAATTATTTTGTGTACACTTCTGGCAATATGTCAAACAATAAATTTTCCTTGTAGTTGATTTAATTTGAATTATGTAAATAATACTATTTTTCGAACTGAATTTATCTATGCAACACTGCGTTGCTTTTTTCTACTTTTTTTTTTCTTTAAAGAGAAATAACACTCAGGCCAGTGTTGCAATATGTGGCACAATTGAGCCATTTGTGGCACTTTTGGATGTTTGATGGCCCTCTGGTACTCTCTAGGATGTTTAGGCCCTTTCAACTCGAAATTCAACTAATTCCTTCAAACCTCTGAGTACGGGTCTTAATTTTCTCCATTTTAAAAACTATTTTTATTCTAGGAGATTTTTATTTAAACTGGTTTCCGAAACCTGCGCCAGATTATGTTTTAATTTGTGAAGCCAATAGTATTGTACCACTTGCTTTAAATTTTTACAAAGGAAACATAACAAATAAATAATGAATTAAGGGTAAAATTTCAAGTTCCACAAATTAAAAAGCTCAAAGATTTAAGTAGAAGTAAATTTTGGAAAAAGATTTCTAAACCTTTGCATACAAATTTATACAGAATTTTTCATGGAACTCTTTCTAAGACTTAAAAAAATATATATTTTTTTAATTTGAATTTTTGTCGCTAGTTTTTGTTTTCGCTCTAAACAAAATAAATCACATGTATTATATTACAAATACATACTTTTGTTCTTATTTAAATAAAAGAATTGTAGTCAAATACATAGAAAATTCTTTTTTTGCCCTATCAAAGGTATTTTAGACCTTTTAAATTGATCATTTGGCCCTAAGCCAAAAAATTCAAAATGCATCACTGACTCAGGCAATGAACGCCAACTTCTATTACAAGGTGTTACCTTCTTTCGGAAAGGGATAGTGGTATAGAAGACAGGAGGTGAAGGAAGATACATTTATTGATTTACAACTCTGCTTTTGCATGTTTTTTAATAATGCAGTGTTGCAGTGCCTCTGGTGTTAAATGAGGCGTATTAAAATATTTTGAAGCTCTGTTTAGTAGCCATTTTATGTGTTATTTGACTTCGCCGATGATTCTCCTACACAGCGAAGGAGGCTGCTCTGATGTTCCAATAGGATTAGTATCTTACAAAGATACTTTAAAGTTGTGTGTATGAGTGTAATATCATTTTCCTGTAGCAAATTAAATAATCGGTTGATAAAAAACACTACCTATAAATTAATTAATTTGCATAGAACCACAGGTAAGAAATAAATAAAAGCAAAACAATTAAATGAAAAAAAAAATAAATAAAAAAAAAATAGCAGCATGCCATGAAGTCAAATGTCAAATGATTGTGTTGGAAAAATGCTAAATAATTTCAATACCAATATGTGTAATATTTTCTATGTGCAGTACAAACTTTCGTATGAATTTATGTACATATTTATGTATTTTTATTTTAAACTAGATATACCAAACGGACGACACACTCGTCCGTATTCTAGAATCAAAATGTAAATAATTTAAGATTCAAAGAAAATGTATCTAAACGTCATAAAAAAATTCATTAAAACACAGCCACACACAAACTTCCATACATATGCAAGCATAATTAAATAATACATGAAATTAAAAAAACATAAACAAAACAAAAAAATGCTAAGTATATAAAGCAGAAATCTACATCAACTGACACCACACACAGTGGACCAAACACAAAAGAACGCTGATGATGAAGGTTTAGTGGCCTTCGAAAACGGCTGGCTGTTCCATTCAACTATGTGTTGTTAGTCAGAATATTTACAACAGACTTTGGTGTTATTTGTTCATTAATAATTATCACATGTAATTTGGCTTAAAAAGCGATACGAACTTTAGCCCGTTCAAATCACAAATATAAACAAAATCCCTTCAACCAAGCTAATTCACTTTATTCAATTCTCTTCCTTTAAGTATTATCAGCCATCCCTAAACAAAAGCTGCAAGCGTTTTTTAGCTGTCAAAAGTTCTCATGTTCATACATTTTGTATGGAGCATACCGAAATAACGCGGCGGCAACGCAGCGGCAACGCTTTGCTATTGGAAAATCCGATTTTGACATCGCGTTTCACAATGAAGTTGGTTGCAAAAGAAAACAGTTGCCTTCTGTTTGCCATCATCAGTGTTACCATATGTGAAGATTTATCTTATATTCGAAGTTTTTCAGGATGTTAAAAATACCAAAAAATATCTTTGTTAAAAATAAGATTTTTAAGAATATGATATTTAATACTTTTAATATATCATTTAATGTCCTTTTGACTAAAGTATTAACATATTTTCTTCTTTCCTTCATTAAAAGTATGAATTATGTGCATACATATATTTATCTTATACATGCCCGGCCAAAAATTACACATTACCATTAGAACTACTTGCCATATAATGACTTACTTTTCTGATTGCCAATTTTCATTACTCGCTTACAAATCACATTACCTAAAATTTAAAAACATGACGTGCAAGTTGCTAAATGAAGAGAATGAATTTTTTAGACGAAATAGATTACGTGAAATGTTGACAAATAAAAAAAATGTAAGTACTTCTCAAGAATCGATTATTTTAGTGTCACGCCTTGTTAAAATCATTAAGTTGGTAATCCAGTAAGGAACAGCTTCCACCAAAAATGCTTACTTCCAAACTCGATTACCTTTTTTGAAATTTTTTGCTGGGTGTTCTATTCCGAAAATATTTTGTGTTATTTACCTTTACGTTTGTTCCCTACAAGAAATGAATGACTGAAACTAACACAAACAGAATTTTTTCACTATCACATTTTCAGCAATTTTACACTGAATTCAATAGTGACAGTCAATTGACTCGTTATTTAATTATAGTTGCTCCACTCTAGCATATATGTATGTATGTATGTTAGAGTAGGACATCTAATATAAATATGCCAAAACTTTTAAAAATCGAGTTTTATTACAAAAAATACAAATCATTCTGTCTGTGAAAATTAAAATTTATAAGTGTTAAAAAAGATAAGTAAAAATAATAGTGAATAAAAGAAATTTACAAAATTTAATTTAATATGTAGATATTTCTTTTCAAAGTTGTAGATATTTGTAAAAAGCAAGATGCGTTGGCGGTGAAAAGGTGTGAAGAGGGCTGGATTCCGCCTAGGTTATTCTGATTTTGCTTATTTCTATCTAATTTTAAATATTTTATTTACTTGCATATTTTGAATTGACTATTTAAAATAAAAACAAATAATATAATAAAAATTATATTTTTTGCCAGTATATCAATCATGTATGATAGCTCAATTGTGGGGGATATATTAGTCAATTATGATTAGTCAAACTTAATTAATATTTACTAGATATACCAAACGGACGACACACTCGTCCGTATTCTAGAATCAAAATGTAAATAATTTAAGATTTAAAGAAAATGTATCTAAACTTCATAAAAAATTCATTAAAACACAGCCACACACAAACTTACATACATATGCGAGCATAATTAAATAATACATGAAATTAAAAAAAAACATAAACAAAATCCCTTCAACCAACCTAATTCAATTTATTCAACTCTCTTACTTTAAGTATGTATTATGGCTTTGATACAACAACAAATAAGAGAAAAACAATTGTAAGGTCAAGAGAAATACTACAAACACACACACACACACACTCATGTTTTGTTCCTTTTTTTACTTGTAAGCTAATAAATGCGTGTGTAATATGTGTGCATGTAGTAGTAGCAACTTTAAACGCCTATAGCTCCCAAAATACTAAATCGATTTCAATAAAATATAGATTCTGCACATCTGTATAAAAAATCCTTTAAAACCATATAAATCCTTTTAAAATCTGTGCAGTGGCACCAGCGTAAAAGGGATTACAAAAAACATGTTTGCCTATTAATTATATAGATGCTATCATTGATTAGTAAAAAGCACTCGTGAGCAGTTCGACTAAATGTTATATTCATTAGTTATAGAGAGATGCAACATCACACGTACCCAAGAGTTTCCATCACATTTTTCATTTTCCCCTTAATAATGTGATAGCAACTTTGTTCTGCGCAATGATGAATATATCCTGCATGACTTCCGATCAATTGACTGATACTATTCATGTAGAGTTAGTTCATTTGAAACAAAATAAATTTTTTTTTGAATTCGAATTCAGTAAAATCAATGCATATTAATATATTTTGAGTAAAATCACTAAAAAAAAAGATTTTTAATATTTGTCCGACTTGAAGGTTTTTGAGAAGAAAATATGGCAACGCTGACCATCATCCTTAACACAAGCAAGTTTTTCAAATCTTATAAATAACTAAATTTTTCAAACTTTAATTATTTTATTTTACTTGAAGTAACAAAATTTATGTAACAAAATTTTAATAACAAAATCACAAACAACAATGTCGTCCGTGCAGCAGTTAAAATAATCAGGGTTGTTTTATTTATTTGTTTGATAACCCTCTTTTTGACATAACGCTGACGCTTTTGTTTAGGTATGGCATTTCAGCGTTATTGCTCGGCAGAAAAAAACGTTCCGCTTTCCGTCCTTGTTTAGGGATGGCTGTATGCAGCGTTGTCAACTTTTAAATTTCAAAAAGCACTGAAACCAGGAAAAAAACGCGTAATTTAAGTAAGAAAGCCTAAATTAAATTTTTTTTGTTTTATAAAAACAATATATACAAATTTGAAGCATCCGATACACATTTTGATTCTATGAGAATCAGTGAATTCTAAAGTCAACCTTTTTAAGTTATTATACAAAATTTTATTTTTTTCGTCAACGAAGAAACAAATCACCTGAAATTAGTCAAATTAGCAGCAATTAGCAAGTCCTTTTGACTTGCTGATTAGATTTTGAACTCGATGGGAGTAGTAGTTAATTTTTTTTTAAAGTCAAGAGTTTCAAAATTTGAATTTTTTTTAAACAAGGCTGTGGAAACATTGTTTAACAGCAAACGCAATATTAATAACAAAGTTACAAAATTAAAAAAAGTAATTTGCAAGTTAACCAAGTTATATAAACTTAAATTATATGTACTATTATTTTAGAAAAAAGGAACGAAGTAGGTTATAAATACGTAACCTAAAACGGCAGCTCTATTAGCAACACAATTTTCTCGTTTCAGACCGCTTTTATATAAAGCCAAGTGTAAAGACAATTTTTTACGTATTTGAGACTTAAATAAAGTAATAAAGGTAAAAACGTGATCAACTTCTGCGCTTAAACATTCAAGTTTGATGGGAATTCAATTTCGATAATGCCCCAAACGAGTTTATATCAAATGAATCGTTACAAGACTTTATTTCTATCTAAAACTCGATAGCGAACTCAAAGTTTCTCCATTGCATTAAGTGAATTATTCTCTATTTACAGTATATACTAGAAAATATTTCGCTATTAGACTATAATTGCATTATGTCTTCTTTGTCGTGTGGCAAAACACTGTTTCCATTAATTATGCTTAAAATGTGAAAGTTTGAGAATGAAATGCACGTATTTCTTCAACCAAGTTTTGTACAATCTTTTTAGAATTTTTTGAAATGTTCCATTAAACTTCAGTGCTTATGTTTTTTAAATGTTAGACTTCTTCAAAAAAAAATATATATATAATATAACGAAAATTCATTTTGAATTTTGGGTTTAGTGCCACCGCCAAGAAATAAAAAGCACCAAAAACTAGTTTAAAAAAGCACCGAGCACTAACTTCAAAATTTTTCGCATCGAAAATTCCAAAAAACACTAAAAACGGTGCGAAAAGCACCGAGTTGACAACGCTGGCTGTATGGCTTTCATACAACAACAAATAAGAGAAAAAAAATTGTTAGATCAAGAGAAACACTACAAACACACACACACACTCATGTTTTGTTTCTTTTTTACTTGTAAGCTAATAAATGCGTGTGTAATATGTGTGCATGGAGTAGTAGCAAGTTTAAACGCTTATAGCTCCCAAAATACTAAACCGATTTCAATAAAATATAGATTCTGCACATCTGTATAAAAAATCCTTTAAAACCATATAAATCTTTTTAAAATCGGTGCGGTGGTACCAGCGTAAAAGGGATTACAAAAAACATGTTCGCCTATTAATTATATAGATATGAAAATACTAACAGTCTAATTCATAAAAAATATTTTAGGTTTATTACAGGTTTATTTGACAAATATATCAAATAAGCGCTTAATAAACCTGAAATATTTTTTATAAATAAGGCAGTAATTATTTCTATATATTTATATATATTTTTTTATTTATTCAAAAAATGTACTTAATTACCTCAGATCATTATATTTAATTATAATATATAAGTAAATTTATTAATAAAAATTGCGATTTGCAGCCTGATATGGCTCCGCAGCAAAAGTAGAAATTGTTATTATCAGGAAAAAAATTATTAGAAACATGATCCCAAACTCAATAGCAATCCAATACTAAGACAAACAGTGTAACATCAGAAAATCCTTAAGAAAAATGACTCTTAAATCAACCAGAGTAGATTATGTACTATTACCAGAAATCGATGAAGAACAAGGAGAGTTAGCAGCCAATCACATCACACAATCCCATAAATAGAACATTTTACAGTCAATCAATGCGGACGAGCTAGATATGCCATACGTTTAAGCCGAAAAACGTTATTTGTATGAGAAAAAATACGAAGTTCAAGAAGTAAACAGTTTCAGCCGCTAGCAAGTCTTACCACAAAAGATCTCTCGAAAGTTAATCTAAAGATTCTGATGATAAAAACTTGGGGATTTCGCGCAGATCTCAAAAATACAAATCTTTCACATAGTAAAGAAGGAAACCCATTCTTCGTAACCCTATGGAATAAAATCAAATTTCGATATTTAATAAAATTATCAAAGGAACAACCAAGAAAGTTATAAACATATGATGATACATGATCAGAACGCCGAACATTATAAACAAACTTGACACACATATTCACTATACACGTCTAATATGAATGGGTAAATAATTATTTGTAGAGTATATCCTACGTAGCGCACCCCAGACTTTAGCAGACACTAGGTGTATCTGACAGGAAAACGAAAGAGAATTATCAATCATAACACTCACACATTTATGCCGAGACACACACTCAATTAAATTATTACCAAGATAGAGGTTGAGACTAGTGAAGAAGGTATGTTCAAAAGGACCAAACCAAATATCCTTTGTTTTTGCTGGATTTAAAAGAAGCGAGTAATCATATTTCTATTGTAAAACTCAGCTTAAACAGTCATTCACACTCTGCTAAAAAGATACACTCAATGTTACAGCCCCATTAAACAATAAAAAAAAGCAATCTGAGTTCGATCACAGAGGAGATGTGTAAACATCTAGTAATGAAAAAATTTTTTTAAGTTGGAAGTACTTATGCTTTTAGTATATTTTTTTAAATTAATTAATTAAAAGTATCAAAACTTTCAATATTGTAAATACAAAGGAATTTGTTTTTTTTGTTTTATTAAACTTTATAAAATCGTAGGGCAGTATTCATAATAAAATTGTAGCAAGTGGCAAAGCTTTTTTCATTCAAATTTTGAAACATTTAGCCACTTGTATCACTCTATAAAAAACACCCTTTATAATGCATAGTCCCAATTCACACTATGTAAGTCTTATTGCTAAGCTGATTAGTTTATTAGGAGAGAGAGACGAGGGGAATAGAAACACTTCTTTTCCCCCCGTCTCTCTCTCTCTCTCTATCACTCTCTCCTAATAAACTAATCAGCTTAGCAATAAGACTTGCATAGTGTAAATAGGGACATAGCATATTTCTGGGCGAGGTATTGTGGCAAACAAGAACTTGGTCAAAATTTATATCTCACTACGTTTAATGGCCGAAATTTTGGATAAGAACTTGGCCATTTTTCACATTTATGTTTTTGTGAGAATCTGATTACTTTTTGAAAAGATTTCTACAATAACACTTTTTAAACTTAAAATTTCTAGTGTATGCATGAAATACTGAAGTATATTTATTTGACATAATGCCTTTATTTAATTTAAAAAATTGGCTTGTTTTTATGGTTAAGCAATTGTCTATATGCATTTCGTTCCCGCTTGTGGGTTGAAGTCTACTGACGGGTTCCGCAAGCAGGAACGAAATGCATATAGACAATTGCTTAACCATAAAAACGAGCCAATTTTTTAAATTTCTAGTGTATTTTATTTCTATTCATGATCACTGTGCCAGTTGAAAATGGCTGAGTTACATAAAATAATGGGTAAGAGTGTGATGGGTGTTGAATTTCTGATCTTAAAAATGCACTATTGTGTCATTACAACGGGTCGCGAGTGTATATGCGATTTGGTAAGAGTCGACTGGAAGAAACATGTAAAATACAGTACAAATTTTACTGGGCATGACCCCGCCTATTTTCTCAATATATTTACATATTAAAGTGTGTTTACCCGAAGTACATAAATCAAAAGGATATGCCCAATGTGTATGCAAAGTTTCAATAGGGTAGCTGGTGCTTTTAATTTATGGATTTTCCGATTGAGTAAATCAATTACTATTTGTGTACAAAATGTCAGCTCTCTATAGCATAATATTACGTACAATTTTTATGGGCTTGGCCCCCGCGGACTTTTATATCTGCTAGTGCTTATGGTTCATGCAAAGTTTGGTATTAAAAAGTTAATAAGAAATACCTGAGTATTAAATTAAAAACTGCTAAGCCGAAGTACCTGAACGAAAAAGCTAAGATTTATGGGGGAGTGCAATGTGTATGAAAAGTTTTAATAAAATGTATGTTAAAGTGTTTGTTTCCGCTCTCTGATAGCAACTTCTGGGGTTTCAGAATTTTCTTAGTGATCTCTTATCTAGATTTATTTGTATATCAAATTTAAGCTAGCTAGTGCGAATTGGAGTTTTAACGTCGTGGCATCGCTTACTGGGTAAAATTTTTGGTTTTAAGATTTTCCCACTGGCTTACGCAGCTACACTTACTAGTGTATAAAATGTCAGCTCTCTAGTGCGAATTATATTTTAGATCAGTAACCCGCAAGCCATAGCACAATTGTGCGGATGAAAATCACACATATGCTTATGCTCTTTCATTTAGTCGTCAATGAGCAAGCGACGAATCAAGTTGTGCACGCAGTTATTAATTTTTTTCCTGGTTTTTTGTTTAGTTTCTTTGAGCACACGGAACGAAATTAAAGTTCAAATTTAATAAATTTCTACAGACAAAAAATTGATAATATAAATATAGAAGCTGGGAAATATTCCGTGATTAAAAATGCTTTAGGCAATCTGCAATGCATTTTATGTTATGGAATATTTAAAAATAATAGGAAAAATAGTTGAAAAATGCATTTTAATAGTATCAACAGAGCTGTGAATAAATTTAATTTTGAATTTATACACTAAATTGTTGAATGATTATTAAATTTTTACTTTTTATTTAAGTTTTTAGTAAATTGCTTATTAAGAAAAAAAAATTCAAACAACTAATAACCACATCATGTATTTTATATTACAAAACTTTTCTTCAAGTGCAAGTTTATTTTACTCTCATTTTTCTCACCAATACGAACATATTTTATTTTGCGGGACACTGCTTTAGATGTTATCAGCATTACCTCTCCCACTATTCCTAACTCAAAATTTTGTTGTGAGCAGCGCTTATAATTCATGCTAATTTTCTTCTAAAATATGCTAGACCGATGTAGATTAAACACAAGGCTAACATTTTATGGGAGTGATCATGCCCAATTTTTAAGGTGATAGTGTAAAGTATTGTGTACGTGCAACGGGTATGCAAAATTTAACTAAATTGGCTTGAATTAAAAGCTGTATATTAAGTTTTTGGTATAAAATAATATTAGCGTTGCCCCGCCCATTCTGGTATTTTTTGGATTTTCAGATTTTTCTAGTTGGTTTCTCACTTAGACCTACTTGTATATCAAATTTCAGCTCCTTAGCACAACTTTTAATTTTTATGGGCGCAGCCCCGCCCCTCTAACTAAAATTTCTGGGTTTTCAGATTTTTCTAGTTGGTTTCTCATCTAGACCTACTTGTATATCAAATTTCAGCTCCCTAGCGCAACTTAAATTTTAGTTTTTATGGGCGTAACACTGCCTGCCCACTTTTCCAAACTCAAAATTTTTTTCGGCCAGTGCTTAGTATTCTTGTCAAGTTTCGTTGCAAACGGATCATAATAACCACATAAATAGTATATCTAAATATACTGAGCCGCAGGTCATTAAAATGAGGTTTAAACTTTATAGGCGTGTCAACGCCCACTTTTTAAAAACAAATTTATAGCCTTCCATTAGCTTTTTTAATTCTGACTTTTATGGGCGTAGCCCCGCCCTCCTGGTTAAAATTTTCGGGTTTTCAGATTTTTCGGGTTCACTGCTCACCTATATCTTTTCGTGTACCAAATTTTAGCTTTCTAGTTATATTGGAAGTGCTTCATCAATTTGATGAGTGGGTCAGTGGTCAGTGAGTATGTCTTAAAATATGCACTTTTTGCACCTCTATATCTCCGGAAGCTTTCCTTGTAAAACTTTCAAACTTCACATATGAGGTTATATGAATTTATTTTAATTACGGTTTAAATATCGTAATTTTGCGATTGCGGGGAACAAAGTTATGAGGGGTAAAAACAGCTCGACTGACTTCGTGTAAATATACACACTGCGTGCATTGGTCAGAACTTGGCCTGGCGCACTCCCTAGATTTCTTTTATTAAGGCGTGGTTTAGTTCTGTTAATTAAACAAAAAAGTGCATTTCTAACAATATACTAACATACATATGTATGTATGCATATGTATGCATTTTTAGTCATTAAGGCATGTTAGGATTTTTAAAAGCAATCGTATTTTCATATTTTCTTAATCACTCTTTTCTAATCAATCTCGTCTTGGTATTATTTCAAGTAAGGATTCGGAATTAAATCAATTTTTAAATACTTAAATGAAGCGCATTTTGAGATTGATTCAATATTAAGTAGTTTTTCTGGAATCAATCACTTTTCTTGAATTATTTCAAGTATGGATTCGTGATTAAATAAGGCTAAAATTAAGTATTTAGCACTTAAATAATCCGTACTAAAATCAAGCCTTCAGTACTTGATTTGAGTAAATCCGTACTTACCGTACTTATGACACAGCTTTGGATTGACTTAAGTACGGATGGATTGAATTTTATTTTGAGTGTAAGAGGTAAGAAATGGTAATGGCCACTTCTTAACAATGGACTAGACGCATCTCTTGTAAGTGCTTGGAAACTGTATTGCGTATTGAAAAAAAAGAAAAAAACAGCTTCTATTTCACGACTGGAATTTAGAATATTTGTGATTAAATGCTTGTTGCAAACAGAAAATATTAAGAGGCAAAATAATCAATGTTTCATCGTCACTACCACCTCTTGGAACTGATCTAGTTTATTATAAAATTATTCGCCAATATAGAAGACTTCGCTATAGAAAATTAATTAGTCAAGCAATTTATAAATGTGGAAAATGCAGGTTATCAGTGGACACCAAGCTCTTCGATGCTTTCCATATTATTATTCATGTTAATTATTTTTATTTTAAGAACTTTTATTATATATAATTTATTTAATTTATATATATATATATATATATATATATATATATATATATATATATATATATATATATATATATATATATATATATATTGTTAAGGTCTAGCGTTGCGTTTTCGCAACGTGGATTAACTCGGTATCATATTGAGGCTCAAACTAGCATGTTCAAAAAGCTTTCACTTAAGTAGCTTATCGGGAATGATGCTTGGGCCTTAATGGGTTAAGTAGCCATGTTTATTTAAGATTTTGGTCAAATTATCGATAATATAATTTTAAAATGAATTCACAATAGCATCTTCTTCAGATGAGACCTATTACTTACATACACACTTATGTAACTGTAAAAAGATACATATGTAATTATAAATCGATAACATACACGTTTCGTAAAATTCAGTAAAATCAAAAATTAAATTACAAAGTAATTCATTTAAATAATTCAATTAACTTCACGAAATATTTTATAGAATACTGTAGCCTCCATTACTGCTCTCACAAGCATCGTTCTTATTACAAAAATTAATAATTTTCCATACTGTTTTTGGAAGTATATTTTCTTGTGGAATTACATTAAAGAACAACAACATAAACAACAATGACGTAATGAGCTTGCAATGAGAAATTGATTACATTAAAACTTAAGCAGTGCAATACAGTGTCAAGACGAATCGACAAATAACAGAAGTGACTGATACAACGATGAGGTAAGACGTTGATAAAGATCAAGATTTGCAACGACGAGTAGCAATGGAGCCAACAACTTAACACCGACAACAGCAATAAAAGGATGACGACATTGTCGATGAAAACAATGGCATGAATGAAAATTACATGAAAAGGATTAAATGGATTAAAATCAAGTATCTTCTGGCAAACAACTAGCAGAAAGCGTATGAGAAGGATTCGAAGGATAATGAAGGAGACGATGTATGAGATGAGAGTTATAAATTAGCTGCCAGATTAAATCACGCAATAAAAATATTTATTATTAAATTTCTATGTTTTTATCTTTCAGAATTTTTGGATTTTACTGTTATTTGCTTATGAAAGCAAAGCAGCAGGGAACATTTCTTGCTGTTTCTTTGAAAAACTAAAGTAGTAACGTCAACAGGAAACAAAAAAATATGTGTACATATCGTTACATTAATACAGAAAGGCCCTAAACTCATTATTTTTTTGAAATCGAGATTTTTCCATTTTTCGATACATAAGATGTTCTTCTTTTGAAACATAAAAAATTAGATTTTTGAAAAATATTGAGTTAGGGCCTTTTTATATTGAGGTAACGATATCTATGTATGTATATGAAAATAAAATTAATTTATTGCTAAAGTTTGTTCAAGTAATTTCATGCTGACAAGTAAATATTGCCTGGAGTAAGTGCAAGTCTTCAGTCACACATGCATGTTTGTGTAGTTTTCTATTCTGCTTTACATATATTTTCTTGGAGATTTTTTTGGCTCGGAAAATAATGTTGTCATACGTAGATACGTTGGCCATCTTTTATGAGTCATCATTATTTTGTAGTATTTTCTAACTGAAACTATTTGTTAGTTTATCATAATAAAAATTTATAAAAAATTAAAAACATAATTTTAATTTGAAAATTATTTGCTGGTGGTTCAGCGTTGTCTATATATTTCATTGTTGCTGTAACAAATCATCAGTAGACTTCAACCACATATTTTGAATAGTCACAAACCTCTTATCTTATGCACAGACTTTCAAGAACTATTTGAGAATTTTTGAAAATCACAAAAGAAAAATAAGCGTAGTAGGCTCAGAAACTAATACAAAAAAAGATAAGAGGCTTGTGACTATTCAAAATGTGTGGTTGAAGTCTACTGATGATTTGTTACAGCAACAATGAAATATATAGACAACGCTGAACCACCAGCAAATAAATTTCAAATTAAAATAAACTTCTGACAATATGTCGAATAATAAATTTCTTAAATAATAAATTTCTTAGAAAACATAATTTTAATATTTTATTTATATTTAGCGTGTGTCGAAATGAGTACGAATTAAAATAAATTATTTGTTGGTGGTTTGGCAAAAGGTACATTTATTTCCAGATAATCCAGGTGTATATTTCAGAGAAGTGTATGAGTTGATTCACTTTCGCTGTTCACTCACTTTTACAATGATTTTGTTTTGTTTCTTAACATCAATTTGTAAATGATATTGCCTGCAGAGTTATCTCCCTAACAACTGACTGTCATTAGATCACTCTCTCATTTTAACAAAACATGGCGTATTAATTAATAGTTTTTCTCGTATTAAAACAATTTATAAAATAATATGGGCTAGCTATTTTATTTTATAATATTACAATTTTTTTTTAATTTTTTTATGGAAACTGTTTTAAAAACGCTTTATAAAGTCCTAGCTTACACTGTGCAACTCTTATTGCTAAGCTGATTACTTTGTCAGGAGAGCGAAACGAGGGGAATAGAAACATTTCTGCTTCCCTCATCTCTCTCTCAATCAAACTAATCAGCTCAGCAATAAGACTTGCATAGTGTAAGCTAGGACAAAGCAGATTTTTATACAAAATTTTTATTATCAACCCGCAATAATTTTAATAAATAAAGCCTTTACATTTTTTATAACTACTTTCTGTAAGTAATATCCTCAAAAAAACACAAATGTGAAAAAAGGCCAAGTTCCTATCCCAAATTTCGGCCATTAAAAGTTCTTGTTTGCCACAATTCCTCACACTAAAATATGCTATAATTTATATAAATTTGTAAACGTAAGTGTGCCATATAATTTCTATATAATCTGTTACTTGACAAGATTTTTACCGGATAAAGAAATGAACAAATATACATTATGCTCTCCTTTTTTAGAAAGGTAATAACACTTTTTAAAATTAAAATTTCTAGTGTGTTGTATTTCTATTCATGATCACTGTGCCAGTTGAAAATGGCATAGTTACATCAAATAATGGATTAGATTAATTTTTTTTTTCAAATTTCACCTCTCTAGTGCGAATCGGAGTTTTAACGAAGTGGGCCCGCATACCGGATAAAACTTCTTGGTTTTAAAATTTTCTCATTGGCTTACTCATCCACACTCACCTGCAGGAAATTGAACTGACCCAATACTAGTCACGTGACCGGTCCCCAAGTGATAGGGACTAGTCCGAGTTCTAACACGTCCTATGAAGCGCTCCAGTCACTTTTACATGGGAATGACCTAGGATGGGGTCAATTTATACTTTTTATGCACCTTGTGACTTGTCACTGAACTATCCCATAGGGACCTATTCGGTGTAGAATAATATAAATTACTAGCTGAGCCCGGCAAACATTGTATTACCCTCAATTATGTTAAATTTTTTAACTACAAATTACTTCACACGGTGGTCACTTATTTGGTCAGAAACAAAACAAAAACCTTCCGGGTATTGACCCGAACCTGTGTTAAAAATTTCGGCCCCACAGCTCTTCCCTGTCGGATTTTTATTAGCTAGCTCAAAATATAGGTGAGTTTTTGCTAACTCATTTACAACTAACTTCTGAATTAACTCATAAATGATATAGATGTGAGTCAGTTGTTTTTTGTAGAACTGTCTTCTTCCCGATAAGTATTGAACTAACTTTAAGCTAACTCAAAACTAATGCTGAGATTAGTGCGTTGTTTTTATACAACAAACATCTCCTCGATAAGTTTTGAACTAACTTTTAGCTAACTCAAAGCTGATGCAGAGATGAGTCAATGTTTATCTTTATTTTATATGGCGCAATAACAAAGTGTTAAGTATGATAGCTAACAAACAAAGTGATCCTGGTTCGATACCAATTCTCGTCTCTAAAAAAGTTTAAAATTGTTTCAAATTTAATTTGACTAAAAATGTTAAACATTAGTAAGTTAAAAATAATGGTTAGCTAAAGAAAGACCTTTTTTTCTTGTTTTTTTTTTGATGCGCCATAAACTAAGTCATAATGGGCTAACATTAGGTGGTCAGTTCGCAGCTAACTAATAATGCACTTGCATTTTATCAGCCAAAAACTCACTCGAAATGAGCTAGCTTGTGGTTATTTGAAACTTATGCAGCGTGAGTGAGTACTGACTCGTTCTGAGGACATTACGTTGAAAAACTGAATAGCGTTTAACATGTAAAATGAGTTAGCTTTTGAGTCAGTTGTCACTCGTCTCTGATGAACCATTAGATACTTTTAAGTAAGCTTAAATCCCGACAGGGTTATAGTTTCAGAGGTCATGCGTTAGAAACAAACACACACTACGATTTTATATATACATATAGATATATAAATGTCATTCCGACATTTCTCATATTCCATTTCATACTAAATTTGCGTTAAATAGCTGATTTTAATAACAAAACTCTACCCCTGTAGATAGACGTGGGTGCTGATGAAGTGCGTGGCTGTACAGAAAAATATCGGTATTTCCCCCAGCTATAAAGTCTAAGTTAAATTTTTCTTCTCTTCTTTAGAAACTCACATTAATTAATAGAAATATTTCATTCAATAAAGAATTGAAAGTACTGAACTTGAGCCTGACTAAAAATTATTTCTGATTTGAGGTTTTGATACTTTTAATTTGATACTTTTTAATTAATTTAAAAAAAATTTACAAAAAGCATAAGTACTTCCAACTTTAAAAAAAATTTTCATTACTAGATGTTTACACTAGAGATGTGCTCGTGAGCGGTTTTGACTCAAGACACGCACGATCACGCAGATAAATATTTTACTCACGCACTTTCACGCACGAATGATATTGAAAGATTTCACGATCACGCACGCTCACGAACAAAATATTCTTAATCACGCACGAATGGTTTACAACTTATTACGCTCACGAAAAAGTATGTAATCCAATTTGTATCTTTTTTTGGTTGAAAAATAGGCTTTTACACATACACATACATATGTATGTATGAACATATGTATGCACGTGTATATGTAAAATTTACATTGCACATTGAGGACTTTTAGAAAGTACTAGCTACACCCGGTGTGCCTCGCTACCCCCATCGTGTTATTAAATGATATACATATTTTGTTAATAAACCGAAAACTCGGAGTTTTAATGCAACATTTCGAAAGTTTTAAAATTTTGACGTTGGATCATTATTAAAATATGTTTTTTGTAAATATCTTCGGAACTACATAACTGATTTAAGAGTTTGATATCTCGTTTTGAAAACCATGATAACGGCTTTCAAAAAAATAAAATATAATAAAATATAAAAAAAACCCAAAAAAATAAATATTTATGTATATATGTATGGCACTGGTGGTGCAATATGAAAATTGGATTTTCCAACGCCCCTCCGCCCGCAGACCGAAAATCAAAAATTAGACTTCACAGTGTCACCCGCATGAATATTCTGAAGATTCCCTGAAAATTTCATCAAAAACGGCCCAGCCGGTTTGGAGTCCATACGTTACATACATACATACACACATCCTCTTTTATATATATAGATAAATGGCAATAAATCTGGAACTTCTAAACTACTGATTGGATTTATATGAAACTCGTAACTTCCGTAGAGGAGGACTTATGCTTTATAACACAAGCCTTTTGGCTTGAGCAGAACATGAGTTACAGTGGGCCAAGTTGACTACCTGGGACTCAATAAAATTTCTGAGGCTTGTAACTTTTTTAAAAATTATCCGATTTTTACCGGATAAATCATTTTGATATAAACTTGTAATTCTTAAGAAATAATTTCGCAAGATGTGTTTCCGTATCTCTCATAAGATATTTTACTTAAGCCAAAGAACTTTTTTTTGTCTTGACCTTTTTTAGTATTTTGCTTATTACTTTTTAGTTCATTGTTGGATTTTAAGTTAAAAGACAGCATTAAAGTTTTGATAAAATTTTAAATAAAAATAGAAAAAAAAATTTATTAACATATCCATTTTTGAAATCAGGAAAAGGCAAAAAAGTCCAAATTTTAAAATTTCTCTGAAAAAGGCATGTGTTTTTTAAGTCTCTTCATTATTTTCAGTTTTGTAAAAAACTTTTTAATACATTTTTAATTTTTTAATTACATAACGCTAAAGACAATGCATTAAGAATGTGCTCAGAGCCAATTATTTTGTATTTCGGACCTACATTCAACAATATCCTAAAATAGTAAATTTTAAAAATATTTTTTGTGTTTAAGCAGTTATAAAAAGTTGTGACGGTAGATTTTGAAAGTTTCAACTATAAGACTTTATTATTTAGATAGTTTTATACATTTTTAACTAAAATATGAGAGTGTCTTTTCATAAATGCGGATGTACGCGTAGTTTTTCAGAATTTCAAAACTACGTAGTTTAAAAATTTAGGGAATATATAGTTGTGTACGATAAAAAAAATATATTAAAAAAATTTTATTTTTCTACATTGGTATATTGGAATTTCATATGAGCCAGCTTACTACGCCTGAAAAAATTATAACAGTAGCCCAATACACAATAGCCCAAATCACCATCTTGTGCAAATGGTCTTGTATCGTTGCATTTGCAAAATGGTCTAGTATATTTCAACTCACCACTAAGAATTGTTAAGTGGTGAGTTTCAATATACTATAGCATTTTGCACATGCAACGATGCAAGACCATTTGCACTAGATTGTGAATTGGGCTAATTTTGTGCAAATAGTCTTGCATCGTAGCATGTGCAAAATGCTATAGTATATTGATACTCACCTATTCAGGAATGATATCTCGTGAGAGCGTGATAATTCGTGCGTGATTATTAAAAATAGCACACGCACGATCACGCACGAGTAATATATTTTAATGCACACTCACGCGTGATTTATTATAAATTTGATCACAATTACGCGTGAGTCACGCGTGATTCAAGCGTGACACGATAACGTCATGACATTTGCACATCTCTAGTTTACAAATCTCCCCTGTGATCGGACTCACATTGCTTTTTTTTATTGTTACAAATGAAATTATAATTTATTTTTAAGCAGAAAATTTTTTGGAATTCGAACCCATCGAGCATTACCCATCTTACTAATTTAAACTCACAATTTTGTTGTGAGCAGCGCTTATAATTCGTGCTAATTTTTTCTAAAATATGCTAGACCGAAGAAGATTAAACACAAGTCTAAAATTGTATGGGAGTGATAGTTTAAAGTATTGTATACGTGCAACGTATTTGCAAGGTTTCACTAAAATGGCTTAAGTTAAAAGATGTATATTAACAGCCTTATTTATATAACTTATTAGGGCTTTATAAAAGGGGTTTAAGACAAATTTTCATAAAAATATTTTCTTAAAAAAACTTTATAAAGTTTTTTAAAAAAGGCTGCAAATTTTTAGTTTCAAACAATATTAGCATGGCCCTGCATTTTTGTAAAATTTTTTGGGTTTTCAGATTTTTCGAGTTGGTTTCTCACCTAGACCTACTTGTATATCAAATTTCAGCACCTTAGCGCAACTTTTAGTTTTTAATTTTTATGGGCGTAACCCTGCCCACGTTTCCATACTCAAAATTTTTTTCGGCCAGTGCTAATTATTCGTGTCAAGTTTCTTTGCAAACAGATAATAATCCATACATAAATAGTATTTCTAAATATGCTGAGCCGTAGCATTGCATTATCGCAGTATATATGACAAATTTCTATAAAATAGCTTCTTCAAAAAAGTTATTAAACTTTTACACCCCTTGGTTTCTTTTGGCCCACCCTGTATAATCATCATAAAAACGTTTTGCGGGCAAAAAATCATCAGAATGCCAGAAGATGGATCTATTATCAAGTTTACGAAGCACTACAAACAGTTAGATGTACCATTTGTAATCTACGCAGACTTTGAGTCCATTTTAGAAAAAGTCAATGATCCTGTAAGTAAAAGCACTACAAATGTACAGAAACACCATGCGTGTGCATTCGGGTATCTTATTAATTGTAGTTTTAAGAGAGAAAATAATTTATATAGGAATTATTTTGGTGAAGATTCGGCAAATGTATTTATTAAAAAAATAGTTGAAGATTGCACAGATATTTATCTAAATTATTTACTTAAAGTTAAGAAAATGTTCATAACCCCGATAGAAATAGCTCAATATAATAATGCAAAAAATTGTTATATATGTAAGAAAATATTAAATAACGATAAAATTAGAGATCATTGTCATCTTACGGGCAATTATCGTGGGGCAGCTCATAGCAAATGTAATTTGAATTATAAAACACCTCAGTTTATACCGGTTATCCTGCATAATCCTGAAAACATTGCTCGTTGATAAGCACTCGGCATGTTAAGATTCGCCGTCTGAGTTCGAGCGACATCAAATTTTAAACTTTTTTTTTCTCAATATATAAATTCATGTTTTTGAAAAAGAAATTAATCAAGGCATAAAATATTGAGTTTTTAAAGAAAAATAGCAACTATGTACATACAATGAAACACCAAAAAACGTACATACACATAGCAAATCATCAATCAAATCTTACCATTTTGATTGCTCTGAACTAGATTTTTCTAAACTCCAATAATTTTAAAATTTTTATTTTTATTTTTAAGTAACTGTAAATAATAATTTACAATTAACTTTGGTGGTATTGTTTCTTAAATATTAAATATTATCATATGTAATTTGGTTTACAGAACGATACGAACTTTAGCCTAATCAAATAATTAATATAGAAATAACACTGTGTGACAAACATTATTTAAATCGAAATATGTACCTGGGACGTGTTACTGTTTTTCTGTTACACAGAAAAAACTAAATTTCGTTTTCAGTAACCAAATTCATTGAATCAGTAAATATTTTGTACGAATGCGGACCTACAAAGAAATTTGTAGATTCTGATAACAATTTTGTAAAAATGTAACTGGAAGATCATAAAATTTAACTGATTTTTTTCAAGAGTCAGTCACTGCCAGCTGATACTATCTGCCACCACAGGTGATGCTATCGGTTTACGTACAGAATTTTAAGCTTCAGAGGCCCATTCAATATCAATAATAAATATGCTGGTGTTGTGTTTTTGACGATACAAAATATTAAATTTGTTCTCTACTGTAAATTCATTCATACATATATTACATCTAAAATAAAGTCGTGTTTTTCGTGTCAATTTTGCTCAACACGAAACGAACCGAACACGAACACTTTGTGTTGAGTTCGTCGCATTCGTGTCATGGAACAAAAAAACCCGACACTTGCACATCTCTAATTGGCGTACAAATTGTACATGCATACACTTGAAGTAGCAAACTATTACAAACGCTTGTTCTTGTTGTGTTTAGAATTTATAGATTTTTTTTTTAAAGAAATGTTGATACATACATACATATATGTATGTATAGCAGGGATGATAAATGAGAAAACCAATTTTGTACCAATTTGGTCTTAGAATTGTACTCTTTCAACCCCAATAGTACTAAATTCGTTTTTTTTTTGTGTTTTAACTTTTTTTTATTATATTTTTAGAACATATCGCTCATTTAATCAAATAACGTCATAACTCAAAAAAATAGTTTGCCAGAACACAAATTTAAAGTTTTCAATTTACACACGACTTAATGAAAAATTAAAGTTTTGTATTTGTTTTTAAAAAAGAACGATATGAAAATTAATCTGCATCATTAACTTTAAAATGAAAATTTATTATTAGATTTAGAGACAGTGGAATAGGCAGTAAATACATATCATTGGTCTCAAGTAAAAGGGCTCTAACACAAATAATTGTTATTTTACAGGTGAAGGTAAAAACACAATAGAAACTGTAATATTCTTTCTGTAATATTTTTGTACAACTGATTGTAAAAGCGTTATTTTTTAAACTATTTCAATACATTTTGTAAAAAATGCGAGTTAGGCCATTTCAACTTTTGAAAGCTACGGAAACATTAGCACATCCAACTAATTTTTCAAAGCGCGAAACTCTTTATTAATACTATCATAATTTCCATTTTCTTTTGGGAATATTTTTTAATGAGAAAGGTAAGATACTACTAACATTTTCGGGAGTGAATTTTGTTAGCCAGGTTAAAATTTCGTCATGAAAATTAACTTAATTTAGTTTCGCCAGAAGTTATATAAAACTGTAAAACTTCTTTTAAAATCCGTAACTATAAAAATTTTAATTTTATTTCTAGATAAATAAAGTTTTTCATTTCAAGTAAATTCTAATCGTTTACATATGTCTGTAGCATACCCAGCTTCATTTATTTTCATCACTTAAACGATTGATATAATATTAATATAGCAAGTTTTTTATTTCTTATAAATTTTATAATAACACAATAGATAAACTAAATGGAGACAATGCTATCACATAACGAAAGCCCAAACAAGTGTAATGCATATCAAACACTCTCATCAACAAATAAAATTCGCCAAAATATTCTTTATTGATCGCGATTTATTTTTGTGTGAAAAAAACAAGGCATAGCCTCACGCAAATTTTTCAAATAGTACTAAATAAGTCACGGGGTACCAACGTACTTTTTGGGTTTGAATTGTACCAAAAAAAGTACAAATGTACTAACTCTATCATCCCTGATGTATAGGTATATAAATATGTATAAGTAAATATAAATTCGTTTGCTAATGTATGATATTTATTATGTATGGATATGTATGTATGTTAAAAAAATAAGCAAACCCTTGCTAAAGATCATGGATTTCTTATGAATATTTTAAAGTGGACAGACAAGATTGTTTGTTTGAGGGTGTTTGTTTGAGGATTTGTTGTTGCTACGAGTATTTTCATTGGTTCATGTGGTTTTTTGTTTTTTCCAATAACCAAGAAAAAGGTACTTTTGCTTAAGCTGGTGTAGTTTGTCCGTACATAAATATGTACATATGTATGTAGGTACTGTATTGAAATAAATATCCAGCGAAAAAGGCATGCAAAAACGTAATTAAAACATTATCAGCTCAGAATTATTTTTCATAAAACAAGTAGTCTCTCCAAGACTAGTAACGATGCGGTAGTTCGGTGGTAAAGAGTATGCATGGAAAGTCGGAACCACGTGGTTCGTATCCTGGCCGAGGTAATATTTTTTTTTGTATTTTTACGTGAAAAATGTCACCTAATCAGCGAACTTGCATGGGTTCTAAGCACTCATTTCAATAATTAGCAGTTTTGTTAAATGTGAACCCATGCTCATCAATGACACGACTGCGTTAAAATCTTACGTTCTGCACCTAAATTGAACCAATTCATTTTCAGAAGAACCCATGCACTAACTATTTCTCTTGCATGTCTTTTTTGATGGGTCCGAAAATAACTTAATTATTCGATTGCTAAATAAACTTATCTAAGGAGAAGTGTTGGTTTAAAAAAAAATTGGTAACTTTTATATATAAAGCCATTTTGTGTTCCTGCATTTTATTGGTGCTTGTGCCAACTGATTGGTAGATCAGCATCCGTAATGTTTAAAAAGTTTTTCTTAGATAATATCAGGTATTATAAGAACTTTCAACGGCACATAGTAGGCGAGTAGGTTATTTGCAACTTGACAAGCTACATAAGTACATATCGCTCATTTTCTAAAACAACGTCATATATCAAAAATGGGATTTTTGAGTTGATGATGCAAAATTAATCCTCATATTGATATTAGTATTGTGTAAAAATTTCATACAAATATCTTGTATGCTTAACTATCGAGAGAAAAATAAAATTATCGTTTTCCATTAAGTTGTGTGTAAATTGAAAACTTTAAAGTTTAAAATAAACTTATTTTTTTTAATAAACGAGCGGTATGTATGACATTATATCTGTGGCATATTTTACTGTTTTTCAAGAGAGCACTTTTAAGCGTTCAAGTCGATTTTCAGATTTTTTTCTTTTACAATTAAATTGGGAAAGCCTGTGTTCAACTTTATTTTTTTAAGCAACCGTCGTTCTACACACTATAAGTAATATGTACATTTAAGTTGAAATATACCAAAGTATAATCTGAATTAAGCTATTATTCCAAATTAGATTAGAAGTCTAAAAAAGATAAGTCGCGCTATAACTTGCTGAAAAATTACACAAATTTATTGAGATTTTGACCAGGGATACTTTCGAATATTCAGATTACGGAAGTATCATTAATTCATAATCAGCTTATCTCGACTTAAGCACTTTTTCCTTTTTGCCGCATATATATATTATCCTTACTACAAATACCATTTATGTATGTATGTACTTTAGAGTGACTCACCTAGTATGGAAATGAAAAATGCGACCTTGTTACCCCTTTCAAATCAAAGATCGGTCTTTTTAATGAGGACTCCCAATATATTTGAGGGGTCCAGCGATGCCCGCTCGTGAGCTGGACCGTGTGTAAAAAAGGTATATTTTTGAAGTTTTTTTTTGCATATTTTTGTATTTTGTCCCGAGACAACGTATTAAAAACCATTAATACCATCAGCAATGAGTTGTTCCATAAAAACTAGGATTTTTTAAGTATTTTCATAGCAGGTGCTACTTATTTATATGAAAAAATTCCATTATGTTTTAAGGATTATTTGGTTTAAGTCATTGTGAACTTATTATTTCTGTTAATAGTTTCCGCAAAAGTTCATGCGAGAACTAACAACAGATATAATTTAAAAAAGATTCAAATCAAATATGAGTAGTACAAACAACAGAATTTATTTAAATATACATATGTATGAATGCTTAAAAAATCGTAGTTTTTATGGAATGACACATTGCTGATGGCACGAATGGTAAGGTTTAATGCACCGTTGAAAGCAGTTTGAACAAACCTCTCAGATGATATACTTTTTTTAATATGTTGTGTCGGAACAAAATATCAAAATATTTCCCAAAAAAATTCAAAAATATACCTTATTTACACAAGGTCCAGCTCACGAGCGGGCATCGCTAGACCTCTCTAATATTTTTGGAGTCCTCATTAAAAAGACCGATCTTTGATTTGAGAAGGGTAACAAAAACTTTTCTACAAGTGAGTCGCTCTAATGTACATATTTTAAAAACTTTATCAGAGGAGTAAATGAAATAAATTTTATGAATTAAAAAAATATTGTGCATATGAATTAGGGTGATCGACTCAGTTCTTCAACCGGTTTTAAAACCCGGTTTTTTCACAATACGGTTGTCGGTTTTTTCAAAATGTTGATTTTTCGAATGTCGTATAGACCGGCTGAGTCGAATACTATTCGATTTGTATATTTTGCAATAAATAATCAGGGCTATCATTAATAAAATTACGCATGAAATTTTTCACGGGGAACAATTCCAACTAATAACAAGTAATAGGGAAAACAAAATTCTAATTGGAAAAGGGAGAAATTTCACGTGGAATTTTATTCATGATAGCCCTCAATAATTATTTTTTTCAGTATAAAAGCTCTAAACGTTTTTTGAGCATGACAACACTTACTGAAGCATGAAATTTAAACGAAATAATTTTATGAGGCGGTAGCAGAGGCGAATTAAATTGGCCTTATGGTGTGCAATGGATGTCAAAATCCATTTGCAAAAAGTGTTTTTTTAGTTTTGTTAACATTTTGCTTCATATTTTATATAGAACTCAGCGTGACCATATTAGCTTATTTTGGACTAAATTTAGCTTATTTTTTCTGATTTAGCTTGAAAATTTTCATTTAGCTCTTGGCTTATTTTTTAGATTTTTTTTAAACTCATAAAAAATTTATAAGAATGGTAATTTTTAACATATAAAAATATAAATGTTTTTCATTGAAAAATAGTTTAAACAATACAAAGTTTAAATTGTTTATTTATAAGAGAAATGGCAAATTTAAAAATAGAGGACATTGATTGAAATTTTGGAGTTACAATGGCAAATGTTAAATTACTATTACCGATAAGACTTATCTTATTGATGTTAAGTTCAACGTGCATCAGCGGCAGATTTACTGTAAATAACACTAATTCACTAAAAAAGTTTTCGTATTTTAGTATAAATGCTGTTAAATTTTGAAAATTGGTTAAGCTTATTTTGGGAAGTTTTTGTTTTGTTTTTGTTTTTTTTAACTAAAATATAATAATGAATATATAATTTAATTAAAAAATCATTAAATATGTATATTTGAGGAGTTAGCGAACAAAACCAGACTAGTGCCGGTAACTATTTTTACACGACAGGCAAATTACTGAATTAACTAGATAGAGAATAGCAAGGAATATAGGATCGAACTGGTTATGAATGAAAACCATGACTTCATAGATTTGTACTTGTAGAGCCCGAAAAAATTGTAAAAAAATATTGACTGAAATATTGTTCTCCAGCTTATCATTTTATTTCAAATTATAAAAAAAAATTGTTTGTGAAATTGCAAAGCGAAAGAAGTTGAAAAAAGTCACACTGATAGAGGTAGATATCCACCTTATCCATACATTCATATTTATACTATACATATGTAAGTATACATATGTAGTTAATTTTTATGTTTTACCTTTAATTTTTGTATTGTTTTATTGTATTTAGATGAACTGTTAACTCTTTTTTTTTAATAAAGCAATTTAAAATCAAAATTTTGGTATAATAATTTTCTTATTTAAAAAAACCGGTTGACCGGCTTTTCTTGAATTGTAAAAACCGAAACCGGGTATGTCATAGTTTCAAATATTCGAACTATTCGAAAACCGGTTTCTGGAAAAAGTCGAATAATCGATCACCCTAATATGAATGCATATTGCTGCTAATTGCCTCTATTTCATTTTCAATTGATTTAATTCATATGGGCCCCTGTTCTGCAAATCACGAAATGTCAAATCACGGTGATTTCAAAAAATTAATGAAAGCTAAATCATTGCTTTTGTAAATTGCACGATTTATATATAGCGTTGGAAGTTGGAAGAAAATACGTATTATAAAAACCTACTATCAAGTCAGCTATTAGTAGTTTACTTTGATTTTAAATCACCATGATTTTCAGATTTTCAGCCCGATAAACTTGAAAGTATATATTTATACAAGTTCGCTGCTGAGCACACACAGTCATGTTTACAAGGCAAGCATAAGTTAAGGGATCTTTTGTCTGCAAGATGCATTTAACATGCAGTATAGCGATGCGTATTGAAGTTTAGTTGGTAATGAATACGAAAGTTTTTTCATAAAATTACGCATGTGCATGTATGTACATATGTATATGTATGCATGCATGTATTTTCTCTACATTTTATGATTTGTGAAGGGTATATAAGATTCGGCGCTGCCGAATATACCACTCTTACTTGTTTAAACTTAAAATAGTATGGTTTTGGATAACATTATATTGTTATTTACATCATATTATTTTTAAATAATAATACAAATTATGTTGTAGTCATAAATTTTAAACAAAACTATATTGTTAAACTCTAACCATATCACACTTTTTTATGGATGTGATAATGTAATTATTAAATTCAAACATTACTCTGTTTATAGTAACGTAATAAATGTTTAAAATAACAATAACTAGTTTTCAACGACCACACATTTATTTCAGAGAACATAATATTGTTTTCTGAACCATTCTACAACCATATCTTTTCTTTGCGTGTACAATAGCTTGCTTGCATACATATGTACATACATGTACATACATATATATATATATATATATATATATATATATATATATATATATATATATATATATATATTGCTCAATTTTTTGTTGAGTTGTGACACTTTTCAAAACATATCGAGCCCTAACCGCCAAAAAGACGTAAGCGCCAAAAAGCAAATAATACAGGGGGAGGTTTTTGTTAAATATCTCTGGCGAAGGTCCAAGTATTACCGTGAAACTAAGTATGTAAGTACTGTTCCGCCTTACTAATACATTGCATTTATTTTATTTTATATATTTCCTAGATAACGGGTATTTATGTCGCTTACGTCTTCTTTGCTGTCATGCTGGGTGGCTACTAATTCATGTTAAGGCTGTTACGACCAAATGATATGCTTAGAAAAAAATGTTTTGATCCTCTAAAAATATTGCTTCACGCTTATATTTATCTCTTATGTGTTTATGGTGTTCTTCTGTTTGCTCTAAAATATTTTGTGCTGCATTATCCCAGTTTTTCGTAATTTTCACAAGTAACGCATTTGGCTTTTTAGGCAAGTGAAATCCGATTTGAAAACTATAATTGAAAATATTTTGAAATTCCTTAAGGATAATAGTGACGAATCCTGATTAATATTTTTCAAATGTTTGGTATAGAAATCCTTTTAAATTGCGAAATTCTCAGAAAGATACAGCTTGTTACTTTTGTTGTTAGTTTTGCTCAATAAATAATTTTAAAAGTGAAGTTTGGACTTTTCAGACTCATTATGAGGCGTAGCTTTTTGTTTATTAGCACCAAAAATTTTCAAACCACTAGCGTTATATCTAATTAATCTTGACATTTTTTTCTAATATCAGGTGCTTTTTCAGGAAAAATTTTTGGCACACTTTAGTGTTATTCACCCTTGTCAGAAATAGAAGGCGAACAATTTGTCCACGTGAAATATTTCCCGTGATCAAAAAATGCTGAACAAAATTAGGAAATAGTTCACTGACACAACAACAAACCAAATATTGGCGATCGCAATTTTAGTGTTCCCTCATTTCATGTGAACTTTTATTCCCGATAACGATATTTATCGTAGTAATTAATAACATAGCCATGTGTACATATATTGCCTTCTATTACTATCACCTCTTCGTCCTTGGACTGACATACGTGTCATACTCGAAAGCAGCCAGTCTTTTTGTCTTACTTTATTTCCAATACCCAAAAAATTTTCATTTGTTGCTAACTGATCTTACTTGGTGAACTTATCGCTACAAATATTTACACATTTCTGTACTGCAGACGGATTCGGCTGAACAGATTCTGTAGGTACTAACTCTGAATAATAGTTTTTTTTTGCTCATAAGAATGATTAGAACGAGTATCGCTATATGTTACAAGACGGTTTTTGGTTGAAAACTGAAAAAAAGTTTTACAACACCAATAAATAATCTCTACTTTATCAAAATTAGTACAAAAAATATAGCCATGGACTTACCAATTGTTGCCATAATTCCGTATTGCATAAAAAAAAATATAAAAAACGGAATATTTTGCGATTTTGGCACTAATATTAATTAATTTGTTGCATCGAATTAAGACGTAAGCGCCAGTTCGCCGTAACAAAATATGTCAACAAATGAAGAATTGTACATACGCCTAAATTGTTTTTGCTATAAAATCATAATGGTACAATACACAGCTATGATATTTTGTCAGATGATGCCAATGATAAAGAACTTTTGATTTTTATTAAAAAAATTAATATCGATAATCATGGCGTTTACGACTTTTTGGCGGTTAGGGCTCGACATGTAGATTTTCTTCGCCAATAAATGTATGGTTTTAAAATAAATACATATATTGAAGGGACTTTGCTTACTATTATGTATTCGGATTTTCAAATTCTCTCAAAATTTAATCATAGACAGTTTTTCGTCGTTTCTGAAAATTTTAAAATTTTTAGTTAATATCCTCTTATTGATTAAGTGCGATAATATTATTCAAGATTTCATACTAACGGTAGTTATGCCAGAGGCATCATTCGTACAAAATTTCATGAAAATCGGAAGCGAAAATTTTTAAAATCCCAGCTAAAAAAATTATATATGGTCCATATATTTTTAATATATGAATGTATATAACTATATATGAATATGTATGAATTCATGTATGGAAATGTATGGGATTATACATTGCAAAACTATTATATATGAACTAATATATGGACTAATATATGAAATGTATTATAATATATGAGCTATATATGGAAATTTCATTATGAAGCTCTTCATATGTGGATCCACATATGTATAGAAGTTATTTAATGTATGGAGCCATATAAGAATGTATGCATACATGATGTCTCACATAATATCGTTTTTACAATCAAAAAAGCTTGGTATTTTATCACTTGTAAATTGGAAATCCATTAGAAAATACATACCATATGCAAAGTTTACATGCGTACCCTCAACGTTTAAAAAAGAAAAACTTTTGTTACAAAAAAACCATTCTTGTATGATTTTATACTTTGTGGCCCCATTCAATATATCAAATAATCAAATGGATTAATTTTATAGAAAATAACAGAATTCTCTATATAAGAAACAAAGTTCATATTACTGCAAAAAATTATATTGAAAACTATTGTTGTTAGCATTAGTTTTTAATCTAATTTCTTAAATGAAATTTTATGTACGAATATGATTTTTGTGTTTTGTAAATAATTGATTCATTTTTGACTTAAAATGATGAATTAAATGACTTTTAGTTCGATTTTCATTATTTGTCCAAACAAAATTTTCATTAAATACAACCTCCCTGTTCAAAATCTAAAAAAAAGTAATTTTAGTAATTTAATTTATTGCACAGCAGTGCGCTTTTGTAATCAAGAGAGAATAAATATGAACTTTGCATACTGTAGAGGAAATATTTATGAATATATATAATCATATATGCCCATATACCCTCATTTTTCGGATCTGAGCCATATATGGGATATCATATATGCTTCATACATATTTTTTTTAGCTGGGATGTTAAAATATTTTTATTTAACGAATATCTTAAATTTTAGACCCCTATTTTCTTAGGGTAATATTCTTAGAATTTTGTATGGAATTAATTTTTGCTAGACGCCTATTGGCAAAAGAAATTGACACACTATAGTGTGTATATTTTTTAATTTCAATATTTTATTTTGAATTTATTTTTGTTTCTTATGTGAAACTTATAAGTATGTACAGTGTAAGCTCGTTAATCCGAATTAATGATTGCATGCCTAGATTCGAATTATCGAAATATTCGGATTATTGGATAGGCTGTTGTAATAAATAAAAATAAAATAAATTCCTGATATAATTTAAAAACAACTTTATTTCAATCAAAAAAGGAAAAAACAACGATTTTGTAAATAAAAAAAATATTTAATTTAAAATGAACCAAATAAAAATTAAAAGTATAAATAAATATAATGCTATCTAATAACTAAATCTAACACAATACATTCATCAAAATACACATTCCAATGATGCCCCGTTAGTATTCATATACGATACTATAACAAACAACACAGGGATAAGAAAAAAACAAATTCGGTTTAGCGAGCTGCAATCAATGCGGACTATAAGATATGCAATGCTAAATATTTTCAATTTGGATTACTGGATAATTCGGATTACACAACGTTCGGATTAACGAGCTTACACTCTATTTATATATGGAAACATCGCTTTGAGTGACAAAGAAAATTGTTTAGATAATCTACCTTTGGGTTGCGGCCGCTTCTCACAGCATTAACAAATTAAATATAGTTCTGATAAGTCAAAATTTGTGTGTAAATAATCTAGTAAGTTCCGGTGCAGACTTGAAATTTATGTTGCAGCAGCTTTTTTTTTAGTCAAAGCAGCGAGAGATGTATACACAATTTATATATTTCTATTTCAACACTCAACAACAACAAAAATTGCAAATCAGGACCGGGACTAAGCAATCAAATATTATATTCAATGGTAAGACTACAGCAGTCTGCTGCCGCATGCCGCTTACTCGTGCATTTGCCTTCCACTATAAGAGCATTAAAATTTGGCTTTAATGCCACATCTAAAAAACATACAACAAAATTCTAAGTCAAAAAATTAGCCAATAATTTTGAGGATAGGGACCACCTAACCATTTTGTGTTATGGAACTTTATTTGCCCGTTAAATTTTCTGATATTTTTAAAGTTATTCTGTTATTCGAAGCGGAGAGGAATCCGACAAATAAAATATCATAAAAATCGGCACAGGCGTTCTCAAATTATGACTGGTTTAACTAGATGAAATTTATTTTATTCTATCCGCGAAAATTGTTTCAATATATTGCATATCAATTAATCTTATTTATTAATTTCATTCCTTTTTGGTTAATGGTTGGTTATAATGCAGAGGAATACTGAAACAAAATGTGCTACATATGTATTAGTGATGAGCGATAACGTGATTTTTTAATAATGTTGCTCCTTGTGAACGTGATTTCTAAATCGCTGTTCTTTTAAACTGTCACTGTGATCACAGTTTAGCAATATTTTGTTGGTAGCAGTTCTGTTATTTTGGGAAAATCTAATAAAAAGAGCAGCAGTGAAATTAAAGAGTAGCTGTGATCACGGTTTAAAACATTTCAGCTCTTCTGCTTTAAAAGTATTTATTAGTATTGGTGTCTGTATAAATACTAATAAGAAGAGCGACAAGAATAAGCAATTACCAATCAACCCCATCCATACATTGAGAATTGTCGTATAACAGGTAGAGAGACAATAAAACTGCAAACATAAAAATGTGAGCTGTACATAGTTGCCACAAAAGATGATTTGACGATTTTTTCTTGACAAAAGCTGAATGTATAAAAAATATGAATGTGGTAGCTTTATTTACTGTAAAGTCAGAATACAAGAACATTCATAGTTTTTATGAAAGAACTATATTTCCAAAACCTGTTACTTGATAAATTCAATCAAGTTGTGATATGTGATTTTTCAATCGCTGTGAAAAAGTCACAGGTTTTGAAATATCGCTCAACTCTAATATGTATGTATGTATTTACAACAGACATTTTGTGTGTGTATTTTCTCTGTTTTTAGGAGATTATAACAACTACTGTCACAGCAAACGATGTAGGTCAGCGGTAAATGTCAAAAGGAACGGACTGTGATATAGTGGTAGGAAACCGTAACGGAGGAATGAAATCTTTTTGATTTAGAGATCACACGCATGCAAGTCAATTTATTTTATTTTTTTTTTAATTTTTGTTTCCTTTGCAACACATTTTGAACGTTGTTAATTTTTTCTTAACTTTTCGTTTATAATATAAAAAGGGAAACCGAAAATTAAATATTGAAAAGAAACAAGAACAAGATAGTTTTTTTTTATAAATTGCGTGGTATAAGTAATTTTTTTGTTTCAAATAATTTAAAATGCAAAATTCACGGTTAAAATATATAACAAGAAAATTAACAAAAACAAAAATAAAATAAATAAAGCAAACAAAGCATGGTGCATTACAAAAATTTATGTACCCTACAAGGAGATAAAACATATTTTGACATTTTGATTGAATAATGAAGTGAAATATTGAATACAGGCTATATGCTGGATTTCTTTTAAGTCAGGCATCATAAAAACATCGCACATGGAAATTGCTCATAAAAGTAGTTCCCAATTTTAGGTATACTTTTTACATATTGTGCCATAACAGTAAAAAAAACTTAAGCGACAAAAACGATTATTTGCGATAAAAAAAACTTGGTCGAAAATATGTGTCGGTTAATATTTTTTGGTGGTTAGGGCTCGATATGTAAAATTGAAAGTGATAACTTTAACTCGAGATGACTATCTTATATTGTCAAGCCTACAGATCTACCCTGAAATTAATTTCGATTGTTCTCGAAATGTAAGCAGTGTCCTAAAAACAACTATTTATAACGTTAATTAATAAAAAAAAGTGGCCACCTCGAGCTCGTGAATTAAATACTATACATACTTAATATGTTCATACAAAAAAAAATTTAGCTTTGTGTTGATTGGGTTACACATTATTTGACAAAAGGGAATATAAAACGAATAACTGGAGGTCGCCATTAGCCCTAAACTTAGTATGAGCATCTGTCATACATCGCATATGGCTAATGAAGATCGCACATGTCCATGTTTCGCCCATTCTATGACATCGATACCCGAACATATGGCTGAGTAAAAATGCTCGTCATGATATTCGCCGTCCGCAACCATTTCTAATAGAAAGAAAAGGAACAGAACAAAATTGGTAAATGTTCCATCTCTATTGCACTACCGCAAAATACTTTAATATGACAGAAAATGGACATCGCACTCAGCAAAAAATTTCAAAAAAGGTAATCGAGTTTGGAATGAAGCATTTTTGGTGGAAGCTGTTCCTTACTGAATTACCAACTTAGGCTGAGTTTACATCTGGTATACCTTGTGTGCCATGTGCCCAAAAAAGCGTAACCACTAATTGCTAATGAAAAACTTTTTCATTCAGACATGTATTTATTTATTTATATTGTTTTCAATCATGTTGGATTCTATAAAATTGTCTATTAGTTATGTATGAAACTGTTTAAATTAATAAATACGCGTTTGAATCAAACAATTTTTCATTAGTAATTAGTGGTTACGCTTTTGTAACGCACGTGTTGCATATGACACACAGATGGAAACCCGGTCTTAATGAGTTTAACAAGGCGTGATACTAAAATAATCAATTCTTAGGAAGTAGTTATGTTGTTTATTGTGGGAACTAATTATTTTTTCGTTGGGAAATAGTAATTTTTTTCTTGATGGAACAATTTTTTTAGTAAAAAAAAATATTTTTTTTTAAATATGTCGTTGTTGTCTTGATTAATAACTTAAAAAATATAAATAAATTAAAAAAAACTATTGTTTTACTACGGAATACGCCATTTTGTTACATTCTTTTATAAACTCAGTTGAAGTGGATAAAATTTTATTCGTACCCGTGCCTGTATTGTTATGTATTAATACTATATTTAGAAAAATTTCAATTGTTTTGATTGATGAACTTTTATTAAAACCGAAAATGAAAAAAATTATTTGGTACTACTTATATTTAAATAACAATTTTCCAAAATGTAAGTACTTAGGGTCGTATGCAAAAAAAAACTTAACAAAGCTTGTCAAGCAATGTTAAGTAAAGTTGTATTCTAAAAAAATTATTATATCAAAATTCTAAAGTAGGCACCCACGTTTGTTAAGACTACTTTAAGTTGATATTTCCAAAATGTGTATTTTGTACCTCAAATATTTTTGTTAATATAACACATGAAGATAGAATTGTTATCTCTTATCTTAAATTTATTATTTCTGTCATGTGATGGAAAACATCACCAAATTATCCAACTGATCCGAAATACATAGCAAAATCCATAAAAAATATTAAAATAAGTAAAATTATATAAAAATGTTTTAGTGATGTACATACAATTAAAACGAATCGAACAAAGCTGGATATTCAAATGCTCGTTTCATTCGAATAAAACAAAAAATTTTTCATATTTTTTTTTTTACTTTCAATAGATAATAAAAATTTATTTATTAAATAAAAATTATTTGAATACCCGAATGAAATTGTATTCGATTCTGTACATCATAAGTTACGAGTATTAATTATTAAATCACAAAATAATTAAAGTTGTCTTTTACATATGATTTCTTAACAAAGCTATGTTAGCCTTAAAGTGCTTGGCAACTACTATGAACTTTAAAGCTAAAGTAAAATATGTTTTTGCATAAGGGGGTTATATATATATATATATATATATATATATATATATATATATATATATATATATATATATATATATATATATATATATTAGGGTGGTTCTTAAAAAAAATTGGATTTTGTTATGTGCCGACCGGAATATATATTAAGCAGCGTGAAAAAATGACGAATGTTTTTTTTTAAATTTTTCTATTAAGGTTTAGGGGTCGCTACCAGCCCCCGAACTTTGGTGTTTTTGAAAAAAGCTCGATGCCTTTATAACTTTTTCCATGTGGGTGTGTATTATAAAATTAAAAAAATTATTTTTTTTAATTGTTTATTTATATTTTTGAACTTTTCAAAAATTTTTGAAATTCAAAATCATGTTTTTTGTTCGCAATATTTTGGCTTTTGAATTTGTATGTAACATAGCATGCTTTGATTTTTATATAATAAGCTTATGACGTGAAAATTTATTTTATTATTTATTTTTAATATTTATTTTATTTCAAAATCTTTTTCTGATACGATTTATCAACTTTTATCCAATTGCGCTTCCGATTGTAATTTTAAATTAATTAACAATGTATATATAATGATGAACAATTCTGATTGATATTAGATATAATCTGTACATGTTAAGGCCTAGTCCTCTAAAATTTTAAAGCAGTTAAACGAGTTTCATCCTCGAGATGACTACAAAGAGCTACTGAAGCTATCTTTAATATTCTTAGGAGGTATTCCTGGAACTGGAATTATTTTTTAGAGTACCTGGAGGTCTTCACCGAGCTAGATGGATGGCTAAAGCCATTTATTGTTTGAAGATTTATTTATTTAGAAATGAATTCAAGCTAACTTAAAGCGAAGCATCCGCAATTCGAGATGTTTGTATATTTGTAGTAAGAATTTACGAAAAGTATTGGTTTGTAACCCCATCAGCAGTTTGTGCGCCAAGAAATGATCTTCAGCTTTTAAAGGACCTAAAATATTATGAAGAAGTAAATGAGTTGATTGGAACTGCAGCCATTAAAAAATGTTTGGTCATCTTTGGTACTTATCAGAAGAGCTTATTGCATTCGCCTTATTTGACGATGGAGTTTCTGTTGATACAAAAAAAAAAAAAAAAAAAAATGGTGGCCGCTTAAGATGTTGAAGGGCCGGAAAGCCATTTAAAACGAATAACTTTAGATGCCAGCGTAATTAATAGCAAGCAATTAGATGATTTCGTTTCTAAGAACACTCTTAGATTTTTTAGCATTACCGGCATATCATCGAATTTCTTAAAGAAAAATGTTGAAGATTGGAAGGAAGATGAGTTTTACGTAAATGGCAGAAATAAAGTTCGTTCAATGAGAGTTGTTAACGATATAGCAGAACGAGGTGTAGCACTCATGAAGGAATATAATAAACTACATACCAAAAATGAACAGCAGAAGCAGATTTTATTGTTGTTGGTAAAAGACTATAGACAAAAATACGCAAATTCGAATAAATCAACTTTGCTCCAATAATTATTTGTTAATAAATATGCAAAACTTATAAATTCTGTAAAGGTAAGCAAATATTTTAGGTTAATCAACAAAAATTTCAAAAGTTGGCTGAATTTCTTTTTTATTTTACGTTAAAGCATAGCTATTTTTAAACTATTTTTTTAATTATTATATACTTTAGTTTCATTAAACACATGAAACATATTCGTAGATTTTTATTTAAATATTTTTTTTTTTTTTTTAAATGCATGTTTATTATTTATTGTATCTTCAAATATGAACTAACAATAAGTATTCGAATCTTAAATCTATAAAAAGAATTATTAGGCCCGACCAATGTCGAACATAAGCGTAGTGATAGTTATTAATAATACATAAGTAGTGATAAGCAACAAAAAGAAAAAAGTGTTTTCAAGCAGCTTCATCATCTAGAGTGTTGAATATTAGAGCCCGTGTATCTCTCTTTTTTAAGCGGATGTGCCCAGTAAAGTACAAAATATTACGAGCAAGCGGATTAGGATGTGACTCGAGTTTTGTTAGGTATTTGCCTGCGTATTTTGCAATTTCTTCAGTCACTAGTGGCATATTCAAATCGCGATGTATATTTGAATTTTTGATGTACCATGGAGCCGATGTTATCATGCGTAAAATTTCATTTTGCCTTCGTTGAGTTTTCTCTACATTTGAAGCTGAAGCAGTGCCCCATAGTTGAATTCCGTAACACCATATTGGCTTTAAAAGCGACTTGTATATTACAAGTTTGCAGTCTAGGGTAAGTGTTGAATTTCTACCAATCAGCCAATGTACCTGAGTTAATTTAAGTTTCATTTGAGTTAACTTAGAGTCAATGTGGTGTTTCCATGTAAGTCGTCGATCAAGGTGTATACCAAGATATTTCACATGTGAATGTTGAGGAACAACTTGATTGTTAATCCGAATGGGGGAGCAAGTATCTCTTCTTAGGGTGAACGTTATATGGACACACTTTTGTTCATTGACTTTAATTCTCCATAAGTTTAACCAAAGCTCCATCTGGCTAATGTGTTCCTGGAGTTTGCGGGATGCCTCATCAGGGTTTTCGTGCATACTAAGGCAGGCTGTATCGTCGGCAAATGTGGAAGTATGGATACTACTGCTCACAGGCATATCGCAAGTATAAATCAAGTATAAAACTGGTCCCAGTATGCTCCCCTGTGGCACACCGGATGAAATAGTTTCAGGCCTATTCGCAAAGTCTCCTTCCACAACAGTGAACTTACGGGAAATAATGTAACTTTCCAAAATATTTAAAATGTTTATTGGTAAGTAAGTCTTCAATTTTAAAATTAGGCCTTCATGCCACACTTTATCAAATGCCTGGGAAACGTCAATAAAGAGCGCAGAACAATACTTTTTTTCCTAAAAAGTTCTTCTTATAAATTGAACCAGTCTGTGAGTTTGTTCAATGGTGCTTGCTGACTTCTAAAACCAAATTGATGGTCTGGTATGCACCCACTACTAATTAGAATTGGGGACAATTTTGTTTTGAGCAGTTTTTCGAAAAGCTTTGACATAGTTGATAGTAGACTTATTGGCCTATATGACTCAGCCTTGGTTAGATCTTTGCCCGGCTTTGGAATCATTTTAACCTTGGCAAGCTTCCAGCTGTGTGGATAATACTCCAGTCGTAAAATGGCATTAAATATGAATAATAGGATTCTCATTGCAATACGAGGCAAGTTCATAAGCATCTGGTTACTAATTCCATCAATACCCGGAGCTTTCTTCGGGTTGAGTTCGGCAATAATTTTTGTAAATCACGCGTCTTAAACTTTATGTGTTGAGGGGGTAGAGCAACTACATTCGGCAAATCAGCAACACCAGTACATATGTTTGGCGTAAAAACGGATTTTAAGTGCTCAGCAAATATTTTACCTTTTTCAGTATCGCTTCTTGCCCAACTTCCGGTAGATGTGCGTAGAGGTGGCGCGCCACAAAGAGTAATTAGACGCTGGTGTGACATCAAGACCTTCCAGATAATTTTTAAGAGATGCAGTTTTTTCAGACGCAAGCAACTCTTGGAGTCGTTTAGTGCACTCTTTAAATCTGATTTTATTTTGTGGTGATCTGTGCTGTTGCCATTCCCTTCTAGCTCTTCTTTTTTCACGTACGAGACGTTCAATGTCTGTAGAATAAATTTTATTAAACCCAGTCTGCGGATGGGAGTTAGTGGCATGTTCAGCAGCCTGTTTAATATTCTCGCTGAGATTGGCAATGTTAGATTCAATATCATCGGATGTTCTAAGCGTAATGTTTTCCGTACAATGACTACTGAGATATTTTTTGAACCCCAGCCAATTAAGACGATTGATCATCTTCACATATGGGTCAGGGAAGTTACTTCTTAAGGGACTACAAATTGTAATGATCGTTGGGGAGTGATCGGACGAAAGATCAAGAGAAGCTTGAACTTGAATTAAATCACTAGAGATATTTTTTATGACGCCAAAATCTATAACATCCGGAATTTTTTGTATGTCAGTAGGCCAATAAGTGGGCTCCCCACTCGAAATGACATCCAAGCCCATTTTTGAAATAGTGTTGAACAATGCTCGACCTCTGGGGGTAATAAGACGCGAACCCCAGAACGTATGCTTAGCATTGTAGTCGCCAGCTGCTACAAAACAAGGTCCAAGAGATTTGTAGAAATCCTCATATTGATCCTCAGTGATTGAAAATCTGGGAGGGGAGTAAATTGATGATATTATTTATTATTTATTGATGATTTATTTAAATATGTATGTATAATATTAATTAATTTTGAAGTAAATCTTTTTAAAAATTTGCTGGCAATATGCAAACTAAAAATATAAATGAGCAATTAAAATGAGGGGTTGGGAGGGTTTTTTTCGGCTACGGTTCGTTTGTTATCATTTTCTTTAGATTAAAGACGAATGTAAGCAAATATCGTCATATTTAACGTTTTGAAATTTTTTTCATTAATTTTCGTGTAGAAACCGAAAGACGGACTAGAGTACGAAATCCTCTTAAAAAGCAATTCCGACAAAAATATACCACAACTTTTTTTACAAATCTTCATTCAATAATGGTGTGAAAAAATGTATAATTTTTTTAATTTTTTAATACACACCCACATGGAAAAAGTTATAAAGGCATCCAGCTTTTTGAAAAACACCAAAGTTCGGGGGCTGGTAGTGACCCCTAAACCTAAATAGAAAAATTTAAAAAAAACATGGGTCATTTTTTTACGCTGCTTAATATATATTTCGGTTGGCCACCCTAATATATATATATATATATATATAATTTATTTAATATAACTATATATTTTGGCAATATTTTCACGTCATCTTTTAAAACCCAAAGAATATCTTCATGTGATTTGTAAGTGCGTAATTCAATTTGGCCATCAAAAAAGTAAGTCATTATTTGGCAAGCTGGGCACAAACAAAACAAAGTTGATGAATTTTTCACAGTTTCTCTTCCGGCGTCATTATCATGTCATGTGCAAGTTGATGGCTCGCAAAGACCTATGGTAAGTTTGTTATTGATTTTTCGGAAAGGGTTTTAAGGTCGTAAAAGTCGAATTTTCGCTAAAAATCAAGATTTCTGGCCGTTTTTTTTTTATTTTTTTCATAACTTAAAAGCCCAGTGTGTCTCAGGAACGCTAAAAGCAAAATAAAAAAGCATGTTTCTTAATTATTAATAATTAATTGATCTTTCAAAATACATAATTTTTTTGGTTTTTTTTTTTTTTAAAGAGAAATTACGATGCGATGTTGGGACGAGGTCGCACGATCCGCGAAGTGAATAAATAGTTAATGCATTTCTTCCGTCGAATTATCTGCGTTATCTTTAAAATCTGCGTCGGATATGAATGGGAAATATTTGCTCAAGGGCTCAAATATTTTGCACAACCAAATAAAAATCGGAAATAAAATTGACAATTTATCATTATTTCAAATACAATGCAAATTAAATTTAAGAATTCGTTCCTTCATTATTATAATCGTTTCTTTTTAACTTTTTACTAATTGGTTAAACTTATGCCGAGTTTACACTGGGCATTTCAAATGTTGTCATTTTGTGGTGTCATTTTTGTGGATGTGCAGTGCCGTTCCCATCAAATTTTTCGATGACACACAATTTAGTTGTGTCTTTGTGACAGAAAAGAGTCCCATCCCTAAATAATGGTATCGTTGTCTACATCAAGAACTCATTTTGACATAATTACATTTAATGTCGTTTGATATATCATTGTGAGACTTTGGTTTTCATATTGTTTGTTAATTAATATTTATACAAATGGATAATCGCAAAATTGTTCAATTGGCTAGTGCCATCGTGTGTTTATCAATAATAAGAAAAAAATTAAGAAAATCTAAAAACGGCAAAGAAAGTGGTGGAAAAGACCAGGGCTTAATATGCGTGCCACCGAAGGATTTTATTGTACTCTGCATTCCAGTTTACGGAAGCAGGATCCCAAAAATTTCATGTGCATGAAGACCTAACTGCACCGAAATTTCTGCCCTTTTTTGCATTTCTATCCCTATAAGTGCTACATATACATGCATACATATGAATGTTACCATACAGCCTCACGAACCTCCACAAGCGGAATTAACTATGTCGTCATGTCATGTGTCCAGGGCGCTTGAATTTCTCTCACACTCTTCTATACTTTTCCACTTTCTTTTTCGTTTTCCATAAGTTTAAATTTTTATACCCGCACACATTTAAAATTCTTTCGGTATTTTCTCAATGTCAAAATGTCAAGACGCTGACATTTTCTTTTTGTGTTTGCAATGCAGCCAATTCATTCTCACAACTGTTTACACCAGATACGTACACAGTTTGTTTGGTAATGCCACACAACGAAATATATCGGAAATTACAAACGTTGCCACTAGTTCCCACTGTTATTTTTGCTATATTTGTCACAAAATGCCACGGTGTGTACTCGGTACGCTTGAGTTAAACAAAAAGCAAATTTAAACGGGGTTTAACCATCCATCCATTCAGTGATGTATTAACAGTTAGAGTTGCCCGGAATATCACTCACACAAATTTATAGGGCAATAAGTTGGGAAAAATTATCATTGTTAATACAAGGTGGCGCAAAAATAACCTTCCGATGTTATTTGGCTGTAATTAAAAAAAAATGAAAAACTTTGATTCTTCCTGTGGATTATTTTTATTTGGTCTTTTAATTTTTTTACATCAAGTCGAGAATATGATGTCATGTAAATGGCCGCCGCCACAGTTGATTGTCATTTGAGCCCTTTTTATGGCATTTTCCATCACTTTGGCGATAGGTCCTCACATTCTTGACGGATATTGTCCTTAAGAGCTGCAAGAGTCTGAGGCTTGTTGACATAAAGCCGCGACTTCAAAAAGCCCCACAAAAAGAAGTCTGCAGCGGTCAAATCAGGCGATCTTGCTGGCCAGTGCAAATCGCCAAAACGGGAGATTAGGCGCCCGGGAAATGCATCCTTCAGCATATCGGTTGTGGCACGTGCAGTGTGTGCCGTTGCACCGTCCATTGTTTATTAACGTGTATTTCGCATGTGTTTACTACACAAATGTCAAAACACAACTGACATTAGGCGCCAATCGCAAACTTTATAGCATTTTCTGATAGGAGGATTACTTTTGCGCCACCTTGTATTTTAATAATTTTATTGTTTTTAAAAGGCATGAATTGTCTTCTTTATGTATATTTGAAGATAAGATATTATAATTCTTTAAATATTAATACAGGATAATCATAATTTAAAACAACTATTTGGCATAATAATGTATATTTGCAAAAATCTTTAAAATCTTTAAATCTTTATTTAACTCTATGTCATTTTACTTTCTGAAAACGTCAAAAAATTACTTTCTTGAAAATATCGTTGAGAACTGAGTTGAAATTAAAAACAATGTGAGTGCGGTTGTGAAAAAATGTTAGTGTATTGCGATTTTAATTTAATTAGTTTCATGTGTAAATGGTATGTAATTATACAAACTTAAGCACTCTACACACGTTTCAATTCAATTGTCAATTCGTCAGCCCATTATTGGTTTGACCTACCGACCATTTTTAAAAAAAATGAGTTAGGTTTGGAGTATATATATTTCGAATATACACTTTCTGAACCCAAAAAGTGTTTCGCGAAATTAATTATGGTTTCTGAGATATTTATCATTCATTTTGCTCCATTTCAACTATTTTTAGGTTTAATAAGTATTGTTTGGCTGTAAACGCCACTGTTTGGCTATTGCGTCAAATTATTCATACAAAAACGTACAAAATAAATTTAACTCTGGTTTTGCTTCATTTCCGTAATGTTATAAAAATAATTGAGACGACCGACGAACTTCGCATAGTTCGATGAACTTGCCTTCAAGAATTCGATCTACTCCAAATCTCTGCCTTGCTATGGATATATTTGTAGTGTATGGATACCAAGTTATGCAAATATTAACTGCGGCAAAAATTACTTGCATAGTATGGAAAAAAATGGATTGTGTACTTGAAATAAAAATTAATGCAAAAATCGATATCAAGTCTTGAAATAAATAAAAGTCTCTTAAACTCTAAAAAGGCAGAAATTTGGAATAAATCACATCTATTGCAAAAATCTTAAAAATTCGCAATGTTGAAAACAAGCTCAAAACTAAAATTGAGTTATTAACATTATTAAAATTCAAAATAAGCTTGCAAATTTTTTTCAAATTTTAAGTCCTTAAATAAAAACAAATAAGGAAACCCAGAAACTTTCGAAAAATTACATCTTTCGCAAGAAAAAAAACAGAAATTCGCGAAAAATTGCAAAATTTTAAACCAGCCACAATTTTTAATACAAATCGCTAAAACTATAAGGAATGCTAAAAATTCAATAAAAACGTGAAAATTGCGAAAATTCGCGAAAACTTGGTCACAGCAGCATATGCAAAAGCAAGGTCTAATATTGTTCAAAATTAACTGTTAAGAAGAATACTTGCAAAAACTCGCTTTCATCGCGAACATTGCAAAAATTCACGAGAAATTGTAAATCGGAACAAGCCGTAAAATTAATTAGAAATTGCCAAAACTGTTAAAAAAAATTAAATTGAAAAGAACGCGAAAAAAATTTCAGATACGCGAAAAATTCCTAAATGCATTCTAAAAATTACTTACACTGCAATGAATGAAAAAACCTCAGAAAATTATATCAATTGCAAAAAAATTGCTAACATCGCGGAAATTACAATGTCTGGTAAGGGTTTTTGTTTAATTTTGGGGTTATCGTTAAACCGATCGATTTATTTCTATGGACTGCAATCATAAATTTTCTTCTCAACAACAAGTTTCTCAGCAGTAAAGTTGTATACATATGCAGCACAAAAAGCTACTTTTTAAAAATAGATTATGAAAAGTGGCGTATGTGGCACAAAACATTATTTTTCTCTTTCAATAAAGTAATATTAACTTTTAACTCTATTCATGGAAGTTCACAAAAATTTACATATTTCTTCTAAGCATTTGTCGGTAACGGGTATTAATAGAAAATAATCGCATTGGACATAACTGGGTCTTAGTAAACTAACCTAACCTGGGTATTTCAATAATGTGAACAGATACCAAAATATTTTAAGATGCCAAATTAAGTCAACGACCAATCAATCAATTGGGTTTACAGCAATTTTTGAATGATTATTCATATTGTTGTTGTGGGCGATTTGTCTTTGAGTGCTTGTCCCTGCAGCCTTCAAAGTAGAACGTAAAATAGAGAAGAACTTTTAAAATAAGTAAGTGGTCTATAGATCACATATATGTAAAAAAATTACAAAAATATTTACTTTGTAGCGTGTTTATAGATTCGTTATATGAGTTTCCTATTACCTGCTCTGTTTTTGTTATGGAGAACGGCTTTAATATTGTTATTATTGTTATTAGTTGTTGGTCAATAAACTCCGTTTTGCGAACAGAATCAAATCATACAGGAGGCCATAAAAATGAAAACAGGCAAGCGCACAGATTTCTGGATTCACAATGATCAGCATAACAGTTGCATGTCTATCGCGACGCAGTTTTTGTTACGAGCGCAGCATCTTTATATCGATTTGTTTTGCGAGTGACTTTAATAAAGCAGTCATTATGCCGTTTTTTTGTTTTTTTTTTTTTTTTTTTGCTTTTGGTTAAACTTTGATGAAGATGAAATGCTTGTTCAATATTTAAACATATTTTTTATTTTGGGACCTTTAACTGCAAGACATGTGCATGTATGTTATGTATGTTAGTATATATGTATGTATGTATATGGGTGTGCATGTGTGCGAATATTTTATTTTGTCTGCAGTCTTTTTGTATGGGTGTTTTGGCAGATCTCGATTCGATTATTTACAACTAGAGATGTGCACGTGAGTGTTTTCTGACTCACGACACGCACGCTCATGCAGAAAAATATTTTACTCACGCACTTTCACGCACGAATGATTTTGAAAATTTTCACGATCACGCACGCTCACGAATTAACAATTTTTAATCACGCACGAGTGGTTTACAACTTATCACGATCACGCACGCTCACGAAAAAGTATATGTATAATATAATTTTCATGTTTTTTAGGTTGAAAAATAGGTTCTTACATATCGTCACCTAAAATCCAAAAGGCCGTACCAACCAAAAAATTCAAAATAGACTTTTGGATTGATTATAATGTGATTAACCAAAATACATATTTTCCTAAAATTTTACTCACATATGTTTAAAAAAACCGATTTTATTCATTATTCAATTTGACATCTAACATACATGTAAATAGAATAAATTTATGAAGTTTTTTGCTTCTCCTGTAAAATAGTAAGAAGTGTACTTACGGCCTTTTGGATTTTAGGTGACGATATACATATCTATGTATATATATATACATATGCTCGTGTTTTTGTAAAATTTACAATGTAAATTAAAATAAAGCAAAGTTAATTTAATATCGTTTTATATATTCGTATTCGCGGATATCATTTTAAATATTCGAATTCGAATTCTCGCATATCAAAAATTGACATTCCGCACATGTATGTATGTATATGTACATAATATAAATGTGAAGGTAAGATGTATGATCAATTAAATAAATGATAATCAAATAAACGAGAAAAGCATATTAAATGAGAAAACATACAAATTACTAAAATTTTTCTGTTACGTAACATTTTCAAAGACTCCCCCCACCCCCGCCATAACAAATTATAACAAAACTTGATCCCCACCCCTCACCCCTACAGCGTTACGTAATATATGGACGGCCCCTAAATCAAAAAACATTTTCTGCGGTACAATTCATCAGTAGTATTGTTGACAAAGGCACTATTGAATCAGTAGTGCAGTCGGGCCTCGATTATCTGTGATGGTCGGGACCAGAAGCATTGCGGATAAAAGATTTTCATGGTTAATCAAATAACAAATATATTTAAATCTAACCACCCGTACTTCTCAAATTTCAAAATTAAACTAATCACTTGTAAATGCTTCTGACTCATCGTATGCAAACAACGGAATTCCCCGTTTTCATGTTTATTATATTGTATGTATGAATTTGGAGTTAATAAAAAAAATTCTGCCATCATGGATAATAGAGGTAATCACGGTTAATCGAAGCAAACAATTTGAAAACATTGCCATTGCAAACAAAAAACAATGTACTGATAATTGGCCATCACGGTTAATCGGGGTTACCGGTTATCCAGATCACGAATAATCGAGGCCCGACTGTGTTTCTCAATTGATACTTCCTACACGGTATCTAAGAAACATACACACATACTTACAAAGGTACCCAATGTATCCATCAAACAAAATGCTCCGAATTCGTAAAGAATTCGTAACGATTGGTCGACAAAATCTTCCGATTTCGGCACCGAAATATTATATTGACACGACTTCGTAACGATATGTCAGTACGAATTCGTTACGATAAGTAACGTAACAACTTGTAGGTACGATTTCTTTTTGCTTTTATAGCAGAGTACCGCTTCACCATTATGTTGCTGCTATTGTCGAAATAATTTGCACATACTTACGTTTTTTTAATATTTTTTACAATCCTTTTTTTTATCAACATATACATACATATTTATTTAAAAAAATTTTCACAGACTTTTACTAATGCATTCAAAAATCAAAGTTTTACCCTCATATTCATAAAAAAATAAAATGAATTTGAAATTCATTTTAGGAAAATTTTGTATTGAAAATTTTAAATGAAATACATTTCAAATTCGTTTAAAATTTTATGAATATGGGGGTTAATGTTTTAAAAAAATTGTTCAGAAATGTCGTAACGAATTCGGTACGACAAGTATGACTTCAGAAAAAGTCGAAACATTTTGTTTGGGGGTATTTATTGTGTTTGTAAGCTCATACTACCATACATATTACTATACATACATATATGCATTTGTTATTATAAAATAATTTATTTCAAATGATCCCAGCGGGAACTAGAAGGAGTAGGGATGCCTTCTAGAAGGCCTCTGTATGCCTTCTTTTGGATGTAGAAGGCCTGCTCGCTGCATTCCATACTCATGTCTTTTTTGCACGCGTTGTCATTGCGGAGCAGTCCTTCTGTTCTTGCTTCCTTCGCCAGAGATTCTGGAAGGCCTTCAAACTAATAGATTTTGTTTTTGTTTTGGTAAAAAAACAAAACAAAACATGTTACTCCTTCTCTTCTCCCTTCTCAAAGAAGCGAGTGTGGAATGTGTATCGTATATTTTATGCGAAAGAGTCCTTTAATAAGGCCTGCACCAAGAAAGTCATCTGAGTTTTACCGCTGGGATTGAATACAGTTACATATATAGAGAGAAAACAGATTCGTTGTGACAACCGAATTTGTTGCCAATTGAATTCTGGCGGTTGCAGCAACTATCATAGAATTATGCTATAGCGACTGAAATTTTCTTGTGGTACCACTATATTTTAATTATAACCCTCAACCCAATAGTTGCAGTAACAGAAAAAATTGGTTGACAGTATGGAATTTGAAATAAATGTTGTTCTTGCTATCGAAAATTTAGTTAATATAATTAAAACAATATCATAATTGGTACCTGTAAAAGAAAAATTGGCCTTCCTTGCTGAAATAAAAATAAACAATAAACGCAAATAAAAATACACAATTTAAGAAATTTATTATTTGACATATTGTCATAAGTTTATTTTAATTGAAATTTATTTTCTAATGGTGAAGCATGCCTATATACATTTCTTCAACCACACATTTTGAAAAGCCACAAACCTGTTATCTTATGCACAGACTTTCAAAAACCATTTGAGAATTCACAAATCATAATATGTTTGAAAGTCACAAAAGTTAATTTTTTAATTTGCTGCTATAAACTATGATAGTAAACACGCCCTCTAGTTAGTTACAGCAACTGATTGAAAAAGATTTAGGTCAGTAAATTTTATATATTTTTAGTTTTATATCGATATTTCGTTAACCTTTGGTTAACTTCTTCAGGATTATATTTATTTTATTTTTTGGTAATTAGTTTTTGTCTTTTTTCCTTTTAATCAGAAAAAAAAATATTTGATTAAAAGGAAAAGAGACAAAAACTAATTACCAAAAAATAAAATAAATATAATCCTGAAGAAGTTAACCAAAGGTTAACGAAATATCGATATAAAACTAAAAATATATAAAATTTATTGACCTAAAGCTTAAAAAATAGTTTCATTGAACATATAAAAAAGGTCGAAAAATTAGATAAACAATTCAACTGATTGAAAGTTTTTATTTTAATTTTAATATAGAACGATAATTTTTTAGTTGCTAATACCAAAAGTTGGTAGTAAAATCCAATTTCTAATATTTTATTCGGTTGGGTTAACCAATCAGTTAATTAGTCATGACAAAAGCATGCGCTCGGTTGATGCAATCAATTTAAGTATTGTCACAATCATATCTTTGTTACAATTATGCCCTTATGGCAATTAACATGGATTGTTTTTTGGATTAACAGAAAATTGATAGCGTGAACTGAAATATAGTTAATGCAAATGATATTTTATTGGACTAACCGTTTTCCAACCAATCTTTTTTGTGGGTGTATTTACCTATGCAGGAATGTTATCTCGTGAGAGCGTGAGAATTCGTGCGTGATTATTAAAAAAAAGCTCACGCACGATCGCGCACGAGTAAATTTTTTTCAGTCACGCTCACGCACTCACGCGTGATTAGTTATAATATTTGATCACGAATCACGTGAATCACGCGTGACTCACGCGTGACACGATAAAATCACGACATTTGCACATCTCTATTTAAAACTATAGCTTCTGGGTGGCGCTCTGCATCACACTTGATCAAGTGGTATGAGCATCATCAACATTACTGTATTTTATTTCAATATAAAAATCAGTCGCACACATGAAGCAATAAATAAAATAAAAATATGTTTGTGTTGTTAAAATTCAATATAGTGTGTATGTATTAAAGATGTGCCGAATGTCAATTTATGATATTCGCGAATACGAATACGAATATTTGAAACGATATTCGCGAATAAGTTCTATTTGCGGGTGAAAGATGATATATGAAAAATTTTAATTAAAACGAATTTCATACTACTGTTTGGCGTATTTTCAAGTTAATAAAAAAATACCAAAAATTTTAATTATCATCATTAAATAATATTTAAAAATGATACAAAACACAAGTTTCTATAAAAAAAATAATGAATTCCTACACAGTACAACAAATTTTAATTTTTGGCAGAAAAGTCACATACGAATTGTATTCAAGCTGTTTAAATGGTTTTCATTTCCTTATCTCTTCTCCTTTTACATTTTTAAATATTTCTAATACACATGTATAAATAAGTGTGGCATGAAGGCCCGATTTTGAAATTGAAGACATACTTACCAATAAACATTCTAAATCTTTTGGAAAGTTACATTCTTGCCTGAAAATTTACAGTTGTGGAAGGACACTTTATGAGTATGCCTGAAACTATCTCATCCGGTGTACGACAGGGGAGTATACTGGGGCCAGTTTTATATTTGATTTATACTTGTGATATGCCTGAGTATCCTCAATTCTACATTTCCCGACGATACAGCCTGCCTTAGTATGCACGAAAACCCTGATGAGGCATCCCGCAAACTCCAGGAACACATTAAGATGGAACTATGGTTTAACTTATGGAGAATTAAGGTAAATGAACAAAAGTGTGTTCAAGTAACATTTACCTTACGGACAGATACTTGTTCCCCCATTCGGATTAATAATCAAGTTGTGCCTCAACATTCACATGTGAAATATCTTGGTATACACCTTGATCGACGGCTTACATGGAAACATCACATTGACTCTAAGTTAACTCAAATAAAACTAAAATTAACTCAGGTACATTGGCTGATTGGCAGAAATTCAACACTCAGCCTTGACTGCAAACTTTTAATATACAAGTCGCTTTTGAAGCCAATATGGTGCTACAGAATTCAGCTATGGGGCACTGCTTCAACTTCAAATGTTGAGAAAATCCAACGAAGACAAAACAAAATTTTACGTTTGATAACATCGGCTCCATGGTTCATCAAAAATTGAAATATACATCGTAATTTAAATATGCCATTAGTGACTTAAGAAATTGCAAAATACGCAGGCAAATATCTAACAAAACTCGAGTCACATCCTAATCCGCTTGCTCGTAATATTTTGAACTTTACTGGACACATCCGCTTAAAAAAGAGAGATACAATGGCTCTAATACTAAGCACTCCAGATGAAGCTGCTTGAAAATACTTTTTTTTGCCTATCACTACTTATGTATTATTAATAACTATCCCTAAGTTATGTCCGATATTGGTCGGGCGTACTAATTATATTTTAGATTTAAGATTTGAATACTTATTGTTAGTTCATGTATGAAGATACAATAAATAAAAAACATGCATTAAAAAAATGTATAAATAACTTATTTCCATATCAAAACTACAACATTTATTGCCAATAAAGGTAAAAAATACATAAAAGGGAATTATCTTGCAGAAGCTTAAAAAAATATTTCTTTCAATTGTCATGAAATAAAAATGCATTGTGAGTCCGATCACAGAGGAGATGTGTAAACATCTAGTAATGACAAATTTTTTTTAAGTTGGAAGTACTTATGCTTTTAGTATATTTTTTAAAATTAATTAATTAAAAGTATCAAAACTTTCAATATTGTAAATACATAGGAATTTGTTGGTTTTTGTTTGTTTTATTAAACTTATTTGGTTAGCAAATGGGCACACTGCAGTAAATGTATATGTACTGCATTCAAAATTGCAATTCAAACTTCAGCAAATTTTTACTGCTAATGAAATTTAATTTGCATTACCAGTAAAATCGTGGGGCCCGTAATCATAATAAAATTGTAGCAAGTGGCAAAGATTTTTCATTCAAATTTTGAAATTTTTGTATGAAAAACATTTAGCCACTTGGTAGAATTTCATTATGAATACAAGCATTACTGATTACTGAAAATTCAATGCACCTCATCATATAATAAATCATTTAGGCAATTTATAAAAATTTTAGACAATAATTTTAGTAATCAGTAAAAATTTACTTGTTAAAAAATGTTTATTATTTTTAATGAAACTTTAGTGGTACTGCAGTGCTCATTTATGGTAAATGCCTTTACTTTTACTTTTTAATTTTTAATTCCTGTTGTTCATCGTTTAGTTGCTGCTGTTCTTGTTGTTGTGTACGCATTGCAATTAAAATAAATTCAGTAAAATGCGACTTTGACTCGCGCACATTCGGTTTTGAGCATTTTTTTGATTTAGCTTTCTTCCTTTTTTAAGTTTTTTCAGTTTAAACGATTTTTAAGTTTTATCGCTTTTTTCTCGTTTTGGCGTTTTTTTTCTCTTTTTGGGTTTTTTTCACTTCCGCAATTTTTTTAATTTTGGCGATTTTTTTCATTTTGGCGATTTTTTCATTCTGGCGATTTTTTTGTTCAAGGGTTTTTTTTTCATTTTGGCGATTTTTCCGGTTTTTCGCGATTTATTTTAGTCCTACAAACTTTTTTCGTTTAGAGTTTTTTTTTCGTTTTAACGACTTTTGTTTGTTTTTGGCGATTTTTTTTTTATTTGGCGATTTTATATTTTTTTGTTTTTTAGTTTTACCGTTTTTGAAAATTTCAAGAGTTTTGCTCTTACGGTTGCCAAGATACAGCAAGTTGTCAAAATTACAAAGTCAAAATTACACTAACTGATGGAAGAACACCCATTGATTTAAATTTTTTAAATTTAGTGTTAATTGTTGTAGTCTGTATAAAAATACACTAACTTTTAAAATTTCAAGTGTACATACAATTGTATGTATATTACATGGGATTTTAAAATTTTTCGTTGCTCGTTTTGGAACACCCTTTAATTTTTAACTCTCATGTATTTGTTGTTGTAGTGGCCAAATGTCTACACACTGTGTCCAAATTTCAGGTCCGTAGCTCTTACCGTTCATTTTCACCTTTGGTGTACGAAACCCTAATAAAGCAATTATCAAGTTAAATATAACAAACAAAAACCAGGAAATTCCTATGTAATTAGTTACAATATTTTAAAAAAAGTTTGTATTGCTTCTTCTTCTCATACATATGTAGCTCACACCGATTTGACAACGCGGTGTGAATCTCAGCAAAATTTGTGATTGTATTGTGATAAAGAATTTTACCCACTAGCGTATACATACACATCAAAACTAGATTCATACATGGATATGGCAACATCAAACTACAAGCTTTTAAATTGTAAGTCAGCAGCACCCGTACATGAATTGGGAGTGAATACAGATTTTAAATGCTCTGAAAATAAGTTACCTTTCTCACTATCGCTTCTTGCCCAGCCTCCGGTCGCAGTACGCAGTGGTGATTTAAGATCAACGGGTGTCTTTTAAGATTTCTAGTAGCGCGCCATAAAGAGTAATTAGATGCGGACGTTACATCAAGACCTTCTAAATACTTTTCCAGTAGTGCAGTTTTTTCCGACGATAGCAACTCTTTGAGTTGTTTAGTACATTTCTTAAGTCTGATTTTATTTAGGGGTGATCTGTGTTGTTGCCATTCTCTTGTAGCTCTCCTTTTTCCACAGACAAGACGTTCAATTTCCGTAGAATAAATTCTGTTAAAGCCGGTCTTCGGATAGGATGTAGTGGCATGTTCAACAGCCTGTTTAATATTTTCGTTAAGATTGGCAATGTTAAATTCAATATCATCGCATGATCTAAGCTGAATGTTTTCTACGCAGTGACTACTAAGATATTTTTTGAATGCCAGCCAGTTGATTCCATTAATCATTTTTACATATCAGTTAGTTAAATCACTCCTTAGTGGGTTGAAAATTGTAAGTATTGTTGGAGAGTGATCGGAGGACAGATCCAGTGAGGCCTCTACGCGAATTAAGTCCCTATGAATATTTTTCGTGACGCCAAAATCTATAACATCCGGAATTTTTCGTGCTTCAGTAGGCCAGTAAGTAGGCTCCCCACTCGAAATGACATCTAAGCCCATTTTTGAAATTGTATTAAACAACGCTCGACCTCTAGGTGTAACTAAATAGAAGCGAGACCCAGTACGTATGTTTTGCATTGTAGTCCCCAGCTGCCACAAAACAAGATCCAAGCGATTTGTAGAGCTTCTCATACTGATCTTCGATAACTGAAAATCTGGGAGGTGAGTAAATTGATGATATCACGAAATTCGCATAAAAATTTTCTTCGAAAATATTCGTTGCTTGCAAATATTCTTCACTGACGTTGTCAAGGACATAGTGCTTGAGTCTTGAGTTAATTAGAATTGCTGATCCACCGCATGCTCTCCCTCTCGAGTCGTTTGTAACATATAAAGTGTAACCATTTATTTTAAATAAGCTTCTTGAGGTCAAATGAGTCTCAGAATCCAACATTATATCAATATTTTTTTCCATGAGGAAGTGCTCAACTTCATTTTTATGTTGGCGAATGCCGTTTGCGTTCCAGAAACATATTTTTAACGTGTTCATGGTTTGTTAACTAATGCTTGAAGCAGTGTATTCTGCATTCGCAGCATTTCTTGCATCATACTTGTCATATTTGTAGTAAAGTGGTTTATAGTTAGCACCAGATTCTCAATAGTAGCTTCAAGGCGACTAAAGTTAATGCTTGAGTTTGCATGCGTTGAATTATTTGGAGGTGGAACATTTTATGTGGGAATTGAACTAGTCTTAGCAGCATCAGCATACGATACACGTGAAGTAACTGGTTGGCTGATTTGAGCAAAAGTGGCGGAGTTCGCGTTTACTGGTTGAGCTGGAGTTAATTTGGGTTTTTGACCCATAGCCTGTTGAACGAAAGAATATACAGGGCACCCTCTTTAGTTAGCGGTGTGATTACCTCCATATTTACTACATTTTTTTTCTGCTTGATCTTTTGGCTTAGTGCAGCTAGCAGTACCATGCAATTCACCGCACATAACACAAACTGTAGGTAACTTGCAGTAAGAATTAAATAACATTAACACTGACTAGTTTTTTTAAGCTTAACAACTGAACGTGATTAAATATAATATCGCCCCCTCAATATAACAATAGCGTATGTGCTCATACGCCATTATTTTTTTTTATTGCATATTTAGAATCTCCATCATTGATTCTATGTCTGGTAAAAATTTCGTCAAATTCTACTTTCACAAAGTGGGTCAAAATGCCATTGAAAAAAATAGTGTATAATTTATTTTTAAAAAATTTCCTTCAATAAGTGCCTAAACTCATATGCGATATTTTACTTGAAATTGCCACTCCAAAGTTTTTAAAAGAATAATAATGTATACACATTATACTCCATTTTAGCCTGTAGAAATAAATATAATTTATCAAAACTTTAAATACTAAAATAGCTTATAATAATATACACTATTGTTTGAGAAATAGTTTTATTCCGACCATTTCTATACCCCACATAAGCTGTTTTATTTTCAATACAAATTCGAAAGTTTCATCAACAATTGACAAGAATAGTAGCCTATGCGATGTTTACGTTGTTTTGACTACATGAATGCCAAGGAAATATTGTAGTCATTTGAAATTTCAGTTTGCAAATTCAGTGCGCAGGGAAAGCTTGTTCATTAAAAATATGGATTTGAAACGTCTGAGTGAGTATCTTTTATTATATAATGTAAGTGAAGTGAGTAAGGTAAATGTCAACAGGCTGTGACACGAAACCACCAGTAGTTGTGGAAATTGCTCCAAGGACTGATCGTCGGACATAGATACCTGAAACGACTCCTTGTAGCAACGTAAGCACGATGTATTACAGTCGAAAGTTCGCGACGTACAGTAACACATTTTATGACATTGCCAGTGGAGAAGGTTACTGTTTTATATGGGATGGAAATCAGGGTCAACGATGATCGGATGAAATTGGCACGACAATATGGAATATGATGAGCTCGTTAGACGAATCGGTAACCGATGTTATTCTGTACTCAGACTGTTGTGGATTAGTGCTGGGATACTATCGATATTTTCTACTATCAGCTAAGATTTCACTATCGATACTATCGATATTACTATCGACCGAATGTTTGTACTTTGGATAGATAAAATATAGTTAGTTACACTTAGTTTTTTATCACTTTATAGAAAGTATATAGTCTTAAGTTTATTTTAATATGTATAAATATATCTATGAACCTTATTTTAGGTGACAGTTATTGAAAAATTGTTCAAAAAAATATTTTATAACACCACACGTTTTCAAAACTACATTTTAAATAATATCGATATCGATATTTTACCCTATCGATATTTTCGATATTTTAAAACTATCGATAGTAATATCGATAGTATCCCAGCACTACTGTGGGGGACAGAACAGAAACAGGTTCATTGCTACACTATTGATTTATATCAACAATACTTTGAAGCTAAATTCGATAACAATTAAGTATCTCCAAGGCAGACACACACAAATGGAGGCAGATTCGATGCACTCTGCAATAGAACGTGCGAAGAGGGGTATATGCGTATATTCGAAGGAAGAATGGCCAACTATAATGAGACTGGCAAGACGGAAAACCCCCTATGCTGTAGAGAGGCTTCAATACAGTGATATGATTGATCTCAAAACCATGTTTTCGAGGTTAGGCCATAGCTTTAAGAAAAATATAAAAAATGACTTGGTTAATGGGCTTAATCTTAAGTTCCTCCAAGTGAACACAAACCAACGAAAACAATTATTATACAAGTAGGAATGGGATGGAGACTTGAAAGTAATTGATATTGGAGGAACACGGAAAACAAAAGAGGTGATCAACTTTTCGTTTACTGGGAAATACAATAAAAAGCTGCCAATTTGTAATCGATGATGATCTGGATGATCTCCAAAATTTGTGCAAAAAGAATGTAATTCCGCAGTCATTTTTTTTTTAAACTTACAAGGTGGAAAGAAGCGAAATTGTTTAGATGAGCCAGAAGTAGCAGAGGAAGAGAAAGAAGACGAATGAATTTCTAGTTATTTTTGATTTACGCAATGTATACCTTAATTTGTCATAAATTTTTGTTTATAATAACCCAAATTGGAAAGTAATGAATATGTGCCACTGAATTAACAAAACTATAAATAAATCACTTTTTTATAATGTTACAAACTGATATTTTTGAGATCAAATATTTTAATAAAAAAATCGTAAAATAATTGAATAAAACAGCGTATACCATACAAAATAAAATAGTGTATCAGATACATCATACGAATTCCTTAAAAAATAAAATAGCCTATATGGAGGACTTGCGCTTTGAATAGCATAATTATGGTCTTAAAGGATGAGTAGAATAACAAAACTTGGTCAATTTAAAGACAAGACATAATACCGCATGTATTCGTTGAAAAATCCATTATGAAGAATTTTTATTTACGGCGATATTGAGGTTTAAATAGACATCTGATTTAACAAAAACTTTAAATTCGCTTTTCTCAAAACCCCAAAAAAGTATAGCTATTGTTTATTTTACCTATAACAACATACATTAACCCTAGACACATAACCTTCGTCGAAACGACGAACACCGGACGAAAAAATAGCTATTTCTTTTTAACACGTGCACCGATCGCCGCTAAATTTCTTGCCAACTTAGTTTTCGCTGAGCTTTTGCAGGAGACAACCAAACTCGGCGCGTAAGCACATAATTATTGAGATATGATAAACTTGTTCGTCGCTTCGACGAGTGTTGGCGAGCATAAAGTTGATTTCTGCACACAATGCGCTTCAAAAAATTAATTTTTTATATTTTTTTAAATGACAATAGTGTTATAGTTAAGTTTTGCCAAAGACAAAAAGGCTTTTTTGTTTTGTTTGTTTATATAAATTTTATAACAATGTGATCTCAAAAAAAAAGTGCTTTTTGGAAAAATGGATTATAATAAATATCCTTGTAACAGAATAGAAATATATAGTTGTATTTACTAACAAAGTACTTGCTAAAGGTATGTATGTGTTGCAAGTACAAAAATATATATGTTTAGAACCGATATTATACGCCCCAAAACGTGCTCGTCGAAACGACGAATGGTTAGGTTTAGAGGGATACGTTCGAGGGTTACGTGTGCAGGGTTAATATGGTCGTTACCTAAACAATATCTAAATATGTAAATTGTACATACATACAGAGGTGTTCCATAAAATAGAGTCACCCCGAATCAAAATTTTCACACCAAAATTAATGTTTAAAAACTTTATAATATTATTCTTATTAGATCTGTTTCAATTAAAACCCAATCAAATGGGTAATTACCATGAAAATTGAGCTTTCATTACAAAAAAAAAAATGTTCAGCAAATTGTAATACGATGAACCAAAACAATTCACATATTCCATTTGCAATAATGGCTAAGTATATAAAACAGAAATCTACATCAACTGACACCACACACAGTGGACCAAACACAAAGAACGCTGATGATAGAGGTGTAGTGGCCTTCGAAAACAGCTGGTGGTTCCGTTCTACTAAGTGTTTGTCAGAATATTTCCAATTAACTTTTGTCTCATTTGTTCATTAATAATTGTCACATGTAATTCGGCTTACAAAGCGATATGAACTTTAGCCTGATTAAATCATAAATATAAAAATAAGCTTTAATTTTTACTTATTAGCTTAATTATTTAACAGAAACTGTATTATTTTTTAGTAACGACAAAACATTGTTTTGGCTCTCCCACGCATGTTTGTTCAACGTCCAAATTTGCTACTTATTGGACGAATTGTTTCTGCAGAGCCTTGTTTTTCGATAGTTTCGATAGTATTTTTTTGATGCCATCGATATTATCGAAAGTCTTTGATTCTTAGAAACTTGTCAATTGTGTACTTTTCGGATACCTATAAAATCTTAAATTTTAATCATTCCTTAAAGTAAAAAGAAAGTTCATTTTTTTTAACTTTTATTTCCAATGCTTTAAATATACATATGTACATGCATTTACATATACATATGGAGCATTCCATGAAAAAGTGGAAGTCTGAACGATTCCAGTAACTTTAATTTTTTGAATAATTGTGCGACTACATAGTGGGATTAAGTTCTCATCTAAAATAATTTACATAAATTATAACGAATATGTTACATTTTAAACATTTACAACAAGTAGAATTTTTAATTTACTTCTACAACATATTTTGCTACGTGGCTGTGACCACTGTTTGTGAGATAAAAACTTAATTTTGTTTGTCAGTTCGAGTGCGTAGTGAGACATTGTTAAACTGCATAATGATTTTTTTTTTGTCAAGGGCTTTATTGAGGAGAAATTAATTAAAATGCGATGGTAAAGTTATATGTCCCACACGTGAAGCATAATGCCTTTTTTCAACCATAACACTAGTTTACACCGAAAATGTACATTTGATGAGGGGTGATCTTCCTTAAGTATTTTCTTCCGCAGAATTCGAAAATCAAGGTTAAATTTTAATGTGTAAACATCTACATATACGCGGGGGGTAAAAATCTTTTTCACAATATAATCACAAATTTTGAGTAAGATCAAAGAATATAAATCATATAGAATGCGCATCTCATACAAGCTAAAATTTTCTATGACGGGATTTCCAGTACTACCCGTCCAGCGTACACACTCTCATTTCTTTCTGCAGTGTTATGCTACGTTCGCATTGCTGAGAGCAACGTTGCCGTTGTGACACTAAAGTATCAATTTTGACCCCTTTTCGTGTCAATGAAACTTTTTATGACCCTTTTTTCAATTTATCCCTTTGTATCATTTTAACAGAATGTATGCCGTAGGGCAATCATATACACAGTTTAGCATATCAGGTATTAGAAAAAGAGCTGTTCGTCCAGTTGGCGATATTCGGCTCGATGATGTCGATCATTGTATTGTTTTGGTCGATAGAAAAGCCAATAAATGGTGAAAATATTGCAAAAAATCTGAATCCTTGATTCCAAATGCAAATTATTTCTCGGAGTATCACAATTAAAAAAAATATGTATTTTAACTTACTTTCATCTTTAATCTTCATAAAACTTTTTATAAGTTAGTAAGTAAGTTTTTATAAAATGTTTATAAGTTAAAATAGGTTCAAATGAAGTAAATTTGGAAGCCAAAATTTGGGCTTTAAAGTATACATGTATGTATATAAATGATCAGCATCAAGAAAAGTAAAGTAAAATATAGATGGAAAAACTAAAGTTAATTCATTTTCTTTTTAACTCCCGATTTACTCTGCAGCCACACGTTCAATAAATGCATTTCAATTTCATTACACATATTGTGTGTCAAAATTCCTTGAAATTGATAGCTTTGGCTCAAATTGATAATCATTTTCATTTTTTAAATGCCACCGACGAAGAATCAATTCAAATTGGTAGCTTCAATTAATGTGTACTGCGACCAGCAGCTCAAATTGAAAATTAAATTGCCATTTAAATGGATAGGTGAATTTGAAATCAATCTAGTTTTCAATTTAAAAAGTTTGATTGTGTTAGTGAAAAAAGTGTGAGTGAATGGAATTGAAAGTCAAAAATTTAATGTGTGGCCCCCCAAGTAAAAAGTTTGTAGTGTGTGTCTGTGCATCTGTGCATCTGTGTGTCTGTACAAGTACTCGTACAGACCAAACGGCTGGATCGATTTTGATTTAGTTTTTTCTGTTTGAAAGGTCGAGAAGGTTCTTAGCTATGTTTTAATAAAATCGGTCCAGCCGCTTAGAAGATATTACGTCTTTTCTAGAAATATTCGGGGGTTTTTAAAATTTTTAATTTTATAGTTATACTATTCTTTCAATGCATAATCCATAGTAAATACATATTTTTTTAAACTGAACATCCCGTATTTCTTAATAAGTTCTTCACTTGTAATCTAATCTTTGACAAGTGTCTACTTTAAGTCTATTTGATAATTGTTTAGTAACGCTAATTTATATTTATACTTTATATTTTTTTGTAAATTATATATTGAAAAGAAGAAGAAATAAGATGTAATTCACTGACTTTACAACTGCAGAATTTGGAAACTTATCATCCTTAAAACAAGCTTTATTTCAGCAACAGCAACTTTCCTCCGAAAATCGGTATTTTTTGTGGTAAAACTCGGATATTTTTACATGGTTTTTTTTTTGCAAAATGTAGCAAAATGTGACTTAAGTAGCACAACGGCAACGCTGGTCACAAGAGCAAAGAATATAATGCTCTCAGTGTGTGTTTGCTTGCGCTTTATACTTTCCCTCCGCATCTAAAGCGTAAGCAAAAACTGTTTAATTTTTTTGCTCAAATGCGCATTCTATACAATTTATATTCTTTGGTAAGATGCACACCGCGTTATGAAATCGTTGTGAGCAGCGTTATCAACTTTTAAATTTCAAAAAGCACTGAAACCAGGAAAAAACGCATAATTTAAGTAAAATAGCACTAAATTAAAATTTTTTGTTTCAAAACAAAATTTTGTATATAAAAAATATAGAAATCGGTTGACCTTGCATTTTATTCCTAAAACTTCAAATTTGAAGCATCCGATACACATTTTGATTTTATGAGAATCAATTAATTCTAAAATCAATATGGCGTAACCTTTTTAAATTATTATAAAAAATTTAATATTTTTCGTCAACGAAGAAACAAATCACCTGAAATTAGTCAAATTAGCAGCAATTGGCAAGTCTTTTTGACTTGCTGATTAGATTTTGAACCCGATGGGAGTAGTAGTTAATTTTTTTAATATCAAAATTTGATCCTTATTAAACAATGCTGTGGAAACATTCTTTCACAGCAAACGCAATATTAATAACAAAGTTACAAAATTAAAAAAAGTAATTTGCAATAACCAAGTTATATAAACTTAAATTATATGAACTATTATTTTAGAAAAAAGGAACGAAGTAGGTTATTAATATGTAACCTAAAACGGCAGCTCTATTAGCAACACAATTTTCTTAATCCCACTATGTAGTCGCAAAATTATTCAAAAAATTAAAGTTACTGGAATCGTTCAGACTTCCACTTTTTCATGGAATGCTCCATATGTATATGTAAATGCATGTACATATGTATATTTAAAGCATTGGAAATAAAAGTTAAAAAAAATGAACTTTCTTTTTACTTTAAGGAATGATTAAAATTTAAGATTTTATAGGTATCCGAAAAGTACACAATTGACAAGTTTCTAAGAATCAAAGACTTTCGATAATATCGATGGCATCAAAAAAATACTATCGAAACTATCGAAAAACAAGGCTCTGCAGAAACAATTCGTCCAATAAGTAGCAAATTTGGACGTTGAACAAACATGCGTGGGAGAGCCAAAACAATGTTTTGTCGTTACTAAAAAATAATACAGTTTCTGTTAAATAATTAAGCTAATAAGTAAAAATTAAAGCTTATTTTTATATTTATGATTTAATCAGGCTAAAGTTCATATCGCTTTGTAAGCCAAATTACATGTGACAATTATTAATGAATAAATGAGACAAAAGTTAATTGGAAATATTCTGACAAACACTTAGTAGAACGGAACCACCAGCTGTTTTCGAAGGCCACTACACCTCTATCATCAGCGTTCTTTGTGTTTGGTCCACTGTGTGTGGTGTCAGTTGATGTAGATTTCTGTTTTATATACTTAGCCATTATTGCAAATGGAATATGTGAATTGTTTTGGTTCATCGTATTACAATTTGCTGAACATTTTTTTTTTTGTAATGAAAGCTCAATTTTCATGGTAATTACCCATTTGATTGGGTTTTAATTGAAACAGATCTAATAAGAATAATATTATAAAGTTTTTAAACATTAATTTTGGTGTGAAAATTTTGATTCGGGGTGACTCTATTTTATGGAACACCTCTGTATGTATGTACAATTTACATATTTAGATATTGTTTAGGTAACGACCATATTAACCCTGCACACGTAACCCTCGAACGTATCCCTCTAAACCTAACCATTCGTCGTTTCGACGAGCTACAAGAGAATGGCAACAACACAGATCACCCCTAAATAAAATCAGACTTAAGAAATGTACTAAACAACTCAAAGAGTTGCTATCGTCGGAAAAAACTGCACTACTGGAAAAGTATTTAGAAGGTCTTGATGTAACGTCCGCATCTAATTACTCTTTATGGCGCGCTACTAGAAATCTTAAAAGACACCCGTTGATCTTAAATCACCACTGCGTACTGCGACCGGAGGCTGGGCAAGAAGCGATAGTGAGAAAGGTAACTTATTTTCAGAGCATTTAAAATCTGTATTCACTCCCAATTCATGTACGGGTGCTGCTGACTTACAATTTAAAAGCTTGTAGTTTGATGTTGCCATATCCATGTATGAATCTAGTTTTGATGTGTATGTATACGCTAGTGGGTAAAATTCTTTATCACAATACAATCACAAATTTTGCTGAGATTCACACCGCGTTGTCAAATCGGTGTGAGCTACATATGTATGAGAAGAAGAAGCAATACAAACTTTTTTTAAAATATTGTAACTAATTACATAGGAATTTCCTGGTTTTTGTTTGTTATATTTAACTTGATAATTGCTTTATTAGGGTTTCGTACACCAAAGGTGAAAATGAACGGTAAGAGCTACGGACCTGAAATTTGGACACAGTGTGTAGACATTTGGCCACTACAACAACAAATACATGAGAGTTAAAAATTAAAGGGTGTTCCAAAACGAGCAACGAAAAATTTTAAAATCCCATGTAATATACATACAATTGTATGTACACTTGAAATTTTAAAAGTTAGTGTATTTTTATACAGACTACAACAATTAACACTAAATTTAAAAAATTTAAATCAATGGGTGTTCTTCCATCAGTTAGTGTAATTTAAAATAATGGTTCAGTTCGCGAAGTTTACCGCAAGCTCCGTCCATTTTATGGTCGACATAATCGTCCATCAGAGCAATTAATTCGGTTAACCATGGATCGTTTTCGCACTACGTTTACTCTATGTGATAATACGCATCCGCAGAGACATCGAACAGTGCGCACCGAAGAAACAATTGCCGCTGTAGAGCAAAGTGTTGAAGAGGACCCGAATGAATCGATTCGCCACCGTGCACAGCAATTCGAGCCGACTAACCGACTATTTTGTTCCCGAATTGGATGGCATGAATGTGGATGAGTTGTGGTTCCAACAAGACGGCGCTACATGCCACACAGCGCACGTCACAATCGATTTATTGAAGGAAACATTCGATGAGCGCATAATTTCGCGGAATGGACCTGTCAATTGGCCACCAAGATCGTGTGATTTGACACCATTGGATTATTTTCTTTGGGGATATGTGAAGTCGCTCGTCTACGCCAACAAACCAGAAACTTTAGGGGACTTGGAAGCCAACATTTGTGGCGTTATTGCCAACATACGGCCCCATATGCTCGAAAAAGTGGTTGAAAATTGGACCTGTAGAATTAGCTTTATTCGAGCCAGCCGCGGCGGCCACATGCCCGAAATCATATTTAAACATTAATGGCATAAAATTATCCTTCCAATAAAGCCAAATTGATGGACATTAAAACGATTTTCTTGTGTTTTATTTCAATTCGAAGTTCTATACCCCTCAAAAAAACACCCTATACGTAATGAATCGTCAAATTATACAATATAAAATGTTTTTGGAAAGGGAGTCCCTATAGCCCCTTTTTATTTTAAAACAGCTGGGGGGTCCCAGCTAAAACTTAGGCGTTCAAAAGAACTGCCAAAAGAAGTTTTGAAACTTTAAAAGAAAACAAGGCTAAAGAGCCGATTTATGTTAATCAAATTAAAGTCTGATTTTATTTAACATTTTGACTGCTTATATACTATTTTACATTCTTCAATTTTTGTGTTTCTTTATGTCTTTAGTTTTGCTATAACAACATAATTTATTAATAAAAATAAAAGTGTGTCATTTAAATATTATAAAGTAAGCGTTCTGTTAATTATTACAATGAACTGTGTTGCAATGCAATTAAACTATGATACAGTGTATTATAGTGAGTGAGGTAAACTACAGCAAAATGAAAAATAAAGTCTAAATTTAACATTTAAGAAATTTATTATTCGACATATTGTAAGAAGTTTAAGATAAGAGGTTTGTGACTATTCAAAATGTGTGGTTGAAGTCTACTGATGATTTGTTACAGCAACAATGAAATATATAGACAACGCTGAACCACCAGCAAATAAATTTCAAAATAAAACTATTCCCAAAGAATAAGCCTATACATGTGCATATATGATTTCATATATGTATATTTATATACATTCTTGTGTTAATTCCGAAAAAGTAAAAGATGCACTCATCATACAAAGATTTAAGATAAAAAATGTTACTAATATAATCAATAGGAACTGGATCCGAATGATATACAGTTGAAAAGAAATTGAACACATCCAATTTATAGCCTAAAATAACTCTTATACCGAAAAATCACAGTTCAAGAACCACACAAGCGTCAGGACCCGTACAGTGCCACAATTGTCAAGAATATGGCCATACGAAAACTTACTGCAATTGGCCTACTGTTTGTATTGTGTGTGGTATATTACATGGTACTGCTAGTTGCAATAAGCCAAAAAATCAAATTGATAAAAATGCAGTAATTGTGGAAGATAATCACACCGCTAACTACAAAGGTTGTCCTGTGTACTCTTTCGTAAGGCAGAATATGGTTCAAAAACCTAAATTAGCTCCACCTCAATCAGCAAGCGCTTCCTCCGCCACTTTTGAGTAAATGAGCCAACCAGTCACTTCCCGTGTTTCGTATGCCGATGCTGCTAAGACAAATTCTATTCCCAAACAAAATGTTTCAGCGCCAAATAATTTAACAAATACAAACACAAGCTTTAATTTCTGGTACAAAATACATATACATATATAATTTTACAACAAATATAACTAGCATGATGCAAGATATGCTGCGAATGCAGAATACACTGTTTCAAGCATTAGTTAACAAGCCATGAACACATTAAAAATTTGTTTGTGGAACGCAAACGGCATTCGCCAACATAAAAATGAACTTGAGCACTTCCTCACGGAAAAAAATATTGATATAATGTTGGTCTCTGAGACAGGACACTAAAGGAGAGCATGCACTCGATTAGCAATTATAATAAAGTCAAGACTCAGGCACTATATTATTGACAACATTTGTGAAGAATACCTACAAGCAACAAATATTGGCATTGAAAGTTTTTGTACAAATTTCCTGATATCATCAATTTACTCCCCGCCTAGTTTTTGAATCACTGAGGATCAATACGAAACATTCTACAAATCTCTTGGGCCATGTTTCTTGGCAGCTGGCGACTACAATACTAAACATACGTACTGGAGTTCGTGTGTTATTACTCTTAGAGGTCGGGCGTTATTTCGAGTGGACGTCATTTCAAGTGGGGCCTACTGACATACAAAAAATTCCAGATGTTATAGATTTCGGCGACATGAAAAAAATCTCTAGGGATTCAATTCAAGTTGAAGCTTTTCTAGACCTCTCCTCCGATCACTCTCCCACGACCGTTACAATTTGTAGCCCATTAATAAGTGATTTACCTCAACTATATGTGAAGATGATCCATCGTGTTGATTTGCTGGGGTTCAAAATATATGTCAGTAGTCATTATACGGAAACATTAATCTAAGAACATCCAATGATATTGAATTTAACATTGAAAATCTTAACGAAAATATTAAACAGGCTACTGAACATGCCACTACCTGCCATCCGCAGACTGTTCAAGTTGCTGTACTCTAACATATATGTAAAAGAAGAACATCTAATGTACATAGCCAAAAATTTTAAAACATCACATTTAATTGTAAAATATACAAGTTGTTTGGTCTGTGAAGATAAAAGTTATAGAAATGTTAACCTTTATGTCAACGGCAACATGCCTGGGTATGTTTTTTGTTTTGAAAACGCTGTAGCTCTAAACTGGATAACCGGATCGACTTGAAATTTCTTGATATCCTAGTCAAAACTGTTTTACGCAATAGTTCCAAGTTTGGTTAGGATTTAATTTACAAAGTTGCACCCTTAAGTCAACAGAATACATACCTGGGTATGTATAGTAAAACGCATGCAAATATGATAATATAATATAAAAGTATAGTTTATTTTGAGCTAAGTTTTGTAATTATTTTTTTATTATTATTATATAATGTCAGTTTTAATTATTTTTGCTTAAAATTATTGAAATTCAAATACATCTATCGCATTGAGGTAAGTCCTTGGAATGCTCTGCGCACACTGGTTTGTTGCATAATGTGCATGCTTTACGAGTAGGGCGTCGTTTCGAGCAGATGTAGCAATTGCCCTTTACTTTTAGCCGGCCCGTACTATCACGTTCCTCCGATGCATGTGCCTCAGCATCCACAACTCCGATGGGCCCACCTTTTATGGCTTCGATGGCGTTGCGCATTGAAAAAACTCTGGATATTCTGCTGTTATTCGCCCTTCTTTCCATTTCTGGCTTGCACAATTGCTCGCTAAGCTGATGGAGAAACATCCTACGGCGGCTTGTAGATGTCTTCAGGTGAGTGTTGTTGTCAATGTATATTACGTATGCAGCAAACGCAGCAACGTCCACAATATTATAAAAGAAAGCCAGAGGCCATCTATTTGTGCGCCGTTTCGTACTAAATTCGGACAAGCACTTGTCCATGTTATCAACGCCACCTTTGGTTTTGTTGTAGTCCAATATAAGCAATGGCTTCACGAATAATTATGTCGCATATTTCGTTTGACATTATCAATTGGAACGTTTCTGCAATGGTCAAACCCTGCATTGCCCGTACTGGTCCAGATTCTGCACTTCTTAGAATGTTGTGCGTACGGAATCTTACAGGTTGTGGTTGTATCGAGGACGAAACATTACCATCTCTGGCAGTAAAAACTTCGCCAGTTTCAATTGGTGCATCTTCAAGATCTTCATCAGAATCACTGTCACCCTCTGGGTCATATTCTGGTAACATGGGTTCTTCAACGTCTGAGTCATCTCCACCAATATCACCCAAAGCCTCGTCACCAACTATTGAATCGTGGTCACTTGTTTTTTCTTGGCTCTCTTCAAGCGCTTGCCGAATATATGCTTGTTGTTCTTCGTACGAAAGTGCGCTTAGTTGTCGCGGAGTAAGCCATTCACCATCAGCCATTTCACTTTTAATATTTTTTTATTTCCACAAAATAAACAGAAACGTCTTTTCACTTCGAATCACAAAAATTAAACTAAATTTTCTGACGATACTACAAATAATGAAATTTCCGCAACAATAAATGTTTCTACCTGCCTATATTATATATTTATTATATACGTATGTCGTCTACCTATACAACCACTTTTTTCAACAAACAATGACTGTGAGGATGAAATTGGTTATCATAAAATTTTTTAGCCTTTTGTCCATTTCTAACAAACTAAAAAAATAATTCGGAAATTATAACAAACCAGGTACATACGTAATTAGCATTTTTATGCTAACGACGTACCATTCCCCATACAAAACGTATGTACATACACAGGTATGCTGCTGTGGACGTGCGTAAAGCATTTCTGCTGTTGACATAAAGGTTAAAAAAGTTAAATAAAATCATTAGTGAATAAAACACAGAAAAAAGTGTTCACCAATTAATATTTTCAATTTAGAATTTAATTTATTCAATAAAATTTTTAATTGTATTAATTAATTGGAGTAGAAAAACTTAATTGATATTATCAAATTGTTTATATGTGAAAATTTAATTAATTTTTTATTTGATATTACAAATATTTTAATTAATATTACAAAATCATTCATATTACTTTTTTGTGTGCAGAAATTGCATAAGTGTAATTAAAAATATATACCTATGAATATATTTCCTTTCCAAATTTTAGATATTTATAAAAATTAAATTGTGTTGGAGATTGACCAAAACGTGAAGACGATAGATGATACCTACATGTGCAAAATGTTATGGTAAATTGATACTCACCACTAAGAATTGTTAAGTGGTGAGTATTGATATAGTATACCATTTTGCATATGCTACGGAATAAGACCATTTGCACAAGTTTGTGAATTGGGCTATTATAAAAAGTGTGTTTATTAATATTTTTACGTAAAAATATTCCTACAGGCTTAAAGCAAAGAACTATCTGGAAGTATTTAACTAAAGCACTAAACGTACACACATATTTACGTGCAAATACTATAGCAACAACAATCATTGTATACATAGTTACAGACACACACACATACAAATAAAAGTGCGAGCAGTTTACTACCAGTAGCAAACCGCATTGCCAACAAAAGAGTCGTTACTTTGAAATTCAAAAATAACGGCCAATCGAATTATCTACAAACGCCTAGAAGCAGCAACATGAATTTTCCCGATTGTGCTAGAGGACTGTTTGAACATCTGGTTACCAATAGTAAATGACAATACAGATGTCATCACGCATAGATGCTATTACTAAGTACAGACATGTTATTACGCCACCTATCGGGCAAACATTCGAGAACCGATTCATGTACTATAAAAAGTGGCAGCATGTGCGAGAATAGAGCAGTACTAATCAGAAAGTAGTCAAGTTGATATCGTTGAGGCAGTGCTAATCAGAAAGTAGTCAAGTTAAGACCTCGTTGAAAGTGGATACTAACGATAAGAAGTAGTTAAGTAAAGACAAGTTGTAATTTGCTTCGTTAAGAATAAAAGGAAAAACAGTAGCAAATAAAAATTGTGATGTTATTTATTTTTATTTTTGAGCAATCAAAAGAACTCACACGTTTAATAAAATTTAAACGTAACAATATAGCTACGCAGGATTGAGAAGTTTGATATAATGTGTGTGTGCGATGAGTCAAACGAGACTAACACATTCATCATCAATGACAAGTAAAAATACGGTAGAGTAAACAGGTCAGCTATATATGTTCCATAGTAGACATTTTTAATTAGTTAAACAGAGATACAAAATCACACGCACACCAAAGTTTACATCACTTTTTCCACATTGCCTTTAACAAACTAATAGAAACTTATCTATCTAATCTAATCCATCACCACTGGTCATTTGACTGTGAGTGTTCTTGTAGGGATATAATAAGACTTAAAGTGTGCACTAAACGACTCTAAAGGCTCAGTTAGCCGACTGTAATGTAAAGTAACTGCAACGTAGGACACAGCTGATCGAGATTTTTATATGAAAAGTAGGTTACGTTACATTACATCTCTATAACCATTTTCATTACTTTTCACATAACAATATCGATCAGCTGTTTCTTACTGTTGCAGTTACTTTACATTACAGTCGGCTAACTGAGCCTTAAGAGTCGCTTGCATTTGAAGAAACTGCATCTCTTAAAAATTATCTGGAAGGTCTGGGTGTCACACCAGCATCTAATTACTGTTTGTGGCGCGCTGATAGAAATCTTGAAATACCTGTTGAGTTTAAACCATCTCTGCGCACATCTACCGGAGGTTGAACAAGAAGCGATTCTGAGAAATGTAAAATATTTGCTGAGCATTTGAAATCCTTATTTACCCTAAACACATGTATTGGCGCTTTTGATTTACCGAGTGTAGTCGCTCAACCCCCTCAACCCATAAAGTTTAAGACGCGAGATTTACAAGAACTAATTTCCGAACTCAACCCGAAGAAAGCTCCGGGTATTGATGGAATTAGTAACCAGATGCTAAAGAAGTTGCCTCGTATTGCAATTAGAATCCTGCGATTCATTTTCGATGCCATTTTACAACTGGAGTATTATCCATACGAGCTGGGAGATTGAACAGTCGCACAGATAGGTTAAGTTTATAAGAAGAATATTTGATGTTTTTCAGCCAGTTGATAAAGCATGATATGAAGGTATTAATTTAAAATTGAAGACATATCTACCAATGAACATTCTAAATCTATTGGAAAGTTACTGGAAGTTGCCTGGAAGTTCACTGTTGTGAAGGAGACTTCATTCACATGTAAAATACCTTGGTATACACCTTGATCGACGGTTTACATGGAAGCAACACATTGATTCTAAGCTAACACAAATGAAACTTAAATTAACTCAGGTACATTGGCTGATTGGTAGAAATTCAACTCTCAGTCTAGATTGCAAACTTTTGATATAAAAGTCACTTTTGAAACCTATATGGTGCTACGGAATTTAGCTATGGGGCACTGCTTCAGCTTCAAATGTTGAGAAAATCCAACGAAGGCAAAACAAAATTTTACGTATGATAACGTCGGCTCCATGGTACATCAAAAATTCAAATATACATCGTGATTTAAATATGCCACTAGTGACTGAAGAAATTGCAAAATACGCAGGCAAATATTTAACAAAACTTGAATCACATCCTAATCCGCTTGCTCGTAATATTTTGAACTTTACTGGATTCTTCCGCCTAAAAAAGAGGGGGGACACAAGGGCTCTTATACTCAACACTCCAGATGGAACTACTTGAAAATATATTTATTTTTCCTTTTTAATTATCACTACTTATGTATTATTTATAACTATTACTAAGTTTATGTCCGACAGTGGTCGGGCCTAATAAATATATTTTAGATTTAAGATTTGAATACTTATTGTTAGTTCATATTTGAAGATACAATATATAAATACATGTATTAACAAAAAAAAAAAAAAAGAAAAAAAAGGAACTATGGTTTAACTTATGGAGAATAAAGGTAAATGAACAGAAGTGTGCTCAGGTAACATTTAATTTACGAAAGGATACTTGTTCCCCCATTAGAATTAACAATCAAATTGTTCATCAGCATTGTGAAATCACTTGGTATACACCTTGGTCGAAGGCTCACATGGAAACACGACATTGACTCTTAGCTTACACAAATGAAACTTAAACAAATGCATATACATTGGCTGATTGGTAGAAATTCAACCCTCAGTCTAGATTAAAAACTCTTAATATACTGCTTTTAAAAACTATATGGTGCTATGGAATTCAGTGATGGGGCACTGTTTCAGCTTCAAATGTTGAACATGTTGTTGGTACATAAAAAACTCAAATTTTCATCGTGATTTAAATATGCCACAAGTGACTGAAGGAATCGCAAAATACGCAGGCAAATATCTAACAAAAAGCGAGTCACATCCTAATCCGCTTGCTCGTAATACTTGAACTTTACTGGACACATCCGCTTAAAAAAATGCGATACAAGGCCTCTAATAAGCAACACTCCAGATGAAACTGCTTAAAAATATTTTTTTGCTTAGCACGATTGTTAAGCCTATAGTACACGGCATGTAAAAAGCCACATGCACATGTGGCGATGACGTCATGGACATTTTCAACATGTTGGTTGCATTTTTTAAAATTACTAATAGTGGCTACATGCCGTAAAATTTGTATACAAAATTTTGTTCGAAAATACAAATGTGACATATTTAGCCGAGTTGAACACATTTTCTGAGGCAGCTAATTTGTAAGCATGTGAACATTTGCATGTACATATATTACTAGTACACGGCATGTAGCAAATGTAGGTTTGTGATAACGTCAAAATTACGTAAGAACCACATGCGCATGTGGTTTTTTACATGCCGTATGCTATAAGCTTTACGTATTATTAATTACTACCACTAAGTTTATGTCCGACACTGATCGGGCCTAATAATTATATTTAGATTTAAGAATTGAATACTTATTGTTAGTTCATATTTGAGATAAAATAAATAAATATACATACGTATACATACGTACATATGTATGTATGTATTATAAAATAAAAATTGTAAAGCTTGAAAATTAATTTTGCCTGAGGACAAAAATTATTCATTATGGTGTTGTGACAGAAATGCTGCAAAGGCCCAAGAACTTAAAAATTAATTGGACCTGATGAAATAGGTACACTTGCACATCTTTATGCATGTTGCACGTTGAATACATCATCATCATCATCATCTTCTTCAGCATGATCATGCTGTCATGACAGTGATGATCAACAATTTGTGTTAAAATTTTTACTACACACAATCTTGTGCACGATCAATTACTTCCTGGCAATTGGTTTATACTGTGGCTTTGTATAAAGTTTACAAGGTAATATCCGCAAGAAGAAAAACACAAAACGAAAGAGAAAACATAAAAAATGTGTGTTAATGTTGAATCTCCATTCAACATTTCAACACTTTTTGTGATTGATCTTCTTTTAAAAGTAGTTTGAGGCACAAATGCCTAAATTTATTTTTGTATTCTACATTTACAAATTTAACTTTTCTCTTTTTCAACATGTGAGAGGCCGGTGTTACCGTTAACAAATTTAGTTTTTTCCTACTAATATATTCAAAAAATGGGTTTAAATATAAGTTTAGTTTCTTTCGGACTTTATAGATAATTATGTATGTATATATTTGGAATTACTGCAATATTTCCCTTATTATTTGCATTTGTTTGTATGTCTGTATGTCAATATTTGATATTATTCCTTTATGTAATCTAATATCCTCACAAAAAGATAAATGTGAAAAAATTTCAAGTTTCTATCCAAAATTTCGGCCATCAAAAGTAGACAGATAAACTTTTTGACCAAGTTCTTTTTTGTCACTGCAGCTATCACTACAATCTGATATGCATCTGCATAAATGCATAAATCTGTAATCGTCAGAATGTCATACCATTCCTAGTCAACCTGCGTACTGGACAACATTTTTCCCCATTTTAAGAGCTCTCAGTATGTACAAGAATGTTTAATTTTCAAAATTTTGACGTTATAGACACATATCTGGCTGAATTTTAAGCACACTTTGCTTAAAAATAAACACTTTTAACAGTAGATTTTAATCTTTGTGTAAAAGAAGACAAATATTGTTTTTTTTATACAAATAACAACAAAATCGATATAAATTTGGACCTTAAGAATACTTCAACAAAAAAAGCAATGTGAGTCCGATCACAGGGGAGATGTGTAAACATCTAGTAATGAAATTTTTTTTTTTAAATGGAAGTACTTATGCTTTTAGTATATTTTTTAAATTAATTAATTAAAAGTATCAAAATGTTCAATATTGTAAAGCCATAGGAATTTGTTGGTTTTTGTTTGTTTTATTAAACTTATTTGGTTAGTAAATGGGCACACTGCAGTATATGTATATGTACTGCATTAAAAATTTCAGTAAGCAGTAAATTTACTCATTACTAAAAAAATTCTAGTAAATTTTTACTGATAATGAAATTTAGTTTGCATTACCAGTAAAATCGTAGGACCATATACATAATAAAATGGTAGCAAGTGGTAAAGTTTTTTTCATTCAAATTTTTAAATTTTTGTATGAAAAAAAATTAGTTACTTCGTAGAATTTCATTATGAATACGGGCATTACTGAGTACTGAAAATTCAATGAACCTCATCATATAATAAATCATTTAGGCACTTTATAAAAATTGCAGAAAAAAATTTTTAGTAATCAGTAAAAATTTACTGGTTAAAAACTATTTTTTACTGAAATTTTAGTAGTAGTGCAGAGTGCCCATCTATGGTAATTGTCTTAAGTACAAATAATTAATATTGGCTTATGGTAACTAAAATAAGACATATATATGTTTGACTCTACTGTATTTAAAAATCTATGGAAAACTGCATCTATAGTAGTGGAATTATTAGTTATGGTGGTTTGTGGAGAATTGGATATATGCAAGTGGAAAACGTCAAATAAAAATTTTGATAAAGCTTGCAACTGTGGTTTTGAAAAATTTGTATTAAAATCTCCACCCATAATAATTGGCATGAGATGGAGATTGTTACCCAATTGTCGTGCACCAGATTCAGTGTAAGGCTACAGTACGTAATGAAGATATCTATATATATAAAACAGGATGTGTGTATGTATGTCTGTATGTATGTAACGTATGGACTTCAAAACGGATTTCCCGATTTTGATGAAATTTTCAGGGAATCTTCAGAATATTCAGGCGGGTGACTGATTTTTTATCTTCGATCTGGGGGCGGAGGGGCGTGGCAAGATGTAATTTTCATATTGCACCACTAATGCGCAACACTTTCAAATCAATACAAATAAAATTGAAAAGACAATGGGGGTAGCGAAGCACACCGGGTGTAGCTAGTGTTATAATATAATATTATAAATTCTTTACATAGCGTCTACAACTGCGATTAACTCTGACGTAATATGTGAGAAAACGTCGGCAGAATAACAAAAATAAAATGCCGATACTTCTCTTCATCTTATACAAGAGGACAACGTAATTTAACTTTTCTTATAACATTTCATTTTATGTAAATTTTCATCGAGTTAACATGTTTTATTTTTGCATAATTAGTTGTTTTATTGTCACTTTTTCACACAAACTTTAATTTATAAATCAATTAAACACATTTAAAAATATAAAATCCCAGAAATTTTGTTCAAAGCATAGTTTTTCATTTATTTTAATAAACACTCACACATGCACACTAATTTATTTTCATGTACGTGTGTTGTTTTACAGTTCATCGTTTCAGATTGTTGTAATAGGATCTCTTATAACAACGCGCTCATGAAAAATCTTATAAGATTGATATAACACTAATTTGAAGTCTACAAGTAACATAATTCTCTCTGCGATTGAATTTGACGCTCTAATTTTACATATTATGTTAGGTGTATACTATATGTTATAAGGACTGCTATATATCTTTTAAACAAATATTTAACAATTAAAACGCACTTTTGTTTAAAAGTTTCTATATATTTTATTTATTTTATATTTTTCAACTTTTTAACAAAATTATCCCCACTGGCAATACTATTACACTTCACAAGCAATTTCTATTAAAATTAATTCCCGAAGGTATGCTTTAAAATTCGGATGACTGTATTTATATGCAGCTGTTAACTTTCTTTGTGCTTCTTGTTCGTATGATTACACTAAAGCTATGTACAGACGGTTGTCAGATCTTACAATATTGCCAGTAAAATGTTCTCAAAATTTCTTACAACCGTGTGAACTGACAATTTTTGTCAGACGTCGTTGCTAGAAAAGCATTGTCAGTCCATTGCAAGACTAGCAGCTGACAACGAATTGTCAGACATCTTACAATCGTGTGAACACATTGTAAAATTATTGCCAGATATTTGTGAGACATTTTAATATTGTCAGATGTGCGAAGTGCATCTGACAATGGCGTCATTGTAAGAGAATTCTTTCTATGGGCAACACTGCACACGCTTGATTTTAAAGAAAAAATTGATGATAAAATATATGCAGAAAAAATCATTGCAATTGCTTGTTTATGGTCCATAATAATTAATACTTTCACTTTTTACATTTAAAACAAACACAAACGATAAATATTTAAGAATTTCTAAGAAATGCTTTAATCTGGCAACGCATAACAATAGATCTAACCATTTTTGCATATAACAACCGTGTGAACTGCCAATTTTTCTGCTGCCGATTTTTTCAGATGAATTTATTGTCATACAACCGTCTGGCAATAAATTTTAAGATTTTTTGACAACGGTGTGAACTGACGAGGAATATTGTGATGGCAATTTTCGATTGCCAGTACATTGTCAGCACATTGCCAGATCTGACAATGTTGTAAGATCTGATAATCGTCTGTACATAGCTTAATACACTCATACATAGCTGACAACGATTTCATAACGCGGTGTGCATCTTACTCAAAACTTGTGATTGTATTGTGAAAAAAATTTTTACCCCCTAGCATATAGATGTTTACACATCAAAATTAGACAATATGTGATCCTAAATTTGGGTTAGTGTCTTAGAGTGTACTTAGTTTTTAATTCCGAGCAATATCAGCGTGCCCACGTCCACCCTGGTAAACATTTTTTGGGTTTTCAGACTTTTCTAGTTGTATTCTCATCGAGAAATACTTGATTATCAAATTTGTACTCATGGGGGCAAATTTAAATTTTTTATTTTTTATAGTCATAATCCCATTTTTTAAACTCAAGGTTTTTTTCCAGGGCTTGTCACTCGTGTTAATTTTTGCTGGAAATGGATAATAATAATTACATAAATTGTATATTTAAATGATTTGTACCGAAGTACATAAACTTTTAGAAAAAGAAATGCCTAGTCTTGCATTATAGCAAAATTTATGCAAATTTTGAATAAAATCGTTTGAATTAAACGATTTAGATTTGCTTTTTTAATTATAAATTAAAAATTAAAATTACATAAATAGCATGTTTAATTGTGCTGAGTTACTCCAACTTTTTTAAACTTCAGTTACATGTGTATCAAATTTTAGCTCACTAGCGCACATTTAAATTTTTATGGGCGTAGTCCAACCTCCCCGGCTAAAATTTCTGCGCTTTCCAATTCGTTTAGTTAGTTGCTAGTTCTACTTTTGTACCAATTTTCAGCTCTCTTTCTATAGCGGAAGTACTTCATCTTGATGAGTGAGCCAGTCAGTGATTCAGTGTTAAAATATGACCTTATTGCACCTTTATATCTCTGGGTGCTTTCATTGTAAAACTTTTAAAATTCGCTTATGAAGTTACATATTCTAATTATGTTTTAAATTGAAATTTTTCTAAAAGTCGCACCAAATAGGAGATTTATCAAAAAAGGGCAACAAAAAAAACGAGCCAACTACACTAAACGTTGAATTTTGAATGTATTATGTTCAATTTACTTCAAAATGTCTACATATCGATGGTCACAAGTAGAAAGGCCCTAACTCGTATTTTCACTAAATTGAATGTTTCAGTGATTCCAAAACATTTCACACAAATACACCTCGTCACAAAAATTTATTGCAATAGTGTAAAAGTAACGCTTTCACAAACAGTTGTATAAAGCAGTTCTACAAGCACCTGTACTGTTTATTATTATGTTTTAACCTCGTCCTGTAAAGTTACAGTTATTTGAGTTAGGGCTTTTCTACTTGTGACCAACGATATATACATATCGTTATCTTAATACAGAAACACTCTAACTCATTATTTTTTGCAATGCAGATTTTTGAATATTTCTTCTATCAAATTATACAAAAAAAAAAAGGATTAAAAAAAATAACGAGTTGGGGCATTTCTATATTAAGGTAAGACTTTTTTGGCAGTTATTATTTTTTTTTTTTTTTTTGATTTTTTTGGATTCTCTCCCCCCAAATCCTTTTATTATGGGCTTTGTTAATTTGGCAGCGATTTTTCCTAAAGTTGCGGACTTGTTGTGTTTGATCATTTATAAAAGAGCACGAAAATACTATGTCCACAGAATATTTGAATATTTTGTTGCCTATAAATTTGAACAAATAATTGGAAAGAAAATTTGAAGTCAAAGTTCCATCAAATTCTAAAAATATGAATGTATTACGGAAAAGGTGTGAATGTATTGAAATTTGAAAGAAAAAGCTTGATTGTGTAATCCTCAAGTAAATGAGCAAACCATATGTAAATTGTTTATAAGTATGAATTTTGATTGCTCGAATTTCAAAATATGACAGTTTGTCTTTAACATGCAGAATGTACATATATACTCGTATATGGTACAAAAAATAAAAAATAAAATAAAAATCGAAGACATTCAAGTCTACTCAAGAAGACACTTTCACCACAAATGAGGGGATGTTGGGGATGAGTCCTAGAAAACATGTGTTTCACATTGTAGGTATTCTAAAATACTTGGTCACCATGATTTAATTTCATATTCGTTCAATGCCAAATTTAGCGCGTTAAGTTTAAGTCCTCACAAAAACATCAATGAGAAAAAAGGCCAAGTTCCTATCAAAAATTTCGGCCATCAAAAGCAGTGAGATATAAATTTTGACCAAGTTCTTGTTTGCCACAACACCTTTCACTGACATATGATATGCATTATATACATTTGTAATCGTAAGTGTGTCATATAATTTTTAGATAATCTGCTAACTTCGTATGTGAGGTTATATGAATTTATTCTAATTATGATTTAAATTTCATAATTTTAAGGTCTCGGTGAACAAAGTTATGAGGGGGGTAAAAACAGCTCGAATGGCTGCCTGTAAATATATACACTGCGTTCATTGGCCAGAACTTGGCCTGGCGCAGTGCCGTGTGCCTAAATAAATAAAGAAAAATAAATACGAAGTGTTTATATAATGTCTACCAGTGTTAATTAAGGTTTAATGGCGTTCGGCCAGGCTCTACAAAACAATTAAGTTTTCTTTAGGTTCTTCAAAGATGTAAACACGTTTTTAAAACAAATAAAACAAGTAATTAATTCCACTTTCGCTGTTTATGGTTTCTTTTTAAGTTACTTAGTACTTATACCGTTAATTTTTTATGAATTATTTCTTTAAATCCCGTTTTGCTTTCAACTTACAAGTCAGCTGTTTTCAATGTCGTTGATATTTTTATATGAGATTATAAAAAATTTAGTACTGAAAGTGATAATTATTCGCACGTATTTTAGAATCTGCCGACGTCGAACTGTCAAATTGTCGAGAGTGAACGTTCGACGAGGAAGAAACGCGTATTCTCGAATAGTGCTTATTTAAAATATGTGGCTATGGTATGTTTTATTATTTTTTTTCTTCAAAATGAAGAGCTTTTTTACGGTATATCCATATTTTGCTAGGCCAATGAAGGTAATAAGGATTAAGGCCCAACTATAATATGAATAAGCTGGCTTAAGCTAATGTCAGAATTGAACGATAAGTCTGTCAAATGCTTAAACAATTCAGATGTTACTTTTAGGTGGCCACAATGTACTTACATGCACTTAAGTATTCTTTAGCCACAGCTGCACATCTAGGTATTGTCAATAATTTTGTAGTAATTTTGTTTCTTCTCATAACTCCTAAATGAATGCAATTCAATCAAACTAACATGAAATAATGACCTAATCTATTAGAAATTCACATATAAATATATCCATCACCTTATTATTTGTTTTATTTGTTTTGCCTACTAAAAAGTACAACAGTGAAAAATAAAAGTTTTGCTTTATTTTCTGAGTTTAAAATAAGAAACAATAAAAAAATATTTAAAATCAATGAATATTTTCTGCTGCTGCTTGTTTGAGTTTAAAAAATGCACAAACGGTTGTTTCTTTACGGAATGTGCGTTCAGTTTGGCACTTTACTTAAGCAAATGACATTTGACGAAACTTGACGAAAAGTTTGTTAAGTACATTATAGTTTGCCACATGCGTTTTATATTTAACCGCACAGTTGCTTAAGCTAGCTTATTCATATTATAGTTGGGCCTTTAACCTCCACATAATCTAGTATCAACAATGGTAACGTTCCATCAGGCTTTTCAGTCACCATTAACACACCAGCATGTTTGAGAAGATAATTAACGATTGAACGCTCTAGGAAAGCACAGATGTAAATAATTTTTTGTGTATTAATCAAGTTATTTTGATATTTTACCGCCAGATGTACATACGAGTACATAGATTTATTTTTGGTTTGTTGCAATAGGCAGGTAGTACGAGTAATATTTGTTTAAGTTTGTCTGCAATCTTCTTTTTTTAATTTATCATTTGTTATATACAATCTAACATTAACTAATAATAAGCTTTCACATCTTTAATACGAGCGTTATTAATGACATAATCTCAACAAGCTAGACAAAGAATTTAGTTGCTGCAGATGCTGAGATTAAAAGTGTGACCAATTTTTTGACTCCACATTGAGTGAAGATGAAGAATATATGAAAGCACCAGATGCGCGCCAGAGCTTCTAGTAGTTTAGTTATAATATTTTCTTTTAAAATGGTGGCTCTAGAAATAGTTCCGGCTGACTAATTACAAATTAAAGTTAGGAAATATTTATTTATTTATAGTACATATTCTACAAAGTAAATTTGCAGAATATGGTTGCACAATAATGGACGGGTGACTAAGACCATATGTCCATGATGTTATTAACAATACTGTTAAAAATGTTTTTGTGACTGACTGTACACGACCTATGAATTCACATAGGAAGTAGCAACGTGGTTGCTAAGGAAATTCCACAAAAAAAGAACCGCGAGATTATACGGTAGTCCGTTGCAGATCAGTCAACCAGTGCGAGCGAGATGCAAAACTCTCGAAGGCCAATAAACAACAGTGGCCTGGTTGCATTTAAGAAATAATTGCCAACGACGCGTAATGTTGACTCGCCCAGAGCTGCTTCACGACTGAAAGTTAAGGTTCAGTTAGCCGGCTGTAATGTAATGTAACTGTAACGTAGAACACAGCTGATTGATATTTTTATATAAAAAGTAGGTTACGTTACATTACATATCTATAACCATTTTCATTACTTTTTACATAACAAAATCGATCAGCTGTTTCTTACTATTGCAGTTACATTACGTTACAGTCGGCTAACTGAGCCTTTAGGAAATATATTTATTGTAATGTGTTTCTCTTACTTTAAGAGTAAATAATACACAATTATAAATTTTAGACCCGCTATAAAATATTCTAATATTATTCTTCTTAAAATTATAACCCAGCGGGAAAAGTGATCATTGATTAATTACATATTAGGAGAAATACTGTATTATTTTCCAAAGCAATGCAATGCATTCCTTGCTCAGACACAATAAATACGTATTGATTACCTCATCTGCACTAGAAGGAATGTACTTGTATTGTTTTGGCTCGTGACAAGTGTTCGAGTTTTCATTATAATTTTTTGAAAAAAAAACGTTATTTATTTTGCTGTCTTTACGTTGCCTAGAAACTTTGAAATTTTTGTTAAAAGACGCAGTTTGTCTTTGAACTTTTGCAAAAATCTTATTTAAAAATTATGCAATGCAGAAGATTGATAGCCAAATAAAAACGAACAAATATTAAATCTATTAATTAATTAAAAAGTAATTAATTACCCAGCAAAAAATTTCAAAAAAGGTAATCGAGGTTGGGAATAAGCATTTTTGGTGGAAGCACTTCTCTACTGGATTAACAACTTAATGATTTTAACAAGGCGTGAGGCTAAAATAATCGATTCTTGAGAAGTAATTACTTTTTTTATTTACAAACTTGTTCACGTAATCTATTTAATCTAAAAAAATCATTTTCTTCATTTAGCAACTTGTACATCACTTTTTTAAATTTTAGGTAATGTGATTTGTAAGCGAGTAATGAAATTTGGCAATCAGAAAAGTAAGTCATTATATGGCAAGTAGTTCTAATGGTAATGTGTAATTTTTTGCTGGGTAGTTATACGTTTAATTAATAATGAATGTATAAGAAATTATAGATTTCATAAAGCAAAATTAATTAAAGAATTCATTCCTCGGTTGCATTTAAATAATTCATTATTTTCCTTGATATGTTCAGTGTTAAAAGTCATGAATTAACGAATGAAAAATTAAAAATTTTCCTTTCTTATTCATTACCTTTTTCCCGCTGGGAATCTTCTTCTTCTTTTTATTCTTAAAAATCCACCATTATACCCTCAACATAAGTACCAATCACAATTAAATAATAACAAAAACTAGAAAAAGAAAAAAAAGAGCAAGTGACTGACAATAAAAGCACATAAAATGACGTTTGAAAAAAAAACAACTTAACAAAGAAGATTACAACAGACGATGTACAATGTACATACACAAAGTGTACGAATTATTATAAAAATATAAATGCAACCGCGTTTCAGCATTGTGTGTAGGTACGCAAAGTATCAGAGGCTTAAATAAATTTAAGGTTTTTATAATAACACATTTTATTCAGGAAGCCTAATATATTTAGGGAGTTCACAATAGCGTTTAAAAATATGTCTTAATATTGCAACTTTTATATTTTAATTCCTTATTATGGGTTGACAAGCTTGTATTTTTTTATTTTTATTTTTTGGTGTAAATCATATATTAATAACAAGTGTAAAACTTAAAAGTCTGGAAAGCATGTCATTTTTAATATTGCAATATGGTAATTTTAAATTAAACAAGTTAAGGCCGGGGCACAATGAATCCGTCATACGTTAAACTTCACATTCTTCAACTGACACCGACGCAATGATGGAGAAGGTTGGCACAATAAGTACTTTATTAACGGAAGTATTTAAACAGCTTCAATAGGTCCGTTTTCCATTTTATTTATTAAATTCAACTTTTTTTGTATTTATTTCGTTTATTTCTTTTGTTTAACTTTATTTTCGCTGCCACAAAACACAAAAACCTAAATCAGAACATACTAAAAAACCAACCAATATCTGTCAAACTACTTAAAGTACGCAAAAAGTTAAAGTTGACCAAATTTTGCACTTTCCGTTGACGGACACGTACCGAATTGAACAGACATCATAAGAAACCATGCATTTCAACTTAGTTGTCAGTTGAAAAAGGCAAAGTTTACAGCATGACGGATTTATTGTTACCCGGCCTTTAAACCTGTCAGATCAGCTGTTTTTTATATCGTTGTCTGCTCACAATGAGAACTTTAAGACGGCACAATGTTGCCATATTAAAATTTTGAATTCCCTAATTTTTTTCCTATTGAAATTGCAATTGAGGTGGCAATTGTGTCAATTAAGTTAAATCAGGGAATCAATTCTTGTTCTGTGAAACGGTGAAATGAAAGCTTTTTCGCCTTTTCATACTAGCCAAGGCACATCAATCAGTTACCCCCATTACTGGAACAAATATTAAACAGCAATAACAACATGTACTTTTTTCGTATAAACTACCATCTAAAGCCTGGTACTCTGTTCAGAATTTCGTGCGAAATGCTGTCAAACTGCATATAAAAGTATTTGGTATGGAATATTTGCGAAATAAATTCGCAAAAGTAGTACTCTGTTCTTGTTGTGAAAAACACGTAAAATCATGTCTTTCCATGCAAAATGAGTCTGGCATCATTTTACTTTAGCTGCGAAACAACATGAGCAGTGCTTTTTTCGCACGGAATTTTAACAATGTTGCATACTTTCAAGCAATAAAAGCGAGAAATTTATAAAAAAACCGCGAGTTGGGCTACATTTAGTACATGTCAAATTTTTCACGCGAAATAACCAATGGTGCTGAAAATTTTTCACAACTTTGAACAGAGTACCAGCCTTTACTTTTCAAAACAGGGTGGCATCGTCAGAGTGTATGTTTCTTAAAGGAAATGTCAAACACCAAACTAAATTCAATATTCGTCACGTGCTAGAGGATAACCCAAATAATGGCATGTTTTGATGCTTATACCTACCTACACAATCCAAATTTGGCATTGGGATTGGTAAACATTAGAGGGCTGCGTAAACAGTCTTGAAATGTAAGAATGTCTTGGTCCACAGTTCTGCTAATAGAGAAGTTAAATCTAGTTTGATTTAGAAAAATTAACTTATTATAGGTTAAGAATTTCTAACATTTACTGAAAAAATTCCACTTTTCGGATCCTACGAATTTTTTGGGAATTCCAAGGTATTTAAGAGCAAATTCCATTTGTTTTTATTTTGTGTGTATTAACTGCATCATTTTACAGCTAAGAGAGAATTTTCTTAATAAATTAAATTATTAAAATTACTTTTTTAAGATTTTCAACAGGGAGGTTGTATATAATGAAACACTTGTTTGGACATATAATGAAAAACGAACTAAAAGTCATTTCATTCATCACTTTGAGTCAAAAAGTGAGTCGATTATTTAAAAAACACAAAACACATATTCGTGCACAAAATACAATTTAAGAAATCGGATTAAAAACTAATGTAATTATAAAAGAAAAATTAATCCGTTTTTATACTAACACTAGTTTTCAATATTATTTTTGGCAGTTACATGAACTTTTTTCTTATTTATAGTATTTAGAGTATTCTGTTATTTTCTATCAAACCAATGACAGATTTATCCTTTCGATAGGGCCACAAAGTATTAAAAAAAAATTTTTTTTGTAGAAAAGTTTTTCTTTTTTAAACGTTGAAGCTGTACGCATATAAACTTTATATACCGTATATATTTTCTAATAGATTTCCGATTTGCCAGTGATAAAAAAGAAAAATATCGAGTTAATAAAATGCAAGTTTTTTTATTGCAAAAATGTAATGTCAGATATCATGTATGCATACATTTTTATATGCCTCAATATATTACATCTTATTTTTATACCCTTTACCAATAAATGGTAAAAGGGTATATGTATATAGGTTTGTCATTCCGTTTGTAATTTCTAAAATATTAATAAGCGAGCCATAAAGTATATATATTCTGGATCCTTATGCATAGGGAAGACGAATAAGCGATGTCCTTCTGTCTGTACGTGAAATCGGTTTTCCGAAGCTCTCAGAAAAGCTAAAGACTTCGTTCTTGGACTGGTGTGTCAGAAATGGTCCAAATTAGATTGGTATTGAAAATTAGCAAAATCGAGCAGACGGTTTCAGAGCTGGGAGACTTAAACTTCATTTTGCCATACAAAATAACTACCGAAAACTAGCTATTATTATTTTTTATTAAATAAACTTATTTTATACTTCAGAATGAATAAAATTAATATTGAAAGTAGAATTAGAATTGAAAGTATTGAACTTGAGCCTGACTAAAAATTATTTTGATTAAAAATTCACTATAGTTCAATTAAAATCTAAAAATGTCTCAATTAATATTTCTTAATAAAAAAAATATAAAAAAATATTAAAAAAAGGGTTGGAAAACTTAAACTTTTTTATACAAAACTATACAAAATTAATTTACTAAAAGAAATTTTTCCTTTTTTCTATAAATTAAATATATGTCATATTCTAAGAAGAAAGAGATTGGGTTAAAAAATCAGAAAAATCAAAAAGGATAATTCCAGGGTTGGGAAACTTAAAATTTTTGTGATATAAAAAATTAACTACCATAAACTAATTTTTATATTTTTTTATTAAATTAACTTATTTTATACTTCAGTATAAATGAAATTGGTATTTCAATTTAAAAAATAAAGTTAAAAAAATTAAAAAGACTTTTCCAGGGTTGGAAAACTTTATTTTTTTTTATACAAAAGTAGCTTACTAAAACAAATTTTTTTCTTTTTCTCTATAAATTAAACATATCTTAGATTCTTAAGAGAAAGAGATTCCAGGATGATTCCAGGGTTGGGAAGCTTACACTTTTTGTAATATATAAAAGTAGCTAGGTCTTACAATTTTTTTTTATGTTTTTATTAAATTAACTTATTTTATACTGCAGTACAAATTAAATTGATACTATAAATTAAAAAAGTTTAATACATATACATATAATACGTTTCCAGGGTTGGAAAACTTTAACTTTTTTCTTATCCAAAAGTAACTTACTTAAACAAATTTTTTCTTTTTCTCTATATATTAAACATATATTATATTCTTAAAAGGAACATATTGATGCACGAAGTCTGAAAAATAAAAAAGAACGGTTCCAGGGGTGGAAAACTTACACTTTTTATAATATATAAAATTAACTACCGAAAACTAATTTTTATTTTTTTTATAAAATAAACTTATTTTATATTTCAGTACAAATGAATTTGGTATTTCAAATTAAAAAAAAAATAAAAATAAAAACGACGTTTCCAGCGTTGAAAACCCTTAATTTTTAACCAAAAGTAAATTACTAAAACAAATTTTTCCTTTTTTTACTATAAATTAAACATATCTTACATTCTTAAAAAAAAGATTGTTTTTAAGAATACATAAAAAACAATAAGGGGGATTCCAGGGTTGGGAAGCTTACCCTCTTTGTTTTATAAAAAATTAACTACCGAAAATTAATTTTTATTTTTTTTTATTAAATAAAGTTATTTTGTGCTTGAGTACCAATAAAATTGGTATTTAAAATAAAAAAAAACAATTAAAAAAATTAAAAAAGACGATTCCAGGGTTGGAAGACTTTAACTTTTTTTGTACAAAAGTAACTTACTAAAACAAATTTTTCCTTTCTTCTATAAATTAAATATATCTTAAATTCTTAAAAGAAAGAGAATGGTGTAAGAAATCAGAAAAATCAAAAAGGATGATTTCAGGGTTGGAAAACTTACACTTTTTGTGATATATAAAAGTAGCTAAGTCTAATTAATTTTTATCCTTTCACTTATAAATTATATATATTTTACGTTTTTGAAAGAAAAGTTTGGTGTAGAAAATTATAAAAATAAAAACCACAGCTCCAGAGCTTGAAACTTTGAACTTTCTTTCTGGATATTAAAGTAACTTAATAAAACATTTTTTTTAATTTCCTTTTTATTTTTTTACTTTTACACACCTTCTATATATTTTTAAGAACTACTATATTGATAAAAGGAATCAGAAAAATCTAATATGATGATTCTATGGTTCGTAAATAAATTTTTTTTGTACATAAAATTAACTAGGTCAAATTATTGTTTTTTTTTGTGTTTATACTTTATGTATGTGCTTATGTATGTATCTCTATACTACATAAACTCACTTTGGTAAAGGGTATATAAGATTCGGCACAGCCGAATATAGCACTCTCAGGGCAACTTTTTGGGTTCGAGATTAAGATTAGTTTATTTCTCTAATTAGCTAATCCGAAAATTAGCTTAATCTCAAATTAATTCAGTTTGTTATTTTTGAGTGGTAGCTTAAACTTCTTATTATGTGTAGTATTACCATACTGAGGAACAAACTAGTGACAACATTTTCCGTGTAAAAGTCATACATGTTATCGAAACACTTTGATTTTTTGTTGGAAGAAGAAGAAACTGCCATACTTTATTATTTACAAGTAAAATATTGCGCGTGTTAAAGGAAATAGATAAATAATATAAAATATATATTTTTATTTGTGTTTTTAAATTATTTTATCATATAATTTTTACAAAAAGTTATATGTTTCACAAGTGTATGTTGTCAATATTAATGCATGATTAAACCACCAAGATTGCCCGCTTAAACTAGCAAGTGAAATCATATATGTAATCAACTACCCAAAAATCACAAATCAAGATTAATATTAATTTAATCTCTAATCTTGAACTCAAAAAGTCGCCCTTACTTGTTATATATGGATTCACATATGAAGAGCTTCATAATTAAATTTCCATATATAAGCTCATGTATTTAGAGTACGTTTCATATATTAGTCCATATATCATTTCATATATAGTACTTCCCGCATGTTTAATCCCATACATTTCAATATGTGAATTCATATATATTCATTTAGATGTATATACATTCATATATTAAAAGTGTATGGACCATACATAACTTTTTTAGCTGGGATTCCTCTTTGTGAGACCTCTGCCTTCTCGGAACACTCTTTATATGTATGTATGCTGTAACTAGATGCAGGTAATTATAAAAAAATTAGTACAAACTAATACTTATTTATTTTTTATTTATGCTGTAATATCTATGTATGTATGTAATTTTACATCTACTTTTAGTTTTGAAAAGTACCTAAGACATTACTCGTAATTATACTTGTACACTAGACCACCCATATTGTCGAAAGTATTTACTTTATTCATCGGAACTTTATACCTGGTTCTTATGTATTTTTATCTCCTGATTACGATGGTATCATTAGTTTTTTTCTTATCAGCTTTGTTTTTTAAGATATATAGTGATATTTAGCTTTTGCCTAATTTACACCACTTTCTGTGGGTTTTTAAACTACATAAATTTTTTTTTTCTTTAGGTAGATTCACGTTGATGAGTATGTCAGGGTATCTTATTATTATTGCAACGATGTTAAAAATCGTGTGTTTTTAGTTTAGTCCTTGGAAATTTTAATAATTATAAATATATTTTTTTGCCTAATATAATTAATTCGTATGTAAATATGTTTGTTTCTAGCTCCTATAATTTCTGAGATGTTGTGGGTTATATAAAAATAATATTTTGAGTGAAAATGTCTTTTACATATAGTATTATATTTGTCAAGTGTGATTTCGTACAATGAGAAGATAACGCAGTCTTTTGAGAATGAATGTTTCTATACGTTGGATCTGATCTATGTCTTGCTATTCTAGTCTTTGGTTTATTCTTCGTTGTACCTATGTATATACAAGGTTGTCAAATTTTTTCCGACTCAACAACAACAAACTGATTTTAAAAATCGCCAAGAGTCGCCAAAAATCAGTTTTATATAGTTTTTCTTAGTAAATTTTTGATAATAAATTTGTTTTGATATAACAGTTTTTTAATAGAAATTTATATAAAATGATCGTGTCAAAATTTATCAGAAAATCGCCAAAATTCGAAATAAAATTGCCAAAAATTATATCTTGTAATTCTCATCCAAATACAAAATTCATTAACAACATAATAACATTAATAACATTAATTAGTATAAGAAGAATAATCAAAATTAAATTGTGCTAACTTCTTGCAGACGAGTTTTGGTAGAATTTATTTTTGAAACTACTCCTTCAACAAACTAATTTCCCTGAATTAGAAAAATTTTGAAATTCAATTTTGTTAAAAAAATAACCATTATAAACGCCAACATAAATATTTATTAACTTATTTATGAACGCACTCCAAATATTAGAAAAAATATTTTTTAAATTTCTTCCCAAGTGTCCTCAAACTCCAAAAATTATGGTTTTATGGAGAGGTTATCCCTAAACATTATGTATGTACATAATGTCTGTCTGGTGGCAAATTTATATTTTTAAATACGATTATTTCAAAAAGCAATGAACGGTGTGGAGTGAGGGTGGCGCCGTTGAAATTATAGATCGTGCGGATTTGTTAGTCAAAATATCGCAGTAAGCATCGCGCGTTCGCTGTGGAGTCACTTTTTAAGAATAATGATTTTTACGTAATTGGCCTCCGAGCTCATTTTCACTTCAACGGCCACTTTAACAAGCAAAACTTCCGTTACTGGTATCCAAAAACCCGCAACCATCGATTGAAACATCAAAAACCATTGCATTGTCCCACGGTAACTGTTTGGTGTGCTTTATCCATGCATGGGATAATTGCATGATTACGGAATTCTTTTTGCCAAACCTGCGAGCCCACCCATCTTGTGGCACAGTGGGGGATTTTGTAAAAAAGTGGAAATAATTCTGCAGTTTCTAAACGAGCAGTCCAATTGTTATGAAATTTCATACAGAATTATAGAAAGTGTTACCAAGTTAAAGTCTGGAATTCGGATCATATATCCGTAAAGGGGCGGAGCCACAAGGCCCCACAGTGGGCAACCTCAGGTTAATGAAAAATTCAAGCCAATGTCAAGCTGATGTTTTTGATCTGATAAAAAGATTTTTGCAAGTCTGCTACATTTATGCAATTTCGCTAACACTTTAGGAAATATTCGATAAAAAAATTTAAATTTTGAGTTTTTTACAAACCTTTTTAAATATTAGCGAAATAATTAAACCCACTTTTTTCTGCAAAAAGAAACAAAAACTCGACTTTTTTCAAATATTTTATTTATAATGCGTATAACTTTTGAAAGCACTACCAAGCTTTTGATTTAATTTTGTTTTTTTAAATCAAAATCAATTTCGTCACTTATGCTAACTGCATTCAAATTTTTTTAATACATAAGGCCGAAAGTATACTTAATTTATAGTTTTAGTAGATTACTGTTATATACCAAAAAAGTTTACATTTTCCAACGCTGGAATCATCTTATTAGCCCCATTCACAATCTTGTGCAAATGGTATTGCATCGTTGCATGTGCAAAATGGTATAGTATATTGATACTCACCACTAAGAATTGTTAAGTGGTGAGTAGAATATACTACACAATTTTGCACATGCAACGATGAAAAAACGATGATTTGCACAAGATTGTGAATTGGGCTATTGATTTATTTTGATTTTTAATACAAATTTAATTCTAATTTCTAAAATATGAAATAGGATAATTAAAAAAAAATTCCAAAATTAGTTTTAGCTACTTACTTTTATATTTTAAATTTCCAGCGCTGAAACCATCTTTTTCATTTTGCTGATTTTCAATACTAATATATTTCTGACCATTTGTAGTAAAAAACCGATTACACGTACAGACAGGACATCACTTATTTGTCTTCCCTATTCATAAGAACAGAGAACATATCGACGGCATTTATCCAAAATGGTTTATCTGCAGATTTTGTACAACTGAGTTTTTGATGCAAAACTATCCCTTTTCCTATGGTATGAATTTTTGATCTAAATGTTGATTTATTTGCGACGTATTCACAATTTTTGGTTGGTATATCTACATACACACTTTTTTTTGGAGGCAAAATAGTTTATCTACAATGTATTTACGAGATTTTCATAACAGTCGTATACTAAAAATCTGTAAGGACGTAATTATTTTATAACGAATTCAACTTTTCTGATATTAATACGCTGATTTGAAATATCTTTTCAAAATATTTCTATCTTCACATAGTTTAATGTGAAAAATTTCAATAATTGGGATGTGAATTTATTGGTTATTGGGAGTATTGGTTTCAAAGTTAAGCAGATTTCAGCTGAATTATGTATTGAGCACACTTAAACAAAAAGAACAAGCTTGACATGAGAGAGAAAATGACAAAAGCAAAGCTTCCCAAAACCTACACATGCCATCCTTTTACAATGGACGCTCAAGCAAACAACCTATGTCCCAATATAAACGTATATGCCATTTGTTATAAACAACGCTTTACAGAACATAATCTTGCATTACATCAGTGCTACCGCACTACCTGAAAACACACTGCCTAAAGGATGATTTGCTTGTAATTATTTATTCCGATGGCTGCGGTTACCAAAATCGGAACCATTTTCTCGTAAAAGGACACACTCAAATGAAATGTGACAGTACATATGCAAAAATTGAAAAAAGTTGAAGATCCAATCTATATATATACCTCATGACTATATCAATATAACGAAAGAGGCACAGAAAAGTGTAATAGTTGGTGGCAAAAGAAAAAAAAAAATAAATAAAAATAAGTAAATCGTTTGATACCGAAAATGCTTAGAATACAATTTTTTAAAAAATTTCAACGATGAAAATCCCTGCAGGAAATGGAACTAACACAAGACTAGTCACGTGATCGGTCCCCAAGTGATAGGGACTAGTTCGAGTTCTACCACTTCCTATGAAGCGGACCAGCCACTTTTACATCTGGATGGCCTAGGATGATACTTTGTATGCACCTTGTACTTGTCACTGAATTATCTCATGGAGAGCTAATCGATGTGGAAAAATATCTATAATTTTTTTTTCTGGAAAAAGTGTAACATTTTTAACTTGTTGTTAAAAAAATACAATTTAACGTTCGTTTAAAAAAAATAAGGTCGCAAGGAATGATGCAATAATTTCTAACAAAATGTATATTTCAGAAAGTCATATTATTACAAATTTTCATTGAAAAGTGTAATAAGTGTAAAATTTTTTCCAGAAAAGAAAATGCCATTTAACAACTGTAACAATGGAAACTTATAACTTTCTTTTTATTGTTACAATTGCAATTATAATTTATTTTTAAACAGATATTTTTTTGGACTCAAACTGACAAACCACCGGCATGACAGGCTTACGCACTACCCACTCGACCACAGAGGCATTCATATTTCAAAAGTATAAGCCAGTTATGCTTAGGTTAATATCTAGAAATAGTTACGGGGCTGGTTCCGGAGTGGCTTGGCAGTACCATTGGAGGGAAGAACGAACATTATGTTTATGCTGTTTGATAGGTCTTGGATCCAACCACATCGAACTTGTTCAGTGCCTTTTACTATAATATTAGACCAAATCGAAATTAAATTGAGAAAAGATCACGACTATACATCATCAGAATGGTGAATAAAAAACTATTTACAGGATATGTAATTTTTTCACAATACACTACTCCTTACTTTTGGTAACACTCACATTTTCTCAAGTCATAGGACGAATACGTTTGGATCAATTGTCACCAAATTTTTTGCAATTTAAATTTAAAATTTTTTAAACGCACTAATAATCCCAATTCAAATTTTACTTATTAAGTTAAATATTTTTTTAATTAAAAATACATTGAAATTGTAACAATTCCCATAAAAAACAACTAATTATTAAATTGACTGCACCAGGTCAAAAAAATACTTGTGTGGCAGCACTCTATGCTTAAATAGCTGTTGTTGTTATTTACATTTATTTTCTTTTTACATACTCTTATGACTAGAATTTCAAGATGAAAAAAAATCAGCCAACGTAGCAATGGTAAAGTAAAGCCTACAGTACACGGCATGTAAAAAGCCACATGCGTATGTGGCGATGACGTCACGAGAATTTTCAGCATGCTCGTTGCATTTTTTAAAATTGCTAGTTTTGGCTAGATGCCGTAAAAATTTTATAGTATTTTTATTCCAAAATACATATTTGGCACATGTAGCCGAATCGAAGACATTTTCTGGGGCAGCTCATCTGTAAGCATGTTAATATCTACACCCAGAAAAAAGATTGGTTGGAAAACGGTTATTCTAATAAAATATCATTTGCATTAACTATATTTCAGTTCACGCTATCAATTTTCTGTTAATCCATAAAACAATCCATGTTCATTGTCATAAGGGCATAAACTACCAACTTTTGGTATTGGCAACTAAAAAATTGTCGTTCTATATAAAAGGTTAAAATAAACACTTTCTATCAGTTGCTGCAACTAACTAGAGGTTGAGTTTACTATCATAGTTTATAGCAGCAAATTAAAAAATTAACTTTTGTGACTTTCAAACATATAATGATTTGTGAATTCTCAAATGGTTTTTGAAAGTCTGTGCATAAGATGACAGGTTTGTGGCTTTTCAAAATGTGTGGTTGAAGAAATGCAAATAGGCATGCTTCACCATTAGAAAATAAATTTCAATTAAAATAAACTTATGACAATATGTCAAATAATCAGGTCTATTCGCATCTTTCACTTTTTGCCATTCTAAAATACTACGTTGGAGATGAGTGATAGAAAACATATGTTTTCTTTCACTTTGGAGGTATTCTAAAATACTTCGTCACCATGATCAATGTCACATTCGTTCGACGCCAATTTTAGCGCGTTTAGTTTAAATAAATAAAGAAAAAAGAGATACGAAGTGTTTGTATGCTGTCTACCACTGTTAATTAAGCTTTAATGGCGTTCGGCTAGGCTCTACAAGACAATTAAGTTTTCTTAAATTCTTCAAAGATGTAAACACGTTTTTAAAACAAATAAAAGAAGTAACTAGTTTTACTTTTACTGTTTATTGTTTTTTTTTATGTTACTTAGCACTTGTACTGTTAAGTTTTTTATTAATTATTTCTTTAAATTACTTCTTAAATCCCTTTTTGTTTTCAACTTTTTCTGCATACAAGTCAGCTGTTTTCAATGTTGTTGATGTTTTTATATATCTTCGCACGTATTTTAGAATCTGTCGACGTCGAACTGTCGAAAGTGAACGTTCGACGATGAAGAAGTGAAGCGCGTATTCTCGAATAGACATGAATAAATTTCTTAAATTGTGTATTTTTATTTGCGTTTATTGTTTATTTTGATTTCAGCAAGGAAGGCTAATTTTTCTTTTACAGGTACCAATTATGATATTTTTTTAATTATATTAACCAAATTTTCGGTAGCAAGAATAACATTTATTTCAAATTCCATGCTGTCAACCAATTTTTTCTGTTGCTGCAACTATTGGGTTGAGGGTTATAATTAAAATATAGTGGTACCACAAGAAAATTTCAGTCGCTATAGCAGAATTCTATGATAGTTGCTGCAACCGCCAAAATTCATTTCGCAACAAATTCGGTTGTCCCAACGAATCTGTTTTCTCTGTGTACATGTACATATGTTGCTAGTACACGGCATGTAGTAAATGTAGCATCGTGATGACGTCAAAATTACGTAAGAACTACATGCGCATGCGGTTTTTTACATGCCGTGTACCGTAGGCTTAAGAAAATAAAAAAACATGTTGATTATTGAGTTCTTGTTTCAACTTTGTTATTTGTTGTTGAGCTTCTCCTTTGTGCAAATGAAAGTTTATAACATAACAACTCTAGTTGTTCTAAGAAACTTTGGGTAAAGGTTCCCAGATTATCTGCATTAGCAACAGTGGAATGCGCATAGGATCCAGCTTAACCCCTCAATAATCAATTTCAATGTATTTTTAATTAAAAAAGTATTTTACTTAGACGCAATTTACACTGTGCCTTTTCTGCTTGCCTGTGCAGGCAGGCTTTTTTAGTTTATTGGTGAGAGTGGGTGAGAAGCTTGCCGGGTAGAACAAAAGGCACAAAATGAAAATTCTGGGGTATTTATGACATTTCTCTTTACCTTTTCGTACACTCAGCATTAAATGTGTATATAAATGCCAAAAACGCATGAATAAAAAAGGCGTAATGTAAATGTGTGTGACTTTTCGCAGGGGGTTTAAAAGAAAATTGTCAATATAAGGCATGCTAAAGAGGCATTGTGTGAAATGGCTCTAACACGAGTATGTAATTTTTACTAGATTTTTGGGGAAAAAAAATTTTAAGTATGCTGGCCAAAATAGTTCTTCAGCAGGTTTTACCTGAAAACAGTTGAGTCAAGTGTGATATTATAAACCTATCTATTTATCGCCTTCTAAATTTTTATTTTATGGTGTTATTTTGTAAAACGCAATACTAAGCGTTGACAAATTTTCTTCGTGTTTTAAATTTTTTTTACCGTTGCGTTTTATAAAATGAGTCCCTTTAAATTTTTCATAACAACTCTCAGCTTTTTCCCCAATATATGTGTTGTAGTATTTTTCTTTAACCATTTCACTCATTAATAGGTCTGGTTTTCACAATACAGCAAAAATACAATTGTGGTTAAAGTAAGCACAGATACTGTAAGGCAAACGAATAACGGTTAAATCTTAATGCCACTTAAAGTTTACGTATTTTATTCTGAAATGGACATGGTGGCTTTTCTAAGTGGCACGAAAATAAAGAAAACACTACAATGCAACATTAAATTAACACCATCAGTGGAGGATTTAGAAAAAAAAAATTTTTTAATCCTGCTACTTTTGTTTATGTTTATTCCTTTCGTGTTGCTATTTCTTATTTTGACAATGTACTTGGAAAATCCTTTTGTAATTTCCTTAATAATACCAACAGAAATTGCAGTTAAAGTTGTTATTTAAACGGATGTAGCTGTTTGTTTTTCTGGTGTCTCACTATTTGAATGCCAATAAGTTTTGGTCTAAAAGTTTATTTATTTTATTTTCTACAATGGGACTTGCAAAAACTTCTAGTTGAGTCATTTTCAGTAAGAGGATTTTAGAGAGGTTGACAAATCAAAATATTCAAAACATTTATATTTTATTAAACTTTTAGTTTCCAAAGAATAAAAGAGAAAAACAAAAACAGAAAAGTTTTTCAAAGGATGCTGAAGTAGACAAAGTTCCCTGCAGCAGTCTAAACAGATTGTTGCAAATGGAAATGACAACAGTAATAACATCTCGTTACCATGCCAATAAACATTGACAATACGAACATGATAAACCATAACTTGCCTTATGGGATGGATTTTCTAGAACTATGGAAAATATTGTAGTTCGAATGCAAATCGCAAAGAAAGTGGTGAGAGAGAAAATAAAGATTAATGCTGCTGCAACCACCTCCAATATTATTTTAATAATAAATATTTTTAAAAATTATTTCTTTTTTCGCTATTGAATACAAATTATGTACTTAAAACTGAATTTGAGCACAGATAATAAAAAAGGTCTATTATTTGATTATTTTGATTTCGTTGTTGGCATTGGCAACGAGATTGGCTGAAAGCTTCTTGTCTAGCTCTGCCAAAACTTCAATAATGCATTCCTGAGTTTAGTTATACGATATAATTATAACACAGCGAAAGAGTGGGTTTTGTTTTTTTTTAATGCATGTTTTTTTTATTTATTGTATCTTCAAATATGAACTAACAATAAGTATTCAAATCTTAAATCTATAAAAAAATTATTAGGCCCGACCAATGTCGGACATAAGCTTGGTGATAGTTATTAATAATACATAAGTAGTGATAAGCAACAAAAAGAAAAAAGTGTTTTCAAGCAGCTTCATCATCTAGAGCGTTAAATATTACATCCCGTGTATCTCTCTTTTTTAAGCGGATGTACCCAGTAAAGTTCAAAATATTACGAGCAAGCGGATTAGGATGTGACTCGAGTTTTGTTAGGTATTTGCCTGCGTATTTTACAATTTCTTCAGTCAATAGTGGCATATTCAAATCGCGATGTATATTTGAATTTTTGATGTACCATGGAGCCGATGTTATCATGCGTAAAATTTTATTTTGCCTTCGTTGAATTTTCTCTACATTTGAAGCTGAAGCAGTGCCCCATAGTTGAATTCCGTAACACCATATTGGCTTTAAAAGCGACTTGTATATTAAAAGTTTGCAGTCTAGGATAAGTGTAGAATTTCTACCAATCAGCCAATGTACCTGAGTTAATTTAGGTTTCATTTGAGTTAACTTAGAGTCAATGTGGTGTTTCCATGTAAGTCGTCGATATCAAGGTGTATACCAAGATATTTCACATGTGAATGTTGAGGAACAACTTGATTGTTAATCCGAATGGGGGAGCAAGTATCTCTTCTTAGGGTGAACGTTATATGGACACACTTTTGTTCATTGACTTTAATTCTCCATAAGTTTAACCAAAGCTCCATCTGGCTAATGTGTTCCTGGAGTTTGCGGGATGCCTCATCAGGGTTTTCGTGCATACTAAGGCAGGCTGTATCGTCGGCAAATGTGGAAGTATGGATACTACTGCTCACAGGCATATCACAAGTATAAATCAAATATAAAAATGGTCCCAGTATACTCCCCTGTGGTACACCGGATGAAATAGTTTCAGGCCTACTCGTAAAGTCTCCTTCCACAACAGTGAACTTACGGGAAATAATGTAACTTTCCAAAATATTTAAAATGTTTATTGGTAAGTAAGTCTTCAATTTTAAAATTAGGCCTTCATGCCACACTTTATCAAATGCCTGGGAAACGTCAATAAAGAGCGTAGAACAATACTTTTTTTCCTCAAAAGTTCTTCTTATAAATTGAACCAGTCTGTGAGTTTGTTCAATGGTGCTATGCTGACTTCTAAAACCAAATTGATGGTCTGGTATGCACCCACTACTAATTACAATTGGGGACAATTTTGTTTTGAGCAGTTTTTCGAAAAGCTTTGACATAGTTGATAGTAGACTTATTGGCCTATATGACTCAGCCTTGGTTAGATCTTTGCCCGGCTTTGGAATCATTTTAACCTTGGCAAGCTTCCAGCTGTGTGGATAATACTCCAGTCGTAAAATGGCATTAAATATGAATAATAGGATTCTCATTGCAATACGAGGCAAGTTCATAAGCATCTGGTTACTAATTCCATCAATTCCGGAGCTTTCTTCGGGTTGAGTTCGGCAATTAATTTTTGTAAATCACGCGTCTTAAACTTTATGTGTTGAGGGGGTAGAGCGACTACATTCGGCAAATCAGCAACACCAGTACATATGTTTGGCGTAAAAACGGATTTTAAGTGCTCAGCAAATATTTTACCTTTTTCAGTATCGCTTCTTGCCCAACTTCCGGTAGATGTGCGTAGAGGTGGCTTATACTCAATGGGTGTTTTAAGCTTTCTAGCAGCGCGCCACAAAGAGTAATTAGACGCTGGTGTGACATCAAGACCTTCCAGATAATTTTTAAGAGATGCAGTTTTTTCAGACGCAAGCAACTCTTGGAGTCGTTTAGTGCACTCTTTAAATATGATTTTATTTTGTGATGATCTGTGCTGTTGCCATTCCCTTCTAGCTCTTCTTTTTTCACGTACGAGACGTTCAATGTCTGTAGAATAAATTTTATTAAACCCAGTCTGCGGATGGGAGATAATGGCATGTTCAGCAGCCTGTTTAATATTCTCGCTGAGATTGGCAATGTTAGATTCAATATCATCGGATGTTCTAAGCCTAATGTTTTCCGTACAATGACTACTGAGATATTTTTTGAACCCCAGCCAATTAACACGATTGATCATCTTCACATATGGGTCAGGTAAGTTACTTCTTAAGGGACTACAAATTGTAATGATCGTCGGAGAGTGATCGGACGAAAGATCAAGAGAAGCTTGAACTTGAATTAAATCCCTAGAGATATTTTTTATGACGCCAAAATCTATAACATCTGGAATTTTTTGTATGTCAGTAGGCCAATAAGTGGGCTCCCCACTCGAAATGACATCCAATCCCATTTTTGAAATAGTGTTGAACAATGCTCGACCTCTGGGGGTAATAAGACGCGAACCCCACAACGTATGCTTAGCATTGTAGTCGCCAGCTGCTACAAAACAAGGTCCAAGAGATTTGTAGAAATCCTCACATTGATTCTCAGTGATTGAAAATCTAAGAGGGGAGTAAATTGCTGATATAACAAAATTTGTACAAAAACTTTCAATGCCAATATTTGTTGCTTGTAGGTGTTCTTCACAAATGTTATCAAGAACATAGTGCTTGAGTCTTGACTTTATTAGAATTGCTGATCCACCGCAAACCCTTCCTCTAGGGTCCTTTGTATCATATATAGTGTAGCCATAAATTTTAAAAAGACTTCTCGAAGTCAAATGAGTCTCAGATACTAACATTACATCAATAGTTTTTTCCGTGAGGAAGTGCACAAGTTCATTTTTATGTTGGCGAATGCCGTTTGCGTTCCAGAAACATATTGTTAACGTGTTCATGGCTTATTAATTAATGCTTGAAGCAGAGTATTCTGCATTCGCAGCATTTCTTGCATCATGCTAGTGATATTTGTTGTAAAATTGTTTATAGTTTGCACCAGATTTTCAATAGTAGCTTCAAGGCGATTAAAATTAAAGCTTGCGTCAGTATCTTTTGAGTTATTTGGTGGGGAAACATTTTGTGTGGGAATTTAATTTGTCTTAGCAGCATCTGCATACGATACACGGGAAGTAACTGGTTGGCTCATTTGCGCAAAAGTGGCAGAGTAAGCGTTTGCTGATTGAGCTGGAGCTAATTTAGGTTTTTGCACCATAGTCTTCTTTACGAAAGAGTACACAGGGCAACCTCTATAGTTAGCGGTGTGATTACCTCCACAATTACTGCATTTTTTTTATCACTTTGATCTTTTGGCTTATTGCAACTAGCAGTGCCGTGTAATTCGCCGCACACAACACAAACAGAGGGTAAATTGCAGTATGTTTTTGTATGGCCATATTCTTGGCAATTATGGCACTGTACAGAACCTGAACGCTTATGTGGCTCTTCAACTGCGATTTTTCGGTGCAAGAGGTATTTCAAATTATAAATTGGATGCGTCTCATTTTTTTTCAATTTTATATCATTAGGCTCAAGTTCAACACGAAATAGGGGTTGGGGAATCTTCTCTCTGTTTATTATATTGGACACATTTTTTACCTTAAACCCCTGGAGGACGAGTGCATCTTTTATTTCTTCGGGAACAACATAAGAATCTATGCCCTTCAATACGATCTGCATGCCTTTAGCGCTCTTAAGCTGGTATGTGTAGAAGCTTGTTTTATTTTTTTCAAATTCAGCAACCATTTTGCGGAAATCTTTTTCGTCATAAATTTCGACTTTAGTTTCATCTATGTTTCCACGTTTTATTGGAACAATGTGAAATTTATTCTCACCAATGACCGAAATTAATTTTTTAATAAGGGCTTTTGATTTTTTTTGTCTCAAATAGATTGGTGGCGGCTTGGATATTTTATTCGAGGATACCTCGGGTTTGTCGTTGTCATCTTGCAAAATTTCGAAGCGGTTTTGGCGATTAGTTGAGGCTGCGCTGTTATCCCTAGACATTTTTGGAGCAGATGAAATTTTTGAAGAATTCGGGCTTCGCCCACGCTTTACCACGGTTATATATCTGTCCATCCCGACTTGTACCTTGAGCTTCGAGCCGCTGTTATCTGTAGTGATAACTTTGTTAAGTGATGAACACGAGCCTGAAGGGGATGATATTACTGGCTTATATGAAGAAGTACTAGGCAACTGTAATGTTAATGCATCATTACTATTTGGCATTGGACAAAGCGAAGTTGATCGCTGACGAAAAATTGGCTTTGACGTTAAAAAAAGACTTTCATCAGATTTATTATTTATATTTTTTTCATTAAGAGTTTCAGAACTCACAGTAAAATAAGCATTTCTGCCGTTAGAACTCACTTCAATTTTTTTTGTATTTGAGGCACTCATACAAAGAATTCCTCAAGGGATATTTGTTTGTGTTTTTTTATGTTTGCGGTCTTTTTTTGTTTTTGTTATTTATGATTGTTTATTTGTTTAGAGATACACATATATATAGTATTCCTCAATATCAATTTGTTTAATTTTTTTTGTTTGCGGTTTTTTTTTGTTTTTGTTATTTTTACTATGTAAAAATATCAGCAAAGCATAAAGCTTATTTATTAAAGACAGTATGTACCTATTACGAATAATATGTACTACGAATATTTTTTGTTTGTTTAATTTTTTGTAAGTAAGAAAAATTCCGCTAATCGACTGTTCGCTATGAAGGTACCACAAAACTGGGTTTTGTTGTTTAATTAATAGTATGTTTACACGATACGTGCTTCGCTCTCTATTCATGCTTCACACCCCAATCATGACCGAATCAACTTGCTTCACCATACAAAATTATGAGAGCGAATCAAGTAGATTCAATATGAATCTACTTGCGAAGCACGTAAAATTGCTATCTTCTCTAACTTTTATCGCAGTTTATCGGCAGTTTAGCTGAACCAGCTATCAAAACAAAATATGTATATGTGTATGTATGGATTTGAACAAATAAAAACAAAACAAAAAAACATAGATGTGAGTTTAATATAAATAAATTTAATTAAGTTGTGGATAGTAAAAAAAGGAAAAATAAGAAGAAAATATAGGGATGCCTTCAAAAACAAAATTTTGAATGAGTAGAATGTATGTAAGTATGTATGCTTATGTGTATGTATGTATGTATATACGTGCATATGATACATAGGTACCCAGCTGGAAAAGTAGGCATTAATTACATAAAGTATTATTTCCCAAAGCAAAAGAATGCAACCCTTAGAAACGAGAGGGTAATTTGATCAAACACAATTAAAATAATTCATTACTTTTCTAGGACATGTTCTGTGTTAACAGTAATCAATTCAGGAATGAAAAATTATACATGATGTGCATTACCTTATAATTTACTATTCATTACCTTTCTCCACTGGGTATGTATATGCGTGCGTATGATATGTATGAATGTAAATAAAAAGATGCCACACGAACAGTGATGCAAACTTTTTCAGAGCAAAAAGCACTGTGCCTTCAAAAAAAGCACTAAATGCAATAAAGCCATATTTCGATTTTGTTCAGTTATAAGTAGAATATGAGTAAGAAAATAATTTAAGTTCAAGACAAAAGCAAATTAAACAATTGTAATGGGATATTTGATATAATAATTTTGGAAAAATAAAGTAGAACTCGTAAGCTTATATAATCCATAAAACTAAACTTCAGAAACAAAGTAATTTTATTTACAGGATAAAGATTTCAATTAAAATTTTATTTGTACTCTTTTATATAATTGCCTAAATTAAATTATTCCGTATAGACGAAATATCAAAACACTTGATTAAAATTTATGTGGAAATGTAGAATTTTGGTCGATATCGAGTCCATCAATTTGTTACTGTAACTCCAGTAATTGTAACTAGAATCGAAATAAAATGAATTCTGCGTGTAATTAGCATACAAATCGAAAGAATTTGTATGTATTTGTGTATATGTACATGCGTATAAATATGCAGATATGTGTCAATGAATTAACAAAAACTAGGTATTTACTATGTATGGATGTACATTAGGGCGTTCTCAAAAAAACTCCTTTGTTTTTTTCAGAACCAGGTTTCAAACTTTAGTTTAGGTAAAAAAATAGGCCTGTTAAAATATCACGTCATAATATTAATGGTGAGATGGTGCGCGTCGCACTTTTCAATTTCGCATACGATTTACATGATATAAATTGATTTTATTCATTCTGATTGTCATAAGTAAAGAACGGAATGTCCTACAATAAACTTCTTGGTACGCTTTTGTAGAAAATTAAACGCTCTATAAAAAAAGTTACAAACAATTTTTTGATAAGTTAGCTGGATCAAAAGTTATTTACAGTCCAAAATAAAATTTACCCTAAATATATACGATTTTTCAAGAAAACAACAGAAATATTATGTTATTCCAGAAAATTTTACCAAGTTCCAAACAAAATACAAACAGGCCTTTTAAAAAGTGCCAAAGAAGTGTTTTTCTTTACAATAGAGAAATATAAAACAATTTTATAAGTTTTTCAATTTATTTTAGCCATAGCTGTAATAAGTGAATGGAATGGAAATTAAAAATATTTTTATTTCAGATTTAGTTTAATCTTAAATTTTTTTTATAGAGTGCTCAATTTTCTACAAAAGGGTACCAAGAAGTTTACTGTAGCATATTCCGTTCTTTACTTATGACAATCAGACAGAAAAGTGACAAATGTTTATTTGTTGTTTTGTGTAAAGCCAACATACTATCACAAATTTATATTTAGTGGATTTGTTAAACGCACTAAAAGCACTAAAGTCAAATGTGAAAAAGCACCAATTTCAGGTATTTTAAAAAAAGCACCTAGTTGAAAAATTCCGGACTGTTATGAATTAAAAAGCACTAAATCTAGTGCGAAAAGCACTCAATTGGCACGCTGCACATGAAGCATGAAGGCGTCGTATAAACGGCAAGATTCAAAAACAAGATTCAGAGAGCGAAGCATGTGATTCAACTCGTCGTCTAAACATAGTATAAAAATAGCCTAACTCCATGTACATTAGGGATATAACTTTTTAACAGTTTTTTTAAATATCAAAATTGACATAACACAGTCTTTGGTATAGAAAATTATAAAAATAACAACCACGGCTCCAGAGCTGGAAACTTTGAACTTTTGCTCTGGATATTAAAATAAATAAATAAAACATTTTTTTGAAGTTTTTTTTTCTTTTTTCACTTAACACACTTTATTTATTTTTTTTTAGAACAACTAGACTGGTATAAGGAATCAGAAAAATCTAAGATGATGATTTTAGGGTTTGAAAATTAATTTTCTTTGTACATAAAAGTAACTAGGTCAAACTATTTTTATACTTTGCCATACGAAATAACTAGTTATTTTTTTTTTATTAAATAAACTTATTTTATACTTCAGTATGAACAAAATTAATATTTCTTAATAAAAAAAATATATAAAAAAATTAAATAGACGTTTCCAGAGTTGGAAAACTTTAACTTTTTTATACAAAATAATACAAAATTAATTTACTTAAAGAAATTTTTCCTTTTTTCTATAAATTAAATATATCTTATATTCTATGAAGAAAGAGATTGGGTTACAAAATCAGAAAAATCAAAAAGGACGGTTCCAGGGCTGGAAAACTTACACTTTTTGTGATGTATAAAATTAACTACCGAAAACTTATTTTTATTTATTTTTATTAAATAAAATTATTTTATAATCCATTACAAATTAAATTGGTGTTTCAAATTAAAAAAAAGTTAAAATGAAGTTTCCAGAGTTGGAAAACCTTTTTTTTTTGTACAAAAGTAACTTAGTAAAACAAATTTTTCATTTTTTAATATAAATTAAACATATCTTACATTCTTAAAAAAAAGATTGTTTTTAAGAATACAGAAAAATCAAAAAGGGGGATTCCAGGGCTGGGAAACTTACACTCTTTGTGATATAAAAAATTAACTACCGAAATTTTATTTTTATTTATTTTTATTAAATAAACTTATTTTATGCTTGAGTACGAAAAAAATTGGTATTTAAAATAAAAAAAAAACAATTAAAAAAATTAAAAAGACGTTTCCAGGGTTCGAAAACTTTAACTTTTTTTGTACAAAAGTAACTTACTAAAACAAATTTTTCCTTTTTTCTATAAATTAAACATATCATAAGTTCTTAAAAGAAATAGATTGGTGTAAGAAATCAGAAAAATCAAAAAGAATGATCTCAGAGTTGGGAAATTTACACTTTTTGCGATATATAAAAGTAGCTAAGTCTAATTAATTTTTATCTTTTCACTTATAAATTATATATATTTTACGTTTTTGAAAGAAAAGTTTGGTGTAGAAAATTTTAAAAATAAAAAACACAGCTCCAGAGCTGGAAACTTTGACATTTTTTCTGGATATTAAAGTAACTAAATAAAACATTTTTTATTTAATTTTCTTTTTTCTTTTTTTACTTAATACACTTTCTATATTTTTTTAAGAACTACTAGATTGATATAAGGAATCAGAAAAATCTAATATAATGATTCTAGTGTTTGTAAATTTATTATTTTGTACATAAAAGTAACTAGGTGAAATTATTTTTTTCTTTTTGTTTATACTTTATGTATGTGCTTATGTATGTATCTCTATACTACATAAAACCACTTTGGTAAAGGGTATATAAGATTCGGCACAGCCGAATATAGCACTCTTACTTGTTTTCTTTTTGTTTATACTTTATGTATGTGCTTATGTATGTACCTTTATACTACATAAAAGCAATTCGGTAAAGGGTATATAAGATTCGGCACAGCCGAATATAGCACTCTTACTTGTTTATAATTCGCTCAATATTGGTCTTCAAAACTTTATAATACATTCAGCATTATTCATCATCATAATGCTGAACTTTTTTTTTTTGTAATTTACAACAGTGTTGTCATTGTTTGTTATTCATTACTAATTATGCACTAGCCTGTGCTTATTTTTGTTTTACACTAAAAAAACAGTTTTACATAAATTCAACGAAATCGCATTCATTGATTTAAATTCATTGAAATTCAACGTATTATACGTTGTTTCAAAAAAATATTCCTTGAAATTCAACGTAAAATTTTATGTAGATATGAACTGAACGTTGAAACCAATCCTTGATATTATTCGTTGAATTTAACAACGAACTAGTTTATTGATTTAACGTATAATACGTTGAATTAAAGGAACACGTTCTTTCTTATATAAATAAAAGAAAAAAGTTTAGTAAATTTCAAGAAAGTGTACCTTGATTCAAGGAATCTGTTCATTGATTTTAAGTAATGTACGTTGAATTTGACTTCAAGAACAAGAAGAAGATGTTTTATTCAATGAACGAGTACTTTGATTCAAGGAACCACCATTTGAATTTTTGTTATACTTGGTTCAATTCAACGTACTAGTTCCTTGTTTTATAACGGGAAAAAACATAATGAAAAGAAAAAATAAACAAAGAGCAATCACTTGTTGTTCTTCGTTGAACAAATAAGTTTGTGCGCAATTAAGAAAGAAATTTAAAATAAAAAAGTGCCAAAAAGTAAGTTAATAATAAGAAGTGATTATAATTAATTTTAATTGCAAAAAGAAATATAGCTGTATAATATCCCGTATATCAGGAACTTGCTGAACTACTCTAAAGCTGGAAAGTAAGTTCCATGTGCATCCACTCCCGAAACAATTTTTATTTAAGTAATTATTTTGGATGTTATTTAGATAGTATAATTTTATACATATACTATACATATTTATGTATGTTAATTTTAAAGATTCGGAACCAACGCAGAGGTTTGCGTTAGAAGCCTCAGATATGACAATTCCAGTGCAGAAGAATTCAATAGCACTTGACAGGCAGAATTAATGAAGTAAACCAAGCCTCCACTTTAGACGAAGTTTTTAAAAGATGGCCCGAGTATAAGAAACCGAGTAGATTTCGATATGTGGGTATACAAATCTTTACTGTTCTATACTTTAGTATTTATTGCAAAATAAATATTTATAACTATATTTCAGATTGACAAAGACTTAGGCGTTGCTTTTGGGAAACGTGAAGGAGTTTTCTTAACTGGCCGGAATGATTCGCGAAGATAACAACATCAAAGATAAAGCTTTGATAGAAATATTGAATAATTTGTATAAGTCGGAGAGCATCTAAAAATTTAAGTTTGTTTTATTTTAAACTAACAAGTGCATTTTTAAATTTATACATGAATTATAAATTTACAGTCTAATTTCTGAAAATTATTAAGGCTTTATAAAGGGTTTGTAAAACAGATTTCCATATTAACCCTTTATAAAGCTTTAATAATTTTTATAAATAAGGCAGTAATAATTTAGTAGACTATGATACTATCATAACCAAATTTTTTTATGTAAATACATACTTATATATATGTATATACACATGTAAATTATTTCTTATTATATGAATTTTTAAATAAAATAATCAATTTAATATGAACTTGTCTATTATTATATTTATTGAAGTGAAATTTTGAATGTATAGGTGCATTGGGTCAAGGAATAAATTTATAAAAACGAATGAATGTGTTCATTGGATTAAGGAATAGGTCTTTAAATTCAAGGAACTATTTCATTAAATTCAAAGTAAGTATACGTTGATTCAAAGAATATATTCATAAAATCAATGATTGCGTTCATTGGATCAAGGAATAGGTTCCTTAAATTTAAGGAACTATTTCATTAAATTCAAAGTATAAATATATAGGTTTAATGAATTTACGTAAGGTTTCAACGTATGGATTCTTAACTTCAACGAACTGGTATGTTGAATTCAGCAAGCCAATGATTGGCATACGTTGAATTCAATGAACATGTTCCTTAGGTGAAAAATAAGGAATAAATTCGTTGAATCAACGAATTTTTTCGTTGAATTTATGTACCTTTTTGGTTCAGTGTAGTTGAATTTGGTGTTATTTATTTGTTTCTTAACAAGGCAGGTATTGCCCCCTGCCCTCCTTTTGTGTAGCATATTTTTTTTTCATACGTAAATCGATCTATTTTCTAAATGCTATTAAAATCCCTTCAACCGCTTAGCCAATAAATTAAAACTTCGAAGCAAAGTTACTTTTATATTTGGGGCACTTGGTCAGCTCTCTCAATCACGATTGCGACGCCATTAACACCATACATTCGTTGTTCTTTTTGATACAGTGATGCCAATTTAGCCCTTTTTAGTCGCTCAAAATGCAAAAAAAAATGCTTGGCCCTAAATTAAAATACTCGCAAATTTTGGTATTTTTTTACAATTATCTTTGAGCTCTTTTAGTCCCTATTACTTTTTGTTCAATATGGCTACATTTTATTCTTTGTAAACTTTTTCTTCCTTTAATCTATCGACTTTTTACGTATTTGCTTTACCTATTTAAAAAACAAGAAATATATAGAATAATCTTCTATTTGTTCCAAACTGTTTGTGCTTTGAAAGATATTGAGTATAACTTAAAAAGGTATTATGTATTTTGATATTTTTCAAAATTTAAGAAATTATTTTTAAACTGGACAAATTGTATGTTAACGGTAACTGTACTAGGTTCCAAGAAACTGGACAATCCAGGCTATTTCAGGCCGTTTGGCAACCCTACCTAGCCATGCGAGTACAAATTATACACCGTCTAATTACACACCGATTGGCAACACTGAATGACTATAATCATGCATGAATGCCGAGTCTGCAATTGTACTTTATTTACCCTGCAATTGTTAATTTTAAAAGCAAAAAACATCTGTTTCTGACACTTATTTGTTTGTTTATCCAACAAAATGCATGTGTTTTTTGGTGTTCTAATTTTATTGTAGTCGTGTATGTACCTAGTATAATTTTACCATGGTAACAATGAAAACTTTCTTTTCATTGCACTTTATCACAAAACAAAAGAAAATTAAAACTCAGAGAGATGCAAAAAACTAAACTTCAAACGTTAATAATAGTACGTTATCACTATACGATCTTCGCTCTATAATCATGCTTCACTCCCATCGTTGCAATAATATTTTTTGGGAAATCTGAAAATTTAGAAGAAAAAAACTTTTTTTTTTATATGTATATTTCTGGTGGCTTATCATGTCTTGATAATGTTAGCTATTTTTCCTTGTTTGTTGCTTATTATTGGTTAAATGTCAATCTTATTTTAATTAATTTTTTTGGTTAAGTAAAATATTAAGGGTTTTCATGAATACTCTTAAAATTGCCATTTGTTCAATTGTAAAAACTTACGAGACTTGCTTCATGAAGCCCATTTTGCACTTTTGCGCAAACAGTTTATGTAAATTTCAAACAAAATTCAAAAAGTTTATTTAATAATAACTAGCTGACCCACCAGACTTCGTACTGCCTCAGTTGATAAATAAAAGACCTAAACTTTTGTATAAAATAATCTTAAAACAAACCAACCTATATATCGATGGCTTAATATAAAAAAGGCCTGACTCGAATTTTTAATATTTACAGGAGAAGCAAAAAACTGAAGAATAAATAAAGCATTTACATGCAGATATAGTTTTTAAAGTTGCCATAAGTCCATGATTTTGAACTGTAACATACTAAGATCTTCAAGGAGGATGCAATTATACCTTGTCGCGCAGAAAACATTAAAAACACGATTTCGAAAAAAAATTGAGTTAGGCCCTTTTTATATTAAGCCATCGATATACCCTTTTACCATTTTTTTGGTATCCGTATTTAATAAAAAAGCATTTTTTGAGTGAAGCATGAAGTTTTATTATTATTTTCGAATCATCATGTTACTTACTTACAAAACAGAGTTTTCCTGAAATACTGGCTATTTATAAGGTTTAAATTTCATATTGACAGACACACACTGTTATGATACAGTCTCTTAATCAACTTAAAGTTTTCTCATTAACTATATTTTTTGTTTTGTTTTGTGGTCCGTAAATAAACAAAGAACGCGCGACGTATAATTGTCCATACGCGAAACAAGGAAACTCCAAGTTGATTCCGCAAACTTCTAACGACTGTCCTTGCCATTTATTCATGGTCATCGCAAAGGCCAGACGTACTGGAAATTGTAAGCATTTAAAATCGAATGGTAAATCCGTTGGAATCATTGGTATCCGCGGGATCAAGACATCCTCTCCTTTGTAATTTAATTTTATGATTGTTGCCTCAATGACGTTATTCATCAGCTTTTTCACAGCCAGTCTTGTTCCATTGCACAGTCGAGGTTGATTAATGTTACGCAGCATGATGACAACTGATTCAACTTTTAACTGCAAATTGTGAGGTGGTAATCCAGTCAATTCCAGTGAATTTAAAAACTCCGTGGTATAGTTGACTACGTCATCCTGGTTCAAAACGGTGTCGACTGATTTAAAGGAAACCAACTTTCCTGGAAAAAATTCTGAATGGTCGCATTGAGATCCTCGACATCCTTATTTTTCGCCGCCAATATTGCTCGTTCACCCAGCCAATTATGGTAATTTAGCTTTTGCGCTATATCTGGGAAAACACGCTGAATAAGCTCCTCTTTTGAGACTGTGATGTGGCAGAAATATGTTGGCAATGTGATGAATCCGGTCGAGGTGTCCACTGCAACTTTGTTATTTCCAATGTGTAACAACTGCTTCGCAAACACATTTCCAGTTTCATCTTCTTGCAAGAATACTCGCATGTTAGTTGTTAATTGGAGTGTCTTTACATACTGCCACAAATTTGATGATTTTAGGCATGCATTTAGTTCATCAGCAACAGTTTATTGGGGAATAGCTGGAAGAGTCTGACGAAAATCACAAATATAAAAAAAGAGCACATTACTTGAAATGTCACTTACACAAAGCATCACCAAAGTAAAGAAAGTTCTTGCGCACTCATAGACATTGTAACACAATATCACAATACTTTTTTCCGTGTTCTGAAGTGCGACTTAATGGATTGACATATTAGTTGATTGTCAAATCTAATGTCAAATGTTATGGTTGCGTTCAAAAATTTAATTTGTGACAAAACTTAATATTTATCAATCTACATATATAAAACAAAATAATTTGATAGATTAACAACTGAAGTTAGCTAAAATTAATTTTGAATAGCAATAAAGTTCAAATTGACTCTACATTTTATTTAGAAAACGTTTATATGGGAAAAAGAAAAGGACTGCTTTAAGGGTTTTCCCGGCAATTATTCGAAATTTTCTCACCTTTTAAACCTTTCCTAGACTTTTACTAACATTTCAAGATCAAGATAAGATAAATCTGTTCAGCCGTTCTCCAGTTTTAGTCAGACTAACGAACAGCAATAGATTTTTATATATATGGATAAAATAAGAAAATTTCAGACAATTTTGAATTAAAAAAAATATTTATATATTTCAATAAAAATAATAAAGAAAAAGAAAGCAAAAAAATCAATAAATTGTTGTTTATAGAATGTACAATTATACAGCTGAAGTTTACAAGTCAAAATTATTGGGCAAACTTAACTTAACTTAAAATTTTATTTACGAGAGTGTAAAAATGCACAGTTTGCGAGACTTTTGAACATTCTCATGAAAACCTTTATTGTTTATTAGACTGTGCAATAGAGAAAACTTTGCACTATTCTGACGGTATAGCTTCTATGATACTACTAAAGTGTATTAAAACCCTTTATTTAGTTTCGCGATTTTGGTGACCAATTTGTTTTTATGGGTCTCGAAAGATTTCGAAAATCAGTGCAACCTCAAAAAATGGTGTCATCAGTTTTTGGCCAACAGCTAATTGAGACTTAATGATAAAGCTTAGCTATAAATATCAGTAATGTAGCTAAGAGTCTACTGAGCAAATATTGCTAACATCTCATGCCAAAAAAAAAAAATATTTCTTCGTGCACTTTTTTTGTGCAAGGAAACGAAAACGAAAGCAAGGCAGACTATTTTGCACGATTTGAAATCGGGAAAGAAATTACATTAGTTTTGTTCATGTGCAAAACGATTCCAAAAATGTAAAAATTGTTTGTATTAGGAGTTTTGGTTTAATATTTTATTTTTTGATGAAAACTGAGATTCCAAATGGGGTCTTAGAATTAATATAAAACAAGATCTAGGTTTGAGTTAATCGACTTGGTTATTTAAGTGCTTCATTTTATTTAAATTGTAGCTGGAACTTAGTTTTATTCAAGCTTTTAGCGCCTGTTTTATTTTAACATTTTCGACGTAAATTAGAGATAAAAGAAATACATACATTTTGTCTTATATTAAATGTATGTTCTTTAACCGTTCAATTTAAGATGTAAAGACACGTTTTGGGTGAAGGTGAAAAACTAAATCTTCCCTCACATCGCTTATTAAAAAAAATAGCAGTAATGCGTCTTTTTCGACCTTAACGACATCATACAATTGTTTCTGCCGTAGTATTTGTGTTTAAAGCCATGTTAATACCACAATTAGTTATAAAAAGGAACCCAGAACAGAAAAGGTAAAAGTGAAAAAAAAAATTTTGTATATCAATTAACAAACTTTTTCCACGTATTAAGAATGAAGCTTTTACGTTTTAATGCATTTCTACTTGCGGCTGGAGCCAATTAATTTTTTAAGGTTTCTCTCTCCTTATTTTATATTAATTCTTGTAATAAAAATATTTTTGCTTTACATTTACAAAAATCTTGCAAATATTCATGCCCCACATAATTAATTCCAATGAAAAGAAGTATAATTATATGTGCACTCACATAATTGTAGAAAAGGAGAAAAAATAAAATTTATATAGAACATACATTACCTTAATATATAAATACCATATCTCATTATTTTTTTTTAAATCGTATTTTTGTATATTCTGATAGAAGAACATCTAATGTATCGAAAAATGCAAAAATCTCAATTTCAAAAACATAATGAATTAGGGCCTTTCTATATTAAGGTAACGATATTTATATTTCGGTATGGTATTATACCTAACGTGACCAGCGGTACATGTTCGATCAAAAAGCGTGATTTTGAAGAAAATAGCGCCAAAAAGCGGGATATTATAATAAATATGATTTAAAAACGGGATGTCTTTGTTTTCAACTCAAAAGAAACACTTTTAAATAAACAAAAATATTTATCTTTAAGATTTATTAACGCATTAATAATGCCAAATTATTATTTTACTTATTTAGTGAAGTATTTGTTGTTAAAAATTCATTGAAATTCATTATTGATTATTAGGGTTAGCTGGATCCTATGTGCATTTTACTGTTAGTTTAGGTTAGGTTAGGAAGGGTGGTGCTTTACCGCACCTCCACTCGGAGACGCACTTGGGTCCATTGTGATTCCCTTCTGTTGCCCATAAAAAAGTAATATTCACCCTGCCATTTGTAGCCAGAAGTGAACTTATTATCCATCACTAAGCCACCGAATTCCCATAATGAAGCCGCTGATGTCCTCTGGTTTACACTTCCCGACTATGCTTTGATGGAAACGTCTGCTCAGCCATCTAAGCCTATGACGTTGCAGCTTTGGGCAATGACAGATAATATGTTCAATGGTTTCTGGTTGCTCTTCATCCCCGCACATCCTACAAAAATCTGGAGTGCCAGTCTCCCAAATGCTGGTTCTTGCTCTGACCAAGCAGTGACAAGTCAGCACGCCTATAATGATTCGCATCGCCTTCCTATTCATGTCCAGTAGTAGTTTAGATCTTCCTGAGTCTAGTTTTGGCCAAAAACCCCACGAGACTCTACAATCCTCCCTACGTCGCCATGAATTGTTGGTTCTGCTTTCTACCCAATCACTGAGTTCCTTATAGTAATGACCTATCGGTAATTTCACCAATCTGTCCGACAATCCCTCATCCAACGCCGACCCTATTCTTGCCAGCTCATCGGCAATTTCATTTCCCCCAACACTGTTGTGGCCTGCAACCCAACATAGTCTGACACTATACTTTTCCATAAGCAAGTTGAGGGCCTTCCTACAGTCACTAACAAGTTTAGATTTGAAATTGTGTCCCATCAAAGCTTTTAGCGCTGCCTGGCTGTCGACGTAGAAGGTTACCTTCTCACCTTCAGCTACATTCCTGGCCACCAGCTCCGTGGCTCTAAGGATCGCCGAGATCTCAGCTTGGAAAACACTACATTCATTCGGCAGTCTGAAAGAACTACGACTGTTCCCAAGATATAGACACCAGCCCCTGTGCCTTTCCCAATGTTTTATTCGTCTGTAAAGACTGCACTACCCTCATACAGCCTATCGGATTTGACCCAATATTCGCTATCCGGATTTACCATTAAGGGTGTTCTACTAAAATCGATCTCAGCGACCTTATAGTCCGTGAACCCAGGGATTACGGATTCCTGGTCACCAAAACCGATCTTATTTAAGATTGATGTGTGACTTGATATTCCTGTCCTCACCAAACCTGTTTCCACGAGTCTAAGGAGACTTCTAGCCGCCACGCAGTGTTCGATTTAAGAATTTAGGACGACAAAAATCATTAATTTGTAAATAATTAACATACGACTTCTAATTTTTTGTATTTTCATATTAAATTTGTTCTTATTAAATTTATTTATTTATTTAGGGTATTCACAAAATATGTACTTTTAACTTATTTTCACACATGTTTTACATAAAAAAGAAATTTCATAAATTGACAATAATATAACAAAATTATTTATATATTTGTGATATTCACAAAGTATGTACTCTAACTTTATGTTCACACATATTTTACAATAAAAAAAGTAAAAGAAATTTCATAAATTAATAATAACATAAAAAAATAACAATTACTTATTCTGAGTTGCTGCTCATATTGTACTTTCGAAAAAGATTTAATGGGGCAGCTTGGGGCAGGAATTTTATGTAAAGTCTATAAGAGTAAGGTTGAAAGATTACAGAAACGTTTATGGATGAGGTGAAACGGATGGATATAAAAAAATTTCGTTTTACAAAATTAGTTTCTTTGATAATAATTGTAAAAAAAACTCACTTTGGTTAACACTTAATAAAAAACTTGTCATTTATTAGAAAATAATGTGTTTTTGTGTGTTAGTTAAAAAGAAGTCAAAAGTTACAATTGAATTTAAAAAAATTAATATCACATCTACAACACCTTTTATTTAGTTTGGAAATTGCACAAAATACCCACAGTATTTTTTTGGTTTTTTTTTCTTTTAACATGTCATTTAGAGTACCGTTACAAGCATACAAATTGAAAGATATACAAGAATCATATAATTTTAAGCTAGTCTGAGTCTTCGCTTGCAAATAGTGTCGTCAATTTAAATTTTTAATATAATTTACTTAACTTAACTTAATTTAATTAACTTTATTTTTTTATTTTTGTCGTCCTATTTTCTGAAATCGAACACTGTGCGCCATTCCCATCACAAAATCCTCTATAGGAAGTAGATGAAGAATGACGTCCAAGCCAGCCTGAGGTGTGCTCCTCTGAGCACCTGTGATGCCCATCGAGGCACATCTCTGGACTTTAGCTAGTAATCTACTGTGACTTTCCTTCCTCAATGCCTACCACTATACCACACAACCATAGGAAATAACCGGCCTGACAACCGATGTGTAAATCCAGTTTACAACCTTCGGTTGCAGACCCCAGTTTCTTCCTATGAAATTTCTGCATGCGTAGTAGTCATTGAGACCTTTCTTTAGCCTTTCCTGCGTGTTTATTTTCTAAGAAAGCTTCCTATCTAGGAAAACACCCAGGTACTTAGCCCCCTCTGCCAGTCCCAGCTCCACCCCTCCCATCCTCGGTAGTATAAAGCTTTCTACTTTGTATCTCCTAGTAAAGAGGACTAGCTCGGTTTTCTCTGGGTTGACTCTTAGTCCTTTATTGCTGGCCCAGGAGGATAGATCATCCAAAGCCCACTGCATGATTTCACTGATAGTGGGAAGAAACTTTCCCGTTACCAGCAAAACCACGTCATCCGCATATGCAACTATCTTCCGTCCGCTCCTGTCAAAACGCTTAAGAATTGCGTTCATTGCCAATAACCACAATAGAGGTGACAAAATTCTTCCCTGTGGTGTACCTCTTGTCACTAATCTCCTCAGGCTTCCTCTTCTCACACTAGAGTTGATGCCCAGCAAAAAATTTAAAAAAATGTAATCGAGTTTGGACTTAAGCATTTTTGGTGGAAGCACTTCCCTACTGGGTTACCAACTTAATGATTTTAACAAGGCGTGAGACTAAAATAATCGATTCTTGAGAAGTACTTACATTTTCTTTATTTGTCAACATTTCACATAATCTATTTCGTCTAAAAAAATCATTCTCTTCATTTAGCAACTTGCACTTAATTTTTTAAATTTTAGGTAATGTGATTTGTAAGCGAGTATTGAAAATTGGCAATCAGAAAAGTAAGCCATTATATGGCAAGTAGTTCTAATGGTAATGTGTAATTTTTTGCTGCGTGATTCTGCTTTTAAGCATGAATGCAGCCAGTATGTAATTCTTGTGCTGCAATCCTCTCTCTATAACACCAACCACGTCATGAAGCGCACTCTTAACAGATTTTCCTTTACGATAGGCATGCTGAGCGCCACTTATGATGCGGGTATCAATTGTGTTCCTTATATGCAGATCAATCAGTCGTTCTAATGTTTTTAAAAGAAACGACGAAAGACTGATTCTCCTGAAATCCTTCGGATTTGAGTGGCTTGCCTTACCCGCTTTGGGTATGAAGATGACCCTAACCTCTCTCCAGCCTTTCGGTATAAACCTCCTGCTTAAGCATATTTTAAATATATACACCAGAGACAGTAGTACGCGCTCTGTGACATTCTGAAACATGGCCGGAAAAATACCATCTGGACCCGGTGATTTATATGGTTCAAATGTATTTATTGCCCATGTTGCTTTTTCCAACGTCACTATGTCGTCCACTGCTCCTTCTAATCCCGGTTCCGACAAGTAGTTAAAATTAACCTCCGTCGTTGCCTCTTCCCCTATTTCCCTATAGCCAGGAAAGTGAGTGTCCACCAGAACAGAAAGTGTCTCAGAGCTGGATTCCGTCCAAGTGCCATCCAATCGTTGAATATTGCCAGGAGCCCTAGGGTCTTTTGATAATACTCGCCGAAACCTCGATAACTCATTAACGAAATCAATCTCCTCACAGTATTTCCTCCATGAGGCTCTTTTCGCTCTTTTGAGATCACCCTTGTACTAATTAAACAATACCTTATGATTGTTCCAGTCCTCAATACTTCCTGTGAGTTTCGCCCTATTGAACAATCTTCGAACCGAAGACCTCAGATCTTTTAGATCTTTGGTCCACCACGAAGGCTGCTTTATTTTGCCCGGGTAAACCACTGGACAGGACTGTTCAAAACAATTCCTACAAGTATTAGTGAAATATTCCACCTCATATTCCACTGCTCTCTGTGTTTCCACACCCTGCGGAGTTTCCCTTGCACTCATATCAACAGTGGCCCTATAGGTATCCCAGTCAGTCTTTCTTGGATTCCTATATGGGTCACGCCTTTCCCCTGAAAAATTTAGACTGAATGATATCCTACTGTGGTCCGAAAATGTACAGTCTTTATCTACCATCCAGTCCCCTACCAGGTTCCTATCTCTGTTAGTCAGTGTTATGTCTATAACCTCTGCCCGATCCCTGTTCCTGAACGTGGGCACGTTACCCCTATTGCAAATAAACATACTGCCAGAAGTTATATAATCAAACACCAACTCACCTCTTTTATTAATGCCGCTGCTCCCCCACTGACTATGATGCGCATTAGCATCGCAGCCGAGTACCAATGCAATCCTTCTTACCTTTGCATACTCGGTCAGCTTGTGTACACCAGCCCCCGGTGGATCAATCGCATAGGGCATCGGTCTGATGCAAGCACAATTTCCTGCTTACCCCTGGCCCCTCCATTAACGACTGTAAGGTCTCCGTTACTGAAAGAATTAAATAAAAAGTAAATATTTGCCCATCCCTTGCCAAAATGCAAGGCCTTACCTTATCCTCTGTGACAGGGACATACAATGTGTAGCCCGTGACTCTTAAGCTGAAAACCTTATTTTTATTAATCCAGAGTTCTTGGATAAGAGCCACGTCTACTCGCAACTTATTGAGGTGTATTACCAGTTCAGCCGAGGCTGCCTTACTGTGGTGCAGGTTTATCTGCACCACCCGAAGCCTTCTTGGGATCATCCGACTCAGTAAATATAAATCTGACAGTCCTTAAGCGAACTTCACAACACCCCCAATGACTGCAGTCTTTTTAGAGACTCCTAATCTACGGCAAACCGAAGATCTTTACCCGCAATCTCCCTACAATCCATTGAAGCCTACAATCCATTGAAGCTTTCATTGGTTTGTACTGAGAAGTGAGTTCTGTGCTGTCAGTACCGACAGTACGGTTTCCATCGATCTAACGGGTGGTGGAAACCATGCTGTCACCACTGCTCGGAGAGGCAGATCTAAGGCTGAAATTACCTCCAGTTTCGCCTCCGGTCAAAGGTTGCCACACCTGTCAACGACAGTTTTAAGGAAATCAAACGATTTCTTAATACCGCAGTTAACAAGTTTGACACCCCTCGCCCAGTGCACGCCATGGAATTGCAATTTCGCCAACTTTTCTACGCCCTATAGGCCGATTTCATCGATGAGCCTATCTTCAACCGGCTGCCACAGTTCTGGATTGATCCTCCCATCCGAATCATTCCTATCTATGACAGCCACCCGAAGGTTACCTTCCTGGCTCGTCGACTTCTTCACCTTCTTTGATGCAGAGGGTATGTCATCGCCAACTCTCGCTCTCTTCGTTGACTCCTTTCGGGGTCCCTAAGAGATCCATCTGGTTTAACAGCCTTCTTCTTACTACCTGACTGTGCCTTGTCAACCTCAACCATCGACGACCTGATTACATTGGCAAACAAGGCACCACCAGACTCCTTCTTATTTTTGGAGCTGGATACTCCTACGAGGTATAGCCTGGACTCCGTCGACACCCACAATATTCTCCAAAGGAGATAATTTACCCAGAGAACACTAACAGGACCGTAAATTTTTTCGAACTTCTTAACGTCCTGCCTGTGCTTCCTGACCAGATCTCTCTCCTTTGCCGTATAAAGCTTCGGATCTCTCTTGCCCATCTCATCCAAAAAGTCCAGAGATTTCCTAGTGCCGCTCTTGGCGTTATCTAATTTTGTCCGATTATCCTTGCCCATATTTTCTTGCAAGGCGTCCTGTCTGACAATTTTATTTGAGGAAGATGACTGCCCTCCTTTACCCACTGAGTCACTTATCTGCCTAGATCCAGAGACTAAGAGATCTGCCTCTAAAATCCGACGGTTAGTTGAAATCAGTGTGATTTCCCTCTTGTCGTCCGACCCCAGTGACTGATCTCCCAGCTTCTCATTGACCCCTGCAGCTAAGTCACCCGATGGAGCATTGAGTTTTCCAGCTCCCTATAGTTCTTTGAGTAACTGTCTCCTGCGTGAGTAAATTCTCATGCACTAGAGTGAGCAACTCTTCTCCCCAAAACGTATCGTCCGTGGAGTCAACGTCATCGCCCTTATGAAAGTTTTTGTTTGAAGATTCTATTTTGTTCCCACGAGTATGCCAGTAAATGAGAGGACCATCCGTGCAGTGACGGCATGCGCGGACTAGGCGAAATTGTCTACAACTAACCCGTGTTATAGGCGTTGGAGGAGGGTCACTGCTAGCGACTTATTTTATTTATACACTAAATTAGCCATTCAGGTCATCGCCACAGCCCCCTACCACCTTGACCTTAAAAAGTGTTTTCGTGTTCTAGCACAATACGACAGTAGGCATAACTATGTAAATAAGGAAATCACAGTGACCCTGAAGCACGGACATTAATCACAGCTTACACTTAAGCCACCACATCACAACAAGATAGCTATCTGGGGATTTCACTGTTACTAATGCAGATCATCAAGGAACCTTTACCCAAAAATTTCTAGAACGACTGGAGTTATTATGTTAAACTTTCATTTGAACAAATGAGAAGCTCAACAAATAATAAAGTTGAAATAAGAACTCAATAATCAACATGTTGTTTATTTTCTTATTTTACTACATTGGCTGAATTTTTTATTTACATATAAATACATATAAATAAAAATTAAATGTCGTTCGTTAGTACTCGCATCTATTAAAAATAGCTACACCGACTTCTTTTGTTTAAATTTTTTCAGTAATTTAAAGAAATAGTATAAAGGATGGGACAATTCGGTGTGACACTTCTCATATAAAGCAAGCATTTATTTTGAAATATCTTGAGAACTAATACTGTAAAAACATCTGCAGAAATTGCTGCATTGGCTTTATACGTTGTTAAAGAAAGAAAACTTCCGGAGAAAAAAAGTAGGAGTGGCACCACCTATACGAATTTTTCATTTTAGAATATCTTTGTATCAAATGCTCAAGAAACGTAAAATTGTGTGCAAGTAACGATTTTTATTATGTGCTTTACCTTACAAAAAAAGTTCGAATTAGACATATAGGTATGACATCTCCCATAAAGAAAGAACTATTTTCTTTTAGATATCTGGAATACTAATATAGGAAGAACCTGGAAATTATATGGGGATAAGTCTGATGGTATTGCGCATTGTCTCTGGAAACAATTGCAGAATTAAACAAGTAGGCGTGGTGGATCTCATATACTGCATATTTTTGTCTTTAGTCTTCAAAAATAATACCGGCGTACCAATCTTGCTAAGCTTACAGCATGGTCTAATTTATTAATTTTAATGACAGAAGTTGGCGTGGCACTTCGCACATAGACGCAACATTTACTTCAAGATGTCTTGGAAGCCAATAACGAGGATAGTGTTATAAAAAAGAGTCAATTGTGGAGCAAAAAATGTGTCACCTCCTTAGTAAATTAAATAATAATTTTTTATTAATTTTGATATCTGCTACAAACACAAATTTCAAATCCTGCTGCGAATGATAAAAAATAATCGGTATTAGACAAGAGAGCGGGGCTCTTCCCAAATAGAGAAAATGTTTATTAAAAAAAAAAATCTTGGAAACCAATGCATTGAGAATTTTGAAACTGTGCGTGACTATTCATAATATTTATAATATAATATAATGAAAATTTTTATACAACAAATTAATCCTTTCATCTCAAAACGTGGTAGAGTTTTGGCTAGTTAAGCAATAATTGCACTTAAAAAATATTATAAAATAAATATGAAATGAGCATTTCTCAGTTACATTTTAATAAAAATTGAATGAGAGATTAAAAATTTCAAAATTCTAAACAGAGGGATAAAGCGGGATATAAATTCGAGGCGTTATCGACCTATGAAAAACAGGATAATCCCGCCTAAAGCCGGATTTCTGGTCAGATTAGCTATACCCTAAGGAATATTGTTAATTAAAGCTTTACCCCCCTATGCAAAAAAATATTTTAATTTAGCTTTAAAGTTCATAGTAGTTAATAAGCACTTTAAGGCTAACATAGCTTTATTAAAAAATCATATGCAAAAGACAACTTTAAATATTTTGTGATTTAATAATAAATACTGGTAACACCACCGTGTTCAACAACCACTTCACAGCTTATGATGTACAAAATTGAATACAATTTCATTCGGGTATTCAAATATTTTTTTATTTTATTAAATAAATTTTTATTATCTTGAAGTAAAGCAACCTAATTTAAAAAAAAATGAGCTTCTGACTTAATAGGAAAACAGATAAACACAACCATGCAGTAAAAGTAAAAAAATGTGAAAAATTATCACAATTTGTTTTATTCGAATGAAACGAGTATTTGAATATTCAGCTTTTTTGCGATTTGTTTTGATTGTATGTACATCACTAAAACATTTTTGTATAATTGTATTTATTTTAATATTTTTTTATGGATTTTGCTATGTATTTCGAAGCAGTTGGATAATTTGGTGATGTTTCCCATTACATGACAGAAATAATAAATTTAAGATAAGAGCAGGCACTTCTAGCTTCATTTTCAGATGTAACATGAATCAGTATGTGCTATATTAGTAAAAATATTTGAGGTACAAAATACACATTTTGGAAATATCAACTTAAAGTAGTCTTAACAAACGTGGGTGCCTACTTTAGAATTTTTATACAATAATTTTTTTAGAATACAACTTTGCTTAATATTGCTTGGCAAAGCTTTATTAAGTTTTTTTGCATAAGACCCTTAATTTCCAATGTAAATGAGTATTACTGAGCCCACACAGAAAAAACTAATTTTCCATTTCAAACACAAAATTCTCTGAATCAAATATTAATTTTTTCAATTTAGGTCCTACAAAGAAATTTGTAAATTCAAATACAAAATTTTGTAATAATTTGTTTGAAAAAAGCCCCGATTTTTTCAATCAAAAAATTGTTTGATGTTTTATGAAAATAAAAAGCAAATAAACAAATAACTATTTTGTACAGTATGCAATTTCTATATTGGAATAGAAATCTTCTCTCAACAATTTTGTTACAAATGCTACTTATACTAATTGTATGAACTAGAATTTTTCACTCCATACTATTTGGTGTATAACTAAATGTGTTTGGAACGAGTCTAACCTGCAATATCTTGATTAATAAACTAACGTACTTACCACTCAGCTAAAGAGCAAGTCGCTTTTGGATACGCAAATAATGAATACACGCAAAACATGATTTCTTTTGTTTCTTCTAATCTAAAAATAACTTTGTTGAGTAAAAAAAAACAAGCCACGACGTTTTTCGGCTTTTTGTCCGAATGCACACATATACAACACTAGCATTCAAAGAAAACAATAACATCAGCACATGACTACGTTGAGTCAATCAACAAGCAAGGAAAACACCAACACAAGCAAATGAAATTAAATTATAGTTTTTATTACATTAAAAAAAAATTGAAACAAATAATTTACTGGAACAGTAAAAATATTTACCGAAACTAAATTTTATTTCAAAACACACGTTTGTTTGAAATTTTTTTGGGAATAATTTTTTCTGTGTATGTTGTTGAACAACAAGATACAGTCAATGGTGTTCGGTATCGTGAAATGATAACCAGTTTTTTCGCACCTAAAATTGAAGAAATTAATGTGGAGGGCATGTGGTTGCAACAAGACGGCGCCACATGTCATACAGCCAGAGAAACAATTCAATTGGTACATCAGTTATTTCCCGGTCGTGTTATTTCGCGTTTTGGAGACCAGAATTGGCCGCCTAGATCGTGCGATTTAACACAATTAGACTTTTTTCTTTGGGGTTTTTTGAATTTGATGGCTTACGCGAATAAGCCGACGACGACTCCAGCCTCAAAAGAGGAAATTGGACGCTGCATTAATGAAATACCGCAGCATTTATGCAAAGCGGCCATTGGAAATTGCATTAAAAGATTGGGTGTATGCCAGCAAAACTGCGGCGGCCATCTGCCCGATTTGTTGTTCCACACATAACCTCATTTTGTCTACTTTACGATATAATAAAGTTTCACGATTTTTTTTTTAAATATCTGTGTTTTATTTAAAATTTAAATCTTGCGTTCTTGTTGGGACACCCTTTATAATCAAAGGGTACACAAGAAAAGTAACCTTTATTAAATCCCGATTTAAAACCCGCTGGATTTGGCAGAAAATTATGTGAATTTTTTTCGTTGTAAATAAGAATACAAGTGGCAAGATTTTATATTATCTATTTCCTAAGATTTTTTGCGGCAATTGATTTGGCTGTTAGTTACTCAAGGAAGAGCGGTTTCAAAAACAATAAAAAAAATTACTGGATCTAGCCCGATACCATAACTAATTTTTAAATTGTTGAACACAAATTTCTTAAATAATCAATGTTTCTTACAAGTGTTAATTTGAAGTTATCGAGAATACACTTTCACATGGTAAAGTAAATTATTGAAATTGTATAGAGATAGCTAGCTACATATCTTTAAAATCAGAATGCATAACTTTTGTCATTAGTATGAAAAAAAAACAAATTTTTTCAGTCAAGAAAGTGTTTTATTCAAACAAATTTTTTAAATTCAAGAGCAAATCAAACGGGCGTGTCTGCATTTGTATACTCGTTTGTATAGCCAAAACAAATATACCATGGTATGTACTAAGAATGATAAACTACAAGATTACGCCAATCAGACGTCATACGTCTATTGTAAGAGTTGCCATAAAGGCTGGGAAAAATCAAGTGAAAGACTTAAAGCATAAGTATGGGAAACTAAGAAATTTAAACAAAGAAATCGCAACAATCAAATTCTATTCTATTATTTTATTTTCTCTACAAAAATGTTTCTTAGTTGTTATTGAAAGTTTATTTTAATTTTTGAAATTAAACTTGTTTTATTAATCTTAACAAAGCGCTTAATTTTGAATTTTATTAGTTATTTAATATTTTCTGTGTTAATACATAGCACCAAATCGAAACATACCAAAACTAAAGATTTTAACTATGATCTATTTTTAAATAGCTATTTTCTAATATAGTTCACACTGAATTTGTTATTTGTTTTTGTTTAAAATTTTCGAAAGTAAAATTTTAAATTTTAAAACATCAAAAATGGTACATAATTTTACCAAGTAAACAAATAACAAATTCAGTGTGAACGGCACTAATATTTTGTTGGCATAACACCCCTTCTAGCAGGTACATTATACAAATTACAAAAGGAATGGCATATTTATATATTGTTACGTTTTTCTCTCTATAAAAACGTTTTTCCGTAGATCCGAAGATTTGCAAATGAATACAAGAGCCGAGTGTAGTAATTAGGGTTAAGAATGATACAAGTTTTATTTACGAATACACTTATACTAAATTACTCAAGAGCTTAAATACACTAATACAACTTAAACTAATGAATTACACACAAATATTCACAACTGGTTACCACTACGCCTTCCTCGCTGTAGTTTGCACACGTCTCTTATCTGGCTGCACAAGTATTCACGTGACACCTCTCTGTCTGCTGCTCGTCACTTACGGCACTCACTCTGCCGTCACTCACAGTTGATACACCAATACCTCTTTGTCTGCTGCTTGTCACACACGGCACTCACTCTGCCGATACTCACAGTTGATACACCAATAAAGACTCACTGGCTTTACTTACACCCTTATACACGTCTATTCGCTGCGCTGTTCCCTTTACTCCAGTCGACACGATAGACTCCACAATAATCTCAATCCCACGACAGACTATTATTAATTCACAACTAAATTATCAACTGTCTAACGAGTTCTTAACTTCACTAGTTTCTGATTAGCACTAACTATAACTGTTCGCGACTGACTTACGACTGCAACTAACTAACTCATTGGATGCGTCACCTCTATTTATATTTCACAGAAATTCCACTAGAAGTTTCAAGCAATGTCTAGACGATCATTATCATCTTATATGCTGCCTAATTAAGTTCATGTGGTAACTATGTACATACATGTGTATATGCGTACGTGTGTACATCATTAACTAAGCAACACACGGTGGTTGTTTATCTTTTGCTTTTCGTTTGAATTGGCATGTATGTATGTGTACAAATATGTGAATCTTCATAATAAGCAGACGCTTTTTTTGTTGTTGTTGCTTTTGCTTGTTTAGTCAAGCTAGGCATGCTTATTTAGTTGTTGGCTACTTTCTAGACTATTCTTTGCTTTGACCCTGTAGGAATATTTTCGCGTAGCATTTACATTAACCCTGTTGGAATATTTTTGTGTAATGTTGCTTAACATTGTTGACGGCTATTTTCGTAACACTGCCGCCCACTTAAGCCTATTCGTCCCGAATAGGCACATCATCGCCTTTCTTTTTCTGCGTTTTCTAAACGCTTTGTAGTTACGCTCGAGACGACTACCCCTTCCATATTTGTCGGCTTCAGTTCTGGCTCTGCCTCGTTTCTCAACTGGAACTTGTATTGCCATACGCTGGAGATGACTACTTCGTTGACATTTGTGGCCCCTGGTACTGACTCTGCTTCCTGTTTCCAATACAGCTTGCCTTGCCTTGCACTGGCGATGACAAGTTCTTCCACATTTGCAGCCCATGGTACTGAATCTGTCTGGTATTTCTACTACAGCTTGCCTTGCCGTACGCTGTAGATGACAACTCCTTCCACATTTATGGCCTTTGGCTCTGACTCTACCTTGTCCCTTGACTAGAGCTTGCCTTACCATTCTACATTTATGGCCCTTGGCTCTGACTCTACCTTGTCCCTTAACTAGAGCTTGCCTTACCATTCCACATTTATGGCCTTTGGCTCCGACTCTTCCTTGTACCTTGACTAGAGCTTGCCTTACCACACGCTTTAGGCTCCGTATAGAAGTTGTCTTCTTCTTCCTGACTGCCTTTATGCTATGCGCTTTGTATGCTGCAGCAGTTTCTTTACCCTGAGCAAGCGAGACCATTTCAACCATAGCTTGTTCCGCTGTTTCACAGACACCCACATCTTCTACGTCACTAGCTTCATTTTCTTTGCTGGAAACTTCTTGCTCACGTCCAGCTTGTTTACACTGTCCACTGCTAATTTCATCTTCTGCCTTCAGTCTTTGGTCAACGTTTTCCTCTTTGCCAGAAATGTCATTGAAGCCAGTATTATTTTCGTTAGATTTACTGACTTGGATTTCTACACCACCGGCCAGTCTGTTTGTGGCTTCAGGCATTTCTTGAATTTTCTCATTTCTGGCTCTAGGTGATTCTGGAACATTAGGCACAGTTTTCCATTTCCATTTGTCAAACACCTCATCCATCTGACCTAGAAGTTTCTCGTTGTTAGCTCTTAATGTTTCATGCAAATCACTCATCATAGTTCTAGAATACTCCTGAAGTCTCTCATCCATTTGGCGTAGAAGTTTGTCGTTGTTTGCCTTCATTTCATTCTTTGCTCTAGAAGTTTCTTGAAGCATTGTTTCCATTTTCTCATTGTTTGCCTCCATTTTACTCATCATAGCAGCAAACATTGCACCAATGTCTGTACTGGTTGCTGCTGCACGAGTACATACCTCAATTTCTTCTTTTCCATCGAACTCGTAGCTTTCTATATCGATGTTGCGCCGCTGGAACTCTTCCAACAATCTTTTTTGTAGTTCGACCTTATTACCAGTTGTTGGCAAGTCCAGATTGTTCAACTCTTTCTTGAGTTGCTCCACCTTAAGCTCTTGAAATTTCATTCTTCCTCAAAAACCAATTACTACGTTTAACCTTTTCAAACGTATGTGGTTTTGTTCACGTTTAAGCTTTTCAAACGTGTGAGGTTCTCCTTTTCTTATTACTCTTGCTTTTCGCTTAACCCTTTTAAAACGTATCGCTTGTATTTGCAAATCCCACTTCTGACACCAAATGTTACGTTTTTCTCTCTATAAAAACGCTTTTCCGTAGATCCGAAGATTTGCAAATGAATACAAGAGCCGAGTGTAGTAATTAGGGTTAAGAATGATACAAGTTTTATTTACGAATACACTTATACTAAATTACTCAAGAGCTTAAATACACTAATACAACTTAAACTAATGAATTACACACAAATATTCACAACTGGTTACCACTACGCCTTCCTCGCTGTAGTTTGCACACGTCTCTTATCTGGCTGCACAAGTATTCACGTGACACCTCTCTGTCTGCTGCTCGTCACTTACGGCACTCACTCTGCCGTCACTCACAGTTGATACACCAATACCTCTTTGTCTGCTGCTTGTCACACACGGCACTCACTCTGCCGATACTCACAGTTGATACACCAATAAAGACTCACTGGCTTTACTTACACCCTTATACACGTCTATTCGCTGCGCTGTTCCCTTTACTCCAGTCGACACGATAGACTCCACAATAATCTCAATCCCACGACAGACTATTATTAATTCACAACTAAATTATCAACTGTCTAACGAGTTCTTAACTTCACTAGTTTCTGATTAGCACTAACTATAACTGTTCGCGACTGACTTACGACTGCAACTAACTAACTCATTGGATGCGTCACCTCTATTTATATTTCACAGAAATTCCACTAGAAGTTGCAAGCAATGTCTAGACGATCATTATCATCTTATATGCTGCCTAATTAAGTTCATGTGGTAACTATGTACATACATGTGTATATGCGTACGTGTGTACATCATTAACTAAGCAACACACGGTGGTTGTTTATCTTTTGCTTTTCGTTTGAATTGGCATGTATGTATGTGTACAAATATGTGAATCTTCATAATAAGCAGACGCTTTTTTTGTTGTTGTTGCTTTTGCTTGTTTAGTCAAGCTAGGCATGCTTATTTAGTTGTTGGCTACTTTCTAGACTATTCTTTGCTTTGACCCTGTAGGAATATTTTCGCGTAGCATTTACATTAACCCTGTTGGAATATTTTTGTGTAATGTTGCTTAACATTGTTGACGGCTATTTTCGTAACAATATGTATATCTCTACATATGTAACTATATAAAAATTACGTGTTCGTGATAGCTAAACTCAAAAACTACTCGACCGATTTTGACCAAATTTTATATGCATGCTCTATGGGCCGTAAGTAGTGTTTCTGCTTAGTTTGAAGTTCGTCCGACAGGTGGCGAAATATTTAGTTTTTTTGTGTTTTTGCACCGTAACTCAAGAACTACTGCACCGACTTTGACCAAACTTTATATACATGCTCTACGGGGCGTGAAGAGTGTTTCTGTGTATTTTGAAGTTCATCCGACAGATGGCGCAATATATAGTTTTTTTTCGTGTTTTGCCCGATAGAGCTTAGCGCGATAAGCTGTGTTTCGCTGAAGGCGTTGGGTCCTTAATCAGCGTGTAGTGGCGTTAATTAGCCCGATACTGCAGACTTGCAGTGAAAATAAAATTTGAAGGCAAAACAATGTTTGCCCGAGTCAGCTAGTACGTTCATAAAAATATGTGTGTATGTACATAATTCTGTATTAAGAAGTGGTTGCACTTTTGTGAGAATATTCTCTATATTCTCTGCTATAAAAACGCTTAAAAAATCTTAATTTTTAACGCATTGCTGATGTTATGAATGGCAAAGTTTAATGCACCATTGGGTGCGGCTTGAAAAACTATTTCAGATGATATTTTTTGTTAAATGTTGTCTTGGGAGAAAATATGCAAAAAAACTACAAAAATAAACATTTTAAGACTTTGTATATAATATTAAATAATAATAATATTAACAAAAGTGTAAATACCTACAACAAAAACAATATTGTTTTGTCTTCTTGTTCGTAAGTAACTGCAAAAGTAAAAAAGTGGGATTACTATGTGTCCACTTTTCTTCACCGAACTTAGCAAAATCAGTACTTGTATAGCGGTTGGCAATCCTGCAGTCAAAATAGCTTTAAAGAGTTTTATAAAAAAAATAAACCAAATTATCAGCCAATAGAAACGCAGTGTGCGTGACGTCACACGTCTATTATTTTTTTGCACTGGCGTAATCTTGTTGTTTATCATTCTTGGTATGTACCATATAATTGTAGTGTGAGCGACAGAACTAGTATAAGAGTTATTGGGCGCATTCATAAGACGTAGCTGTTGATCTCAACAGTTGTGACACCGTTGGCAGCTGTTGTCCCCAACAGTTACGTCTTAGAAACGGTTTGATGGATATAATTTAATCTTATATCTTTATTTTGTTACTTCATCGCATTTGTAAAGTAAAATTTAACAAATATTTGCTCCTGCCACCTAACAAATAAAATAAAAGATAAAGCTCTATTCGATCAGCTGTTCAGGCTGAGCACAACATGTTGACTATAGGTAGCGAAAAAATTTTATAATGGAAAATTACTCAACTGTTGAGTGGAGCGGAACTACTCAACTATGCGTTTCTAAGACAAACACTCAACGGTTGCACAACAGCTACGTCTTATGAATGCACCCATTGTGTGTGCGTACTTTTCCAAATTACAATACAATTGAAAACAAATAACAATTGCTTAGTCCCTATTTACACTATGCAAGTCTTATTGCTAAGCTGATTAGTTTATTAGGAGAGAGAGACGGGGGGAAAAGAAACGTTGCTGTTCCCCTCGTCTCTCTCTCCCTGAAACTAATCAGCTTAGCAATAAGACTTGCACAGTGTGATTTGGGTCTTATTGTATTGCTGCTGAGTAACTGTTTGATCTGTTTTTGCTCAAAAATACATATTGTAATACAAATATATGAAAAAAAACCACTATACATGATGTGCAGGAGCATGTGCGGACGTTCGTTATGTATTTTGTGGCGCAGCAAAGTATAGAGAGAGAGAGAGAGAATTTTGCTCTGAGAGTAATTACACATGCATGTGTTTCATGTAAATGTATCATTTAAGGCGGTTTCACACTATAATGCAAGTATTAATACTTTTGTGGAAAATGCAACTCTGACATGTTGAGTTGTTATTGTTTTTTGAAATTTTTTAAACAGAAATTAGCTCAGGGAAGCATTTTCGTCAAAAGTATTAATACTTGTGTTATAGTCTGAAACCGCCTTTACTTACACATGTATGTGAAATTTTGCTTTCATTCATTCATTCATCAGCCTTGTAGATTTTTCTCAACACATCATAAGGCACTTATGGTAAAATCAGTTTTATGTATCTTATTTGATTTAGAGAAACAAAAAAAAATAAATGTGTTGTTTTCATTTGCTCATTGCCCAACCATACAATAATTGCTTAAAAAATCAACATTTACAATTAGTAAAAGAAAACGCTAAATAACATATTAGTTCATACCAGAACCAAAAACACGCAAAACTAGTGCAAACAGATGTATCTGTGCAATGCTATAGTCTGTATATGCAGATTACATATTTGAACTTTAGTTTTATTTTAGACAATATTGTTAAAAATGTTACTTTATATCAGTGACCGACGAATTAAGAGTGATTTTTTCCATAGAAAAAAAAAAATTATTGTGTTTTATATTGTAATAAAAACTACATATGTTGTTCGATAGGTAACAAACAGTCTCGATTATCTAGAAATTATATGACACCCTTACGATTACAAATTCATATCATACATAATATATTTCTGTGTTAGGTATTGTGGCAAAGAAGAACTTGGTCAAAATTTATATCTCATAACTTTTAATGGCCGAAATTTCGGATAGGAACTTGGCCGTTTTTCACATTTATGTTTTTGTGAGGATCTGATTCCTTTTTGAAAAGATTTCTATAATAACACTTTTTAAACTTCAAATTTCTAGTGTATTTTATTTCTGTTCATGAATCACTGTGCCAATTGAAAATGGCGGAGTTACATAAAATAATGGGAAAGAGTGTGATGGGTGTTAAATTGTTGACCTTAAAAATGCACTATTGTGTCATTACAACGTTTCGCCAGTGCAATTTTGTAAGAATCGTCTGGTACGACACATGTAAAATACAGCGTAAATATTAGTTGACGTGACCCCGTATATTTTCTCAATATATTTACATATTAAAGTCTGCTTAGCTGAAGTCCATAAATCAAAAGGATATTCCCAATGTGCATGCAAAGTTTCAATAGGGTTGCTGGTGCTTTAAGTTTTGGATTTTCCGATTGACTAAATCAATTACTATTTGTGTACAAAATGTCAGCTCTCTATAGCATCATCTAATGTGAAATTTTTATGAGCCTGGCCCCGCGGGCTTTTATATCTCTTAGTGCTTATGGTTCATGCAAAGTTTGGTATTAAAAAGTTAATAAGAAATACCTGAGTATTAAACTAAAAACTGCTAAGCCGAAGTACCTGAAAGAAAAAGCTAAGATTTATGGGTGAAGTCACGGCTACTTTTCGAAATAGGGAATTCTTTTTTGGATAAGTGCAATGTGTATGAAAAGTTTTAATAAAATGTATGTTAATTTTGAATTTGAAGTGCTTGTTTCCGCCCTCTGATATCAACTTCTGGTTTTTCAGATTTTTTTAGTAATCTCTGATTTAGATTTATTTGTGTATCAAAATTAATTTCCCTAGTGAGAATTGGAGTTTTTAAGGTGTGGCCCCGTATACCTGGTAAAAGTTTTGGGTTTTAAGATTTTCCCATTGGCTTCTTCACTTACTTGTGTATGAAATTTCAGCTCTCTACCGCGAATTATATCTTTTTTGTTGTGAGCAGCGCTTATAATTAATGCTAATTTACTTCTAAAGTATGCTAGACCGAGGTAGATTAAACACGAGGCTAATATATTATGAAAGTGATCACGCCCAATTTTTAAAGTAATAGTTTAAGGTATTGTGTACGTGGAACACATATGCAAGATTTCACCAAATTGGCTTGAATAAAAAGCTGTATATTAAGTTTTCAGTTCAAAATAATATTAGCGTGGCCCCGGCCATTCTGGTAAAATTTTTTTGGGTTTAAAGATTTTTCTAGTTAGGTTCTAGACCTACTTGTATATCAAATGTCAGCTCCTTAGCGCAACTTTTAATTTTTAATTTTTTGGGCGTATCCCAGCCCACTTTTCCAAAGTAAAAATTTTTTTCCGCCAGTGCTAGTTATTCGTAATTAATAATTATTCGTAATTTTGTATATCAAATTTCAGCTCCTTAGTGAAAGTTTTGATATTTAATTTTTATAGACGTAGCTCAGCCCACTTTTCCAAAGTCAAATTTTTTTCGGCCAGTGCTAATTATTCGTCTCTAGTTTCGTTACAAACGGATAATAATAGCTAGATAAATAGTATATCTAAATATGCTGAGCCGCAGGGCATTAAAATGAGGTTTAAATTTTATGGGAGTGTCAACGCCCACTTTTTTAATGAAAAATTGTAAGCCTTGCAGTATCGCAGTATACATGCCAAATTTCAATAAAAAAAAGCTTTCATTAAGCGCCTTATATTAGCTTTTTTAATTTTGACTTTTATGGGCGTAGCCCCGCCCGCCTGGCTAAAATTTCCGGGTTTTCAGATTTTTTTATTTTATTTCTCACCTAGACCTAGCTGTGTATCGAATTTCAGCTCAATAGCACAAATTTTAATTTTTATTAGCGTAGCCCCGCCCTACTGGTTAAAATTTTCTGGTTTTCAGATTCTTCTGGTTCATTGCTTACCTAGATCTACTCGTGTACTAAATTTTAGCTCTCTAGCGATAGCGGAAGTGCTTCATCAATTTGATAAGTGTGTCAGTGGTCAGTGGTCATTGGTCAGTGAGTATGTCTTAAAATATGTACTTTTTGCACCTTCATATTTCCGGAACCTTTCATTGTAAAACTTTCAAACTTAGCATATGAGGTTGTATGAATTTATTCTAATTATGATTTAAATATCATAATTTTACGATTGCGGGGTACAAAGTTATGAGGGGGGTAAAAACAGCTCGAATGGCTTCGTGTAAATATACACACTGCGTACATTGGCCAGAACTTGACCTGGCGCACTGTCGTGCGCCTAGATCAAAAGCGTTGACCTTATGTAGGACCTCAAAAACATTGACCCCATTTGACCCCTTTCATATTTAAAATATAAATTAAGTAAAAATTAATGAGTTTTTTGCAATTTATTTCATGGTGAGATTTTTTTGCGTTTTGCGAGTAATATCTCTTTTTAATAGGTAACATTTGTATGAAAAAAACTGAACTGTTGATGAAATTAATGAAAATGAAAACGATTTTTTAAATTTAAATTTACCAAATTAAATGAATTTAAACAATTACCTAATGTTTTGTTAAAATTAAAATTTATTAGTGCATATATGTATGTATTGTTGCCATTAAAGGGTTAATTTTCAGAACTCAGTTTGAATACCATGATTTGGTAGGCGGTTTTAATTTCGCGCAGAAAAAATTATGATTTGCCCTATAGTGCAATGTAGTAAAGTAAAAAAAAAATAAAAACCAAGTTGATTTCACTGTGGAACAAAATTTTAACAAAGTCGTGACCAAATGTATTTGACACATGATCTTAATTTAGAATTTTTCACCAAATCCGAATCTGAATTGAGAATGGTCAAAAGTAGAACAGATTTCGAGATATTTCAAAATTACCGTTGGACCTTGTAGAGCGCAAAAAGTTTGTATTAAAATTAGTTAATGTCCTATTGAAAAAAATCTTAAAATTTTTAATTGTTTGGCTAAAAAAAGAAAACTTGAAAACACCAAAATTGCAAAAAATCATAAAATTTTTAATGAAGTTTGAAATTTTGTGCACTGTAGCTCCATCATTTCTTTACTAATCTTGACATGCGATGTCTGTTTATTTAAGTAATTTTACTATCTTTTAGTGAAAAAAAGGTGAATAAAACGACGAATATTTTTTAAGATATTTGCATTTAAGTGGCTTAAATGCAAATATCATCTTTTTTAAAAACCCAAAAACTGTAATTTGGCTATATCTCAAAAACTGTTCTACTTTCGACGATTTTGATTTTCGGATTCAGTGAACCATTTTACATTAGGATACATTTGGTCAAAAAACTGTTCCACAGTGTTATTGAATTCTTGTTTCAACTTTACTATTTGTTGAGCTTCTCATTTGTTTAAATGAAAGTTTAACATAGTAGCTCTAGTTGTTCTAAGACATTTTTGAGTAAAGGTTCCCTGATGATCTGCCTCTCAATAATCAATTTCAATGTATTTTTAACAAACAAACAGTTTACTGAATAAATAAAATAATAATTTGGGACAATTAGTGCGTTAATAAATGCTAAACTTAAATTGTAGCAAATAAAAAAAAAATAAAAAAAATGCAACGCTTAGCGTTGACAAAATTTATATAAATTTTATTTTTGTAATTTACAATTTTTCCATATAAAATTTTTTAACGTTAAGCCTTGCATTTGGCAAAATTAGGCCCTAAGTAATATACTTTATACTTTATTAAGGGTGTTTTATATTGAGGTATAGAACTTTAAGTTGGCATCACTTTTTTAACTGGCGGCCATTTTGTCAGCTGTCAAGTGATTAATATTAAGTTTGGTTTGCCATTTCATCATAAACAGGTTGACAAAAGAACAACGCTTGCAAATTGTGCAAATTTATTTCGAAAATAATGGTTCAGTTCGCGAAGTTTACCGCAAGCTCCGTCCATTTTATGGTCGACATAATCGTCCATCAGAGGAATTAATTCGGTTAACCATGGATCGTTTTCGCACTACGTTTACTCTATGTGATAATACGCATCCGCAGAGACATCGAACAGTGCGCACCGAAGAAACAATTGCCGCTGTAGAGCAAAGTGTTGAAGAGGACCCGAATGAATCGATTCGCCACCGTGCACAGCAATTGGAGCCGACTAACCGACTATTTTGTTCCCGAATTGGATGGCATGAATGTGGATGAGTTGTGGTTCCAACAAGACGGCGCTACATGCCACACAGCGCACGTCACAATCGATTTATTGAAGGAAACATTCGATGAGCACATAATTTCGCGGAATGGACCTGTCAATTGGCCACCAAGATCGTGGGATTTGACACCATTGGATTATTTTCTTTGGGGATATGTGAAGTCGCTCGTCTACGCCAACAAACCAGAAACGTTAGGGGACTTGGAAGCCAACATTCGTGGCGTTATTGCCAACATACGGCCCCATATGCTCGAAAAAGTGGTTGAAAATTGGACCTGTAGAATTGGCTTTATTCGAGCCAGCCGCGGCGGCCACATGCCCGAAATCATATTTAAACATTAATGGCATAAAATTATCCTTCCAATAAAGCCAAATTGATGGACATTAAAACGATTTTCTTGTGTTTTATTTCAATTCGAAGTTCTATACCTCTAAGAAAAAACACCCTTTATTATATAAGTTTTGGATATTTGTAGGCAAAAACTAATACATTCTTGTAATCCTATAACTGCACTTTGTTTGAAGGTGGATTTTTAGGGGGTTCCTTATACTTTTTAAACTTCTCAAATGAAAATAATGGGTTACTTAGTCAAATAGTAAGTATTTACTACTAGGGAGTGCGTACACTTTTTTGCATTCTAGTAAGCAAAGTTCTTTGCTGGGATATTAACGTAAAATTGTTTTTGGATTATAGTTCAATTTAAGATGTTAAGAAAACGCTAGATTTCCCGCTATAGTTATAAATATTAAATAAAGACCGCCTTTTTACCTTAACCAATGATGCAAAACGTGCCATCACAATTTTATAATATAAATATTGAAAATAAATTTATATTCTACTACAAATTTAATTCTTCATATGCATTTGATCAATTATATTTTTAGTGTAAAATTTTTGTCAATTAAAAGATTGATACTCGTAAATAAATACACAAACTCAAAATATAATTAACTTACTTTAAAAAATATCCAAATCAAAAACATATCAAGAGTCTTTGTAGAGCGCGTTGAAATTTATATTATAAATTTTTTTTGGCATCTAATTAAAATGCAATTTGTTTTTAATTACAGTAAAGTTTTCTATTTCAAACAACACCCATGAGATAACAAAATATATGTAAATGTATGTAGAAGTTCTCCCAAAATGTTTGTTGTTTCATCCATTTGCTACATAGTAAAAGTTTTTTTGTGTGTTGGATTTTAATTTTATATTCAATATTTTTTATATATTTGAAATACCGCAAAAATTTCGCCTTAATTGCAAAAGTGCCCGGGGTTATAGTCAAATGTTGCTTGGCTGGCGCCGTATGGTGGAAATTGAAAAGGGAAACGATGGAAGAAAAGTAAGAGCTACCATAAAAAAATTATAATACACCGAGCGTATTTCAGACGAGGATGTTGGAAAAAATGATATATTTAAATTTCTAGCGAATAGAGCAATAGTTGGGCATTATGCTACAAAATATATTGTTACTGTTTTTTTGTTTATTTTACTCATTATTTTTTGCAGAAAAATCTCTAAGTGTGAAATGGTGTTTTGAAAAAGTTTGAAAATGATGAACTCATTGTGTTGAGAGATGAAAGTGGTAAAAGCAAAAATGTTTAATGCAAAAGCCTTCAAGCATAGAGATGAAGAGAAAAGTTTCGTTTTATCGTTTCAATGTTTTTTTGTTACTTTTCAAGTTACTTCTATTCATAAAACTGGAAGATTATTAGCTATAGAACAGCAACAACTTAATACTGTTTTGATAGGAATATTTGATGTAAAAAGTGAACAAAAATCGAATAAAGATTAACCAAGTAGACACATACAATCGAATTTCGCCATAAAATTTCACATTGAAAATCACGCTCAGATTTAATAGTGGGTTAAGACTATATAATGCTCCGATTTTTAATGTCAATGTTAACAACTAGTCTAATTTCATCACGTATGCCAAATGTATTGTTATTGTCTCTATAAAAACGCTTTTCCGTAGATCCGAAGATTTGCAAATGAATACAAGAGCCGAGTGTAGTAATTAGGGTTAAGAATGATACAAGTTTTATTTACAAATACACTTATAATAAATTACTCAAGAGCTTAAATACACTAATACAACTTAAACTAATAAATTACACACAAATATTCACAACTGGTTACCACTACGCCTTCCTCGCTGTAGTTAACGCACGTCTCTTAGCTGGCTGCACAAGTATTTACGTGTCACCTCTTTGTCTGCTACTCGTCACTTACGAGACTCACTCTGCCGTCACTCACAGTTGATACACCAATACCTCTTTGTCTGCTGCTTGTCACACACGGCACTCACTCTGCCGGCACTTACAGTTGATGCACCAATAAAGACGCACTGGCTTTACTTACACCCTTACTCACGTCTATTCGCTGCGCTGTTCCCTTTACTCCAGTCGACACGATAGACTCCACAATAATCTCAATTCCACGACAGACTTTGCTGTCACTATAGACTGTCCTATAGTTTCTCTTTTACTCCAACTCTTGTGTAAAGCACAGACTACTCTTAACTATCAACTCACCGCTGTATCGCAGACTATTATTAATTCACAACTTAATTATCAACTGACTTATTCACTCACAACTGACTAACTTGTTCGTAACTGCAACTCACTCACAACACAACAATAAATGACTCGCAACTAACTAACTCATTGGATGCGTCACCTCTTTTTATACTCCACACAAATACCACCACAAGTTTCAAGCAATGTCTAGACGATCATTATCATCTTATATGCTGCCTAATTAAGTTCATGTGGTAACTATGTACATACACGTGTATACGCATACGTGTGTACATCATTAAATAAGCAATACAGGGTGGTTGTTTATCTTTTGCTTTTCGTTTGAATTAGTATGTATGTATGTGTGTAAATATGTGAATCTTCTTAATAAGCAGACGCTTTTTGTTGTAGCTTTTGCTTGTTTACGTTTAATGCTGCGCATGCTTATTTAGTTGTTTCCTACTATTCTAGATTATTCGTTACATTGACCCTGTAGGAATATTTTCGCGTAACACTTACATTAACCCTGTTGGAATATTTTTGTGTAACGCTGCCTTAAAACTGTCGATGGCTATTTTCGTAACAGTATGCTAGTTTTTCTTATACATATGGCTGTTAGAGTATGACACTGTGGTACATTATTATCTTATGTAAAGTTGAATCCTCACAAAAACATAAATGTGAAAAAAGGCCAAGTACCTATCCAAAATTTCGCCCATTAAAAGTAGTGAGATATAACTTTTGACCAAGTTCTTGTTTGGCACAATACCTAATACAGAAATATGCGTTATATAAAGTTTTAATCGTGAGGGTGTCATATAAGTTCTAGATAGTCTGCTTACATGACAACATTTTTTCCAATAGAACGCACTATTATTTCCATTTAAAAAGGTAAAAATATTGCCAAGTAAACGGACTATCTAGAAATTATATGACACCCTTATATGACACCCTTATATGACATCCTTATATGACACCCTTATATGGCACCCTTTTCAAGCTTCGCATGTGAGGTTATATGAATTTATTCTAATTATTGCGTGGAACAAAGTTATGAGGGGGGTAAAAACAGCATGAATGGCTTCGTGTAAATATACACACTGCGTGCATTGCCCAGAACTTGGCCTGGCGCAAGTAGTAGGGAACTCCCACTCCGGGGACAATTAAAATTGTTAAATTGTGGGCTGAAATTGTTAAATTGTTGCTGAAATTGTTAAATTTGGGTAATTAAAATTTGAAAATTGTTAAATTCTTGGAAATTTGTGTTTTTTTGTTTACATAAGGAGTTTTTTGTTTATATAAGGAGTTTTTTTGTTTACATTAGGAGTTTTTTGTTTACATTAGGAGTTTTTGTTTACATTAAGTGTATGTCTGTCTGTCGGTCTGTCTGTCTGCCTGCCTGACCGTGGGAAGTTTGTGTGTGGAATATTTTGTGTGAATGTATTAAGGCTGTTCATAGTTTGGCGGTTTTTATGTGTGTATGTGACGACGGGGAAAATCATGAAAATGGTTTTTCCTAATGCTGACGGAAAATCATCTAATGATTTTTCGTAATTCCGAAGGCAAAACATGATAATTTTTCGTAATACCGAAGGCAAAACATAATTATTTTCAAATGCCGACGGCAATACATGATTATTTTTTTTTTCAAATGCCGACGGCAAAACATGATTATTTTTTTTTCAAATGCCGACGGCAAAACATGATTATTTTTTTCAAATGCCGAGGGCAATACATGATTATTTTTTTTCCTAATGTCGACGGCAAAACATACTTATTTCTTCAAATGCCGACGGCAAAACATGATTATTTTTTTTTTCAAATGCCGACGGCAAAACATGATTATTTTTTTCAAATGCCGACGGCAATACATGATTATTTTTTTTCCTAATGTCGACGGCAATACATACTTATTTTTTCAAATGCCGACGGCAAAACATGATTATTTTTTTCAAATGCCGACGGCAATACATGATTATTTTTTTTCCTAATGTCGACGGCAATACATACTTATTTTTCCTAATGCCTACGGCAATACATAATTATTTTCAAATGCCGACGGCAATACATGATAATTTTTCCTAATGCCTACGTCAATGCATGATAATTTTTCCTAATGCCGACGGCAAAACATGATTATTATTTTTTTCAAATGTTCAAATGCCGACGGGAAAATGATTTTTCCTAATGACGACGGGAAAACATGATTATTATTTTTTTTTCCTAATGCCTACGGCATGCATGATAATTTTTCCTAATGCCTACGGCAATGCATGATAATTTTTTCAAATGCCGACGGCAATACATGATTATTTTTTTTCCTAATGCCGACGGCAATACATACTTATTTTTCCTAATGCCTACGGCAATACATAATTATTTTCAAATGCCGACGGCAATACATGATAATTTTTCCTAATGCCTACGTCAATGCATGATAATTTTTCCTAATGCCGACGGCAAAACATGATTATTTTTTTCAAATGCCGACGGCAATACATACTTATTTTTCCTAATGCTTACGGCAATACATACTTATTTTTCCTAATGCCTACGGCAATACATAATTATTTTCAAATGCCGACGGCAATACATGATAATTTTTCCTAATGCCTACGTCAATGCATGATAATTTTTCCTAATGCCGACGGCAAAACATGATAATTTTTCCTAATGCCGACGGCAAAACATGATTATTATTTTTTTCAAATGCCGACGGCAAAACATGATTATTTTTTTCAAATGCCGACGGCAATACATACTTATTTTTCCTAATGCCTACGGCAATACATACTTATTTTTCCTAATGCCTACGGCAATACATAATTATTTTCAAATGCCGACGGCAATACATGATAATTTTTCCTAATGCCTACGTCAATGCATGATAATTTTTCCTAATGCCGACGGCAAAACATGATAATTTTTCCTAATGCCGACGGCAAAACATGATTATTATTTTTTTCAAATGCCGACGGCAAAACATGATTATTATTTTCTAATGCTCCCAGTGTTGCCATACTGTAGAAATTTGTTATCGTAATACTATATCAGTAATATCAGAGAAAGTAGATTTGTTAACTACTAGGTCATATGGTTTCATATGAATTATGGGAATGTGCTTGTGTGATTTCCTCACGCTAATAAATTCTTATAAAATAAAATAATTAAATAAATGAATAAAATAATTACATAAATTATTTTATTTATTCATAAAACGTTCTCATGTATGTGAACACCCTAATGCTTGTGTGTGGGGGGTCCAGCTTGTTTGTCACTGGTAAGCTTATATTCTGTTTATTTGTTTAAGAAATATATTTGTATGTAGGTATGTATGTGTGTATGATGCATGCATGCATGTATGTATGTATGTATGTATGTATGTGTGTATGATGTTTGTATGTATGTATGTATGTATGTGCGATCGAAAGAACTTGTGCGTGGAATATTTTGTGGCTGTGTAGAATACATTTATATTTTGCAACGTAATCATTTTCTTTGGCTGCGATTATTTTAAAGCAGCAAGTTTCAACTAACTACAGTCATAAGCAGAGAAACAAAAAGTAAAAATTTGCAAGTTAGCAAAAATGCTAACTTCTCCTCCTCCTTCCCACTTCCTTCTCTTTCCTTTATGTAGTTTGTTTTTGAAATAAGAAAACACTTGTAGATTTTTTATTTTTCTATACATTTATTGTTTAAAGTTTTTTAAAATTTTATAATAATACATACATTAATATTTTAAAGAGTGTAAAAATTCATTTAAAGCAAGATATTTCTTTTGTTAGTAAAATAGCATTTTTTAATGCGCAAACACCAAGTTTATGATAATTACAATAAAAATATTCTGGATACTTAATCTCCATTTGTTTAAAGTTGATACAGCCTATATCCTCAACGTTAAAAATTTTTCGGCATAAAATTTTTTCCAACCATCGTCTTTTCTCTTCACCTTTTACATAAATTTTAGAACATCTTGCGTTGGCTTTTAAAAAATTGCAAACGCTTTCAAAAGAAACTGATCCAGCAGTCCAGCTGAGGTGATGATAGTTTTTCGTTAGCCACTTTGCTTCTCTTTGCTTTTTTATTGATAAGCATTTAAAATCAAAAGGTGGTTTTATAATGAAATTGTTATATTCATAATTGTTGAAAACAATCGCTACTTCTTTTGCGATGAAATCATTTGAATTACTTTTGAAACCTTGTACGTCTATAAAAATTGTGTTATTTTCCATATTACTCAATTTATAAGACTTTTCGAACTTGTCCTTTGATGGGTATATATTCTATTATGCGATCATGAATAAGAATGCAGTAAGCTGATGTCTTTGCTGCAATATTAGTTGCTGTTTCAAATGCTATTTTTATATCAATCGGTCCATTATTGAGTGATTCATTCTGATGACTGACATCTACTACAATAATAGGAGCTTTTGTCTTAAACTCTGATGCAGATAGAAGCGGTTGAGATTCCCTCATATAGTAACTTTGTTGGAATCTTAGATACATATCATATAGAATTGCATATCGTTCATTTTTGAACTTTATGTTAAGATCATCATATGGATATGAGACTGAATTTAAATGTACTTTTAAATTAGTCAAATCACAATGAACAAACTTATTTTCTTGTTGAAAAGCAATCAATACAAAACGGGGGCGTTCTCTATTTGCAGCCAGTTTAACATTCCAAATATGGCTAGTACCTGTGTTTAATTGTGGATTAACATGACAATCCCAACTGCGAAATGCCATAGGTATAGAAGCACCATTGTTAATAATTTTTATCATATTCAATTTGCTAAAGTCGGATAATTGTACATGTGGGATTCTCCATGAAATGAGTGAAATTGTAAGTTTAGCTTTTTCAGTAGAAACACTCGAGCGTACAAGATCTTCATCATTCTTATTGCGCAAGAGTATCAATTCATGTTTTCCATTTAGTATAACTTTGTTGTAGTCTTCGGCGAATCCTAGAAGCATTTTTAGAGGTACATAAAAATTGAAAAATCCATTTTCAAGAGTGACATCGTCAATTTTGTTCCATCCAGCATTTTGCATCACATTGCTTTCTTTTGGTGACAGAGAAACCAAATTTTTTATAGTGCTTGTGGCTCCTAAATATCTTGTATGGTCAATTTCAATTCCATTGAGCTCATAGCGAATTTCATCAAATAGATATGCCACAAAGTTGTTTTTTTAATAAAAAGTTCTCCGAAGAAGAAGAAGAAGAAGATTTGGCCTTATTATCATCGGCAACAAACCCCTCTACATAAATGTAGCTCTCACTGGGTAGCACATACAAATCTTGATTTTGTATTGAAATTCTAATTTCATCATTATTGTTGTAAGATTGTAAGTATGGTACATATGTATGATAGTCCTTTTTGATTATATTCTCATCAGACAAGGGTTTATCTAAGACATCTATTATTGAACTCATTTTGTCTTCAATTTAAAATTCAAGGACTTTAGAAAATTTTTATTTGATGTTGTTAGAGCTTTTTGTTGAGCTGGTCGCTTTAATGTTGTTGTTGTTGTTCTTGCTGCTGCTATATTTTTCAATGTATTTGTGTTGTATATTAGCATTATTTAGTTGGCCTTAAATGTATTCGTATTGTAATTTCCTCTCCTCGGAAATTAATTAAATCACCGTGTTGATCCAGTACGCGCAGCGCTAGTGAACTTATCTCTCTGGTGTTTACAGGTAAATAGATAAGATTTCTTGGAACCTCATCTATTTTATAGCCTGGTGGCACATTAATCGGAAATTCATGAAGTGTATGCGATTTCGAGTTATTCATATATGTGTTCATAGCGATACTACTTTCAATTCGCAAGAGATTCACTTTAAAAATATTAACTGGAAGATCTGAATAATAATATTTGTTTGGTGTTAGGATTTTGCTATTGAATCCTAAAAGTTTTCCAATTGTATTGTCTTTATTAAAATATACAGGATCCTTGGAACTATTAACTTTAACTTGCATTGTATTGTTATTGGCTTCAATAAAAATCTTATTTGCTGGGCAGAGTCGTTTGTATTCCTCTTCTATAAAATCAACTATATTATTTAATTCGTAAGATCCAATTGGTATTTCAATTATATGTTCCCCTATATGAAACATATTGTTGTAGGTGTCTACATTTGGAATACTGTTGTATGAATGAAAATCAGTTAGAGCACACTCATATGCACCATGTAATTCAATAGGAGGAAAGTAACTAGCAGATAGTTCTGATGAGTTAGAGCTCAGAGTAAGTGTTATTGACATTATAACAGTCTGATTACAATTAAACAATGTTTAGTACACAGTATGGTTTATAAGTATGATTTACATATTTTATTTAAAACTTTTTCTCATTTTAAAATTAACATTAGTTTCTTAATATTAATGCTATTATTGTTGTTGCTATTGATGTTCTTGTTGTTTCTATTTTAGTTTTTCTTCCAACTATAATATTTCATCTTTACTTATCCAAGAATTGTGTTGATTAGAAAATCCCAGCCATTTAACATATACCTCCTTCCCTTTAATTTTAAGAACCTTTTCAACTAGATATGTATTTGGAAATCTAGTTTTTGAAAGTTCCTCAGTATAGAAGCCACCTTTAATAGGATTGCCAAGATAGTCTTCTAATATGTATGTTGCAGGATTTGTATTTTGAACTCTTGTAATTGTGAAAATTTCTGTAGTCCAATTTGGAGTATAACCTTTTTCAAATGTGTGCTTATATTTGCTTATGCGAACATGATCTCCCACATTAAATTTCGACATTTTATACATTTTCAAATGACTGTATACTGTATTTAGCAGCTTTTCCTCATTTGTTGAGTTGACTTTAATAGGAGCCATTTTAATGGTACGATGAACTTTTCTATTGTATGCATTGAGTACATCCTTGTATATATCAATCCACTTATATGAACCATTATAACTAAATTCTTTCCACATCATTCCTTTCAATGTTCTATTAAATCGTTCTACTATTGATGCTTTCATAATGCTATATGTTGAGTAGTGATTAATGTTGTATTTATGCATTAATTTTCCAAAGTGTTTGTTGAAAAATTCTTTTCCATCATCTGTTTGTAAGTTTTTTGGTACTCGTCCCAATTCAAAAATATCTTCCATTGCCTTGGTTGTTTCGAGTGCTGTTTTTGTTTTTAGCGGTACTGCCCATGCAAATTTTGAGAATGTGTCAATTACAGTCAACAAAAATCGATAATTTCTATTTTCTTTAGAATAGTTCCCCATTTCAACTAAATCAGCTTGCCAAAGATCATCTATTCCTTTCATTACAACTCTGCGACGCACAAATTGTTTTCGTGCTTGCTTATGGAGTTCATTTACTAAATTTCTTTTTGAAGACATTAAGTTGTTTTTAAAGATTTTTTGCAGAGTGTTGTGATCTGCTTGACGCACTTTCAGCTATTGATACAAACATATAATTTTCTAATCTATAAATTTTTTCATTAAGCTGTTCAATTTGTTCTTCAAAGGATGTTTTAATATGTAGAATATCTTTTTCAATTTTATAATTTTCTTCTATATATAATTTTATTTCGCGTTGTAGTTCCTCAATTTGCATTTGAATATCTTCTCGTATTATAGTATTATCCCCCTTAAAGTATGTTAATAATTTCTCTTCTAATTTTTCGATTTGAGTTTGCAAAAACAATTTATTGATAACATCGTTTTCCTCCAGAGCTTTTGCAACATTTTTGATCCTTTTGTTTTGGACATCAATGTTGTTGTTCGTATCCACAAAGAACCCCAGCAGTTTAGGTGCATTTTTCAAAGAAATTGTGCTGCTAGTATCGTTTAAATAGTGTCCAAATTTATCAACAGACATACTCTATTTAGTTTATTAAAGTTAGTGTATTATATTCGCTTCACGTAGTTCTTCAATAATTGATACAATTTCGTTATTGTGATTAGTATGACCTGCACCTTGTGATGCGAGCAGTAGTCGAAGTCTATCTACTAACTCATTTGGATCGTCCCAGTATATATAGTTGGGATTATTGATGTTAACTTGCATCATTCCCTCACCTAAATAGCTACCTTTGGGCTTAAACCCTGTTGATTCAGGTAAATTCTTCTGGTTTTTCTCATCAATAAATTTCTTAATAATATATTTATATTTATATCCTCTAGTACCCTTAATTTGACCATCAGGTTTAAAGTCTCTTCTATATGCATTAGTAGTAATTAAAATCTTTTTATAGATTTCAAGTTCAAATTTATCGTAATTTTTTGGTATTTTATGAAACATTAGAGAAAATAGTCCTGGTGTTAGAGCCCATATTTGACCACCAACTTGTATTTTATCTTCATTCAGTTTTAGGCTACTATCACCAAATTTCCATTCATTATTGTAATCTTTATGTGGGCCATAGTTTGTATCTAGCTCATTTCTTCCTTCCAAAACTGATAAATCAGTATAAGTATATTCTGTATTGGAAGTCTGTGAGTAAAAATCATCTTCATCATCATCATCATCATCATCATCATTTTCAGTATTAACATCATTAAATAAGATGGTATTATCAAAAATTGTCCCTTCTACTAGTTTTTTTGGTGTACTTGTCTCTATCTTGACTGATGGGTTTTCAGGCTTTAAACTTGTATTATTTTCAACTTCTGTCTTGATGTTACTTTCTTCTTTTATACGAATTCTTTTAAAATTTTTAGAACTATTTATGAATTCTTTAAGAGGTTCTGTTATAGGTTTGAATGTATCTCTTAATTGTTCACGTGTATCTATTTCACCAGTTTTTATACTACGAAGCTTTTTCTTCAACACATTCCTTGTCAACACCAACTGTTTTAAAATTTTCTCATCCATGTTTGCTAAGGGCAAATAACAGGTATCAGCAATGAGATCAGCTTTTCAGGACCTGGTCTGGTTTTCAGATCAGCTTATCAGGGCCAGGTCTGGTTTTCAGATCAGCTTTTCAGGACCTGGTCTGGTTTTCAGATCAGCTCATCAGGACCTGGTCTGGTTTTCAGATCAGCTTTTCAGGACCTGGTCTGGTTTTTAGATCAGCTTATCAGGACCTGGTCTGGTTTTTAGATCAGCTTATCAGAACCTGGTCTGGTTTTCAGATCAGCTTTTCAGGACCTGGTCTGGTTTTTAGATCAACTTATCAGGACCTGGTCTGGTTTTCAGATCAGCTTTTCAGGACCTGGTCTGGTTTTCAGATCAGCTTATCAGGACCTGGTCTGGTTTTTAGATCAGGTTATCAGGAGCTGGTCTGGTTTTCAGGTAGCTGGTATAGTTTGGAGATCAGCTTATCAGGTATCGGATGAGGTTATAGCAAATAGATGTATCAAGTTTAAAGTTAGATTAATAACTAAAGTCAATCTTTTATGAGAAGTAGTTTATATAGTTATGAAAAAGTCAAATTGCTTTCTGTAGCGACCATCATTTAATTCATTATCTTTGCTTATCACTAAAAAGCCATATTTATCCTTCCAACATTCTCTACAAATTTCTTGGAACTTTTCGTAACTCATATCGCTGCCAACATGATCCCTATAAACATGATTCATATTTGTATCATCTTGCTTAAACATTATAATAACATTTGCATTGTCTCTTATTAAATGCTTCGGAATTCTAGTATAAGTTTGACACAAGTAGAATGAATCAATATCCCTATGTCGCCCCATACAAAAATATGTACGTATATTATTCTGCTTTTCACATGCAACATCATCAAATATCATAATTGAATTAGTTTTAGCTTCGTCAGGTGGAATAACTGATTCATTATCGGTGAATGTATAATATCCCATTCCTTTAATTGGTGAAATTAGTTTCTTCAAGTACTCATATTTGGGTTGATAAAGAGATTTTGAGTATAAATAGATGTTTTCAAACTTGAGTCCATTAGGACTTTCTAGTAAGCCGATCATAACATTAGTCTTTCCACAATTTGATGGTCCCACTATTAGAGCACGAATAGAATTTGGTAAGAGGGGGCTATGCTTTATTTTTGAAGTGATGTTCGATGATTCATCAATATTACGAACTAAAATATTTTTATGTTGTTTCACTAACTGCATTTTTGTAACTAAATACATTTCATAAATGTTACCTCTTATTATAGAAAAAATCAGATAATATGGTTATACGATATCAGAAAACGTTTAGTCATAAAAACACCTTCGTTGGAGGAGGTATAGTAGATAAAATAATAAACTCTCTACCTGTTGAACTTCATCTTCCTGGATATCAGTACTGTGGACCTGGAACAAAACTACAAAAACGTTTAAATCGAGGTGATAAAGGAATTAATTTATTGGACTCTGCTTGTAAAGATCACGATATAGCTTATTCGAAAAATAAGGATTTAAGCACTAGACACAAGGCTGATAAAATACTTGAAAATTCAGCTTGGGATCGAGTTTTATCAAAAGATAGTAGTATTGGTGAAAAATCATTTGCCTATATGGTTACTAACGCAATGAAAGCCAAAACAAAATTTGGTATGGGTGTGGAGAAAAAGAAAAATGTTAAAAAGAACAAGCTAAATGATAAAAAACTGTTTAGAACATCAATTAGAGCTGCAACAAAAATACTAAAGAAGGAAAAACCATTAGATATTAACTCAGCAATTAAAATTGCCCGAAAAACTATCAACAAATCATTAAAAGGAAGAAAATCTCAAATTATAGTACCACGTGTAATACGTGTCCCAAAAATTGGTGGGTTTTTGCCTCTAATACCGATTTTAACTGCTCTGGGTGCAATTGGTAGTCTAACAACTGGAGGTGCTGCTATAGCTAAAGCTGTAAATGCAACAAAGAATGCAAAAAATCAACTTGATGAAGCAACTAGACATAATAAAGCGATGGAATCTATTGCAGTTGGAAAGGGACTTTACTTAAAACCATATAAAAAGGGTTATGGTTTAGTTTTCAAAGAGGAATCAAAAAACTATTAGAGATGCTACCCAACAGACCACTATCTGATGAGGACCTAAACCGTTTCTCTATAAATATTCCATATTTTAGAGGAGTTTTCATGTTGAATACTCTACCAAAACGAACAAAGAAAATAGAATGTGGAATAATCAATTTAGACGTATCAACAGGACCTGGTACACATTGGGTAGCATATTATAAAAACAACAATGAAAAAGAATATTTCGACAGCTTTGGAAACTTACAACCTCCTTCGGAAGTAGTCAAATATCTTGGTACAAATATAAAATACAACTATAATCAACATCAGAATTTCAATACATTTACCTGTGGTCATTTATGTCTTAAATTTCTTTATGAAATAACTGAAAATATTAAATAAAAAAGCACAAACATTTATTTTTTACAAAACTGTTTCATGTATTTTTATTTATAATTTAAAATACAAAATTATTATATATTATTGCCAAATTGGAAATTGGGAATTTTGAATTAGAAATTCACTCAGCTCGCTTTCAACAATTAAGCTTTGTTCACCTTCTCTACTTAAGCAATATGATCCGCTCGAGAGCTCTTTAATTTCATCATCGGTTAAAGCATTATATCGCTTTGGGAGGAACATTATGTGGTTTTCCATTTCAACTTTTAGTGCTGGCCCATATTTTGTTGTTACTCTTGTCACTTTTCGAATTGTGTATTTAATTGATGTCTCAAGCTCCTTTATGTGGATTAAGGTTTTATTTTTTAGTGAATTAAATTTTGATGTTAGATTTGTTGTAGACTCCATTTTTTATTTACTTCTACTCACTTTAAATGTTTAACTGAAAATGATCTTAAAAGTAGCGATGATGACTTCTAGAAGGCTAATCGAAAATATTTATGGTGAAATAGTGAATAAGTGGGGGATAGTGATAGACAGAAAGAGATGGTTATAGAGAGAAAAGGGATAAAGAGAGATAGAGTGCTAAAAAAGAAGTATGGAATATAGATGATGGTATAGATATTTTAAATATCAAAAGATAGTACTTTTAAAATTTAAAGAGCAAATTAGTCTTAAAGAAACCTTCAAACAATCATCATTCATTAATTTATCGGCAAATACAATGAGCCAAATTAGACGTACTCTAAACCAATTTTTAAGAGATTTCGAAAGCTTCAGGCTTTTTGATCATTGGGAGATGATCAAATTTTTCGAAAATATGCTAGATGAGAACGAAGAATATGGTATCATGGAAGATGAAGACAATACAGAAGGACACTTCAAAAGCTGTCCTTGGTATGATCCTGAGTGTGAGGAAGGACCTGATACTTGCAGATGTACAATATATTTTTTGCGCAAAAGTATATTAGAAAATTTAATAATTAGATACTATGAAATGTTTCCATCATTATAATAAAAATAAATAAAATTAAATTAAATTATTCCTTGTTTTGTATTATTTTTTAAAGGATATTTAGGAATCATTTATTCGAATAGAAAATTACAGAAACTTGTATGTAGTGAAAAATATAAGGACTTATTCGATTATCTAAATTGTTTCTCTTTATGAAAATATGAAATTTAATGGAATTTCATAATATTGTGAAATTCAATTTGTTTTGTGCAGAACCTCTCAGGGAAAACAAGACTGTGCATGTTTAAGCGATATGAAAACAAGAATTTGCAAATAAGCAAAAACGAAAGTTTTTTTGATTCAACGAAGTAAAGCCAATAAAGAAATAAACACTTTGGAAAATTAATGCATAAATACAACATTAATCACTACTCAACATATAGCATTATGAAAGCATCAATAGTAGAACGATTTAATAGAACATTGAAAGGAATGATGTGGAAAGAATTTAGTTATAATGGTTCATATAAGTGGATTGATATATACAAAGATTTACTCAATGCATACAATAGAAAAGTTCATCGTACCATTAAAATGGCTCCTATTAAAGTCAACTCAACAAATCAGGAAAAGCTGCTAAATACATTATACAGTCATTTGAAAATGTATAAAATGTCAAAATTTAATGTGGGAGATCATGTTTGCATAAGCAAATATAAGCACACATTTGAAAAAGGTTATACTCCAAATTGGACTACAGAAATTTTCACAATTACAAGAGTTCAAAATACAAATCCTGAAACATACATATTAGAAGACTATCTTGGCAATCCTATTAAAGGTGGCTTCTATACTGAGGAACTTTCAAAAACTAGATTTCCAAATACATATCTAGTTGAAAAGGTTCTTAAAATTAAAGGGAAGGAGGTATATGTTAAATGGCTGGGATTTTCTAATCAACACAATTCTTGGATAAGTAAAGATGAAATATTATAGTTGGAAGAAAAACTAAATTAGAAACAACAACAACATCAATTGCAACAACAACAATAGCATTAATATTAAGAAACTAATGTTAATTTTGAAATGAGAAAAAGTTTTAAATAAAATATGTAAATCATACTTATAGACCATACTGTGTACTAAACATTATTTAATTGTAATCAGACTGTTATAATGTCAATAACACTTACTCTGAGCTCTAACTCATCAGAACTATCTGCTAGTTACTTTCCTCCTATTGAATTACATGGTGCATATGAGTGTGCTCTAACTGATTTTCATTCATACAACAGTATTCCAAATGTAGACACCTACAACAATATGTTTCATATAGGGGAACATATAATTGAAATACCAATTGGATCTTACGAATTAAATAATATAGTTGATTTTATAGAAGAGGAATACAAACGACTCTGCCCAGCAAATAAGATTTTTATTGAAGCCAATAACAATACAATGCAAGTTAAAGTTAATAGTTCCAAGGATCTTGTATATTTTAATAAAGACAATACAATTGGAAAACTTTTAGGATTCAATAGCAAAATCCTAACACCAAACAAATATTATTATTCAGATCTTCCAGTTAATATTTTTAAAGTGAATCTCTTGCGAATTGAAAGTAGTATCGCTATGAACACATATATGAATAACTCGAAATCGCATACACTTCATGAATTTCCGATTAATGTGCCACCAGGCTATAAAATAGATGAGGTTCCAAGAAATCTTATCTATTTACCTGTAAACACCAGAGAGATAAGTTCACTAGCGCTGCGCGTACTGGATCAACACGGTGATTTAATTAATTTCCGAGGAGAGGAAATTACAATACGAATACATTTAAGGCCAACTAAATAATGCTAATATACAACACAAATACATTGAAAAATATAGCAGCAGCAAGAACAACAACAACAACATTAAAGCGACCAGCTCAACAAAAAGCTCTAACAACATCAAATAAAAATTTTCTAAAGTCCTTGAATTTTAAATTGAAGACAAAATGAGTTCAATAATAGATGTCTTAGATAAACCCTTGTCTGATGAGAATATAATCAAAAAGGACTATCATACATATGTACCATACTTACAATCTTACAACAATAATGATGAAATTAGAATTTCAATACAAAATCAAGATTTGTATGTGCTACCCAGTGAGAGCTACATTTATGTAGAGGGATTTGTTGTCGATGATAATAAGGCCAAATCTTCTTCTTCTTCTTCTTCTTCGGAGAACTTTTTATTAAAAAACAACTTTGTGGCATATCTATTTGATGAAATTCGCTATGAGCTCAATGGAATTGAAATTGACCATACAAGATATTTAGGAGCCACAAGCACTATAAAAAATTTGGTTTCTCTGTCACCAACAGAAAGCAATGTGATGCAAAATGCTGGATGGAACAAAATTGACGATGTCACTCTTGAAAATGGATTTTTCAATTTTTATGTACCTCTAAAAATGCTTCTAGGATTCGCCGAAGACTACAACAAAGTTATACTAAATGGAAAACATGAATTGATACTCTTGCGCAATAAGAATGATGAAGATCTTGTACGCTCGAGTGTTTCTACTGAAAAAGCTAAACTTACAATTTCACTCATTTCATGGAGAATCCCACATGTACAATTATCCGACTTTAGCAAATTGAATATGATAAAAATTATTAACAATGGTGCTTCTATACCTATGGCATTTCGCAGTTGGGATTGTCATGTTAATCCACAATTAAACACAGGTACTAGCCATATTTGGAATGTTAAACTGGCTGCAAATAGAGAACGCCCCCGTTTTGTATTGATTGCTTTTCAACAAGAAAATAAGTTTGTTCATTGTGATTTGACTAATTTAAAAGTACATTTAAATTCAGTCTCATATCCATATGATGATCTTAACATAAAGTTCAAAAATGAACGATATGCAATTCTATATGATATGTATCTAAGATTCCAACAAAGTTACTATATGAGGGAATCTCAACCGCTTCTATCTGCATCAGAGTTTAAGACAAAAGCTCCTATTATTGTAGTAGATGTCAGTCATCAGAATGAATCACTCAATAATGGACCGATTGATATAAAAATAGCATTTGAAACAGCAACTAATATTGCAGCAAAGACATCAGCTTACTGCATTCTTATTCATGATCGCATAATAGAATATATACCCATCAAAGGACAAGTTCGAAAAGTCTTATAAATTGAGTAATATGGAAAATAACACAATTTTTATAGACGTACAAGGTTTCAAAAGTAATTCAAATGATTTCATCGCAAAAGAAGTAGCGATTGTTTTCAACAATTATGAATATAACAATTTCATTATAAAACCACCTTTTGATTTTAAATGCTTATCAATAAAAAAGCAAAGAGAAGCAAAGTGGCTAACGAAAAACTATCATCACCTCAGCTGGACTGCTGGATCAGTTTCTTTTGAAAGCGTTTGCAATTTTTTAAAAGCCAACGCAAGATGTTCTAAAATTTATGTAAAAGGTGAAGAGAAAAGACGATGGTTGGAAAAAATTTTATGCCGAAAAATTTTTAACGTTGAGGATATAGGCTGTATCAACTTTAAACAAATGGAGATTAAGTATCCAGAATATTTTTATTGTAATTATCATAAACTTGGTGTTTGCGCATTAAAAAATGCTATTTTACTAACAAAAGAAATATCTTGCTTTAAATGAATTTTTACACTCTTTAAAATATTAATGTATGTATTATTATAAAATTTTAAAAAACTTTAAACAATAAATGTATAGAAAAATAAAAAATCTACAAGTGTTTTCTTATTTCAAAAACAAACTACATAAAGGAAAGAGAAGGAAGTGGGAAGGAGGAGGAGAAGTTAGCATTTTTGCTAACTTGCAAATTTTTACTTTTTGTTTCTCTGCTTATGACTGTAGTTAGTTGAAACTTGCTGCTTTAAAATAATCGCAGCCAAAGAAAATGATTACGTTGCAAAATATAAATGTATTCTACACAGCCACAAAATATTCCACGCACAAGTTCTTTCGATCGCACATACATACATACATACATACAAACATCATACACACATACATACATACATACATACATACATGCATGCATGCATCATACACACATACATACCTACATACAAATATATTTCTTAAACAAATAAACAGAATATAAGCTTACCAGTGACAAACAAGCTGGACCCCCCACACACAAGCATTAGGGGTGTTCACATACATGAGAACGTTTTATAAATAAATAAAATAATTTATGTAATTATTTTATTCATTTATTTAATTATTTTATTTTATAAGAATTTATTAGCGTGAGGAAATCACACAAGCACATTTCCATGATTCATATGAGACCATATGACCTAGTAGTCATCAAACCTTCTTTCTCTGATATTACTGATATAGTATTACGATATCAAATTTCTACAGTCTGGCAACACTGGGAGCATTAGAAAAAAATAATCATGTTTTGCCGTCGGCATTAGGAAAAATTATCATGCATTGACGTAGGCATTAGGAAAAATTATCATGTATTGCCGTCGGCATTTGAAAATAATTATGTATTGCCGTAGGCATTAGGAAAAATAAGTATGTATTGCCGTCGGCATTAGGAAAAAAAATAATCATGTATTGCCGTCGGCATTTGAAAAAATTATCATGCATTGCCGTAGGCATTAGTAAAAATTATCATGCATTGCCGTAGGCATTAGGAAAAATTATCATGCATGCCGTATGCATTTGAAAAAATTATATTCATGTTTTGCCGTCGGCATTAGGAAAAATTATCATGCATTGACGTAGGCATTAGGAAAAATAAGTATGTATTGCCGTCGGCATTAGGAAAAAAAAATAATCACTATTTCACCATTGGTATTAGAAAAAATCATTTTCATGATTTTCCCGTCGGCATTTGAAAATAATTATGTATTGCCGTAGGCATTAGGAAAAATTATCATGCATGCCGTAGGCATTAGGAAAAATAAGTATGTATTGCCGTCGGCATTAGGAAAAAAAAATAATCACTATTTCACCATTGGTATTAGAAAAAATCATTTTCATGATTAGGCATTAGGAAAAATTATCATGCATGCCGTAGGCATTAGGAAAAAGACAGACTTATTGAACCACCCTCGAAAAATATTTAAAGGACTTATCGAACCACCCTCGTAGGTATCAAATTTCAAGAATTTTAAAATTTTCAAATTTTAATTACCCAAATTTAACAATTTCAGCAACAATTTAACAATTTCAGCCACAATTTAACAATTTTAATTGTCCCCGGAGTGGGAGTTCCCTACTACTGGCGCACTACCGTGCGCCTAGATTATTACAGTTTTCTTATCGTTAAAAATTTATGTTACTGAGTACTTGGTGATAGTGCACGAATTTTTTGGTATTCGACTTTATTAACTGGTTTCGATAACAGCCAGAAATTAATAAAGGCTAAAGTTTTGGACAGTTTCGCACCTAAAAAGCTAGTTTTTAGGCTTCCGTACACCAAAGGTGAAAAAGAACCATATTGTTTTCGCTACGCTGTCCGTCACACGGTATTTTCTCAGGAACCGTATGAGCTACGGACCTGAAATTTGTACAGAGTATGTAGAACCTTGGCCGCTACAACAACAAATACATGAGAATTAAAAATTAAAGGGTGTTACAAAACGAGCAACGAAAAATGTTAAAATCCCATGTAATATACATACAATTGTATGAACATATGTATACTGAAACTTGAAATTTTGTAAAATTAATGTATTTTTATACAGACTACAACAATTAACACTAAAATTAAAAAAAAAACTAAATTAAAGGGTGGTCCATCAGTTAATGCAATTTTGACAATTTGCTATATCTTGGAAACCGTAAGAGGTAAACACTTGAAATTTTCAAAAACGGTAAAACTAAAAAAACTGAAAATTATAAAATCGCCAAACCAAAAAAAAAAAAAAAAAATCGCCAAAAATTAAAAAAAATCGCCAAAACGAAAATAATCACCAAAATTAAAAAAAATGTCTAATACTAAAACAAATCGCCAAATTCGAAAAAATCGATAAAATGAAAAAAAAACGCCAAAATGAAAAAAACGCCAAAAATCGAAAAAATCGCCAAAACGAAAATGTCGCCAAAACTAAAAAAAAAAATGTATATAAAAAAATCGAAAAAATGAAAGAAATCGCCAAAAATAAAAAAAATCGCCAAAATGAAAAAACGCCAAAAACCGAAAAAATCGCCAAAACAAGAAGATAAAGTGAAAAAACTAAAATAAGAGCCAAAACTTAAAAAAATCGCCAAAACCGAAAAAGCGCAAAAACGCCAAAAAAACCGAAAAGACCCCAAAAACGAAAAAAATGTCAAAACTATTTATTATATAGGATGAAGTTTATATTAAATTACATATCTAGTGTTCGGACGGAACCCTTCGTGCGCGAGTCAGGGTCGCACTTTACTGAATTTATTTTTAATACTGACAGAGAAATACTCCTGGTTGTTTTGAGAGGGAGGGTCGTAGTCTTTTAAAACGCTAAACTAAGTTTTGTAGGTAATATTAACGAAAAAAGTTAGTAGACCCCTAACAAAAAAATCGTAAATAAACTGACGAAATTATTTGAAATATAGAGAGTTTACTAAAATAAACAAATTGTCTACTTTGTGTAAATTTTATTTGAAACAAATGATGGATTTTTTTTAAATATGTAGAAAAGTATAATCTGTTAATTTGAAAAAAATTAGTAAAAATAATATCTGAAACTCTGTTAATTAAATAAACAAAGTTTTAGTTAAAATCGTGGCAAAATAGTAGAAACGCATCGTAATAAAAACTATAAAAAATTAATTAAACTTACATACTTAATGTAAGTGAATCAGAATAAAATATCGATTATGTTAATTAGTTTAGTTAATTTAATTCCCTAAAGAAGGCTGTCCTGAATATTACTTCGATTTAATTTATTTTAATTAATTAAATTAATTAACTAAAGCCTTGTAGTTTTGAAGAAATTTTGTACAACTTCACTAATTTAATGAAAAATCAAAGGTGCGAAGAATTGAACAATGGGTTGGAAAATCGAAGAACTTTCGTTATGTTAAACTATAATATTTTGTTTAAATTGAATAAAGCCACGTAGAGCAAAGGAAATTCGGCATATAATCCTTGGACCCTGTCATTTCGAATGAAATACAGTGTCATATAAATGACCTCCTCTAGATGGCAGTATTCGATCCTTTTGGAGTACTTTTCGACCCTTTTTCGCACAATTCAGGAGATATCTCTGCAACAACTTGACAACTATTAATTTTTAAATACTGCAACATAATGAAATTATCTTCGTATACACGGGTTTTAGCGTAGTCCATAAAAAAATTTAAACGGCGTCAAATCACATGATCTTGGTGGCCCGTTGATAGAACATTTAATTAGACGTTCGGGAAGCTTCCTATCCAATAAAGCCAAATCTGTTCATGTTTTGTGACTCGTGGCAGTATACTATATCGTCAAGTTTATAGTCTTTAATTGCAGACAAAAAAAGTTAAATCATAGCCATAGCGCTCTGAGTTGACGGTAATAGTTCTTCTAGTGTTTTTTTTTTCAAACAATTTTAAGAAGTGATATTTTCAGCTTATATGAAAATATTAAAGTTGTATTGACATTTAATTTTTAAAGATCAATAGTTTGATTAGATCAATTGCTAATATTTCCTAAAATAAAATCCAAGACGCGCTCATGTTTATTATTTGGCACAGCTGAACACTAAACATCGAAAATTTATTGATGCGACATTTGCGAGTTCATGCTGAACTTTTGAAAAAATCTGTATGGTGTATGCAAAAAGATGCAAAAAATATTTTGTAATCCCAATAGGTGATATATCAATTTATCATATGATGGCAACATAACACTGGAATAACATCTATATCTTTGACTCCATAGAAGATTCCTCGCTTTCCGGATAATACTTACAATATAACGTTTTTTTTAAATTAATCATCATTTATTTATTAAAAAAAAATTTACTACTATTATTAAATATAATAATAACTTTAAGAAAACAAAAAAAAAAAATTGGTATAAAAATAGTCACAAACAAAAAAGTTGTAGTGGTTCAAAGTTAGCGAACACACGGCAAGTAGAAATTTGATTTTGTTTCTGTAATAAACACGACATTCGGAGCACTGTCACTTTATTTTGGTTCCCATTTTTCAACTTTGATATGCATTTTTTTTATTATTTGGACAATTGTCTCTCATACTGAATTCAAACTTAAGCAAAAAAATTGGAGTTTAAATAGTACCCCTGAATTTGTAAAATCTGGAACTGTCCTGTGGTTTTTAAACCGATATCCCTATACACATAAAAAATTTATGAGCAAAAATTTTGTGCGGAATTCACCTTAAGTGATTGAATATGTTTGCTTTATTTAAATTCACTGCTCTATTAAAAAATTGTTATAAAAGCAGATTAACTATAAAATGGTAAATAATTATTAGATATTAATTTTATATAAATAAAAATAGTTTTGTTTATATATGTGAAAATCGTGCAGTTTTTTAAATTGTGAAATACTGACTTGAAGAATATTTTAATTAAAATACTTAATATTTACTTGCAATCATAACCTTATATACCAACCATGGATGAAAAGACAGTATAATTGTACTTTTGTATACCATTCAAACTTCAAAAGCCATACAAGACATCAATTAGTTTTCTGGTACAAGAAGGTATATTAAAATTTTTAGAAATTTTAAATGACATCTCCTTTTAATATATTTATTTATTTATTTACTAAAATTTTTTCAAGATTTGTTACAATTTTGAATGGTAAGTGTTTATTAATTCAAAAGGTTTGCAACGATAGAGCGTGAATAGAGTGGAAAATTGAGGAAGGAAATAATATTGCAAATTTTTTCCTCTTTCTCTCATTGCTGGTTTCTGTTAGGAAAGTATATGGATTACTAAAGTATTTTAAAATTTGAAATATTTGAATTAATTTCTTATTTCCTATAATATTAATCAGAAAGAAGTAATTATTATTAAGGTCATAATTTTATAAAACGCAACGCCAAGCGTTGACAAATTTTATATGGAAGAATTTTAAATTACAAGAACAAAATACATATAAAATTTTTCAACGCTTAGCGCGTTGCGTTGTACAAAATTAGGCCCTAAATATTATTATTATAACTATACTTAGTTGGTTTTAGTGAATATGCAGGTACATTTGTAACGGATACGTATATCTTCTGCTAAACGAAAATAAAAACTTGGATTTTAAATAGTTCTGACTTAAATGCTGGTAAGCTTTTGTTTACCTACCCAGTAAAAACTTGGTAATAACTAACATTAAGATTAATTTACTTTTCAACATGAACTACACTCAAAAAAGTTTTACATTAACTGTATGTAGGTTATTTTATAAGTTTTCCGTGAAGTTAAATTTAAGGAAAAATTTAGTTGTTTTACCAAGCTATTTATATTTTAATTTGTTCTGTATGCTGTTTAATAAACAAACCACAATATAATAATGTTCTTCTGTGCAGTTAATATAATCAGTTATTTACAATGCACATGTGTTCAGTAAAACTGGAACAATGCACTCGTTCTGAAAGTATTTTCCATGGTGTAATTATACAGGTGACTGCGTAAGGATTCGTTATACAAAAATACGGCAACCATAGCTGTGTAAGGAGCCGAAGAATGTCAAAAGCACAAAAATAATTGTACTACAACCAAAACAAAATGAAGTTTTTGACATTCTATAGCTACAAAGCACACAGAGCAAAAAATTATCAACTGAAGTAGCGCTGCCACCTAGTTAGATACACCTTGGTATTTTTATTTAATTTTTATTGAGGTTTCTACATGGTGTAATTATACAGGTGACTGCGTAAGGATTTTTTATACAAAATACGGCAACCATAGCTGTGTAAAGAACCGAAGAATGTCAAAAGCACAAAAATAATTGTACTAAAACGAAAACAAAATCGAAGTTTTTGACATTCTTCAGCTACAAACCACATAGAGCAAATCATAATAAACTTCAAAGATATTTAAAAAAAAAATAAAAAATAAAATATAAAACCAAAAAGTCGAAAAATTATGTATGCGAACAATTTAAATAATTTCGCAAATGTTCTTTATAACCAAATATCACAAAAATTAAATTGGTAAGTAGTATATTTGTTATATAGTATATATGTACATACATACATATGTATTTATGTATATAGGTGCATACATACATATGTACATATCCCACACTAAATTATAAACAATGACAAATTAAAAAATTTCAGGTGCTCAGGAGTGGCAAATGACGCAAGTATGTAACATAAGGAGGGGCAGGGCAGAACGTTATTTTATATTGTTCAAGAAGACTGGCTTTCTGATCCTTCTGGTATGTGTATTGTTTTTTGATCATTTATATAGCGCTAGGTTCTGAAAATCATTTCGTTTTGAAATCGACAAATTTCAGAAAAAACCACCTAGAAAGCGCACTTATTGCAGCTTTTTATTTGGTTTAAAGATTTTATATGCTTGAGATATTTTATCTCAACTTAATTTCGAATACATATGTAGGTACAATAAATTATTCGATAAAGAGAACACCGTTTACCGTTTTTGAAATTTTGCGATTTCAAAACGAAATGGTTTTCAGATCATCTCTCTGATGATCTGCGTTTGATTTTGCTGTTATTTATATCATAAGTAGCACCAGAGTGCCGAACATCAATGGGCTTCTTATACAAATGAAACCACACATGCAAATACATTTCTCTCGGTGGCTAGCATTGATCTAGATGCTGGATTCTAGACTAGATACGTCCAAACACACGCTCTGATATTTGCATTTGAGGTAAAAAGTTTTGAAAGCTCTTAATTTTTTTTACCATATTTGTGTATTTTGAGCTAACAACATCGTTATATATGGGGCGAGTGCTTAACACACTCGTAGCAAATCCACACAAAATTTTGGAGATCATGGCAAACTTATCTCCATTCAGTATTTAGTAACAGTAGCAGTTTAATATAAGTTCAATTTTTTGATGTGTAAACATCTATACGCTAGGGGGTAAACATTTTTTGGCTTTGATTCTTTGCTGAGATTTCTTTGCTTTTTTCTTTTGCTTTGCATTGTCAAATCGGTGTGAGCTATGTATGAGTGTATTAGTGTTTGAAAGAAGCAATACCAAGCAGAGAAACAAGTCGACCGGCTCGAAGCCGACGGTGCGCCGCCGCCGGTTATTTTTCTGTATATTTCCGTACACCAAAGGTGAAAATGAACCGTAAGAGCTACGGACTTGAAATTTGGACACAATATGTAGACATTTGGCCAATACAACAACAAATACATGAGAGTTAAAAACTAAAGGGTGTTCCAAAACGAGCAATGAAAAATTTTAAAATCCCATGTAATATACATACAATTGTATGTACATATATACACTTGAAATTTGTAAAGTTAGTGTATTTTTATACAGACTACAACAATTAACACTAAATTTAAAAAGTTTAAATTAAAGGGTGTTCCATTAGTTAATGCAATTTTTACTTTGTAATTTTGACAACTTGCTGTATATTGGAGACCGTAAGAGCAAAACTCTTGAAATTTTCACAAACGGTAAAACTAAAAAATCAAAAAAATATAAAATCGCCAAATATAAAAAAATCGCCAAAAACAAAAAAAAATCGCCAAATCGAAAAAAAGAAATAAATTAAAAAAAATCTCTAGGACTAAAATAAATCGCGAAAAACCGGAAAAATGGCCAAAATGACAAAAAACCCTCAACAAAAAAATCGCCAAAATGAAAAAAAATTGCGAAAACTAAAAAAACGCAAAAAGAGAAAATAACGCCAAAACGAGAAAAAAGCGATAAAACTGAAAAAAATCGTTTAAACTGAAAAAACTTAAAAAAGGAAGAAAGCGAAATAAAAAAATAAGAAATCAAAACCGAATGTGCAAGAGTCAAAGTCGCACTTTACTGAATTTATTTTAATTGCAATGCGTACACAACAACAAGAACAGCAACAACTAAACCATGAACAACAGGAATTAAAAATTAAAAAGTAAAAGTAAAGGCATTGACCATAGATGAGCACTGCAGTACCACTAAAGTTTCAGTAAAAACAATAAAAAATGTTTAACAAGTAAATTTTTACTGATTATTAAAATTTTTTTTCTACAATTTTTATAAATTGCCTAAATGATTTGTTATAAGATGAGGTGCATTGAATTTTCAGTAATCAGTAATGCCCGTATTCATAATGAAATTCAACCAAGTGGCAAATGATTTTCATACAAAAGTTTCAAAATTTGAATGAAAAAACTTTGCCCCTTGCTACAATTTTATTATGATTACTTACGGCCCTACGATTTTACTGATAATGCAAATTAAATTTCATTAGCAGTAAAAATTTACTGAATTTTTTTTAGTAATCAGTAAATTTACTGCTGACTGCAATTTGGAATGCAGTACATATACATATACTGCAGTGTGCCCATTTACTAACCAAATAAGTTTAATAAAACAAACAAAAACCAAGAAATTCATATGTATTTACAATATTGAAAGTTTTGATACTTTTAATTAATTAATTTAAAGAATATACTGAAAGCATAAGTACTTCCAACTTAAAAAAAAATTTTCATTACTAGATGTTTACACATCTCCTCTGTGATCGTACTCACATTGCTTTTTTTTTTCATTAAATCTGCGTTTAACAAACTGTAATACAGTTGCAATTTAACAAATGGGCACAAGGGGTCGAAACTGAAAAAAATTATGTAGATGCAGCAATTAACATTTAATACTATTATTTATCACTCTATAAAAATTCAAACCTGTGTGACAACTTAACTGAACCCTTTTGACCGAAAATTTTACTTCTAGCAATAATTTAGCAGGAAAAAAATAATAATAATAAAAATAAAATTAATTACTCAGAATTTTCTTTTTTTCACTTGTAACCTTTTGCTTCTAAGCCCTCATATGAAAAATTAAAAAATAGTCTCAAAGTTTATCGGACTTAAAAAATATGAAGTTATGGACTATCATCAGTTACATGCGAACTTTCGGCGCTTCTAGAGCCGAAAACAATTTTAATTAATATTTATATTGCCGCCTTCCAATATTACTATCAATTTCTGAAATCATATATATCTATGTTGTGCAAGTTTTTAATATTTCAATGCATTATTCTACTTACAGAAAACATTACATTTAACCAGCTAAAATATTCCCATCAATAAGCATATACGAGATCTTGGAAGAAGAAGAATTAAATTCATTGAGAAGACTATTATGTGACGGAGTTCCAGCAATAATGTCTGGTTTAATTATAAAATTTAAAATTATATATAATTATGTATACATATAAGCAATAAAAATTATTGTATTTTTGGGGGTTAAATATATTGTAGTAAAAATTAATGAATGAGACAGTGGTTTCAACTAATTCGGTAGGTTATTTTTTGTCAGTCAAAATAAGTGAAACATCAGTAGATTTTACAGTTTTGGGCAGTAAAATTTTGGAAGCTAAAGCAATTGAAAAACACAGTCGTTTTTACTGTTTTTGTGATTTGTTTTCAGGCTGTTAAAAAAATTAAAAAACAATTGTTTTAAATGATATGTAAGTCACTTTTTGTAGTTTAAAATAAATGAAAAAACATTTGTTTTTACTACAGTTTTATGTTAAAAAATTAGCATTCAAAAACAACTGAAAAAATCGTTTGATTCAAATGAAATGTAAGCGAAAGGGTTTTTAAGTGACATTTTACTTATTCCAAATGATTTTTCATTTGAATTTACCTACAGAATATTTTGAGTGTACATACTGTCTGTATAACTTTAGAGCATTGGTGTAACGACTGCCAAGTAAATAGACAAAAATCACACTGCAATTAAAATTTTTACTTTCAAATTGATACAGAAAAACGCCGATACACTGCAACATAATTTTGGGCCGAAGAACACAGTGGTTTACTCCGTTTTAAAAGATTAAGGTCAAAATCAGCCCGCACCTGAAAAGTTATCAACAATTTTTGCATTTTGCATTCTAAACTATAGGTAGGCCCATAAAATTTTAATTTTATTAAAAAAGTCTATTTTCGATAACATGTCGCTTACGATAAAATCGAAAGTAAGGCTCGATATAAACATTGAACTAGGTTTATTGTTTTTATTTTATTGTTTATTTTATATATAATATGCATTATGTATTAAAAATGCGGCCAAGTTTTAAAGCGACTTTGAATAAAAAGTCATCGCAATTTTCTCAAATCGAAAAAAAATACAAGATTTTGTCTCGTTATTGCATTTTTTGAATGATATCCTCAAAAATTTAAATTTTTATTTTTATTGTTGTGAATTTAATAAGTTTTGGTTTGGCAAACATAGATTCTCTTCGGCTGAGTTAGAAACATTTGGCATAATTATTCTATAAAGGCCACTTGATCGATAAAATTCTTAATTGCGTAAATTAAAGATTTAACGAATACCAGTTAAGCTCATGGGAAAGTGAAGAATACATTTTAATTTCTGCGAAAGCGAATGCAAATATTGCAATACGTTAAAAACTTACGCGAAAATGAATTTATATACGAACGTATATACATATAGTACACATAATATTTTATTTAGTTAATTTATTAAAACATTATTATTTCTAAAACAGAAAGATATATGAAATTATATTAAAATAACAAAAATTAAACATTTTAAAAACCCGCGAATATATCTAGATATCTTCTAAACGGCTGGACCACTTTTCTTAAAACGTAGCTAAGAACCCTGCAAACTAAGTCGCCTTTCAAACAGTAAAAACTTAAACAAAATCAGTCCAGCCGTTTGGTTTGTACTGTACGTGGCCTCGTACAGACACACTCACTCACACTAAAAACTTATGGCATCCCTTTTTTTTTTGGTCGCGCGTTAATAAGTATAGATAATAATAAAAATATTAGGCAATCAACCCATTCGTGCTTTGACCCTAAAGCGTGGTAATCTATTTAACATTTCATGTGAATTGCTGTCATATTAAGAAAAATTGGCATGAATTGTTGTTTTCTTGGGAAAAACATATAAAATATATTTTCAACATTTTAAGTTTCATGCGAAATAATATGAGTGGCAATTGTTTCGCATTTTTATATACAATAAATAATGTCTAGTTAATATTGTTTGCATTTCAAATTTTTAGTACGAAGAAACGAATGTTGTTCCATTTCATCATGAACAGGTTGACAAAAGAACAACGCTTGCAAATCGTGCAAGTTTATTTCGAAAATAATGGTTCAGTTCGCGAAGTTTACCGCAAGCTCCGTCCATTTTATGGTCGACATAATCGTCCATCAGAGCAATTAATTCGGTTAACCATGGATCGTTTTCGCACTACGTTTACTCTATGTGATAATACGCATCCGCAGAGACGTCGAACAGTGCGCACCGAAGAAACAATTGCCGCTGTAGAGCAAAGTGTTGAAGAGGACCCGAATGAATCGATTCGCCACCGTGCACAGCAATTGGAGCTTTGTCCATCAACTTTATGGAAGATTTTGCGCAAAGATCTTGGCTTGCGACCTTACAAGATCCAGCTTGTGCAAGAATTAAAGCCGCGAGACCATGCAATGCGTCGTGATTTTGGTGTATGGGCCGAAAATGAGATTGATTTCGATGCTGATTTTCATCGCAAAATTTTGTTCAGTGATGAGGCTCATTTTTGGTTGAATGGCTACGTCAACAAGCAAAATTGCCGCATTTGGAGTGAAGAGAATCCACATGAGACCCTTGAGACGCCATTACATCCACAAAAACTGACTGTTTGGTGTGCTCTATGGGCTGGTGGAGTCATTGGGCCATACTTCTTCCGAAATAATGCTGGAGAGTCAGTTACCGTTAATGGAGACCGGTATAGAGCCATGATAACCGACTATTTTGTTCCCGAATTGGATGGCATGAATGTGGATGAGTTGTGGTTCCAACAAGACGGCGCTACATGCCACACAGCGCACGTCACAATCGATTTATTGAAGCAAACATTCGATGAGCGCATAATTTCGCGGAATGGACCTGTCAATTGGCCACCAAGATCGTGTGATTTGACACCATTGGATTATTTTCTTTGGGGATATGTGAAGTCGCTCGTCTACGCCAACAAACCAGAAACGTTAGGGGACTTGGAAGCCAACATTCGTGGCGTTATTGCCAACATACGGCCCCATATGCTCGAAAAAGTGGTTGAAAATTGGACCTGTAGAATTGGCTTTATTCGAGCCAGCCGCGGCGGCCACATGCCCGAAATCATATTTAAACATTAATGGCATAAAATTATACTTCCAATAAAGCCAAATTGATGGACATTAAAACGATTTTCTTGTGTTTTATTTCAATTCGAAGTTTTAGACCTCTAAAAAAACACCCGTTATTAAGTAGAAAATAATTTCGCGCAAATCAAACACTGCCTTTTCTTTTTCAAAACCTAAAAATTATTTCCAAACACCGCAGGATTTTGGTTTAATTTTTATTTTTGAGAATTTATTTATAGAAAAGTTTTCCCAAGGCACATTTAGCAGATAGTAGCGGAAACACAGCTGAGCTATGTTTTTTTTAAAATTATAGATCATTCGAAGCTTCAAAAATTGTTTACGAAAGAGAAATTAAAAAAAAATTTAAAAAATGTTCAATGTGAAAAATATTTTATTAAAAAAATTCTTTTGAAACAAATTTAAAAATATGAAAAAACTTTTAAAAAATTGTGAAAAGTGCCTAAACGTTGCAAATTTTGTTAGTGGTAGCTGCCGTGAAGAAATTTTGTCCAATTTATGTGAATAATTTTCATTATTATTATTTTACAACAAATTCTATTTTTGATATTTTGGATCAACTAAAAGCCATGTTGTTTTTTTTTTCATTGTTATTGTAATCCTGATATTACCTGGAAATAAATGTGCCTTGAGTTTTCCGGTAAAATTGTAAGGCTTTGATTAGAATGCTTTACTTGTAAGTATACGAGTATGTATATATCTTTTTCATGCTAGCTTAAAAAAACTTTCGCGTTTTTGACGTTTGTTATTTGAAATTATTTTCATAAAAGTTCAATTTTGTAATCCCGAATCCCGGGATCTCGGGTTTTCCGAGATTTTGGGATCTAAATATTTTTTTAAATAAATATTACTTTAATAACAATTTAATGCATTTTAAAAGGTTTTATGTTCATAATTTATCATTGTACAATTGTCTTTAAAGTGAACAATTTTCTAATACGAGTATAAAATAAAAATCAAAAGAATTTTTCTCATCTATTTTTTTAGTTGATGTTAAAGAATTTATAGTAAAAACAATAATGAAATATGAAAACTTATTTTTGTTTTCAATATAAATGTTTTTCTATTATCTAAACCAAAACGAATATACATATCGGTGGACTTTTAGCACTACCGCTTAAGTTGACTTACGAAAATTTTTAGATTCACTTTCATACAAATAAGTTGCAAAAACAATATTGTTTTGTTAAAAATATATCTACATACGTTTTTAGGGTTCCGTACACCAAAGGTGAAAAGGAACCCTATTGTTTTCGCTACGCTGTCCGTCTGTCCGTCTGTCCGTCACACGGTATTTTCTCAGGAACCGTAAGAGCTACGGACCTGAAATTTGGACAGGGTATGTAAGACCTTAGCCGCTACAACAACAAATACCTGAGAGTTAAAAATTAAAGGGTGTTCCAAAACGAGCAACGAAAAATGTTAAAATCCCATGTAATATACATACAATTGTATGAACATATGTATATTGAAACTTGAAATTTGTAAAATTAGTGTATTTTTATACAGACTACAACAATTAACACTAAAATTAAAAAAAAAATTAAATTAAAGGGTGCTCCAACAGTTAATGCAATTTTGACTATGTAATTTTGACAATTTGCTATATCTTGGAAACCGTAAGAGGTAAACACTTGAAATTTTCAAAAACGGTAAAACTAAAAAAACCGAAAATTATAAAATCGCCAAATATAAAAAATCGCCAAAAATCAAAAAAAAAAAAATCGCCAAAACGAAAAAAACCGCCAAAATTAAAAAAATTTCTAACGCTAAAATAAATCGCCAAAATGAAAAAAAAAACGCCAAAATGAAAAAAAATCCAAAAATCGTAAAAAAAATCGCAAAAATGAAAAAAATCGCCGAAATGAAAAACGCCAAAAACCGAAAAAAATCGCCGAAACAAGAAAATGAAGTGTCAAAGCTAAAAAAGAGCCAAGTCTTAAAAAAAAATCGCCAAAACCGAAAAAGCGCAAAAACGCCAAAACAAAAAATCCGAAAAGACCCCAAAAACGAAAAAATGCCAAAACATATAGTTTATATTATATAGGATGAAGTTTGTATTAAATTGCATATCTAGTGTTCGTACGGAACACTTCGTGCGCGAGTCAGAGTCGTACTTTACTGAATTTATTTTTAATTGCGATTGATCAACAACAAGTATAACGGTTGTTACATATGTAAGTTAACACATATGGTGAATACCATAATTATGTTTCTTAGTTAACTCATACCATACGGTTCACACAAGTCAATAACCCAAATATTTTCTGCACACTAAACAACAAATGCAATAACTCAAATATTTAACAAAAACAATAACCCAGACATTTTCTGCACACTAAACAACAAATGCAATAACTCAAATATTTAACAAAAACACATCCGACACGCTTAACAACAAACACAACAAATTCCTCAAACCCAATTTAGTCACAAACAAAAGAACTAAATTACAACCTGGGGGCAAATTACGGCACTCGTTATCGAACGAAATTGCGAAATATTTCAATAGAGTTTATATGGAAATGTTTCGTAATTTCGTTCGATAACGAGTGCCGTAATTTGCCCCCTGGTTTAAATTATCGAATAAGCATATTTTTATTTTTATTTGTATTAAATATTCAGTGAAGTTCTCACACAATTTTATTAATTTTAAATAATAAGCAAAATTGTATTTAGTTTAAGAAATATTATTATACAAAATGATTTTGATTTGGTAAATAAAGTTCAGTTCTGTTCTGAAGTGCAAATAAACTCGTTTACTGGCGCCCGAGCGGAGTAAAAATTATTCCCGGATATATTAAAAGTGTCTTAGTGCTAACAAAATAATATCGTGTAATTAACTGTTGCTAAAAAAACGAAAGCCAAAATAAGTAAAAAATACAAGTATCTGGAAAACAAATTGGTATTAACATTTAATAAATTTTGTGCTAAAAACAAGTGAAAATACTTTTAGAAAAAAACCGTTTAAAAGGAAAAACATTTCAAGAAAATACAAGCGGATTAATTAAAAAAGTTTAAGCTACAGACACTTTTAAGCAAATAAAAAAAGCTAGATTAAAAAACTAAAATATAAGCAAGCAACAAGCTAAACTACCGTTTTAAACTCAAAAAATGAGCGGGAACAAAAGCTAAATTAAAAAAAGCAGAATCCTTAAGCAACAACGAGCTGAACCACCGTTTTAAAACCAAGAAAGATAAGCGGAAGGAATAAATAAAAAGGCATATGAGACAGACTCAACAAATCAGTTACTAGTGACGTCAGCCGTACCCTAGTAGATCTTCAACTTCAAACAGGATAAATACGGACCGTACAAGTAGCATGCTGATCTTTTTAATGTAATTATAAACCTTTAAAATTTATTAAAAATATATCAAATTCTTGTGAAACTAAACAATCATTTTGGGTTTTTAAGACTTATTGATTATTTAAGTTAAATCATACTAAATTGAACTTAGCTCTTATAAAAGGTTATATTTAAAAAAAAAACAAACAATCAACCTTGCTTTAAAACTTATTTAAAACAAAAATAATTTTTTTTTTACATTTACGATTTTGTTACGAACATATTACTCTTGAACTGTGAAATTTATTTTCATTGCATAAAAATATATCAAATTATTGTAAAACTTACAAGACAAAATTTTTGTTTGTGAAAAAAGGAATCACACACACGCATAATGGAAAAATTCAAGAAGTAATTACACAACTAACTGGTGCAATGAACGCACAAATTGAGCAGGTCAAACAGTTAAATAGTAGGATGGTTAAATGGGAAAGAAAGATAACAGACTTGGAAATTAAGATAAAGAGTCCTACCACTGAAGAGTCAAATCTTGCCTTACCCAAAACCGCTAAAGACTTAGATGATATACGTAGACTCCCAAACTGCGTAAGGGACATGCAAATTTTCGAGGGTAACCCTGTTCAATATATTTCTTGGGTCTATAGCATAGAATCTATTCTAAAGGATTACGAAATTGTAAGGGAAAAATCAATATACAGAGCAATATTGCAACATATTAGGCAGAAGGTTAGGGGACCAGCTGACACAGCTCTCATTTCTTACAACATATTTTATGAGAGCTGGGACAAGATTAAAAATTTTTTGTCTCTGCACTATGCAGACAAAAGAGACCTTCAAACATTAGAATATGAGCTCAGTATTATGCGGCAAAAAAATTGCACTATAGATGAATTTTATGCTAGGGTAAACCACCAACTCTCACTCATTATAAACAAATTGAAAACCGATAATTACACAATAGAAACCGTCGAAGCCTTAATATCTTGCTACAGGAACAGGGCCTTAGATGTTTTTGTACGAGGTATAAACGGGGATGTTTCTCGAATGTTAATTATTCAAAAACCTAGAACCTTGCCTGAAGCTTACACATCTTGTCTGGAATTTCAAAACTTAAATTTTAGGAATAACTCTATTCACCCACGATATTTTAGTAGCGTCACCACGCCAATCAATCAAATGTCTAGAAACACAAATTTCAGTAAGCCACAAGCACCACAAAAACCACTAAATGTTCACGAGAAAGTACGAATCTACAACACGCCTATGCAGCCTCATTTACAAAACATACCACCTCCTAGGCCTACCCAACCAAAACCACCAGTACCGATGGAAATAGACCCTTCAATAAGGTCTCGACAAATAAATTATATGAACAGACGCGAGAAATCGCCATTGCCATATTCTAGTAATAATTCATCAAATATACCGTGGAAACTACAGCGAGTTTTTAATACTGAAACCGTAAACAGCCAAGAACAATTCCCTCCATGTGAAGAAAACCAACAGGACGATGAAGACCTTTCAGAAGATAACCGCTATGAAGAGGACACCGAATTTGGGCTAAATTTTACGACGGACGCCTATCCAGCGTTCCTTACTTAGAAGTGCGTCCAAAAAACGGTAAAATTCTTAAATTTTTGATTGATACAGGAGCCAATAAAAATTTTGTTTCGGAAACATTTCTACAAAATTCCAAACCTGTAAATTCTATTTTTAAAATACAATCGGCAACAAGTCAAACTCCAATTACTCATAAGATTTATGGCACCTTTTTTAAAACACTCGGCATAAACAAAAATTTAGTTTTCTTTGTCCTCCCTGGATTAAAATCCTTCGATGGGATTATTGGTGACGATTCACTGAGGCAATTAGAGGCAGTAATAGATAGGAAAACCAACACGTTGAAGCTTTACAATGGCTCTATTATTAAACTTAAATCAAAATTTTCTAAACAAGTCAACAATATAAACACACTCTCAGCAACTGACGATTGCTCTCAACATAGCGCTGAAGAGGATGGTGCACTGTTAATACACCATTGTGAATCTCCGATAAATGTTTTCAGGAACCAAATAATATTTTCGAACGGAATGAAGTCAAACTATATGGAAGTTCCTCATGACAAATTTCAACGGCATTACGTAAGACTTGAAAACCTTAACGAAAAAAGGCTTATTCAGGATTTAAAAAACAAATTAAACCCAAACTTAATAAATGGCATAAAAATTACACTATTGCAAAAGGTATACACAGAACACTTTTCTAAATTTAAAATCAGAATCACACAGAGATTGGTAGAGGACATAGTTGATCCAGAGGAACAACTTACTATCATTCAAAGCGAGCATAATCGCGCACACAGAAATTTTGCTGAAAACAAGGAGCAAATTTTGGAAAAATACTATTACCCAAAAATGGCCAAGCTAGTTAAAGACTTTACAAAGTCTTGCGAAGTCTGCAGGAAAAATAAATACGACCGGCGCCCCCCAAATCCAGAATTACAACCTACTCCAATTCCTTCATACCCTACCGAAATTTTACATATCGACATATTGGAAATCAAGGGCGAAAAATTTATAACCTGCGTGGATAAATTTTCAAAATTCACAAAATTTTTTCACATAAAGAATAAATCAGTTCTACACATAAGAGATAAAATCATTACAACACAATAGTAATGGACAACGAAAGCAGTTTTATAAGCCCGATAGTGTTAAATTACATAGAAGAATTAGGAATCAAGACATATTTTGCACCACCTCAAAAGAGTGAGGTAAATAGAGCTATTGAAAGAGTCCATTCAACAATTGTTGCAATGCTCAGATGTCTAAAAGAAAAATTTCCGGATTTTACACTCAAGGAACTAATAAACATAACAGTAGATAGGTACAACAATACGGTTCATTCTGTTACTAAGAAGAAACCAGCGGACATATTTTTCGGACGAACTGAAAGGATTAACTACCAAGAATTAAGCGATTTTAAAGCAGTAGTAAATAACGATTTACGCAATGAAATCGCTAGGAACCAAAAAGTCAAACTGTATAGAGAAAACGCAAAGAGGCAAAAGCCTAGCATATACAGCTAAGGAGGCATTGTCTTTAAGAAAAACAAACAAATAAAAGGCAAATATATACCTATTTTTATAAAGCAAATTGTTGGGAATCACAATACCTTCACAATTACAACAACCACTAGTAAAAAAATTCACAAGTCCCATCTAAAAAACCAATACCTTTTTTTACAGGCTTCTGATCGACTGGAAAAACGCAACGGTCCACTTGTCACGATTAAACAGGGTACTGGAAAGATAAGCAATGGAAACTACAGGATAATCCACACAATCGATCTAAAGGAGTACGAGCAGGCTGTTGCAGAAATCAGACCCATAATTCACCTTCAATCTAAGAAAACTGGATCACTAGGACTACAGATGGAACACCAACTCGAGCAAATAGGAAATCTACTGGATCAACTCAGGATGAAAAACTCGTCAAAAAATAAACGCTCCATTAACTGGATAGGATCCGCGTGGAAAGGGATAGCGGGAAATCCTGACGCTACTGATTGGGACAAAATTTTGGAAAAAACTAGTGATGTTATTGAAAACAACAATAGGCAGTATTGTGTAAACCAATACTTAATTAAAACTACAAATAGCCTTTTAGACAATTACAACAAAATAGTTGCAGAGTCAAATAATGATAACACTCTAAACCGCGCGCAAACACTTTTCAACAAGCTCGTATTAATAAAGGAAGAGATAGCCCAGATAGTAATGGCAAGTTAGTTGGCCAAAAGAGGTATAGTACATTCGCATTTGCTCAACAAAGGCAATATTCTTAATATCCCGTCACAAACGAATACACTTCCTTACAAAATTGAGCTCGAAGCTTTGCAATTCGCAGAACATTCAATGGTTGTAAAGGACTCACTTTTGTTATGCATTATTTCTATTCCGCAAACTGAAGATACCCTTTTTAATAACGTTGTTCGACGTTCAACAATTAAAAATGAAAAGCGAATTTTTCTTAAATTTAAAAACGTACTAATTTCCCAAAAGGAAAAGTATGGCATAGTTGGAAAATGTTGGGAAATCGACGGCGTTACAATATGCAAAAAAAATCAAATAGAAACATTAGGTAATGACAGCTGTATTGTGAGGATACTCGAGGGTGAAACAGCATCATGCGAATACCAGATGGCAAAACAACATGTGGCGGAACTTGTACTAGAGGGAACGCTTTTTGTAACAAATTTTATAGGAAACTTAACTTACGGCAATAACTCCCAAAAGCTTAATGGCACCTTTATTATAAACTTTTCTAACGAAACGGTTACAGTAAATAACGTCGGCTATTCGAATTGGCAGGTAACATCTTTTCAAATACTCCCACCAATAATGAGAAATAATTTGACTGAAAACGAAGTTAGGTTAGACCTTCAATATCTCCATCACCTTCAACTAGGCAATATTAGACACATAAAAGACATTTCTCATAAGGGCCTAATTGTTATTAGCTCTAACTTCTTAATGGTCTTCATAGGGTTTTCCATAATCATTTCCTTTCAACTTTATTCAAAATACAAGAATAACAGAGGAGTTCTACAAATCCCACATATGACAAATTTTCCCGAGATAAAAATAAATTATCCATAAAATCTAAGTATTAGCGGGACGCTAATACTTAAAAAGGGGGGAGTTAACACATATGGTGAATACCATAATTATGTTTCTTAGTTAACACATACCATTCGGTTCACACAAGTCAATAACCCAAATATTTTCTGCACACTAAACAACAAATGCAATAACTCAAATATCAAATATCAAAACACAACAAATTCCTCAAACCCAATTTAGTCACAAACAAAAGAATTAAATTACAACCTGGTTTACATTATCGAATAAGCATATTTTTATTTTTATTAGTATTAAATATTCAGTGAAGCTCTCACACAATTTTATTAATTTTAAATTATAAGCAAAATTGTATTTAGGGCCATTATTACAACTTAAAGTTAGTTAAAAGTAGGATTTTATTGGACGTATAAAAACTTTATCATTTGCAAAATTTTACGTTAACTTAAAATGAGCGATAAATTACAGGCAAGTTTATCCTTCCTGGTAAGTTAAATCCAATTTGCAATAATGGAAAGCTTTTTATACGTCCGATAAAATCCTACTTTTAACTAACTTTAAGTTGTAATAATGGCCCTTAGTTTAAGAAATATTATTATACAAAATGATTTTGATTTGGTAAATAAAGTTCAGTTCTGTTCTGAGGTGCAAATAAACTCGTTTACTTGTATGTATACCAAGCATTATCTAATTTTTTTTTTATCGATTTCGTTACGACTATGACAACGATAATAAGGCTGAACATGTCGAAGAATTAAAAGAAATGTATACACTATTCTAATCAAATTCGAATAATTACGTCTAAAGATCACATTTTTATAGGCACATACATTAAAAGTTTGCTTGAGCACTTGAACAGTATTTTTGCTGTACTGAAAATTTTTAAACTTATACACAAGGTTTTTTCTATAAATTCAACAGATACATATGTGTGTATTCATACGTTCGCTAAGAGGAGTATGGGTTATTAGTGTCCTGGCCTTCTACTGTGCAACTCGAATATAACTATAATTGAGTCGAAGTCATTCAGTCGGTCGTTTTTGACTAAAACTATTTATCAAATCCATGTAGTTTAAATGTGTTTGATCTTAGGTTTGTATCAAAAATGACCTAAACGGTCTTAATTAAAACCAAATAATTTTGAACTGTAATGTAAAAAACATAAATACACACTCGAGCAGTTTTTAAGACAAAATACTCCGACAACAAAAAGTTTTCACTTGCCTTGTATTGTATTCTACTCCAATTGTAAGGAGGTGTCAATAGTACTCAATTGTTATCGACAAGTAGATAAGTGCTATTTTTTTTAGCGTTGAGGAGTCGACATACAGATAGTTACACACTGCAATTATGAATAAATTTCCGCAAGAAATTTCTCCCTTTTCCAATTAGATTTTTTTCTTTTCCCTATTATTTGCTAGTGTTTGAAATTATTCCCCGGGAAAAATTTCTCGTGGAATTTGCATTATAATTGCCCTCATAATATAGAATAAGACGGAATAAATTTGTCAAACTTATGAATTTTTCAAATGTTATTTCCCTTCCAAAGGTAATATGTTTCTTTTGTAGGACCTTTGATGAAAATAACCGTAAGAAATTACTTTATTTATTTTGCTCTTGTTGTTAATTTATAAGAAATTTGTCACGAATAGTCATTAAATTGTTAAAACAGTACGTATAAAATTGTATGGGACTTTTAAATAATGGGTGTTTTTTATTGAGGTATAGAACTTTAAAAAGGCATCACTTTTTTAACTGGCGGCCATTTTGTCAGCTGTTAAGTGATTAATATTTAGTTTGGTTTGCCATTTCATCATGAACAGGTTGACAAAAGAACAACGCTTGCAAATCGTGCAAATTTATTTCGAAAATAATGGTTCAGTTCGCGAAGTTTACCGCTAGCTCCGTCCATTTTATGGTCGACATAATCGTCCATCAGAGCAATTAATTCGGTTAACCATGGATCGTTTTCGCACTAAGTTTACTCTATGTGATAATACGCATCCGCAGAGACGTCGAACAGTGCGCACCGAAGAAACAATTGCCGCTGTAGAGCAAAGTGTTGAAGAGGACCCGAATGAATCGATTCGCCACCGTGCACAGCAATTGGAGCTTTGTCCATCAACTTTATGGAAGATTTTGCGCAAAGATCTTGGCTTGCGACCTTACAAGATCCAGCTTGTGCAAGAATTAAAGCCGCGAGACCATGCAATGCGTCGTGATTTTGGTGTATGGGCCGAAAATGAGATTGATCTCGATGCTGATTTTCATCGCAAAATTTTGTTCAGTGATGAGGCTCATTTTTATTTGAATGGCTACGTCAACAAGCAAAATTGCCGTATTTGGAGTGAAGAGAATCCACATGAGACCCTTGAGACGCCATTACATCCACAAAAACTGACTGTTTGGTGTGCTCTATGGGCTGGTGGAGTCATTGGGCCATACTTCTTCCGAAATAATGCTGGAGACTCAGTTACCGTTAATGGAGACCGGTATAGAGCCATGATAACCGACTATTTTGTTCCCGAATTGGATTGCATGAATGTGGATGAGTTGTGGTTCCAACAAGACGGCGCTACATGCCACACAGCGCACGTCACAATCGATTTATTGAAGGAAACATTCGATGAGCGCATAATTTCGCGGAATGGACCTGTCAATAGGCCACCAAGATCGTGTACTTTGACACCATTGGATTATTTTCTTTGGGGATATGTGAAGTCGCTCGTCTACGCCAACAAACCAGAAACGTTAGGGGACTTGGAAGCCAACATTCGTGGCGTTATTGTCAACATACGGCCCCATATGCTCGAAAAAGTGGTTGAAAATTGGACCTGTAGAATTGGCTTTATTCGAGCCAGCCGCGGCGGCCACATGCCCGAAATCATATTTAAACATAAATGGCATAAAATTATCCTTATAATAAAGCCAAATTGATGGACAATAAAACGATTTTCTTGTGTTTTATTTCAATTCAAAGTTCTATACCTCTAAAAAAAACACCCGTAATTATAAAAAATGCCTTAGAATCAACGAAAATTTGAATTTATAAAGTTTTTATATAAAAATTGTTAAGAAATCCCGAAAGTGAAATCCCGGGATTGAATTTTATAAATCCCGGGATTCGGGATTTGCCAAATCCCGAAAATCCCGGGATTTCCAGGTTCGGGATTTTCTGTTTGGCATCCCCAATCCCTAGCTTTTAAATCAGCGATGCCAACTTGGTGGTTTTGGCACTATTTTTAGTGCTTTTTGAATACTCAAGACGCCAAGTTTTTAGCGTTAGTGCCAAACTAAGGAAAATCACTAAGTAGTGCTTTCAAGAAATTCGCGTATTTCTTAACATTACTTTAGTTAAAGCTGATTGTATTTATTTTTTGAGTGTAAAGCACACCTTTTTCGTCTGATATATTTCATTAAAGATGATACTATTGCCGAAATATGCAACAGCATAGAAAATATTAAACATTATTAAACTTCACTTCACTCGTTTTTCACGTTAGGGCTTTTTACGCTTTTAAGATCTCAAAATTACGCTTTTTGGTGCTTTATTTAAGTTTTGATATGCTCTTAGCGCTAAAAAAGTTGGCATCAGTGTTTTAAATTATTAATTATTTGCGTATGATTACTATTTAATTCAGAGATGGATTTGGTATTAATCATACACATTTTATCACATGAAGTTCCTCTTAACAGCTTTACAGTAGTGCTAGGATATCATTGATATTTTCGACTATCGATATCTATCGAGGGTGGCGTTGGCTGAATTAGTTAGCACGTTGACTACAAAACGGAAGGTCTTGGATTCGATCCCACTATCCGACAGTCATTAAAAATAACAACACCACACATTTTTCTAATGGCATTAGTGTCCTTTGTATCAGTTGTTGTGGGGAAAATTCTAGTGATGCAGGCACAATGCATTGGTCACTAAATTTTACCGACTTCTGCAGATACTAATCCTAGTGTAACATCTGAGCGCCCACCTTCGTTGTGTAGTAGAATCATTGGCGAAGTAAAATAACTAAACTTATAGTACGTTTCCACTATGAGCAAAACAAGTTGTTTTTCTCAGAACACTTGGAAGTGTTTCCATTATATTTTTTTGTGTTTTGGTTAAACGAGTTTTGGAAATCAATTTGATTTTTTATTATCAAGGCCGCAAACCTTATTATTTAGATTAGTAAATTTTTAACTCATTTGCATATAATCAGCATATAAATACAACTGATGTGGTTTATGCAATTGCTTAACAAATTTAATATTCTGTATTAGCGCCATCTTTTGTCAGAATATTGCTGCTTGTTTTTTAATTTCAGCCAGCAACGCAGTGTTGCACTAACAAATTTGTTCATGTTTTTGTAGAAAACAACTTATTTGAGGTGTTTTCTGATATGAAAAATGTATGGGAAAACATGCAGCAAAACATTGGTTTTTGAGTAAAACAAGTTTTTGCTATAAAACACGTATATGGAAATGCACTATTAGCTTCAAAATTTAATACGCCTCAGTTGACACCAGAAGGCGCTGCAACATTGCATTATTCAAAAGGCGTGAAAAAAACGTAGTTGTAAAATAATTAAGCTTTCCTCTGTCTCTTCCCTCATCAACTGTCTTATCTATCACTATTCCTTACCTATCAGCTCTCTCATTATATTCTATTTAACTCACAGGTAGCACAAAGGGAATCATTATATTGGACCCAAGTGAGCTGGATTATAAATTTCATACTTGTTTTTCAGCACCCTGCTCACCTCACCTAACCTTACCATATCTATTGATAGTTCATATTTCACTAACGTTTATACTATCGACTGAATTTTTGTACTTGAGCACGAAAATACTAACTAATTTTTTATTTTTATGACTTTATTGAAAGTACGAATACTCGTATATAATCTCAAATTTTTTAAATAAGAGCTATGTGTTATGTACGAACGTTATTTTTGGTGAGAATTATTTTTTGTGCTGGTGTCAGTATATTTTTTTTTTTTTGGAGTATCAAATTTTTATAACAACTGCAATTAATTTCAATAACCGAATAAAACAAACAATTATAACCCGACAAAACTATTTATTTTATTAAAAATACATTAAAATTGATTATTGAGGTTTAGGTGGATTCTATGGGCATTTCAAAATATTAAATAATTGCTGAGCATTTAAAATCCGTAGTTACTCCAAACACATGTACTGGTGTCGTTGATTTACCGAGTATATTTGCCCTACCCCCTGAACCCATAAAATTTAAGACATATGATGTTCAAAAACTAGTTGCTGAACTTAACCCGAATAATGCTACGGGGATTGATGGAATTAGTAACCAGATACTGATGAAGTTGCCTCGTATATTAGAATTCTGTTAATCATTTTTAATAATATTTTACGACTGGAGCATTATCCACACAGATGGAAACTTGCCAAGATCAAAATGATTCCAAGGCCGGGCAAATGTATTACCAAGGCTGAGTCATATTGGCCTATAAGTTTACTATCAACAATCTCAAAGCTTTTCGAAAAGCTGCTCATGACTAAATTGTCCAAAATTATAGCTGAAGAATGGTGCATCCTGGACCATAAATTTGGTGTTATAAGTCAGCAAAGCACCATTGAACAAACGTATAGATTGGACATACAGTGAAACTTCGTTATAACGAACCTTGTTATAACGAAAAACTTAATATAACGTATGATTTATTGAGCTCCTAGAGAAAACTTCTTTATTGCAAAGTTTTTCATACAAAAATACACTATAGCTATAACGAACAAATTCTGAGCAAAAAAGCCTCTATATAGCGAAATATTCCTTCAGATGCCTCAATATAAAGAAATCAGAATAAATCCTAAATGGTAAAGTCCCGTTAGAAAAATAGCAAAGTCTTAATGTATTTACAAGCGCTTTTGTAAAGCCTCTATACAACAAAGTACCTCTACAAAAGCCTCTATACAACGAAGTAAGAATAAAATTATTGGCCTAATTTTGTAAAACTAAACGAATTTTCGTTTTCTTTTCTGGTTGGAGCGAAAACAAAATTATTTTAAATTTTGTAAAACGCTACGGTATTTTCGTTTCTTGTCAAAATATTATAATTGAAAAATATATTCTTCATCATGATACAATAATATAAAGGTAAAACCATTCTCTCTTTTCGTCGCCATGTTAACCTGCTGACGTTTGTCCCGATTATTTTTTACTCTCAAAATTAATGCTACCGTATTCATTTGTAAATTTCGAGTTTTTTGATCACTTTTTTGACTGTTATGCTTTTTAATTAAAAAAAAATATTTTATAATAAAAATATTGAAAAATTTATCACTTTTGCATTAAAATTTATTAAATAGATATTAATATAAATATATAATAAATAATTGTGATTTGTGTAAAAAATTAAATGTTGAGCAATGAGCTACATATACCACAATTGTAGTAATACCAAGCATTTCAGCAAAGGCAACAATGTCAAGTTTTTTCAATTTCCTTCAATTCCATATATGCGGCAGAAATGGATGTGTAGAAGCATGCAGTATAGATGATGGTTTGCTACCAAAAAATCCTTTGGTTTGTTCTGTTAACTTCCGTGAAGAGCATATCAATGTAAAAAATCATTGTACCCGTTTGAGCCTAAGTGCAATTCCTGTTCAAAGGTAACTGCCATATTAAATACATACATGCATTGCATTATTGCTTTAAAGCAGTGTTGTCAGACGTACACTTTCACATTCTGGAAGTCTATTCCGTATTTCGAAACGAAAGAAAATGCTTCGAGTTTGAGTGTTATTAACATTGTTCTACTAAATTAGCCATCATTTAATAAGTACTATTCTACGTGGTGTACTATGTAACTAAAAAAAAAAGGAAAATGCAACTGCTTTGGTATGTGTAGGTTAATATAATGCACGGTTAGGAAGGGTGGTGCTACAACACACCTCCAAACGTATCAATCAATCAATAGTATGCAAACTCAAAAGTATTTTCGTACTCTTTGAATTACAGAATATATCCCCTGGTATTTACATCCTGTATAAGTTCATGTTATGCAAAGAAAACTTTGTATGCATATATCCTTTTTGCATTATTTTTATATAAGGACATGATAATAAATATGCAATTACCCAGCAAAATAACTCGACATTATCCTAAAAACTACTTGCCATATAATAACTTGCTTTTTTAATTGCAAAATTTATTCACTCGATTACAAAATTTGCCAAGTTTTGTTACTATCTTACAAAACCATAAAAGAAATAAATACTAATTGTACCCATTTCTTATTTTTAAATAAAATAAATTCATGAAAAGGTAATTTAAAAATAGCTACCTCCAGTAAATATTTTTCTCCAACATCAAATAGAATACTGATTATTTTCTCGAGAATTAGTATAGTCTTACGCCTTGAAAAAATCATTTAATTGGTAATCCTGTTGGAAAGTTCTTTTACCAAAAATTCTAAGTTCGAAACTCGATTACCTATTTTAAAATTTTTTGCTGGGTACATAAAAAAGTTAGCTATTCGGTAAAGCTCAGTAAAAATTGCGAACACAGAACTTTGGTCTAACACCATTTTTGGGCGAACCCAAGTGTTCCATCGGTCACTATTACATTCCTTTAAAATGTCTTATGTAAAAATATTTTTAGTTAGCACAGTACAGTTGCTCAAAAGCAGACAAAGGCTCAAAACCCACAAGTAATATATGAACGGTATTTAGAGTACCTAAATCTATTCTGTATATCGGGAAATAATTTTTTTAATTTATAAATTAAGGGATATATTAGGAACTACTGGCGTCTCAAGACAAATTTTAAGAAAAACTTTTACAATTATCGGTACTCAAACTGAGTAAGTTTCTCTTCCTATTTTAAGATAATAAGTTTAAGATCTATTAAGCTTATTCATTTATTTTGTTATTGTACAAAAGCGTTTCACTCGAAGATTATCACATTAAAAATGAATTAGTCGATAGCGACTAAGAAAGAATTGCCATGTTGGAATACCAATTAAATATAGGAAATAATAATAAAAAGCTCGTTAGTTCAGATTTCGAACAAGGTGTACCGAGTACATCAAAAAGGTATGATATAGGAGAAGTTTCCTTTGCAACTTCCTTGTACTCAGCAGGGCCACGCTGCTATAGACTTTTGCGGCTTAAAGGATTTGCGTTGCCGTCACCAACAACTTTACGACGATGGGCATCTAAGCTATCGTTTGAGCGTGGAGTTTTATACCATGCTCTCTCTTATATGAGTTCCTTGGATTTACCAATCGAGAGAAAATTATGTGTTTTATCTTTCAATGAAACGAAATGTAGGGAAGAATGGGCATATGATCGTAAGCTGATATCATAATCGAACCAAAGAGAACGGTGCAAGTTGCAATGGTTCATGGATTATGTGGAGGATGGAAACAGCCAATTTTTTACAACTTCAGCTGTAAAATGCAAAAACCGTTACTGTTTCGCATCATAGCAGAGCTTTACAAAATTGGCTTCACTGTTGTTGCAGCAGTTAGCGATTTGGGAACTGAGAATCAACAGTTGTGGAAAAGCTTGGACATATCAGCTAAAACCCCGTATTTTACACATCCTTCAGATAAAAATAAGTCAGTTTTTGTTTTTTCTGATGCACCACATCTAATTAAACTCTTACGCAACCACTTTGTCGATGATGGATTTTTGAATAAGGGAACCAGTCTGAAGAAATGTATCGTTGAAGAACTGCTGAATTATTGCGATTCAGATTTAAATATAACAAAAAGTTTCTCGTTAGAAATGCTGAATGTAAAAGCTGCTGGTACGTATATTTGCGAATTTTTGTGTATTAGAAGTATATAAATTTCAATATATTTGATCTTTTCTTTTTGTTAGCAAGACAAAAAGTTAAATGTGCCACCAAATTGTTTTCGCACACCATTTCTTCTGACTTAAAACGATATGCACAATTGGTGATATGCCGTAACGTTGACTGTTTTTGAAATGTGCAGAATTGTTCCAAATTATTAATGATTGGTTTGACGTTTTTAACATTAATACAATACAGAGAGACGTACGATCACTTAGAAAAGCATATGGTCTTTCTCTCTCGCAGCAAGATCTTGCCTTGGAAAAAATTAGTGATGTGGTTTCAAACTTGTTCCCTGTCCGACTTGGTGGTAGACTGTTTCCATTTCAACGAGGAATGTTACAAAATAATAGTGCGCTACCACAACTTTACAAATACCTCCAAATTCATTATAATATGAAATTTATTTTGACTGGAAAACTGAACCAAGACTGTTTGGAAAACTTTTTCAGTGCGATCCGTTCAAAGGGAGGCTTACATGATCACCCGTCACCAATTGAATTAAAATACCGATTATGGTCATATATCTTAGGTATTATCAAACTTGTTCATGTATTAATTGAAAAATTTCAATATTTACCCTTACAAAGAATATATTGTTATATGTTTGTACTCTAATTTTCTTAAATTACATTGCTTCTAGAGGTCGCAATGTCATGGAAACACATGATAATTTAATTGAGTTGTAAGAAATTCAAGTAGAAAAAACACTGACGGAAGATTTATTTAAACCGTTGAATGAAATAACAATAACGGCAGAAGAAGAACTTGAGGCAAATATATTAATGATTATATGTACTTTTGTTTTGTTTTTTAAATGTATGTACATATGTATACATATAGATTTTTGGAAGGTCGAGAGAGTGAAGAATTTGTAGAAAACTTAAGTCAATTAAATGACATCGACTTTGACGGGCTTGAAAATTTCGCAGGCTATTTAATAAATAAAATGGGATTAACAAAATTTGGATTCAAGACTCATGAAGAAAAGGATCAAAATTATACATACGTAAACTTGCTATCAGAGGGCGGTCTCTTCAAGCCTAATAATGACTTCTTAAAAATTATTGAAAAGCTAAATTTGTTGTTTTTAAAATTTAATGAAAGTTCATTGAACACTAATCCAAATTATATTAAAAATCTTATTACTAATGCTAAATTAATGTTAGAAGAAAAAATTTATAAACGTTTCTTTTTGGGTAGAACATATTTTAGAATACGATTTTTAAATAAACAGTTAAAGGAAAATAGAACATGTAATGCAAGAAAAATATTAAAAAAAACTGTAACATGAACTTTATTACATATTATATCATAATTATGTAATCAGACGCTATTGTAATATTAAAAATCAGAGTGTATAAATAAATATAAGCCACATTGCGCAACTAAAACTGCTTTAAACAATTTTTTCAACTTTCAGACTTCAGTCTAAAAGAGATGTTAACAAGACTTAATTATCCCTAATAATATGCAAAACTACATATTTAGTGGCGGATACCGCTAAACACTGTAATAAATATAATAAATATGTACTTAAAAACCTGTTGGTGACTTATCATTTTCAGCTTCATCATCATTGCAGAGTAAATAAGAAAAGCATATGTTTGGGATTTTAAAGTTTTAATAACATAGCGTCTATACCTGATAAAAATTTATCATAACAACTAACAAAACGTCGGCAGAGCCGTTGTAAAATTTTTGCTAATGCAAGCATACATGCGAAGACGTTGTGTTTTTTTTATTATGATAAATCATAATTTCGTTGTCGTCGTGAAGACAACATTTCACTTCATATTTATTAAAAAGGTTTTATTTAATAAAAACATCAATATTTTTCTTTATTTTTATATTTTTTTTCTGAAAATTACGTAAATATTTCATTTTTACAAATAAATTAAAACGTCACCCAGTTTGTTTACGTTTTTTATCAAGACAAAGTTGTCTGAGCTGAAGCTCTGACAAAATTCTTAAGACACTGCAATAACACTAATAAATACAGTCTACACCTGATAAATTTTTTTCTTGATAACGATTTGACTTTTATCATGATAAAAATTTATCAGGTATAGACTCACTGTAACATAAGGTTAAACCTTTTTGAAAACCTGAGATGAAAATTGATGATATAAACCATTATATGTATTATTCAAAACCACAAATTACACATTTCCAAAAACATTCCTAAAAAAAGTCCCCGTAATTTCGTGTGGCAACGTTTTCCTCTCTCTTTACAAAAAAAAAAACAGTAATCAAATAATTGGGACAAAAGTCAAAATTAATTTTGATTTTGATTTAATTTTAATTTAAATGTGGTTTGTACCTTTATATTATTGTATCATGTTATTCATTTTAAAAAGCTGAATATAAAAATATTTTCAAAGTCAAATTTAATTAAATTATGGAATATGCACCAACGAAACAAGAAATTCTAAATTAGCGGCGTTACACACAAAAAATATAAGAGGTAATATTAACTAAGCTTACATAGGTAACTTTTTTTATATGAAAGTAAAAAAACTTGGGTTTTATTAACTATGCAGTTAGGTAATTTGTACATTACACATTACCTAAAATCCAAGTTAATATAAACTATTACAATAAGGTACATATATAATTACATATATTTTTCTAAATTATTTTTATTGAAATGTTTTATATTTTATTGTCAAAAGTAAATTTTTGAGCAAGAAGGTTTGTATGTATTAAATTTTTAAAATATTTAAATTTATGTAAAATAATTCTTTTTAATTATTATAGATAAACTAGCTGAGCATGGCAAATGTCCTCTCATTTCCTTGATGTCCGTTTTTAATTTTTAATGGTATAGAAGCATGTACGCAAATTGGCAGTGTATCCTGCATATACATATGTACATAGGTGTTTCCGTCGGAAGCTGCAGACGACCTATACCTTCACACAGGAAGATCCCCATCCCAAGTTTTAATGGTCTCCACCAACTCAAAACTGCTTTACGAATGCTGGCAAACTTGGTCTTATGCCAGGAACACAACTGGGACGAACGACGAATTTCGTGGACGGTGACGAATTCATCTATAATAATTCGCTGAGTAAATTCGTCGTGTGAAGCACAACAACGACGAATAAATAAGAGCTCTTATAACTGATAAAGTTGCTTATTGTTTATGCAAAGAAAGAGAAAACTGTTTTTTTCCTGGGTAAAAGAATATAAATGAATGTTTTTTTTTTTTTTTTTTTTTTTTTTTTTTTAAATGCATGTTTATTATTTATTGTATCTTCAAATATGAACTAACAATAAGTATTCAAATCTTAAATCTATAAAAAAAAAATTATTAGGCCCGACCAATGTCGGACATAAGCTTAGTGATAGTTATTAATAATACATAAGTAGTGATAAGTAACAAAAAGAAAAAGGTGTTTTCAAGCAGCTTCTTCATCTAGAGTGTTGAATATTAGAGCCCGTGTATCTCTCTTTTTTAAGCGGATGTGTCCAGTAAAGTTCAAAATATTACGAGCAAGCGGATTAGGATGTGACTCGAGTTTTGTTAGGTATTTGCCTGCGTATTTTGCAATTTCTTCAGTCACTAGTGGCATATTCAAATCGCGATGTATATTTGAATTTTTGATGTACCATGGAGCCGATGTTATCATGCGTAAAATTTTATTTTGCCTTCGTTGAATTTTCTCTACATTTGAAGCTGAAGCAGTGCCCCATAGTTGAATTCCGTAACACCATATTGGCTTTAAAAGCGACTTGTATATTAAAAGTTTGCAGTCTAGGCTAAGTGTTGAATTTCTACCAATCAGCCAATGTACCTGAGTTAATTTAAGTTTCATTTGAGTTAACTTAGAGTCAATGTGGTGTTTCCATGTAAGTCGTCGATCAAGGTGTATGCCAAGATATTTCACATGTGAATGTTGAGGAACAACTTGATTGTTAATCCGAATGGGGGAGCAAGTATTTCTTCTTAGGGTGAACGTTATATGGACACACTTTTGTTCATTGACTTTAATTCTCCATAAGTTTAACCAAAGCTCCATCTGGCTAATGTGTTCCTGGAGTTTGCGGGATGCCTCATCAGGGTTTTCGTGCATACTAAGGCAGGCTGTATCGTCGGCAAATGTGGAAGTATGGATACTACTGCTCACAGGCATATCACAAGTATAAATCAAATATAAAACTGGTCCCAGTATGCTCCCCTGTGGCACACCGGATGAAATAGTTTCAGGCCTACTCGTAAAGTCTCCTTCCACAACAGTGAACTTACGGGAAATAATGTAACTATCCAAAAGATTTAAAATGTTTATTGGTAAGTAAGTCTTCAATTTTAAAATTAGGCCTTCATGCCACACTTTATCAAATGCCTGGGAAACGTCAATAAAGAGCGCAGAGCAATACTTTTTTTCCTCAAAAGTTCTTCTTATAAATTGAACCAGTCTGTGAGTTTGTTCAATGGTGCTATGCTGACTTCTAAAACCAAATTGATGGTCTGGTATGCACCCACTACTAATTAGAATTTGGGACAATTTTGTTTTGAGCAGTTTTTCGAAAAGCTTTGACATAGTTGATAGTAGACTTATTGGCCTATATGACTCAGCCTTGGTTAGGTCTTTGCCCGGCTTTGGAATCATTTTAACCTTGGCAAGCTTCCAGCTGTGTGGATAATACTCCAGTCGTAAAATGGCATTAAATATGAATAATAGGATTCTCATTGCAATACGAGGCAAGTTCATAAGCATCTGGTTACTAATTCCATCAATACCCGGAGCTTTCTTCGGGTTGAGTTCGGCAATTAATTTTTGTAAATCACGCGTCTTAAACTTTATGTGTTGAGGGGGTAGAGCGACTACATTCGGCAAATCAGCAACACCAGTACATATGTTTGGCGTAAAAACGGATTTTAAGTGCTCAGCAAATATTTTACCTTTTTCAGTATCGCTTCTTGCCCAACTTCCGGTAGATGTGCGTAGAGGTGGCTTATACTCAACGGGTGTTTTAAGCTTTCTAGCAGCGCGCCACAATGAGTAATTAGACGCTGGTGTGATATCAAGACCTTCCAGATAATTTTTAAGAGATGCAGTTTTTTCAGATGCAAGCAACTCTTGGAGTCGTTTAGTGCACTCTTTAAATCTGATTTTATTTTGTGGTGATCTGTGCTGTTGCCATTCCCTTCTAGCTCTTCTTTTTTCACGTACGAGACGTTCAATGTCTGTAGAATAAATTTTATTAAACCCAGTCTGCGGATGGGAGTTAGTGGCATGTTCAGCAGCCTGTTTAATATTCTCGCTGAGATTGGCAATGTTAGATTCAATATCATCGGATGTTCTAAGCGTAATGTTTTCCGTACAATGACTACTGAGATATTTTTTGAACCCCAGCCAATTAACACGATTGATCATCTTCACATATGGGTCAGGTAAGTTACTTCTTAATGGACTACATATTGTAATGATCGTCGGAGAGTGATCGGACGAAAGATCAATAGAAGCTTGAACTTGAATTAAATCCCTAGAGATATTTTTTATGACGCCAAAATCTATAACATCCGGAATTTTTTGTATGTCAGTAGGCCAATAAGTGGGCTCCCCACTCGAAATGACATCCAAGCCCATTTTTGAAATAGTGTTGAATAATGCTCGACCTCTGGGGGTAATAAGACGCGAACCCCAGAACGTATGCTTAGCATTGTAGTCGCCAGCTGCTACAAAACAAGGTCCAAGAGATTTGTAGAAATCCTCATATTGATTCTCAGTGATTGAAAGTCTGGGAGGGGAGTAAATTGATGATATAACAAAATTTGTACAAAAACTTTCAATGCCAATATTTGTTGCTTGTAGGTGTTCTTCACAAATGTTATCAAGAACATAGTGCTTGAGTCTTGACTTTATTAGAATTGCTGATCCACCGCAAGCCCTTCCTCTAGGGTCCTTTGTATCATATATAGTGTAGCCATAAATTTTAAAAAGACTTCTCGAAGTCAAATGAGTCTCAGATACTAACATTACATCAATATTTTTTTCCATGAGGAAGTGCTCAAGTTCATTTTTATGTTGGCGAATGCCGTTTGCGTTCCAGAAACATATTGTTAACGTGTTCATGGCTTATTAATTAATGCTTGAAGCAGAGTATTCTGCATTCGCAGCATTTCTTGCATCATGCTAGTCATATTTGTTGTAAAATTGTTTATAGTTTGCACCAGATTTTCAATAGTAGCTTCAAGGCGATTAAAATTAAAGCTTGCGTCAGTATTTTTTGAATTATTTGGCGAGGAAACATTTTGTGTGGGAATTGAATTTGTCTTAGCAGCATCTGCATACGATACACGGGAAGTAACTGGTTGGCTCATTTGCGCAAAAGTGGCAGAGTAAGCTTTTGCTGATTGAGCTGGAGCTAATTTAGGTTTTTGCACCATAGTCTTCTTTACGAAAGAGTACACAGGACAACCTCTGTAGTTAGCGGTGTGATTACCTCCACAATTACTGCATTTTTTATCACTTTGATCTTTTGGCTTATTGCAACTAGCAATGCCGTGTAATTCGCCGCACACAACACAAACAGAGGGTAAATTGCAGTATGTTTTTGTATGGCCATATTCTTGGCAATTATGGCACTGTACAGGACCTGAACGCTTATGTGGCTCTTCAACTGTGATTTTTCGGTACAAGAGGTATTTCAAATTATAAATTGGATGCGTTTCATTTATTTTCAATTTTATATCATTAGGCTCAAGTTCAACACGAAATAGGGGTTGGGGAATCTTCTCTCTATTTATTATATTGGACACATTTTTTACCTTAAACCCCTGGAGGACGAGTGCATCTTTTATTTCTTCGGGAACAACATAAGAATCTATGCCCTTCAATACGATCTGCATGCCTTTAGCGCTCTTAAGCTGGTATGTGTAGAAGCTTGTTTTATTTTTTTCAAATTCAGCAACCATTTTGCGGAAATCTTTTTCGTCATAAATTTGGACTTTAGTTTCATCGATGTTGCCACGTTTTATTGGAACAATGTGAAATTTATTCTCACCAATGACCGAAATTAATTTTTTAATAAGGGCATTTGAATTTTTTTGTCTCAAATATATTGGTGGCGGCTTGGATATTTTATTCGAGGCTACCTCGGGTTTGTCGTTGTCATCTTGCAAAATTTCGAAGCGGTTTTGGCGATTAGTTGAGGCTGCGCTGTTATCCCTAGACATTTTTGGAGCAGATGAAATTTTTGAAGAATTCGGGCTTCGCCCACGCTTTACCACGGTTATATATCTGTCCATTCCGACTTGTACCTTGAGTTTCGAGCCGCTGTTATCTGTAGTGATAACTTTGTTAAGTGATGAACACGAGCCTGAAGGGGATGATGTTACTGGCTTATATGAAGAAGTACTGGGCAACTGTAATGTTAATGCATCATTACTATTTGGCATTGGACAAAGCGAAGTTGATCGCTGACGAAAAATTGGCTTTGACGTTAAAAAAATACTTTCATCAGATTTATTATTTATATTTTTTTCATTAAGAGTTTCAGAACTCACAGTAAAATAAGCATTTCTGCCGTTAGAACTCACTTCAATTTTTTTTGTATTTGAGGCACTCATACAAAGAATTCCTCAAGGGATATTCGTTTGTGTTTTTTTTTTGTTTGCGGTCTTTTTTTGTTTTTCTTATTTATGATTGTTTATTTGTTTAGAGGTACACATATATAGCATTCCTCAATATCACTTTGTTTAATTTTTTTTTTGTTTGCGGTTTTTTTTTTGTTTTTGTTATTTTTACTATGTAAAAATATTAGCAAAGCATAAAGCTTATTTATTAAAGACAGTATGTACCTATTACGAATAATATGTACTACGAATATTTTTTGTTTGTTTAATTTTTTGTAAGAAAAATTCCGCTAATCGACTGTTCGCTATGAAGGTACCACGAGAACTGATAAATGAATAAATGAATGTATCAGAGAGTTCGTCACAAAGGACGGGCTTCGTTCTACGGCAGTGTTGTGTTAATTTGCATATGCATGAATGTGTTTTATTTTTTATGAAAAAATTCGTCGTTCGTCCCAGTTGTGTTCCTAGCATTACCTTTAGATGTTTTATTTTCGTGGTGTTTTTTTTTTATTTTATTTATATGTATGTAGATAAATAAATTACTAAATAAATAACAAATTTTTTTAAAAATTCAAAAATTCTTTAAATCCATGACAGTTGTCGAATTATAAATAGTTAATATAACTAAAATCCATGATAATTTGCCGCATTATATATGTATAAATTTACTTTGCTATTTAGATAATTCACAGAAAACAAAAGTATGAATTTACCTAGTCGTTAAGGAGTTTCAACTAAAATTTTTAAAAAGTTTTGTTAAATTACCTAAAAAACTTTGTAAATGCCATTCTACCCTTTCACTTAGTTAAAATTATACCATTATTTTAGGAAATATAACCTATGATTTTTTTTGTGTGTAGTTAAGGGCCCATAAATACTTATTGAAATGTTTGTGAAACTTTGAAACGTTCAATATTTCAATGCTGGAGTGAAATGTTAATGAATATGGATATGTTTTTCATCAAATACATCAATTCAGTCAAGTTCCTATCCAAAATCTCACAAGTGAAATCGACAAGGTCTCATATCAGTTCTAGGCAACCTGCTTACTTCAAAAAATTTTCCCCACATAAAGAAATAAAGAGATATCCGCTTTTATCTGCTGTATTATAAAGGTAAAAATATTCCATACAGGTTGTATAGAAATAACATGACACCCTAACGATTATAAATTAATATACATATGTATGTATGTAATATTCAGATAAGTATTGTGCCAAACAAGAACTTTATAAAAAAAATTATCTCACTACTTTTGATGGCCGAAATTTTGAATAGGAACTTGGCCTTTTTTCACACTTATATTTTTGTGAAGATCTAACTACTTTTTGTTTTCTTTAATAAAACATTGCAAATTAAAGATTTCTTGTCTGTTATATTTCTATTAATGATCACGGCGCTAGTTTAAAAGTGCAAAGTTAAATAATATAATGGGTTAAAAATAGATACATAATAGTATAACATCACGTTAAATTTTATGACCACGGCCCAGTCTCCCTGGTTTAACAATCTATGCTTTCGAATTTTTCTTGTTCGTAACTCACCTAGGCCTACTTGTGTAACAAAACATTGCTCTGCAGTTGAAGCTCAAGTGCTTCATCAATTTAATGACGGTATCAGTGGTCAGTGTCAGTGAGTATGTCTTAAGAAATGCACTTTTTGCATCTCCATTTATCAGGAAACTTTCATTACACACTTTCAAACTTCGCATTAAATTTTATCATTTTACCATTGACAGGAACAAAGTAGTTATGAAGATGTTAAAGCGAATGTATGTGTAAATATAGGCAATACGTCCATAGGCCGAGCTGGCCTGGAGCTCTATCGTGCACCTAGATCAAAATCGGGCAAACTGATACATATATAAAAAAGAGAGTGAAATGCATACTTGTACGAATGTGCGTGTAAAAAATATCATAACGAAGTAGCCACGGGCGGCCTTTTGTTTATCTTTGACCTAGATACTAATTTACTCATTATTGCAGCAAAACTAATTTAATAATGCACTTAAAACTTTTAAAATGAATACAATTTAATAAACGTTTTCATATGACATTTAAGTCGTTTGAAAACGTTTGCAACTGTCTTATAAAATACATTTATTTTACGTAAGATAGAATTTTCGTTTTCAAATGTTTTACAAAATGCAAAATTAAAAACAAACCAAAAATTTCTGTTTGAAACGTTTCGTTCTGTTTTACAAAAGTAAGCCATATGTATAGCAAAATGATAAAGTTATAACGAATTTTTTTCGTATTTCTTCAAATTTCGTTGTATCAAGTCTTTGCTGATTATATTTATAGCGAATCAATGGCTATAACGAAGTATTTTCGGATCCCCTTGGATTTTGTTATATCGAAGTTTCACTGTATCTGCCAATAAACATACAGCAGTACGAATACTGCTTACGAAGATACACTTTGAGAAATTCAAATGTTGATGTCGAAAATGGTTGAAAATGAAAATGTTGTCTTAAGTATTGCTGATATTGAAAATTGGAACAATGAGCAAATTAGGGAAGATAACGATGATTTAGAAATGTGGTGTGGGGAGCAATTATAGAGTAACATATTCAACAATCAAAGGAAAGCTTCTCGAGAGCTATTGAAAGCATCATACAATGAAATAATGGTTTGAAAATGACAACGACGGAGATTACGTGGCAGACCCTGTCCATATGTGCACGAAAATGGTCAAGAGCTATTACACAAAAGAAAAAACAAATAAGCACGTCTTGGCTGCTTTAAATCACTTGGCATAACTTAGTATATATGCATTAAGTTTCTGTACACGAAAATGGCCAAGAGAGGCTGGAATTTTAAAAACAGCACGTTCAAATTAAATCCAAGTTTCTATTTTGTAATGTTGAAAACTGAGCCATTTTATATAAATTGAGTGAGTTATTTCCGAAAGATGTATGTTTATTATTGTATATTTTAAAATTTGGAAACTGCTTAGAAAAGTTAATAGTTAGAAAAAGTTAATTACCCTTGGAAAATTTCGGTTAAAGAAAACACATCAGACCTTTTATCGTTTTCAAATTGTTTATGTGTCTATATCGTTTTGCATCACATACCTGAATAATAGATATTTTGTTCTTCGGGTTACAAGACTATGGAACTTAGTTGCACAACGTGCAGAAAGAATTTTTTCAAAATCAATAACATCGTTTCGTCAAATTTTGTAAGAAAATCTTTAGAAGGTGTGTAGCTGTAACAGTAGTTATTCCCATAAATTCACCAATATTTGTGCAAAAGCAGGTATTTATTTTAAATTTGAAGTTTTTTAAGTATTTTTTATGTCATATGATATATTTGGGTTAATTAGGGCATTCTGGGCTTACAATCTGTAACAAATAGATAAATAAATGAAGTGAAATGAAATTAGTGCGCAAATAAAAAGATGGACTTCTGTTGTATTTTTTATATAAATCTTAAAATTATTTCCTGCCAGTTTTGGTTTGTATTACTCCTCGGACACTTTGGATACAGCAAAATACTTTGTTCGTCCGCAAGTATATTTTTACTTTTTTTTACAGGAGAAGCAAAATCCTTATAATTTTAAGACTATTAGATTTGGTTGAATAAAAAAAGTTAAAAAATAATAGTAGTTTTTTAGTAAAGGTTCTTACGGATTTTTGGAATCGTTTTTTTCTGAAACCACTTGACATTAATGTTTTTAAATAAAAGTTATCATTAGGTTTAAAACATATTGGTTCTTAACCGTAATTAAACAGCTATTTAGTGAAACTACATATCGTCCAACGTACTCTTTGTAATTTGAATGTGAAACATAAAAATTTCATTTGCAAATTTGAAAATAATCATTTTGCATCAGAAATCAAAAAATTATAAAACACAGAACGAAAATTTATTATTGCGTGAATGGAAAGAAAACAATGAATTTAATCTGAGTGGGGTATATTATCGCAAAAATTGTGGCAACCAGATGGGAGTACAAATATAAGTTAATTGAAACTTTTTGCAAAAGATATCAAAATTTCCTTGCAATTTTCTTTGTAAAATATAGCACAATGTCGTAATGGACTTTTCGCACATAATTTTAAAGTACACCCATCTATAGGTTGTAGTGGTGATTTTTCACAAATACATCCTTTCGTTAGGTATATGTGTGTTAATGTTTCACTCGGTTTATTCAAGTTTTAAACTTTGTGTCAGGTGCACCTTGTAGTAGTCAGACAGTAAGGGTGGCAGCACTGTCTTCATCGAGAATTGAAGAGTGTATAGAAAATATAAGAAGAAAGAAGAAAAATAATAAGAACTAAAGAAAAAGCAAAAGTTACCACCGGCTGCTTCTGTCCTGCTGCAAAGAGTGCAAGGCGCAGAGAGAGACAAACCGACGGAAACAAGAAACCTGGCGGGACACAGCCATCTTTTTTTTTTGACCGAAACTTCGAGAAAGTGTGGAAAAGAAAAGATGGCGTGAGCCGACTGAGCACATTGAAGGAAAAAAGACTTTTTGGTGTGATTCGGTGGAAAAGTTTTGTAGAGCGAGGTAGGATAAAAAAAACGTGACGGCAACAAGATAAAAACTACCAAAAGCTGAAAAGAGAGTTTAACAGTGCCAATAAAATAAAATTTATTAAAATTAATAAGTAATTAAAAGAACACAATATTGTAAAAAGCAACTAGAAAAAAAACTACAAAACAAAAAAAAGGAGAAACACTGAATTTAATGATTAACTGAAATTTTTATAATTGTACAATACAAAGATTACAAGAAATTTAAAGATAAAAACAAAAGCATAAAATTGAAAAAAAAAACTTAAAGGCCCAAAAGGCATCAGGCCAAACGCAACTGCAAGCAGAAAATTTCTCTGAGGAAGCGACAACAACAACAACAAACGGAAACACCAATGGGAACCCAGAACTGGTAGCATAGTACGTGGTACAACGTATCGTAAGGAGAAGCTCCACCCGTACTCATCTATATTCTTTATCCTACAACCATCCACCTCCAACGAAGGAACTCCACCAACAACCCTCTCCAACGGCGAGAAGGAGACACGTCACCATTTCTGGTGGCGCCAGGTACCCTGCCATATGACCTCGGACAACAAAACACGAACGACTGAGACGAACTCAAATTTATAATAACGGGTTTTTTTTTAGAGGTATAAAACTTCAAATTGAAATAAAACACAAGAAAATCGTTTTAATGTCCATCAATTTGGCTTTATTGGAAGAATAATTTTATGTCATTAATGTTTAAATATGATTTCGGGCATGTGGCCGCCGCGGCTGGCTCGAATAAAGCCAATTCTACAGGTCCAATTTTCAACCACTTTTTCGAGCATATGGGGCCGTATGTTGGCAATAACGCCACGAATGTTGGCTTCCAAGTCCCCTAACGTTTCTGGTTTGTTGGCGTAGACGAGCGACTTCACATATCCCCAAAGAAAATAATCCAATGGTGTCAAATCACACGATCTTGGTGGCCAATTGACAGGTCCATTCCGCGAAATTATGCGCTCATCGAATGTTTCCTTCAATAAATCGATTGTGACGTGTGCTGTGTGGCATGTAGCGCCGTCTTGTTGGAACCACAACTCATCCACATTCATACCATCCAATTCGGGAACAAAATAGTCGGTTATCATGGCTCTATACCGGTCTCCATTAACGGTAACTAACTCTCCAGCATTATTTCGGAAGAAGTATGGCCCAATGATCCACCAGCCCATAGAGCACACCAAACAGTCAGTTTTTGTGGATGTAATGGCGTCTCAAGGGTCTCATGTGGATTCTCTTCACTCCAAATGCGGCAATTTTGCTTGTTGACGTAGCCATTCAACCAAAAATGAGCCTCATCACTGAACAAAATTTTGCGATGAACATCAGCATCGAGATCAATCTCATTTTCGGCCCATACACCAAAATCACGACGCATTGCATGGTCTCGCGGCCTTAATTCTTGCACAAGCTGGATCTTGTAAGGTCGCAAGCCAAGATCTTTGCGCAAAATCTTCCATAAAGTTGATGGACAAAGCTCCAATTGCTGTGCACGGTGGCGAATCGATTCATTCGGGTCCTCTTCAACACTGCTCTACAGCGGTAATTGTTTCTTCGGTGCGCGCTGTTCGACGTCTCTGCGGATGCGTATTATCACATAGAGTAAACGTAGTGCGAAAACGATCCATGGTTAACCGAATTAATTGCTCTGATGGACGATTATGTCGACCATAAAATGGACGGAGCTTGCGGTAATCTTCGCGAACTGAACCATTATTTTCGAAATAAATTTGCACGATTCGCAAGCGTTGTTCTTTTGTCAACGTGTTTATGATGAAATGGCAAACCAAACTAAATATTAATCACTTGACAACTGACAAAATGCCAACTTAAAGTTCTATACCTCAATAAAAAACACCCATTATTACCTATATACATATGTACATTTGTACTTTTTTAGCTAAATAAAAAAAACACATACATTTTTTTATTTTATATCAATTTTTTTTGGATTTATTACCAAAAACATATCAGGGAGTAGGTTGAGCTCACCCTAGGACTTTGATTTAACATTATACGAGGGTGATTACCCCACAAAGAGAGTTTTTTTTTTAAATGCTGAAGCAAACAGATACATACATATATGTATATATGGAAAGGAACGCATTTCAGAAGACCATCGACACATACTAGGACTCAAGACACGCCACGGACGGACGGCAGGTTATTGGTAGAAAGGAGCAAAATTTCCCCGAGAGTGTAACAAGTTTTGTTGGTAGTCATGAATTTCCTAATATTCAAAAATTATATCTAGTTTGTTTTGGAATAATTTTAGTTTTTTTTTCATATTTTGTTTTATATAAAGAAAAAAGGAAATTTACAAGTAGAATCACGTATTGGATTTCCAGTAGAAGGAAAATAAATCAAAAAAATGTTATTTTGGATACAAAAATTTTAAATAAATGACTGTTTTGTGTTTTTGGTCTGCCATAAAAAGCATGATGGGCTAAAGCTATTTTTCAGGCTCTAGGATGGAGAGGTAAGTGGCCACCATAAAGGGTTGGGGCCGACCAAGAACCAATAGGCGAGGTCATCAAGGTGAAATCTGTGGAGATTTCTGAGGAAGGGATTTGCCTGATTTAGCAAAATAAAACCAGCTAACTCGATTTCATTCTATTGAAACGGACTTATAAGTAAATGTGTGAAAAATTGTGAAATGAGTTTTTTTTTGTGATTCAATTTTTTTTTCTTCAGCTTTTGGGCTTCAAAAATTTATTTGAATATTGAAATTTCTTTGTCTTGGTACTACATCCTACCGATTATAGCTGGCATGGTCTATTGGTTGTTGCCCAGTGCCTGATGCTGTTGGCAAGAACCTCCCCCCCCCCCCAAAAAAAAAGCGGCGAGCTCAGCCGGAGCTGAACGCCAGCATGCCAGCGAGGCCGACAAAATCTGGCAATAGTGTGAATCACTTCCTGAAAGTAAGTATGTAAGTAAAAGAGGTTTTAACATAAGAGCAATCGATGCAACAACATAATATTTGTTTTAATTTTTTCAACGTTGTTAGTAGAAACATATTCACTTGTTTTTGTGGTAGGGAACAAATAATCTGGGTAACTGAACGCAAAATGCCTATTTGTTCAACTTTATTTAATTTTTTAAATTAAAGTTGTAGTTTGGGCTTTTTGCATTAAACATTCATTTTAGATTTTTTGAATATAACAAAAATTAAACATTTTAAAAACCCCAGAATATTTCTAGAAAAGACGTGATATCTTCTTAGCGGCTGAACCAATTTTATTAAAACATAGCTAAGAACCTTTTCGATCAAGTCACCTTTCAAACAAAAAAACTAAATCAAAATCGATCCAGCCGTTTGGTCTATGCGAGTACTTGTACATACATACAGATACACAGACACAAACTTATAACACTCCTTTTTTAGTCGGGGTTTAAAAATAAGTATTTTTGAACATATGTGTAAGATGTATTTTTCTTATTCACATCATAATCAATCAAAAAATCAATTTCGAATTTTTTGGCTGTTACGAACTTTTGGATTTTAGGTGATGATAGATAGACCCCTTTTTTTATTAGATGTGGTTTTAACTCCATCCCCTAAGAGTACTATTTTGAAATATATCTGCAGTAATGGCTTATTGGGTATTGTATATAATTATTCATGTATGAAATTAAATTCCTAATGTTCAAGAAAAATTGATAATAAGATCGTATATCTAAGTAAAAACTTATATATCAAGCCACCAATAGTTTTTTGACAGAAATCCAAAGGATACTGGTTTCAACTTAATCATAATAATATGTGCACACTTGCATATGACCGTTTTTGTACAAACTTTTCATATATTTATGACCTTCACATAGCTACTTTTGCTAAATTCTGAACCAATGAACCCAGCGAAAAATTAGTCAATACATACCATCTGAACTACTTGCCATATAATGACTTACTTTTTTGACTGCCAAATTGAAGTACTTGCTTACAAAGCACATTACCTAAAATTTTAAAAGTAGGAAACAGAAGTTGAAAACATTCTTTGGGTTTCAAAAGATAAAGTACAAATATTGCTAAAATATGTATTTATTTTAAATAAATTACAGTATATATTTCTAAATTGTCTACTTATTTATTTTAAACTTTAAAATAATACTTCCATTTTGGAAAACTATTATTAAACCCCGACTAAAAAAAGGGGTGTTATAAATTTGTAGTGTGTATATTTATATTTAGTTTTTTCTGTTTGAAAGATGACTTGTTCGAGAGGGTTCTTAGCTATGTTTGAAAAAAATTGGTCCAGCCGTTTAGAAGATATAACATCTTTTCTGAAAAAAGTCGGGGGTTTTTAAAATTTTTACTTTTTGTTATTTAAATGTAAGTAGTTCCAAATATTTTTTTTTCATTTTCGGTTTTAAAAAAAGTTCATCAATAAAAGCAATTAAAATTTTTCTATATATAGTATTTATAAGTAACAATACAGGCAGGGATACGAATAAAATATAACCCATTTCAATTGAGTTTATAAAAGAAATTTTACAAAATGGTGTATTTGGTAGTAAAATAATAGTTTTTTTTTAATTTATTTATATTTTTCTAAAAAGATATTATTTATTTAATCAAACTTAGTTTTTAATCAAGATCTTCTATTTATTCAAACAACGGCATACTAAAAAAGCAATTTTTCTTCGACAAAAAAAGTAGTTCCATCAACAAAAAGTAAATATTTCCAACAATGAAAAAAATAATTAATTCCTACAAAAAACAACATAACTTCTTCTCAAGAATCGATTATTTTAGTCTCACGCCTTGTTAAAATCATTAAGTTAGTAATCCAGTAAGGAACAGCTTCCACCAAAAATGCTTAATTCCAAACTCGATTACCTTTTTTGAAATTTTTTTGCTGGTAAGATATCTTTAAACGATTTAGTGGATTAATGCACGACACATTAAGTTTTATAATAAGCGATCACGCAGGAGCAACGACGATATGTGCCGCTAACTGTAAAAGTGGTCTAAATCATACACTTCTTTGTAAGAGTTATTTAATCACCCTTATGCCAGTTGTCGACATCAACGTCACCTTAACACAATACCAAAAAGTTGGGCTGATTTACTAGCTCTCGAGAACAATTTTGTGCAACTAAAAATATATTTCCGTTCCCTAAGGTCTAGAAAAAAGCATAAGCCTGCCAACAGGGGTCAGTTGTTTTAGACAACGTGTACACAAAACCCCCAATTTTTTGGTGTTGTGTTAAAGTGAGCATTTATTCAAATCAAAAAATATTTTTATATTTTGCACCAATTTAATTTAGAGTCTTGATTAACACAAATTTACAGATATAATATTTCTATTGGGCCTTAATTTGGAAAACGAAGCGTTGACATATTTTATATTTAAGAAGAAAACAGATATAAAATTTGTCAACGCATGCATAGTGTTGCTTTTTACAAAAATTTTTTTTTTTTTTTTTTTTTTTAATGCATGTATTTATTTATTGTATCTTCATATATGAACTAACAATAAGTATTCAAATCTTAAATCTATAAAAAAAATTATTAGGCCCGACCAGTGTCGCACATAAACTTAGTGGTAGTTATAAATAATACATTAGTAGTGATAATCAAAAAAAAAAAAAAAAAAAAAAGGGGGGGGGGGAAGTATTTTCAAGTAGTCCCATCTGGAGTGTTAGGTATAAGAGCCCGTGTGTCCCTCTTTTTTAAGCGGACGTGTCCAGTAAAGTTCAAAATATTACGAGCAAGCGAATTTGGCCCTAAATATTTGTTGAAGTTTTTTTAATGTGTAGTTTCCACAATGCAAGCAAGCGATTTCTCTAGAAAATTTGTATAGGAATCACTCAAAAATTTTAGTACTTTTCATATATTTTTTCTAGATGAGTCACTTGCTTGTATTGTGGAAACTACACATAAGATTTATTTACGACCTGCCCCATGATGTCACCAGAAATTGATCGATCGAAGACTTAAATTGAAAACAATAACAAATTTTCTAATGTTATTGATGTTTGCAATACAAGTTGTCGATCTGGTGACATTGTGGGTCCGCCCGTTAATATTTCGAAGCAAAAATGCACTTTCATAACTAAGACCACATATTATAAATTGCATTGAAAATGTGAGTGCATACTTCAAGGATTTCACATTCTCAGGTTTGCAGGTTGGCAAAAATATCTAGTTATTACAATTCTTCAATTTGCGGCAGAACTCTAAAGTCTTTGTGTATGTAACAAAATGTATAACTAAAGTTTTTTTTTTTTTTTTTTAATGCATGTATTTATTTATTGTATCTTCATATATGAACTAACAATAAGTATTCAAATCTTAAATCTATAAAAAAAATTATTAGGCCCGACCAGTGTCGGACATAAACTTAGTGATAGTTATAAATAATACATTAGTAGAGATAACCAAAAAAAAAGGGGGGGGGGGGGAAGTATTTTCAAGTAGTCCCATCTGGAGTGTTAGGTATAAGAGCCCGTGTGTCTCTCTTTTTTAAGCGGACGTGTCCAGTAAAGTTCAAAATATTACGAGGTAGCGGATTAGGATGTGATTCAAGTTTTGTTAAATATTTGCCTGCGTATTTTTCAATTTCTTCAGTCACTAGTGGCATATTTAAATCACGATGTATAATAGAATTTTGGATGTACCATGGAGCCGATGTTATTAACCGTAAAATTTTGTTTTGCCTTCGTTGGATTCTCTCGACATTGGAAGCTGAAGCAGTGCCCCATAACTAAATTCCGTAGCGCCATATTGGCTTCAAAAGCGACTTGTATAATAAAAAAGTTTGCAGTCTAGGCTGAGTGTTGAGTTTCTGCCAATCAACCAATATATTTGAGTTAACTTAAGTTTCATCTGAGTTAACTTAGAGTCAATATGATGTTTCCATGTAAGTCTTCGATCAAGGTGTATACCAAGGTATTTCACTTGGGAATGTTGAGGAATATTTTGATTGTTGATTCGAATGGGGGAGCAAGTATCTCTTCTTAGGGTGAACGTTATATGGACACACTTTTGTTCATTGACTTTAATTCTCCATAAGTTCAGCCATATTTCCAGCTGGGTGATATGTTCCTGGAGATTGCGGGATGCCTCATAAGGGTTTTTGTGCAAACTCATACAGGCTGTATCATCGGCAAAAGTAGAAATATGGATATTATTGCTCACAGGCATATCACAAGTATATATTAAATACAAGACAGGACCCAGAATACTACCCTGGGGCACACCAGAAGATATAGTTTCGGGCACACTCGTGAACTCTCCTTCCACAACAGTGAACTTCCTATCAATAATATAACTTTCCAAAAGCTTTTGAATGTTTATTGGCAGATATGTCTTCAATTTTAAAACTAGGCCTTCGTGCCATACTTTATCAAACGCCTGAGAAACATCAATAAAGAGAGCAGAACAATACTTCTTTTCTTCAAATGTTCTTCTTACAACTTGGACCAGTCTATGCGTTTGTTCAATCGTGCTGTGCTGACTTCTAAAGCCAAATTGATGGTCCGGGATGCACCCATTATCAGTTAAAATTTTTGACAATTTAGTTATGAGCAGCTTTTCAAAAAGCTTTGAGATTGTAGATAGTAAGCTTATAGGCCTATATGACTCAGTCTTGGTAAGATCTTTGCCCGCCTTTGGAATCATTTTGATCTTGGCCAGTTTCCAGTTATGTGGAAAATACTGCATTCTTAAAATAGCATTAAAAATAAATAGCAGGATTCTTATTGCAATATGAGGCAAGTTCATGAGCATTTTGTTACTAATGCCATCAATACCTGGAGCTTTCTTCTGGTTGAGTTCAGCAATTACTTTTTGTACTTCACGCATCTTAAACCGTAAGGGACGAGGGGGTAGAGAAACTACACACGGTAAATCAGCAGCACCCGTACATGAATTGGGAGTGAATACAGATTTTAAATGCTCAGAAAATAAGTTACCTTTCTCACTATCACTTCTTGCCCAGCCTCCGGTCGCAGTACGCAATGGTGATTTGAGATCAACGGGTCGTTTAAGATTTCTAGTAGCGCGCCATAAAGAGTAATTAGATGTGGACGTTACATCAAGACCTTCTAAATACTTTTCCAGTAGTGCAGTTTTTTCCGACGATAGCAGCTCTTTGAGTCGTTTAGTACATTCTTTAAGTCTGATTTTATTTAGGGGTGATCTGTGTTGTTGCCATTCTCTTCTAGCTCTCCTTTTGTCACATACAAGACGTTCAATTTCCGTAGAATAAATTCTGTTAAAGCCGGTCTGCGGATAGGAGGTAGTGGCGTGTTCAGCAGCCTGTTTAATATTTTCGTTAAGATTGGCAATGTTAAATTCAATATCATCGCATGATCTAAGCTGAATGTTTTCTACGCAGTGACTACTAAGATATTTTTTGAATACCAGCCAGTTGATTCCATTAATCATCTTCACATATGAGTTAGTTAAATCACTCCTTAGTGGGTTGAAAATTGTAACTATTGTTGGAGAGTGATCGGAGGACAGATCTAGAGAGGCCTCTACATGAATTAAGTCCCTATGAATATTTTTAGTGACGGCAAAATCTATAACATCTGGAATTTTTCTTACGTCAGTAGGCCAGTAAGTAGGCTCCCCACTCGAAATGACATCTAAGCCCATTTTTGAAATTGTATTGAACAAGGCTCGACCTCTAGGTGTAACAAGACGCGATCCCCAGTAAGTATGTTTTGCATTGTAGTCACCAGCTGCCACGAAACAAGATCCAAGCAATTTGTAGAACTTCTCATACTGATCTTCGCTAACTGAAAATCTGGGAGGTGAGTAAATTGATGATATCACGAAATTCGCACAAAAATTTTCTACGAAAATATTCGTTGCTTGCAAATATTCTTCACTAACGTTGTCAAGGACATAGTGCTTGAGTCTTGACTTAATCAAAATTGCTGATCCACCACATGCTCTCTCTCTCGGGTCCTTTGTATCATATAAAGTGTAACCATTTATTTTAAATAAGCTTCTTGAGGTCAAATGAGTCTCAGAAACCAACATTATATCAATATTTTTTTCCATGAGGAAGTGCTCAAGTTCATTTTTATGTTGGCGAATGCCGTTTGCGTTCCAGAAACATATTTTTAACGTGTTCATGGTTTATTAACTAATGCTTGAAGCAGTGTATTCTGCATTCGCAGCATTTCTTGCATCATACTTGTCATATTTGTAGTAAATTTGTTTATAGTTAGCACCAGATTCTCAATAGTAGCTTCAAGGCGAATTCGTTGAATTATTTGGCGGTGGAACATTTTGCGTGGGAATTGAACTAGTCTTAGCAGCATCAGCATACGATACACGTGAAGTAACTGGTTGGCTGATTTGAGCAAAAGTGTCGGAGTTCGCGTTTACTTGTAGAGCTGGAGTTAGCTTGGGTTTTTGACCCATAGCCTGTTTAACGAAAGAAAATACAGGGCATCCTCTATAGTTAGCTGTGTGATTACCTCCACAATTACTACATTTTTTTTCTGCTTGATCTTTTGGCTTAGTGCAGCTAGCAGTACCGTACAATTTACCGCAGATAACACACACTGTAGGTAACTTGCAGTAAGTTTTCGTGTGGCCATATTCTTGGCAATTATGGCACTGTACGGGACCTGAACGCTTATGTGGCTCTTCAACTGTGATTTTTCGATATAAGAGGTATTTTAGGTTATAAATAGGATGGGTCTCATTTTTTCTTAATTTTATATCATTCGGCTCCAGTTCAACACGAAATAGGGGTTGGGGTACCTTTTCTCTGCTTATTATGTTAGAAACATTTTTTACCTTGAATCCTTGGTCGACAAGTGCACATTTTACTTCTTCGGGTTCAACATATGAATCTATGCCCTTTAATACTATCTGTAGGCCTTTAGCACTCTTAAGTTGGTATGTGTAAAAACTTGTTTTATTTTTTTCGAATTCACTTACAATTTTTCGGAAATCTTTTTCATTATATATTTGGATTTTAGTTTCATCAATATTACCTCGTTTAATTGGAATGATGTGAAAAGTATTTTCACCAATGGTCGACAGTAGTTTTTTTATAAGCGCGTTAGAATTTTTTTCTCTCAGATAAATAGGTGGTGGCTTAAAAGACTTTTGCGATGATGTAGAGGGCTTGTCGTCGGTGTCTTGCAATAATGAAAAACGATTTTGACGATTGGTAGATGATGCGCTGTTATCCCTAGACATCTTTGAAGCAGATGAAATTTTTAAAGAATTTGGGCTTCGCCCACGCTTTACCACTGTTATATATCTATCCATTTCCACTTTTACCTTGGGTTTTGAGCTACTGTTATCTGTAGTGATAACTTGGTTTAGTGATGAAGGCGAGCCCGATGCGGATGATATCGCAGACTTAAATGAAGAAGTACTAGGCAATGGTAATGTTAACGATTCACTAGTTGGCATTGGACAAAGCGAAGTTGATCGCTGACGAAAAATTGGCTTTGCCGTTAAAAAAAGATTTTCATCAGATTTATTATTTATATTTTTTTCATTAAGAGTTTCAGAACTCACAGTAAAATAAGCATTTCTGCCGTTAGAACACACTTCAAAATATTTTTCCTTTGAGGTACTCATACAGAGTATTATTCCTCAAGGGAACTTTGTTTGTGTTTACGGTTTTTTTTTTTTTGTTTTTGCTATTTCTTGCTATGTAAAAAATATAAGTAAAGCCAATAAGCTTATTTATCAAGGTGAATATGTATTACGAATATTTTTTGTATGATTTTTGATTTTGTTGTTTTTTATATTTGTTTCGTATGTATGTATGTAAAAAAAATCCGCTTTAATGTCTCTTCACTATGAAGGTTCAACGAGAACTGTGATATAACTAAAGTGACCAGAAGGTTTTTGCAAAAAGCGTGACAGGATCGATCAAAAAGCGTTATTTTGAAGAAAATACTGCCAAAAAGCGGGATTTTAAAATAAATATCTTTTATAAAGCGGGATGTGTAATATTAGGAAACACAGTTTTCAAATCAAAATAAAAGCTTTTAAAAAAAAGCAATGTGAGTGCGATCACAGAAGAGATGTGTAAACATCTAGTAATGAAAATTTTTTTTTAAGTTGGAAGTACTTATGCTTTTAGTATATTTTTTTAAATGAATTAATTAAAAGTATCAAAACTTTCAAATAAAACAAACAAAAACCAGTGAATTCCTATTTAGTTACAATATTTTAAATAAGTTTGTATTGCTTCTTTCAAAGACTAATACACTCATACATATGTAACTCACACCGATTTGACAACGCGTTGTGAATCTCAGCAAAATTTGTTATTGTATTGTGAAAAAGAATTTTACCTCCTAGCGTATAGATGTTTACACATCAAAAATATCTACCTATATTAATAAAAATCAATTGTCGTTTGTTAGTATCTAAAACGGCTGACCTATTTTTAATTTTTTTTTTAAATTTAATTAATTTAAGGAAATAGTATTAAGGAGTGCACAAGTGGGTGTCCATTGTCCTTACAAGTTGTTCAAAAAGAAGAAATCGCAATAAAACAAGTGGACGTGGCGTGGGGCCTTCCATAACATTTTTTTTTTTTGGAATATCTTTGCATCTAACAAAGCAATGGAGGTAAAATTTTTAATGAATCTTATAATGTGCGTTGTCTTAAGAAAAAAAAAATATATTTACTTTGAGATATCTGGGAAACTACTATAGGGAGAACGTTGAAATTTTGTAGAGGTAACCTATTGATATATAAAAGAAACATTAATTTCAAGATATCTTTGAAGCCAAATTCAGTAAAAATTTTGAAATATTTTCGTAATCAGTAACGCCAATTACGGGGAAGTATTATAAAAATTAGTCAATAATGGAGCAAAAAGTGTGTCACCTCTTAAGTAGGTTAGGAAGGGTGGTGCTATAACGCACCTCCACTAAGAGGCCCAGTTGGGTCCATTGTGAATACCTCTTCAGTAAACTAAAAATTAATTTTTTAATATGTTGGTATTCTTTGAGATCAGCCGATGATAGAAAATAAGCGGTATTGGATAAGTGAGCGTAGCTCCGCTTAAATAGTGAAACTAGTGAAACTCTTCATGACTATTTATGTCAATAATGCGAATTATATTCTACAAAATAGTGAAGATTGAAGAGCAGGCATGGCACTTTTATTATAAAAAAAGTTTTCTTTTCATCTCAAAAATTAGCGAAGCATACATGGTTTTAGCTAGTTCAACAATAACTACAGTTAGAAAAATATTTATAATCAAATTTTATCAGTTACATTTTAGTAAAAATTGAGGTTGAAATTTCAAAACTCTAAAAAGCGGGAGAAAGCGGAATAAAAGTTCGAGACGGGATCGAGCTATGAAAAGCGGGATAATCCCGCCCAAAGCGGTAGGTTTGGTCAGGTTATGTATAACGCAATTTAAAGACTTAAGACAGCAACACACAATTATGAATTTTTGGAATTTCAAGTTTTTTGCATTTATCTCGGAAACGTCTGGCCGAAAATGGCCGTTCGAACCTTTACATATGGACTACACATTCTCAATCCGCAAATCACCATCAAATTTTGATTGGAAAGAATTTGCATATCTTCCGAGTTTGGGTCTTAACTCTTTCGTGATTTTCTTTCAAAATATGTAGCTACAAACCTGAACATCAAAAGACTTAAGACACTTACATGATAATCGAAGATTTCAAGGATAATTAGCCTCAAGTTCAGAATTTAACAGAATTTAATACAAAATCTATAATCCGAACACTCACTGGCTCAGATTATCAAATTATCCGAGTAGCTAAATGATTTGCACAGTTTAGAATAATTTATCGCTCCTTTATTGAAACATATCCATAAATAAACAGAGGCAGCATGTTAGTTGTTTTTAATTTACAATATAAAATACGATATCACTAAATATTCTGTAATATTAACTCAAAAAATGAATTTTTGGGATATTACTATCATGTCTACTATACTGTCAAAATGTAGAAAAATAATGATCCATAAATTTAAATTTTTAATCGCATTGATGAATTTAAATTTAAAAGTTTAAAATAAAATTCATTAAATTAATAATCATGTTCCATAAATTTAAATTTTTAACGAATTTGAATTCAAAAGTTAAAATAAAATTCATTAAATTAATAACTCAAGGATACGAATATTTTTTGTAATACTCGTGTGTTATAAATAATTTTATATTTTTATGTAAATTTCTTCTTCATGTTCTTCAGGAAAATAGGAAAGATTAAGTAGAACATTCAGCACATACGGGCTTATTTCCTTCAACGGCAAACGTGGATGTTGATATAGGATTGGCACATTTCTTTGAAGAAGTAGAAAAAAAAAATAATTTAGTAATATATACTTACAATATTTAAGAGTACATACCGTGCATTTGAAACAATGGCTGTGCCACTTTGCATCTAGAGCAACAATAGAATTTTCCGTAACGGGCTTTGCGCAACCTGCACATCTAGGAGCAAACAGTTCATCAAAGTCGGTTTTACAATAAGCTTTTCCATCTCGCTCATAAAAAGAAGAGCCTGCGAAAGGTTTATTGCAGGGTCCAGCACAGGAGAAACATTCTTCATGCCACGATTGGCCTAGAGCCTGAACTGTGCGCTAAAAATTTCACAAAATATTTTGCATAGTTAGGAAATTTTCATATATCTCTTTCGTTTGTAGTTTCCACATTGGAAAAATTAAAATTTGCCAGACTATTTGTAATGTGAAAAGTACTCACAACTGAGGAAGCTATTGCCACAAACATTATTTTAATAAAACATTTTTGCTACTTTATTGATCCGTCAGATTTTAACTAAATATAATACAAACTCACTTGAATAGTAATGTAAATAAGTTATTTCTCGAAAAATTACAAAAATTCTTCATATCTAATAAATGGATTAAATACAAACAAAATATACTATGGTTGTCGTTCGAACACAAATAGTTCGAATATTCGAATAGTGGTTTTTAATTTTTAGTTTTTTTAATTATTAGTTATACCTGGTTTACATTAGGCATTTTTTCATGAAATTCTTTGTACGCAATTTTTTTATTTGCTAATGTCTGCGCTATAGGACAGAGTGATATATAAAAATTAATGTAGCATTAATCTCTAAAGTATTTCTGGCACTTTTTTAGATGTGATTTGCTTCTCCGGGCCTGCTATTGACAAATGAAAAAATTTTCATGCAACTTTTTTCAAGAAAAAATGCTTAATGTAAATCAGATATTAGTTTATGTATTTGTTTCTATATTTATGATTTGATTAGGCTAAATTTTCTTATCGCTATCGTACAGCTCTTTTCATGTTTGTAAGTAAGTTTATTTATGTACAACCTTTGCAGTTTTTGGTAGAGCACTTAAACAACTATATGGTAAACTACAGCCTAAAGCTTACTACCTCTTCCACAATGTCGAATGAGGAACTCGGCGAAAGAAAACTAGTTGCTCGAATTCTAGTACATTTTTATTACACTATGTCGTTAGCTTTCTTTCGTTTTTTTTTGTTTATAAATGCAAGTAGTGCCAATTTTTAAACTTCAAGTATTTCTAGCGATTTTTGAAACTTCCTAACATTCACATGCAAATAAATCCAAATATTGAACAACGAAAAAAATAATAAAACAAAATAGTTGCACAGCAACATCATGTTATTACTTTTTTGCTTAACAATGTACGAATACCCTATAAAATGAGCATATAACAATAATCAAGACAAAAGTGCTCAATATATTTTCATGAATTTTCATCCTCACAAACACATAAATGTGAAAAAGGCCAAGTTCCTATCCAAAATTTCGGCCATTAGAAGTATTGAGATAAAACTTTTGACCAAGTTCTTGGTTGGCACAATACTTAACACAGAAATATGCTATGCATTACATAAATTTGTAATCGTAAGGGTGTCATATAATTTCTAGATAATCTGCTTACTTGGCAACATTTTTTCCGCTATAAAGAAATAAACAAATTCGCATTCTTCTCTTCATTTTAGAAAGGTAAAAATATTGCCAAGTTAGCATATTATCTAGAAATTATATTAATACTGGGAGTTTCATTAAAGATACAGTCAGGGTGACCGATGACATTTTTCAAAAAGTGGCACCAAATAGGGGATTTATCAAAAAAAAGGGGCAAAATTAAAAAAAAACGAGAAAACTGCACTAAACTTTTTATTTTTAATGTATTTTAATATCACTCACCCTAAATAAAGGGAGTCAAAAATTGGCAAGGGAGTCGATAAAGTGGCAAATTGCCACTTTAGTCTGTCAAACGGTCACGCTGGATACAGTAAGCAAAAAAAAAACTTGTGTAGCAAACGTTCCTCTCTTCTAATCCAAGTATCTCTACTGCTTTGAAAGATTTTTAGTTAAAACCAAAAGAAATTTCAAGACAAATTAATCAGTTTTTTATGGAAATCTTTCATTTTGTTAACAATTTTATTTTAATACTAAAAACATAACCTAACATAAAATAAAACTATTTTCAAGAGCAAAAAAAAAAACAAGTAAGAGTGCTATATTCGAATGTGCCGAATCTTATATACCTTTTACCAAAGTGCTTTTATGTAGTACAGATATACATACATAAGCACATACATAAAGTATAAACAAAAAGAAAAAAATAATTTGACCTAGTAACTTTTATGTACAAAAATAATTAATTATCAAATCCTAAAATCATCACTTTAGATTTTTCTGATTTTTTATACCAATCTAGTAGTTCTTAAAAAAATATAGAAAGTGTGTTAAGTGAAAAAAGAAATAAATTCAGTAAAGTGCGACTCTGACTCGCACACGAAGGGTTCCGTACGAACACTAGATATGTAATTTAATACAAACTTCATCCTATATAATATATAGTTTTGGCATTTTTTTTTTTCGTTTTTGGGGTCTTTTCGGTTTCTTTTTTGTTTGGCGTTTTTTCGGTTTTGGCGATTTTTTTGAGTTTTGGCTCTTTTTTTAGTTTTGACACTTCATTTTCTTGTTTTAGCGATTTTTTCGGTTTTTGGCGTTTATTCATTTTGGCGATTTTTTTTATTTTTGGCGATTTTTTTAATTTTTGCGATTTTTTTAATATAAATCTTATTCTAGTTTTGGCGACATTTTCGCATTTTGGCAATTTTTTTAGATTTTTGGCGTTTTTTTCATTTTGGCGTTTTTTTCATTTCGGCGATTTTTTCGAATTTGGCGATTTATTTTAGTGTTAGAAATTTTTTTTTAATTTCGCCGATTTTTTTCGTTTTGGCGATTTTTTTTTAATTTTTGGCGATTTTTTTTTTTTTGGTTTGGCGATTTTATAATTTTCGGTTTTTTTTTAGTTTTACCGCTTATGAAAATTTCAAGTGTTTGCCTCTTACGGTTTCCAAGATGTAGCAAATTCTCAAAATTACATAGTCAAAATTGCATTAACTGATGGACCACCCTTTAATTTAATTTTTTTTTAATTTTAGTGTTATTTTTGTAGTCTGTATGAAAATACACTAATTTTACAAATTTCAAGTTTCAATATACATATGCTCATACAATTGTATGTATATTACTTGGGATTTTAACATTTTTCGTTGCTCGTTTTGGAACACCCTTTAATTTTTAAAACTCATGTATTTGTTGTTGTAGCGGCCAAGGTTCTACATACTCTGTCCTCTTTTCAGGTCCGTAGCTCTTACGGTTCCTGAGAAAATACCGTGTGACGGACAGACGGACAGACGGACAGACGGACAGACGGACAGCGTAGCGAAAACAATAGGGTTCCTTTTCACCTTTTGTGTAAGGAATCCTAAAAAGGAAATTCAAAAAATGTTTTATTTAGTTACTTTAATATCCAGGAAAAAAGTTCAAAGTTCAAACTTTTTGATTTTTCTGACTTCTTATAGTAATATCTTTCTTTTAAGAATATAAGATATCTTTAATTTATAGAGAAAAACGACAAATTTGTTTTAGTAAGTTACTTTTGTATAAAAAAGTTAAAGTTTTCCAACCCTGGAAACATGTTTTAATTTTTTTTACATTGAAATACCAATTTCATTCGTACCAAAGCATTAAATAAGTTTATTTATTTAAAAAAATTTAAAATTAGTTTTCGGTAGTTAATTATTTACATCACAAAAGGAGTAAGTTTTCTAACCCTGGAATCATCCTTTTTAATTTTCTGATCTCTTACACCAATCTCTTTTAAGAATATATGATATGTTTAATTTATAGAAAAAAAGGAACAATTTAATTTGGTAGGCTACTTTTGTATAAAAAAAGTTAAAATTTTCCAACCCTGGAAACATCTTTTTAATTTTTTAAAGTTTAATTTTTAATTTGAAGTACCAATTTTATTCGTACTGAAGTATAAAATAAGTTTATTTAATAAAATAAATGAAAATTAATTTTCAGTAGAGTAATTTTTTATATCACAAAAAGTTTCAGTTTCCTAACCCTGGAATTATCCATTTTGATTTTTCTGATTTCTTACACCAATCTTTTTCTTTTAAGAATATAAGATATGTTTAATTTATAAAGAAAAGGAAAAATTTGTTTTAGTAAGTTACTTTTGTATAAGAAAATAAGTTAAAGTTTTCCAACCCTGGAAACGTCTTTTTAATTTTTTTAATTTTTGTATTTTTTTTTTTAATTAGAAATACTAATTTTATTCATACTGTAGTATAAAATGAGTTTATTTAATAAAAAAATAATAATAACTACTTTTCGGTAGTTATTTTGTATGGCAAAATGAAGTTTAAGCTTCCCAGCTCTGAAACTGTAGCTCGATTTTGCTGACGGACAGACGGACATCGCTTATTCGTCTTCCCTATGCATAAGGATCCATAATATATATACTTTATGGCTCGCTTATTAATATTCTAGAAATTACAAACGGAATGACAAATCTATATATACCCTTTTACCATTTTTGGTAAAGTGTATAAAAACTTGTACACTAACTTTTCCTTCAGGATGGAGCTATGAAATAAGGAATACACTAAAAATTAGTACTAACTGTGGCCAGGCTGCTAGACAATATATTATTATCATATAATATACTGGGTTTTTGGTAATTTTGGGAAGTATGTGCTTGCTCCATATTCCCTTTAGGCCACTTTTGAATTAGTTTTTGCCCCTAATCTACAGCTAATGCAATTTTTTCTCTACATATACCCGCAAAATGTAATAAGTACTAAGGCCAAGACTCTAGGAAGGATGAACCTTCATTTTTTCCATTGGATGGAAACCATTCTCTTATTATTGAGGACAAATGTTTCGGGTATTTAATTTTAACTAACCAATCATCTCCAGTTATATTTACTTACTATTCTAAATTATCTTTTATTATATTTAGATAATCCATTTTACTAGTTATACGTTCTATAAAAACCGGATTTTATACACCACTCGATCCCATTCAGTTTCATACCATCATATTACACCTCCCAAGCTTCTCCGTGTTATTCAGGTTTTAATCATTGAGGCTGGAATTCCTCTTCGCACACAAATCTACAACGATAACATCCAAATAATATAAATTTGGATTCAAGAGTGTCCCAAAAGTCATAATAGTAATAAATATAATCTTTATTTGTGTTGTAAAGAGAAGCTTTAGCCTTAACGATAAAAACCTGAATAAAACGGTGATGCTTCACCGATGTGATGTGGTGGTATGGGGCTCAATATAGTCGAATGGTGTAAAAACTCCGATTTTTATAGAACGTACAATGAGTTAAATGGATTATTTAAAATACTTAAGATAAATTATAAAAGTTAGCTACCATATCTAGGCGCACGGCAGTGCGCCAGGCCAAGTTCTGGCCAATGCACGCAGTGTGTATATTTACACGAAGCCATTCGAGCTGTTTTTCCCCCCTCATAACTTTGTTTCCCGCAATTGTAAATTTATGATATTTAAACCATAATTAGAATAAATTCATGCAACCTTATATGCGAAGTTGGAAAGTTTTACAATCAGAGCTTCCGGAGATATAGAGGTGCAAAAAGTGCATATTTTAAGACATACTCACTGACCACTGACCACTGACCACTGACCACTGACCACTGACACACTCATCAAATTGATTAAGCACTTCCGCTATAGCTATAGAGCTAAACTTTGGTACACGAGAAGATCTAGGTGAGCAATGAACCAGAAAAACCTGAAAACCCGAAAATTTTAACCAGCAGGGCGGGGCTACGCCCATAAAAATTAAAATTTGTGCTATTGAACTGAAATTCGATACAGAGCTAGGTCTATGTAAGAAATAAAATAAAAAAAACTGAAAACCCGGAAATATTAGCCAGGAGGGCTGGGCTATGCCCATAAAGGTCAGAATTAAAAATGCTAATCTAAGGCGCTCCATGGAAGCTATTTTATTGAAACTCGGCATATATACTGCGGTAATGCAAGGCTATAAATATTTCATTAAAAAAGTGGGCGTTGATACGCCCATACAATTTAAACCTCATTTTAATGCCCTGCGGCTCAGCATATTTAGATTTAGATTTAGATTTACTATTTATCTAGCTATTATTATCCGTTTGTAACGACACTGGACACGAATAATAAGCACTGACCCAAAAAAAATTTTGACTTTGGACAAGTTGGCGGGGTTGCGCCCATAAAAATTAAAAAAAAAAAGTAAAAAGTTGCGCTAAGGAGCTGAAATTTGAAATTTTTGAGAAACCAACTAGAAAAATCTAAAAAACCCGAAAATTTTAGTTAGAGGGTGGGGCTGCGCCCATAAAAATTAAAAATTAAAATTTGCGCTAAGGAGCTGAAATTTGATATACAAGTAGGTCTAAGTGCGAAACCAACTAGAAAAATCTGAAAACCCAAAAAATTTTACCAGAATGGGCGGGGTCACGCTTTTAATTCAAGCCAATTTAGTGAAATCTTGCATCACCTTAAAAATTGGGCATGATCACTCCCATAAAGTGTTAGCCTTGTGTTTAATCTACATCGGTCTAGCATATTTTAGAAGAAAATTAGCATGAATTATAAGCGCTGCTCACAACAAAATTTTGAGTTAGGAATAGTGAGGAGAGGCTATGCTGATAAAATAAAGATATAATTCGCACTAGAGAGCTGACATTTTATACAGAAGTAAGTGTAGCTGCGTAGGCCAATCGGAAAATCTTAAAATCAAGAAGTTTTACCCCGTATGCGGGCCACGACGTTAAAACTCCAATTCGCACTAGCGATCTTAAATTTGATACACAAATAAATATAGATAAGATTCACTAAGAAATTTCTGAAAACCCAGAAGTTGCTATCAGAGGGTGGAAACAAACACTTCAAATTCAAAATTAACATACATTTTATTAAAACTTTTCATACACATTGCACTTATCCAAAAAAAATTCCCTATTTTGAAAAGTAGCCGTGACTTCACTCATAAATCTTAGCTTTTTCGTTCATGTACTTCGGCTTAGCAGTTTTTAATTTAATACTCAGGTATTTCTTATTAACTTTTTAATACCAAACTTTGCATGAACCATAAGCACTAGCAAATATAAAAGTCAGCGGGCCAGGCTCATGAAAATTTTACGTAATATTATACTATAGAGAGCTGACATTTTGTTGACAAATAGTAATTGATTTACTTAATCGGAAAATCCAAAAATTAAAAGAACCAGCTACCCTATTGAAACTTTGCATACACATTGGGCATATTCTTTTGATTTATGTACTCCTGCTAAGCAGACTTTATTTAACATGTAAATATATTGAGAAAATATGAGGGGTCAGGCCCAGTAAAATTTACGCTGTATTTTACATGTTTCTTCCAGTGGCCTCTTACCAAATTGCATACACACTGGCGACCCGTTGTAATGACACAATGGTGCATTTTTAACGTCAACATTTCAACACCCATCACACTCTTACCCATTTTTTATGTAGCTCTGCCATTTTTAGCTAGCACAGTTATCATGAATAGAAATAAAATTCACTAGAAATTTAAAGTTTAAAAAGTGTTATTATAGAAATCTTTTCAAAAAGTAATCAGATCCTCACAAAACATAAATGTGAAAAATGGCCAAGTTCCTATCCAAAATTTCGGCCATTAAAAGTTGTGAGATATAAATTTCGACCAAGTTCTTCTTTGCCACAATACCTAATACAGAAATATATTATGTATGATATAAATTTGTAATCGTAAGGGTGTCATATAATTTCTAGATAATCTGTTAACTTGGCAATATTTTTACCTTTCCAAAAAAGGAGAGAATAATGTATAAATGTTCATTTCTTTATATTGATACAAATGTTGTCAAGTTGGCAGATTATCTAGAAATTATATGACACCCTTACGATTACAAATTTATATCATACATAATATATTTCTGTGTTAGGTATTGTGGCAAAGAAGAACTTTGTCAAAATTTATATCTCACAACTTTTAATGGCCGAAATTTTGGATAGGAACTTGGCCGTTTTTCACATATATGTTTTTGGGAAGATTAAATATAACTGGAGATGATTGATTAGTTAGAGTTAAATACCCGAAACATTGTCCTCAATAATAAGAGAATGGCTCCCATCCAATGGAAAAAAATGAAGCCACACTTCTAGGTGGTTGCAGCTCTTTAGATATAGCGGAAGTGCTTCATCAATTTGATGAGTGATCAATGAGTTAGTTAGTATGTCTTAAAATATGCACTTTTTGTACCTTCTTATCTCAGGAAGCTTTTGTTTTGAAACTTTTAAACTTCGCATATCGTCGCTGCTTTAACTAACCGACCCAAGTGAAGTTTTTTTGAAAAATAAGTTCTGTCCTTTATTAGATTGTATAAGTCATAATATATATTGTCTACCATTTTCTCTTATTATTTGCGCCTATATAAGTAAAAAGCTTTCTGATGCAGCCATAAGAATGAATGTAAAAAACAACTATAAAATCTGTTCTCATGTTAAATTTTTAAAATGTTAGTTAGGTCAGTTAGTTCAAAATTATAATTATGAACTAAATTTTAGAAATTGTATGACGGCGGGGAATAAAGTTATAACTGTGGAAATAAGGTAAAAGTGCTTAAGTCATATTTTACTGTTTTGCAGGAAAGCACTTTTAAGCGTTCAAGTCGGTGTTCAGAATTTGTTTTCTTTTACAGTTAAATTGGGAAATTATGTGTTAAACTTATTTTTTTTAAGCAAACGTCGTTCTACATACTATATGTAATACACTTAAGTTGAAATATCCTAAAGTATAACATCAATTAAGCTATTACTCCAAATAATATTAGAAGTCTAAAAAAGATAAGTCGCAAGTCATAGTGCCATAACTTCCTGAAAAATCACACAAATTTATTGAGATTTTGTCCAGGGGTACTTTTAAGTATGCAGATTGCATAGGTACCATTAACTCAAAATCAGCTTATCTCGACTTAAGCATTTTTTTTTTCATTTTTGCCACATATAAGGGGGAGTAAAAACACAACGAATGGCTTCCTATAAATATACACACTGCTAGCATTGGCCGAAACTTGGCCTGGCGCACTACCTTGCGCCGAGATGTTAATTTGTTTAGTATTTTGGTATCTACTACAAACGCAAATTTTAGTTTCCGTTAAATCTGCTGATGATAGAAATTAATCGAGTTTGGCCAACTGAGCGTGGCTCATCTCAAACAGAGAAAATTTTTACTTAAAAAAATATCTTGGAAGATATTGCAGCGAGAATTTTGAAACTCTGCATGACTATTTATGTTAATAAGTCCTTATTTATAATATGCAAGTTTATAGCTAAGCTGATTAGTTTCTAAGGAAAGAGAGACGAGGGGAAAAGAAATCTTACTGTTCCCCTCGTGTCCCTATGAAAGAACAATGAAAGATAAAATACAAACAATTTAATTGGGCTGTGAAAATAAATTTATCAAAAATTAATGCAAAAACTATTAAAAATAAGATTTAAAATTATTGACAAAACGACTTTTACAAAAATTAATGAGAATAGTATTCCACAAAATAGTGAAGGCTGAATTCTTCTTTTCTTTTCATCTTAAAATGTAAGTGGGGTGTAGCGAAACAAAAAGGGTTTCCGATGGTTAAGCAATAAAATTTCAAATTTCAGAACTCTAAAAAGCGAAATAAAGCAGGATAGAAAGTCGAGGCATGATTGACCTATAAAAATCGGGATGTCTGGTCCGGTTATGTATTAGTCTCCTGCACAAGACATGAGGGATTTTTCAAATGCTTTACTACAGCGAAATCTTATAAAACAAACGTTAACAACATTGTTTGCAAGAAATTTGTTTGAGTATTGTAGGTATAAGAGTAAAGAAGAAAACACTTCGTGACGGAAGAATTTGTGATACTAGCTTCTTTCTACGCATAAGCGTGTGTAAAAACGTCATGCATGTATGTGTGTATGATCTTTTATTTATCTGCGCACATGCAAAGGCACACACATGCATTAACATTACTTGTATGCGATTAATCACATAATAGCTTACCATCTACATATTACACACACACTGAAACGTACAATATGAAAAATAACAAGCATACACTAATCAATAGTACTTCTTTTGAGTGTTTGTTACAAACAAGCTGTCTTGCGACATCGCTTGTTACAACTGATATACACATACACCAATACATCAATCGTGCTTCGCTTATAGTACGACAGCATTTATTATTGGTTTAGTATAATACATGCGACGTGAATACATTTAAAAATCATGACGTTTTTACATTTCAAGACTGTTTATGCAGCTCTCTATTATGTATATAATACATAACACAATTATGTAAATTCAATGTTTGCACGGAAGAAAAAAAGTTTAATTTTTTTAGACATGAATATTTTGCAAAAAAGAGCATTTCTTCCTTTCTTTTCATAAGGGTAATTAATCTACGTACCTCCAAAATTGAATTTTTACATGCACAACACCTTTTAGAATAATTTTTCATAAAACACTTCGAGCACACAGGTTCGTCATCTTGAATGTTAAAGGTGGACTCCTCAATAGGCAGCGTACAATCCTTGCATGTAAAATGTTCTGGGTGCCAAGCCTTACCCAATGCTGTTATAATCCGATGTGCTATAATTTTCTTGCATTTGTAACAAATTGAATCAGACTGAAAAGATAAAGAACGAAATCAATATAAATCGATGGTTTAATATAACAAGTAGTAATTAAAAAAATCAATAAAACCGTCTGCGACCAACTTTCAACCGTTAAATATCCTATATGATCACTCGAATTTGAAGAATCATGAGAGGAACCTAAATAATGCCTGCCGAATGATACCCATTTTGATATTGTTCGCTGACTTTTTATCTTTTCGTATTAACAAAATGGCGTCTGTTGGCAGCCATATTGAGTTTTGATTACTGTCATATCTTCTGTGACACTCCTAGTGTTAAGACAAATCGTTTGATGTAGAAATCATCAAAATCCGCCCACACATTCGGTTTATATAGTTCTGCAAAAGAACACGCATATATACATACATGCATACATACATACATATGTGCTCAGACGCGGTCGAATAAAAAAGCCATATATCGATTTTTTTTTGCAATCGCGTTTTTAACGTTTTCTGGCAGCCAACGTATAATTACATACTCCTTAAAGTACTAATTAAAACTTGAAAATAAGAGATTAGTGAGTGGTTACTCAAAATATTATTAGTGTCCGGTTCGTATTTCGATGTTTTTATAAAAATACTCCTGTTTAAAACAGGTTAAAACTTACCAGACCGAAAATCTGTTTTTGGAAAAAACTGCGTATCTACCAAACTTAAAGAAAACCAGTTCCGAACCAGATAAAAAATATTCTTTATTTGACACAGGTGATGTAGCTTACCACTAGTGAAAAATTTTTCAAAATCAGCTAAGCGGTTTCTGCGTGAAAGCATCACAAGTAGTTGTTCCCACAAAATTTCATCAAAATCGGAAGCGAAAATATTCAAAATTTTAATTTTGTTACCTCCTTATAAATGATTTTACCCAATGAAAAGCTTGAATTTTGATGCCCCTCAGCGGAATCTAGATTTTGATTGTAGACCCCTACACAGAAAATATTATTTCCAAAAAATTTTCAAACAAACGTGTGTTGTGAAATATAATTTAGTTTCAGTAAATATTTTTTACTGTTCCAGTAAATTATTTGTTCCAATTTTATTTTATGTAAAAAAAAACTGTATAGAATGAAAATTATCTACATAAAGTAAAATTTGTAAAAAAAATAAGATTTATTTTTTTATATTTAAATTTATTATTTTCAGTTACATTTATTTTTAACGCCCGACTAAAAAAGGGGTGTTATAAGTTTGTTGTGTGTGTGTGTGTGTCTGTGTGTCTGTCCGTGTCCACGTACAGGCCAAATGGCTAGACCGATTTTCATTTAGTTTTTTCTGTTTGAAAGATGACTTGATAGAGAGGTTTTTTAGCTATGTTTGAAGAAAATCGGGTCAGCCGTTTAGAAGATATAACATCTTTTCTGAAAAAAGCCGGGGGTTCTTAAAATTTTTAATTTTTGTTATTATATACTGTAAAAAAATTTTCTGATTTTTTTTTAATTTTTTCTACAAATATAGATTTGTTTGTGTGAAAAAAAGCAACAGGCGTCTAGCAAAAATTAAATCTACACAAAGTTCTTGGAATATTATCCTAAGAAACTACACAAAAAAAAACAAAATTTCGTTTTTAGTAACCAAATTCATTGAATCAGTAAATATTTTGTGTGAATGCGGACCTGTGAAAATTTAACTGAAAAAAAAAATTTTATTTTTAGCTAACTTATTATGGCATTAGAGAAAAAATTTAACTGAAACTCAAAATATTTTCAGTCAAATGTATTATTAGGAACAGAAAAACATTTTTGCAGATTTTTTTTTTGTATCATTCAGCAAATTTTTTTTTATAATTTACAAACATATTCACTAAAATTTTTCGTATTATCATTTCGTTCCCGCTTTTGGAACTCGTCAGTAGACTTCAAACCAAAAAATTTTTGAATTTAGCTAACAAACTTCGTATGTTTATATTAAGATTCTTAATAATATATTGAGAATCACAAATATACAATATACAAATATAATAAGTTTGAAAACCGCAAACAAGAATCTTAAAAAAAATTAAATGGTTTTTATATCTATAAAATAAGTTGTAAAAAAACTAAAAAAAAATCAGACAAATTTTTTTACAGTATATAAAAATAAATTTAACTGAAAATAACAAATTTAAATATAAAAAATTATATCTAAAATTTTTTTTTAATATTTTACTTTATATAGATAATTGTCATTCTATACAGTTTTTTTACATAACTTGAGTGATAAGGCTTCATTAGTCTTTACTTTCTGTTCCTGTTCTGTGCTGTGCCGTTCTGCTTCTAAATTTGAGTACTTACTTATTCTGCAGTAACTAATGAGCTGTTTCTGACCAGAAGGGTCGCAGTTTTCCACTAAAGCAATGAGTTTTGCATCGTCCACTGTTAAGTTTCAATATAGTTTAATTTTTTTCTTTTAAAAATTATTTTTTATAATTCTAAAAGTACAATCACAACTTAATTCAAAATATTTTTATTTAATTTATGCTGTCACTTACAATTACTTCAACATTTTTTGATTTTCACAGGTTGAACTGTAACAGAACAGAACGAAACAGAAAAACTAACGACTTGTACTAGATTTCTATAAACAAAAACGAGTCAGCTGATTCGTAACAGAACAGAAAGTAAAAACTAATTCTGCCTCTACACGATCAAGTTTTCCCTTTCAAATTTCAATACAATCATACTTTTTCATAATACATTCATATTTTTAGAATTTAATTCTACCCATCAAACAAAATGCTCCGAATTCGTAAAGAATTCGTAACGACAATATCTTCCGATTTCGGAACCGAAATACTACCGAAATCGTAAGAATTTTTGTATGAAATGGTTGACACGACTTCGCAACGATGTGTGGGTACGAAATCGATACGATATGTAGGTACGAATTCGTAACGACATGTAGGTACGATTTCTTTTTGCTTTTATAGCAGAGTACCGCTTTACCGTTATGTTGCTGCTATTGCCGAAATAATTTGCAAATACTCACATTTTTTAATATTTCTTACAATCCTTTTTTATCAACATATACATATTTATTTAAAAAAAATTTTACACAGACTTTTACTTATGGACTCAAAAATCACAGTTTTTATGTTTTAAAAAAATTGTTCAGAGAAACTACCGAAATTTCTTATCGAATTCTCTACGAATAGTCTGACTTCAGACAAACTACCGAAATGTCTTAACGAATTCGGGACGACAAGTCTGACTACAGAAAAAGTCGAAACATTTGGTTTGGGGGGTACTTTGGCTTCAAATTTTCTTTCCAATTGTGTGTTCAATTTAAAGAAAAAAAAAACAAGTAAGAGTGCTATATTCGGCTGTGCTGAATCTTATATACCCTTTACCAAAGTGTTTTATGTAGTATAGAGATACATACATAAGCACATACATAAAGTATAAACAAAAAGAAAAAAATAATTTGACCTAGTTACTTTTATGTACAAAAAAATAAATTTACAAACCCTGGAATCATTATAGATATTAGATTTTACTGATTCCTTATATAAATCTAGAAGTTCTTAAAAAAATATAGAAAGTGTGTTAAGTAAAAAAAGAAAATAGGAAATTAAATAAACAATGTTTTATATAGTTACTGCAATATCCAGGAAAAAGGTCAAAGTTTCCAGCTCTGGAGCTGTGGTATTTATTTTTATAATTTTTTACACTAAACTTTTCTTTCCAAAACGTAAAATACAGGGTGGGCCAAAAGAAACCAAGGGGTGTAAAAGTTTAATAACTTTTTTGTTTATTAATTTTTCTATATTTTTTCTTTCAGGTTATATAGACAACACTTGGAGAATTTATAATGGAGAGGTTCACACTGAACAGAGAACCAGAACAATAGAATTTTATTATTTAAACCAGAGATCAATTATTTTAACGCAAAGAGCATATCGTCGACATTTTAACGTCAGAATTTCGCCCTCTGAAGCGATGATTCGTTGCTTAGTTAATCGTCATCACCATCATGGCAGCGTAAGAGATTTGCCTCGAACCGGTAGACCACGTTTAAGTCGCACTGCGGAAAATATTGAACGAGTACAGCAAAGTGTTAACGAAGCACCAGAAACATCTGGCAGAAGGCGTTCTGCTCAGCTAGAAATGTCTCGTACGTCACTACGGCGCATTTTAAAAAAAGATTTACAGTTATACCCATATAAGGTGCAATTGGTCCAATAATTAAAACCCGCAGATCATCGGCAACGTCTAAATCTTGCAGTTAAATTTCAAGAGTTGGCCAGAAATGAAACCAACTTTATTGAAAATTTGATTATGAGTGATGAAGCTCATTTTCATTTGAATGGCTTTGTTAATAAGCAGAACTGTAGGTTCTGGGGTTCTCAAAATCCAAGAGCTATTCATCAACGCCAATTGCACCCCATCAGGTGTACAGTATGGTGTGGGATCACATCTGAAAATGTCATTGGGCCCTACTTCTTCGAGAACGAAGATGGAAGTGCTGTAACCGTAAATGTAGAGTGGTATCGGTTTATGATAGAAAATTTTTTACGTCCTGCTCTTGAAAACAGACCTGGTATGTGGTTTCAGCAGGACGGAGCAACTGCCCATACTGCCCGAGACACAATGGCACTTTTAAGTCAAATTTTTGGAGAGCGAATAATATCTCGAAATTCGGAAATTATTTGGCCAGCGCGGTCGCCAGATTTGACAGCACCCGACTATTTTCTTTGGGGTTTTTTGAAGGAGCGAGTGTATGTGAACAAGCCAGAGACAATCCTTGAACTCAAGGCAAACATTGTTGCAGAAATTCGAACGCTACAGCCACAAGTTTTGAAAGATGTTATGGAAAATGCTCTAAAAAGAGCCCATCAGTGCGAAGCTGAAAACGGTGGTCATTTAAGAGACATCATTTTTCATACTTAGTGTAAAAAAATTTCCATTTTGTATATTATATAATCTGAAAGAAAAAATAAAAAAAAGTTAATAAACAAAAAAGTTATTAAACTTTTACACCCCTTGGTTTCTTTTGGCCCAACTATAACATGAATAAGCTAGCTTAACCAACTGTGCGCCTACATATAAAACACATGTGGCAAACTATAACGTACTTAGAATTTTCGACAAGTTTCGTCAAATGTCATTTGCTTAAGTAAAGTGCCAAACTGAACGCACATTCCGCAAGGAAACAACTGTTTGTGCATTTTTATATCCTTTACTAAAAAATGGTAAAAGGGTATATATAGGTTTGTCATTCAGTTTGTAATTTCCAGAATATTAATAAGGGAGCCATAAAGTATATATATTCTGGATTCTTATTCATAGGGAAGACGAATAAGCGATGTCTGTCTGTCCGTCTGTCCGTCTGTCTGTACGTGAATCGGTTTTCCGAAACTCCCACAAAAGCTAGAGATTTCGTTCTTGAATTGGTGTGTCAGAAATTGTTGAAATAAGATTGGTATTGAAAATCAGCAAAATCGAGCAGACGGTTTCAGAGCTGGGAAGCTTAAACTTCATTTTGCCATACAAAATAACTACCGAAAACTAGTTATTATTTCTTTTTTATTAAATAAACTTATTTAATACTTCAGTATGAATAAAATTAATATTTCTTAATAAAAAAATATATAAAAAAATTTAAAAAATTAAATAGACGTTTCCATTTTTTTTTTTTTTTTAATGCATGTATTTATTTATTGTATCTTCATATGTGAACTAACAATAAGTATTCAAATCTTAAATCTATAAAAAAAAAATTATTAGGCCCGACCAGTGTCGGACATAAACTTAGTGGTAGTTATAAATAATACATTAGTAGTGATAATCAAAAAAGGGGGGGGGGGGGGGGGGGGGAAAGTATTTTCAAGTAGTCCCATCTGGAGTGTTAGGTATAAGAGCCCGTGTGTCCCTCTTTTTTAAGCGGATGTGTCCAGTAAAGTTCAAAATATTACGAGCAAGCGGATTAGGATGTGATTCGAGTTTTGTTAAATATTTGCCTGCGTATTTTGCAATTTCTTCAGTCACTAGTGGCATATTTAAATCACGATGTATAATAGAATTTTGGATGTACCATGGAGCCGATGTTATTAACCGTAAAATTTTGTTTTGCCTTCGTTGGATTCTCTCGACATTGGAAGCTGAAGCAGTGCCCCATAACTGAATTCCGTAGCGCCATATTGGCTTCAAAAGCGACTTGTATAATAAAAGTTTGCAGTCTAGGCTGAGTGTTGAGTTTCTGCCAATCAACCAATATATTTGAGTTAACTTAAGTTTCATCTGAGTTAACTTAGAGTCAATATGATGTTTCCATGTAAGTCTTCGATCAAGGTGTATACCAAGGTATTTCACTTGGGAATGTTGAGGAATATTTTGATTGTTGATTCGAATGGGGGAGCAAGTATCTCTTCTTAGGGTGAACGTTATATGGACACACTTTTGTTCATTGACTTTAATTCTCCATAAGTTCAACCATATTTCCAGCTGAGTGATATGTTCCTGGAGATTGCGGGATGCCTCATAAGGGTTTTCGTGCACACTCATACAGGCTGTATCATCGGCAAAAGTAGAAATATGGATATTATTGCTCACAGGCATATCACAAGTATATATTAAATACAAGACAGGACCCAGAATACTACCCTGGGGCACACCAGAAGATATAGATTCGGGCACACTCGTGAACTCTCCTTCCACAACAGTGAACTTCCTATCAATAATATAACTTTCCAAAAGCTTTTGAATGTTTATTGGCGGATATGTCTTCAATTTTAAAGCTAGGCCTTCGTGCCATACTTTATCAAACGCCTGAGAAACATCAATAAAGAGAGCAGAACAATACTTCTTTTCTTCAAATGTTCTTCTTACAACTTGGACCAGTCTATGCGTTTGTTCAATCGTGCTGTGCTGACTTCTAAAGCCAAATTGATGGTCCGGGATGCACCCATTATCAGTTAAAATTTTGGACAATTTAGTCATGAGCAGCTTTTCGAAAAGCTTTGAGATGACGTTTCCATGGTTGAAAAACTTTAGCTTTTTTATACAAAATTATACAAAATTAATTTACTTAAAGAAATTTTTCGTTTTTTCTATAAATTAAATATATCTTATATTCTAGGAAGAAAGCGATTGGGTTAAAAAATCAGAAAAATCAAAAAGGATAGTTCCAGGGTTGGAAAACTTAAAATTTTTGTGATATAAAAAATTAACTACCGTAAACTAATTTTTATATTTTTTTATTAAATTAAATTATTTTATACTTCAGTACAAATTAAATTGGTGTTTTAAAATAAACAAGAATGTTAAAAAATTAAAAAGACGTTTCCAGGGTTGGAAAACTTTAATTTTTTTTCATATACAAAAGTAACTTACTAAAACAAATTTTTTTCTTTTTCTCTATAAATTAAACATATCTTAGACTCTTAAAAGAAAGAAATTGGTGTAACAAATCAGAAAAATCAAAAAGAATGATTCCAGGGTTGGGAAACTTACACTTTTTGTAATATATAAAAGTAACTAGGTCTTACTATATTTTTATTTTTTTTATTAAATTAACTTATTGTATACTGCAGTATACATTAAATTGATATTAAAAATAAAAAAAAGTTTAATACATGAAAAAGACATTTCCAGGGTTGGAAAACTTTAACTTTTTTCTTATACAAAAGTAACGTACTAAAACAATTTTTTTCTTTTTCTCTATATATTAAACATAGCTTATATTCTTAAAAGAAACATATTGGTATACGAAATCTGAAAAATCATAAAGAACGGTTCCAGGGCTGGAAAACTTACACTTTTTGTGATATATAAAATTAACTACCGAAAATTTATATTTATTTTTTTTTTATAAAATAAACTTATTTTATACTTCAGTACGAATGAATTTGGTATTTCAAATTAAAAAAAAATTAAAACGAAGTTTCCAGGGTTGGAAAACCTTATTTTTTATACAAAAGTAACTTAGTAAAACAAATTTTTCAATTTTTTAATATAAATTAAACATATCTTACATTTAAAAAAAGGGTGTTTGTAAGAATACAGAAAAATCAAAAAGGGGATTCCAGGGTTGGGATACTTACACTCTTTGTGATATAAAAAATTAACTACCGAAAATTAATTTTTATTTTGTTTATTAAATAAACTTATTTTATGCTTGAGTACGAAAAAAATTGATATTTAAAATAAAAAAAAAAATTAAAAAAAATTAAAAGACGATTCCAGGGTTGGAAAACTTTAACTTTTTTTGTACAAAAGTAACTTACTAAAACAAATTTTTCATTTTTGCTATAAACTAAATTCTTAAAAGAAAGAGATTGGTGTAAGAAATCAGAAAAATCAAAAAGAATGATCTCAGGATTGGGAAACTTACACTTTTTGTGATATATAAAAGTAACTAAGTCTAATTAATTTTTATCTTTTCCTTTATAGATTATACATATTTTACGTTTTGGAAAGAAAAGTGTGGTGTAAAAAACTATAAAAATAAAAACCACAGCCCCAGAGCTGGAAACTTTGACCTTTTTTCTGGATATTACAGTAACTAAATAAAACATTTTTTTTAATTTCCTATTTTCTTTTTTTACTTCACACACTTTCTATATATTTTTAAGAACTTCTATATTGATCAGAAAAATCTAATATATAATATAAATATAATATTCTTGGGTTTGTAAATTTATTTTTTTGTACATAAAAGTAACTAGGTCAAATTATTTTTTTATTTTTGTTTATACTTTACGCATGTGCTTATGTATGTATCTCTATACTACATAAAAACACTTTGGTAAATGGTATATAAGATTCGGCACAGCCGAATATAGCACTTTTACTTGTTTAGTCTTGTCACTTTACTTTCTTGTTTTGGCGATTTTTTTATTTTTGGCGATTTTTTTTATTTTTGCAATTTTTTTTTTATTTAAAATAATTTTTTAGTTTTGGCGACATTTTCGCGTTTTGGCATTTTTTTCGATTTTTGGCGTTTTTTTCCATTTTGGCGTTTTTAGGGTTCCGTACACCAAAGGTGAAAAGGATCCCTATTGTTTTCGCTACGCTGTCCGTCTGTCCGCCTGTCGGTCACACGGTATTTTCTCAGGAACCGTTAAAGCTACGGACCTGAAATTTGAACAGAGTATATAGAACCTTGGCCGCTACAACAACAAATACATGAGAATTAAAAATTAAAGGGTGTTCCAAAACGAGCAACGAAAAAGGTTAAAATCGCATGTAATACACATACAATTGATGTACATATGTATATTGAAACTTGAATTTTGTAAAATTAGTAAAAAAAAACTAAAACAAATAACACTAAAATTTAAAAAAAATTAAATTAACGGGTGGTCCATCAGTTAATGCAATTTTGACTATGTAATTTTGACAACTTGCTATATTTTGGAAACCATAAGAGGCAAACACTTGAAATTTTCAAAAACGGTAAAACTAAAAAATCCGAAAATTATAAAATCCCCAAACCAAAAAAAAAATCGTCAAAAATTAAAAAAAATCGCCTAAAGGAAAAAAATCGCCAAAATTAAAAAAAAAATTCTAACACTAAAATAAATCGCCAAATTCGAAAAAATCGCCCAAATGAAAAAAATCGTCAAAATGAAAAAAAAAACGCCTACAATCGAAAAAAATCGCCAAAACGCGAAAAAGGCGCCAAAACCAAAATAATTGTTTGTATGTCAAAAATCGCCAAAATGAAAAAAAAATCACCAAAATGAAAAAAATCAAAAAAATGAAAAATAATAAAAAACTTAAAAAAATCGCCAAATCAAAAAACCGAAAAAGCCCCAAAAACGAAAAAAATGGCAAAACTGTATATTATATAGGATGAAGTTTGTATTAAATTACATATCTAGTGTTTGTACGGAACCCTTCGTGCGCGAGTCAGAGTCGCACTTTACTGAATTTATTTTTCATTTTGGCAATTTTTTCGAATTTGGCGATTTATTTTAGTGTTAAAAATTTTTTTTAATTTCCCCGATTTTTTTCGTTTTGGCGATTTTTTTTAATTTTTGGCCATTTTTTTTTGGTTTGCCGATTTTATAATCTTTGGTTTTTTTAGTTTTACCGTTTTTGAAAATTTCAAGTGTTTGTCTCTTACGGTTTCCAAGATATAGCAAATTGTCAAAATTACATAGTGAAAATTACATTAACTGATGGACCACCCTTTAATTTTAATTTTTTTAAATTTTAGTGTTAGTTGTTGTAGTCTGTATAAAAATACACTAATTTTACAAATTTCAAGTTTCAATATACATATGTTCATACAATTGTATGTATTTAGTCCCTATTTACACTATGCAAGTCTTTTTGCTAAGCTGATTAGTTTATTAGGAGAGAGAGACGGGAAGAAAAGAAACGTTGCTATTCCCCTCGTCTCTCTCTCTCTCCCGGAAACTAATCAGCTTTGCAATAAGACTTGCACAGTGAGATTTGGTACTTACATGGGATTTTAATATTTTTCGTTGCTCGTTTTGGAACAGCCTTTAATTTTTAATTCTCATGTATTTGTTGTTGTAGCGGCTAAGGTTCTACATGCTGTGTAAAAATTTCAGGTCCGTAGCTCTTACGGTTCCTGAGAAAATACCGTGTGACGGACAGACGGACAGACGGACAGCGTAGCGAAAACAATAGGGATCCTTTTCACCTTTGGTGTACGGAACCCTAAAAATTAAAATAAAGTATTGTTTTTCTATGAAATACACCATTTTGTAAAATTTCTTTTACACTCAAAATATTTCATAGGTAAAATAAACGAAAACAGTGGTTCATTTTTACGAAAATATTCGTTGTTTTTACGGTACGAAATGCTTAAGGCTGTGATACACTATCATACAAAGTCGTGCGATCTGCGAAAAAGTACAACGCTTGTGTGATGGAGTTTATGAAAATTTTCAAAAGACAATAACAATTCATCACACCAGGGTTGTATATTTTCGTAGATCGCACGACTTTGTATGATAGTGTATCACGGCCTTTAGTACATAGTAGAAATTATTTTTGTTTATTTTACGAAATACTTTTTGTCTGTAAATAACAAAATTTTGATTTTTACAAATATTTTTTCGTAAGTTTACGAAAAAAAATGATTATATTACAAAATAATTTCGTGAATCATGCACAGCAATTTTGTGTCATATAAGAAATTTTGTGTAAACAAATTTAAATCTGCAAAAAAAATATCTAGGCGCACGACAGTGCGCCAGGCCAAGTTCTGGCCAATGCACGCAGTGTGTAATTTACACGAAGCCATTCGAGCTGTTTTTACCCCCCTCATAACTTTGGTCCCCGTGATCGTAAAACTATGAAATTTAAACCATATTTAGAATAAATTCATATAACCTTATATGTTTGAAAGTTTTACAATGAAAGCTTCCGGAGATATAGAGGTGCAAAAAGTGCATATTTTAAGACATACTCACTGACCACTGACACACTCATCAAATTGATGAAGCACTTCCACTATAGCTAGAGAGCTAAAATTTGGTACACGAGAAGATCAAGGTGAGCAATGAACCAAAAAAATCTGAAAACCTCAAAATTTTAACCAGGAGGGCGGCGCTACGCCCATAAAAATTAAAATTTGTGCTATTGAGATGAAATTCGATACAGAGCTAGGTCTAGGTGAGAAATAAAATAAGAAAATCTGAAAACCCGAAAATTTAAGCCAGGAGGGCGGGGCTATGCCCATAAAAGTCAGGATTAAAAATGCTAATCTAAGGCGCTTCATAGTAACTATTTTATTGAAATTCGGCATATATACTGCGGTATTGCAAGGCTATAAATTTTTCATTAAAAAAGTGGTCGTTGACACGCCCATATAATTTAAACATCATTTTAATGCCCGGGGCTCAGCATATTTAGATATACTATTTATCTAGCTATTATTACCCGTTTGTAACGAAACTAGACACGAATAATAAGCACTGACCGAAAAAAATTTTGACTTTGGAAAAGTGGGCGGGAATACGCCCATAAAAATTAAAAGTTAAAGGTTGAGCAAAAGAGCTGATATTTGATATACAAGTAGGTCTAGGTAAAAAACCTACTAGAAAATTCTAAAAACCCAAAAATTTTAGTTAGAGGAGCGGGGTTGCGCCCATAAAACTTAAAAATTAAAAATTGCGCTAATGAGCTGAAATTTGATATACAAGTAGGTCTAAGTTAGAAACAAACTAGAAAAATTTGAAAACCCAAAAAATTTTACCAGAATGGGCGGGGTCACGCTTTTAATTCAAGCCAATTTAGTGAAATCTTGCATCACCTTAAAAATTGGGCGTGATCACTCCCATAAAGTGTTAGCCTTGTGTTTAATCTACATCGGTCTAGCATATTTTAGAAGAAAATTAGCATGAATTATAAGCGCTGCTCACAACAAAATTTTGAGTTAGGAATAGTGAGGAGAGGCTATGCTGATAAAATAAAGATATAATTCGCACTAGAGAGCTGACATTTTATACAGAAGTAAGTGTAGCTGCGTAGGCCAATCGGAAAATCTTAAAATCAAGAAGTTTTACCCCGTATGCGGGCCACGACGTTAAAACTCCAATTCGCACTAGCGATCTTAAATTTGATACACAAATAAATATAGATAAGAGATCACTAAGAAAATTCTGAAAACCCAGAAGTTGCTATCAGAGGGTGGAAACAAACACTTCAAATTCAAAATTAACATACATTTTATTGAAACTTTTCATACACATTGCACTTATCCAAAAAAAATTCCCAATTTTGAAAAGTAGCCGTGACTTCACTCATAAATCTTAGCTTTTTCGTTCATGTACTTCGGCTTAGCAGTTTTTAATTTAATACTCAGGTATTTCTTATTAACTTTTTAATACCAAACTTTGCATGAACCATAAGCACTAGCAGATAAAAAAGTCAGCGGGGCCAGGCTCATGAAAATTTTACTTAATATTATACTATAGAGAGCTGACATTTTGTACACAAATAGTAATGGATTTACTCAATCGGAAAATTCAAAAATTAAAAGCACCAGCTACCCTATTGAAACTTTACATACACATTGTGTATATCCTTTTGATTTATGTACTTCGGCTAAGCAGACTTTATTTAACATGTTAATATATTGAGAAAATAGGAGGGGTCATGCCCAGTAAAATTTGCGCTGTATTTTACATGTTTCTTCCAGTGGCATTTTACCAAATTGCATACACACTGGCGACCCGTTGTAATGACACAATAGTGCATATTTAAGGTCAACAATTTAACACCCATCACACTCTTTCCCATTATTTTATGTAACTCCGCCATTTTCAACTGGCACAGTGGTCATGAACGGAAATAAAATACACTAGAAATTTGAAGTTTAAAAAGTGTTATTATAGAAATCTTTTCAAAAAGGAATCAGATCCTCACAAAAACATAAATGTGAAAAACGGCCAAGTTCCTATCCGAAATTTCGGCCATTAAAAATTGTGAGATATAAATTTTGACCAAGTTCTTCTTTGCCACAATACCTAACACAGAAATATATTATGTATGATATAAATTTGTAATCGTAAGGGTGTCATATAATTTCTAGATACGACAATGTTTCAGTAAAACTTTACAACTTGTGCAATTGGTATATATTAACCCTCATATTTATAGAAAAATAAAATGAATTTGAAATTCATTTTAGGAAAATTTTGTATATACAATTTGAAATAAAATACATTTCAAATTCAATTCAAGTTTTATGATTTATCTATGTATAAAATATATTTTTACTTAAATGCTATATTTAACACCCTTAAAGATTTTTTCTTTCTTGGTATTCCATTCGCCGCTGGATTCAAAATTTATAAATTAAATATATCAAGCGGCCTATACATACAATATTATTGAATATGTTATTGTTCACATCGTAGAGGTTGTGAAAATGTAAAATTACGTACAATTTACGCAACACAATTGGTATTATGCTTTGACCTATACTATGGAATGATTGATACAAATTATTCAAAAAATATGGCGAAATTTTTCTCACACTAAAAAACTTAATAAAATACCATATAATTTTGCAACACATTACACAATATAATTCTATTTTCTCTGTTATGAAAAAATGTATTATGCCACCTATGAATATGATATACACGTTAGCGATAATATAAAATACAAAAAAAATTCACAATTTTATTGCAAGTGTAGGGCCGCTTAAAAGATAAGTGAAATTAAAAATTTTAACTGATTTTAGCACTTTCTTGTGTGTGCTGTAGAACATTTTAGCACTTTTATTTCTGCAATCTAGCACTTTTCCTCTCACATCTTATGGCAACACTAATTTGTTCATATGAAAATTAACATACATATGTAACACCGCCATCGAACGGAATTTGTCGTACGTCACAAGATCTGCGATAGATTTCTTTCTATTTCTTCCGCCGATGAACAACGAAAGAACAATTTTCTCTCTTTTTGCGGGAACAATAATTAAATATCCATTTATCAATTATAATATCTGTTACGTATTCTTCGACGGTGTGGGTGGACGAGATTTATCGTTCGTCGCAGTTGTTTTCCCAGCACAAACTAAAAACTAATATTTTATAACAATAATTGTTTAATTTAATTAAATTTATTTAATAATTTTATTAAACAATATACATATACTGGAAAATAAAAAGTATAACAAAACAACAGTTTTTATTCTTATATTTCAGATTTTTTTTTTTTTTTGTAAAATTCACGAAACTTGTGTAGATTTAAGAATAACTTTGTACTGCAAACAAAATGATAACAAAACAAAATTTGTTTATTTCACCAAATTTCCAATTTTATCAAAAAAAATATTTTCTCCCAAATTCAATAAAATATACCAATAATATGGGACTATATACGAAAATAATTGTACGAAATAATTTTTTTAACTTAACGAAATTCGTAAAATTATGAAATCTGTTTTCCTGCACAAGCTACAAATATTTTCATACAATGTACAAAATTTTCGTTTATTGTACAAAAATTAAATTACGAAAAAAATTTTGGTATTTTTAAGCATGGAATATTTTGAGTGTATAAACTGAATTGAAATGGGTTATATTTTATGCGTATCCGTGTCTGTAATGTTACTTCCCAATAAGAAATTTTGCTTTAATTCAAGCGTAAAACAACTGTTATTCAAGCCACTCATTCAATTGTCAAGGGCTGATTCAATCCTTGAATTATACTACAATTAAACCTTGTATTACAGTTACAGATGCACTCAAAATAAAAATCAATCCATCCGTACTTAAATCAATCAAAAGCGGTGTCATAAGTACGGTAAGTACGGATTTATTCAAATCAAGTACAAAAGACTTAATTCAAATACGGACTATTAAAGAGCTAAATACTTAATTTGATCCATATATAATCCCGATTCCGTACTTGAAATAAATCCAAAACCAGATTGGATTCAGAAAACCTGAGATAAAATTAATTTCAAAATACCTTTGATTCAAGAATTTCTTAGTTGATTTAATACGAATCCATACTTGAAATACTCCCAAAATGAGATTGATTTAAGAAAACCTAGGATTGAATTAATCTAAAAATGGGGTTGATTTAATCCCGAATCCGTACTTGAAATAGTCCAAAAACGAGATTCATTTAAGAAACAATTAGATTGAATTAATCTCAAAATGCGCCTGTTTTAAGAAATGCTAACTTGATTTTTTGAATAAAAAGATTTAATATAATTTTTAATTAGCATTTTATTGAATTTCTATGGTAATAACAATTAAATTTAATGCAAAAGACCAAAAGCAGGTATTGTTTCCTTTACGTCGCTCTGTTACATGCATCGCTAACAGTGTTGCCAAAAAATTATGACGGAAGAATGCTATGTGAGTCCAAGATGTCTGTTCTATGGAAGAAAAAATACTAGATTTTAAATTTATATAGGTTATTTGTTGAATGCTTTTTTACTAAATAATAATAGGCACTTGGCCTGCACAATACTGCCTCTTTGTTATCAATGAATGAATTGTCTGTTTAGCTTTTAACTATAGCCCACGTTTCTAAGCTGATTACATTTATAATCATCATCGCTCCAAAAGTGCAACCCCATCAGTGCTCTAAGAGAAACTATGTCATTAAGAAGCTAGGGGTTCTTGGTCACCTAGAGCGATAACATATTTCTGAGTCCGGTCTTACAGCGAGTTGAGCAAAATAAAATAATTATCAATGATAACTTATGAGGGATGCGTTGCAGAAAGATTTCGTACCTATTACTATTTTTTACCTAATAATATTACATATTATGTAGATATGTATGTATATTTATACAGGGTGGGCCAAAAGAAACCAAGGGGTGTAAAAGTTTAATAACTTTTTTGTTTATTAATTTTTTTTTATTTTTTCTTTCAGATTATATAGACAACACTTGGAGAATTTATAATGGAGAGGTTCACAACTGAACAGAGATCCAGAACAATAGAATTTTATTATTTAAACCAGAGATCAATTATTTTAACGCAAAGAGCATATCGTCGACATTTTAACGTCAGAATTTCGCCCACTGAAGCGATGATTCGTTGCTTAGTTAATCGTCATCACCAACATGGCAGCGTAAGAGATTTGCCTCGAACCAGTAGACCACGTTTAAGTCGCACTGCGGAAAATATTGAACGAGTACAGCAAAGTGTTAACGAAGCACCAGAAACATCTGGCAGAAGGCGTTCTGCTCAGCTAGAAATGTCTCGTACGTCACTACGGCGCATTTTAAAAAAGATTTACAGTTATACCCATATAAGGTGCAATTGGTCCAAGAATTAAAACCCGCAGATCATCGGCAACGTCTAAATTTTGCAGTTAAATTTCAAGAGTTGGCCAGAAATGAAACCAACTTTATTGAAAATTTGATTATGAGTGATGAAGCTCATTTTCATTTGAATGGCTTTGTTAATAAGCAGAACTGTAGGTTCTGGAGTTCTCAAAATCCAAGAGCCATTCATCAACGCCAATTGCACCCCATCAGGTGTACAGTATGGTGTGGGATCACATCTGAAAATGTCATTGGGCCCTACTTCTTCGAGAATGAAGATGGAAGTGCTGTAACCGTAAATGGAGAGCGGTATCGGTTTATGATAGAAAATTTTTTACGTCCTGCTCTTGAAAACAGACCTGGTATGTGGTTTCAGCAGGAATGAGCTACTGCCCATACTGCCCGAGACACAATGGCACTTTTAAGTCAAATTTTTGGAGAGCGAATAATTTCTCGAAATTCGGAAATTATTTGGCCAGCGCGATCGCCAGATTTGACAGCACCCGACTATTTTCTTTGGGTTTTTTTGAAGTAGCGAGTGTATGTGAACAAGTTAGAGACAATCCTTGAACTCAAGGCAAACATTGTTGCAGAAATTCGAACGCTACAGCCACAAGTTCTGAAAGATGTTATGGAAAATGCTCTAAAAAGAGCCCATCAGTGCGAAGCTGAAAACGGTGGTCATTTAAGAGACATAATTTTTCATACTTAGTGTAAAAAAATTTCAATTTTGTATATTATATAATCTGAAAGAAAAAATAAAAAAAGTTAATAAACAAAAAAGTTATTAAACTTTTACACCCCTTGGTTTCTTTTGGCCCACCCTGTATATTATAAAAAAAACTACAGATTAAAATATACTTCTATATATAAATCTCTCACTGACATTTTCATAATGTCTTATTTATTTATTTATTAATTTACATTTTAATATTGATATTATAGTTTTGTTTTGTTCACTTTTATATTATTAAAAACTCTTTTGCAAACGAGAAAAATTAACAGCGCCTAGTCACTTTTAATTAAAACATTTTCCGTTAAAAAGTACAAATATTATTTTTATTTTAAAATATTAATTTTTTCATTTTATTGAATTACAATCACAAGCACACTAACGAACTTGAAATTTTTTGGTTAAAAGGTTTTTTTTTCTTCTTTTCATATGTGTATAAAGTAAGTACACAAAATCGTACTTTAAATAAGTTTTTTACTCAATTTAAGAACTTTGTACTTGGTTTAAATTTTTTTACATAATTTAAGCTCTTCATACTCAATTTAAGAAACTAAAGGATTAATTTTCTAAAGTAATCCTGTTTTCGGTTTGTTTTAAGTAAATGTAAGTGCTATTCGTAATTAAATTTTTAAGTATGATTCGTACTAAAAGTAAGTAGAAAAAACTTAAATTTAGGACGACTTTTTTCTTTCTGTGTGCTAATCGGGATAGGTTTTTAGAAATCCCGGGCTTCGGGATTTAGTGGTGGAGTCTCGAAACACCGAACCGGGACACCCGGATTTTCGGGACTTACAAAATCCCGAAAACATTGTGAACAAATGTTGGTCTTTATATTAAAAATAATAGTATTATTTAAGAATTAATTTTTTTTGCATATTTAAAAGGTGCATACATAAGTATTTTTTTACATATTTATATATATATATATATATATATATATATATATATATATATATATAATTTTCATTTCATGTAATATTTTTTCCTAGAAAAGAAAACGCTACAATATCTGTGGCAAAAAGGAAAAAGTGCTTAAGTCGAGATAAGCTGATTTTAAGTTTATTCGAAAGTACTCCTGGCAAAATCTCAATCAATTTGTGTGAGTTTTCAGGAAGCTATAAGAGCTATGGCTTGCGACTTATCTTTTTCAGACTTCTAATCTCATTTGGAACAATAGCTTAATTTAGGTTATACTTTAGTATATTTCAACTTAAATATATTACTTATACTGTTTAGAGCAGCTATGTCCAAGCCATATGCACAATGTGCAAACTTTTATAAAGAGCTTTTTGCAATGCTTGCTCCTACTTTGCAAAGAAACAAGAATAAATTTAAGAGCTTTCAAAGCTGTTTACCTCAAATGCAAATATCACAGTGTGTGTGTTTGGACATAGCTGTTGTAAGTCCGCTTTTACAATTGGGAAATTGAAAGGCAGACATTTTCTTCATTCTCTTTTGAACTTACCTAAACCTTTTACAATTGGGAAATTAACAGACAGACAGAAAAAAGAGCTTTTTGCGCTTTCACACCGACGAGAGTACAACATCCACAACAACAACACAACAGACAGCAATGCTTGCTCTTACTTTGCAAAGAAACAAGAATAAATTTAAGAGCTTTCAAAGCTGTTTACCTCAAATTCTAATATCAGTGTATGTGTGTTTGGACGTAGCTGGTTTAGAGCTTAAAAAATAACGGCTAATAGAGAATTTGCCAATTTAACTGTACAAGAAACAAATTTATGAAAATCTACGCGAAAGTTTAAAAGTGCTCTCCTGCAAAACAGTAAAATATGACTTAAAATATATATATTATATATACACAATATAATATTATCTACTAAAATATTTATTAAAAAAAAATTTTATTTTAACCTTTTATAATAGGGAGTTTGTAATAATTTTTAATATAGAAGATGACAGTCAAAATCATTATTTATGCAAAAACGGTATTCAGAAAGTCTCGAAAGTCACGGGCTATAAAATTATAAAATCCGGGGCTACGGGATTTGCAAAGTCCGGAAAATCCCGTGATTTCCTGGCTCGGGTCCCGTTTAGCATCTCTAATTACAATTTACTTCAAGTTTATTTAAAGCTTCAAAAACAATGATTTTAAAATAGAAAACAAAATGCGATTCCAATTTTACTCACCTTGTTTTCGAAATTCACTATTTTATTTATTTATAGTGATATTTTCAACACAATTTTAGTTTTAGCAATAAATTAGTTACGCATTTGACCAGGTTTGAACATATTAAGTTTGTTCATTTACTAAAAATTGTTACGATTGTGTTCAAAAAGTTTGCAAGGAGAGAGCGTCGAAAGAGAGACAAAAAAATTCCTACAAATTATTACATACTAGTAATATTTTTACTTGCAAGAATTATCCAACCAGCTGTTGTGTATTTTGTTGTCAAATTAATTATTTCAAAAATATCTGAAAAAGGAAAACTGAAAAATTTGTATTTCTTTGTTTAAAAAAAAATATGTATACGTATTAAAAAAGAAAGCATATTTTCTTAATTTATTGTTTTTATTTCATTAATAGCATAGACAGACGACAGCGTTAATTTGCATTAACTGTCTTAATGCAAATTAACTTGTGAATTATCCTCATCCGTAAATGCACTAAATGACAGTGAATTAATACTGAATTCAGCTATATGATAACACAGTCCTCATATGGTAACACCGTCAACAATCAATCAAATGTTGGCAAATTGTTTTGGTTTTCAAAATTAAAATGCGATTCGGTCAGAAAATATAGGTTATTTTAATTGTTTTTAGAAAAAGAGCAAAGAAATATTAAAATCGAGACACATTTTTTTCATTTTAAAATTATCGAAGTGTGTGGCACGAAAGATATGTACAGATTTTGTTTACTTAATGCAAATACTGTCGTCTGTCAGGGTAAATTTTTAATTCACATTAGTGATATTTTAATGCAAATTAACGTTGTCATCTGTCTACGCTATAAGCCACAAAAATTAAATTTTAATGGAAAATAATTTTGTTTGTTTCTCATATATGATCAGAGATGGAAAGTCGCATTTTTGCATTTGTGAATGGAATAAAATTAAAAAATCATGAAAAATGCATAAAATTAATAAAAATACATGAAAACCTGTAAAGAATTTCATATTAAATGTCAATTTCTAAAAAAAAATGCAATTTAAAATATTATCAAACAAAATACATCAGAAAAAGTACAATTGTATCATGATTTCCATCCATGGTTCTGATATGAATAAAATTTTCTTGCAAGTTTTTACAAGTAAAGCGTTTATTTACTTTTTCATATTAGGGAGAGTAATTCTTTAAATTTCTGCTTTACTCTCTCGTTGCTAGTTTCTGCTGGGAAAGTAATTGAACAGACCTATTGTATGTTGCTTGATTTTTTATTTCAAAATGTTTTCAAACTTGAAAACTATTTGAAGAAATGCTTGAATTCAACTTTGTTTCCAATTAAATTTAAAGAGCTTGATTTTAATTTTTTTGAGTGCTTATTGGGTTATAAATATATTATATTTAAAAAAAGTTCAATTGTTTTGATTGATGAACTTATATTAAAACCGAAAATGAATAAAAATTAAGTTCCATGTAAATCGCATGATATAAATACAGAAGGTACTTCCATTCTCTAATTTTTTCTTGACATTCACCATCTGGCAAGCATAAGAATAGTGAAGTTTCCGGTAAAATTGTGCTATGTATTAATTTAATATTTCCCCCTCTGTTTCCTGTTTGTTTGAACATTTTATTAAAAAATTATTTCAAATTTGTTTTATAAAATACAGAATTTATAAATTAAACAATTAATGCCCTAACTCTGTTGAACGATTGTACCATCTTGTCTGTGGACGAAAAAAAGTCGCTGATTCTTTAAAACAATTATTATTTATTGTCTATGCTAGAAAATTCGTGTATTTGCTTTATGATTTTGTTCCAAACATTATATCCAGCACATATTTTTTCATATATTTTTCAAACTATTGTATAACACTTTAATTAAATTTTTATGTTTTAAAAACAGGGCAATACTATTTTTATTTTTCATTAAGGACAACAACCATTAATTCAGAGAATACAAAAATATGAACTCAAAAGTATTTTCAAACAAAAAAACATCCTAAATCTTCTTACTAAATTGGGGCAGTAAGAAAAAATAAGAGTGCAGCATATTTGAAATTCCCTTAATTTCCTGGTGTTCGTCAACAGTGGCTAAGAACCTGTAAGACCTGTGAAATAGACTTGCCAAAAGATGTGATCGGCTATTAAACCAATGTTTTTTAAAAAAGGATGTCACAATCAACTAGAAATGAATTATGTAGATTAAACAGAACATTATTAAACTTAATGAAAATTCATTGTCAACTGTTCAAAATCATCAATCAACACACAAAAAAATTAAAATAAAATTTAATTAAAAAATTTGTAGTATCAATTAAAATTTTAATTGAATTTTCACCTATAAACGAATTGATAATATTGATTAAATTAAAATTTTTTAATTAATAAAATTTATTTCTAATTAAATATTTAATTATTACAATTAAATAGTTAATTGAATTTACAAAGTATTTTTCATTAATTTTTTTATTATATCAATTAAAAATTTAATTGAGCTTGAATAAAATTTTTAATTAATTTTTAAATTAATCTTAATCAACATTTTTGGAACATGCGACCTATAGAGACAATTTCTAAGAACAATAAAAAATCTATATTTTTAGTTGAAATGGACTAAACAATTTTATTGCAATTTATTTTCAAAGTAACTACACATGTATGTTAATATATTTTTAAAGTTTTGGTCTACAATTTAAGATATACATATTTATTAAAATTAATATTTATTAAATTAATTTAAGAAATTAGTTTTCATAAGTAATACAGCTGTAATATTATAATAACAATGCTACACCTACATATTGAGTTTTTGGATATCTTTGCAAATCAGAGCACAATTTGGTTTATTTTTAAAAATATTTAAAATATTATTTCCGAACTGATCCCACAAATCCTTCAATAATTTTTCTGCAGGATATTTTAAGGCGAAATCTATATTAATCTGCAAATAGCTAAATATTAAATCAACTTTATTTTGAATTAAACTCACAAACTGTAAATCTGATGGCTTTGTGTACTCTGACCACAAATCAAAAATTTCTCAAGTTGATTTGGAATCTTGAATTTGCTTGAAACGAAATGCTGCACAATTTCTACAAAAGAGGTCGAAGTCATCAGCACTTAGTTTTTCATTCCTAAGAGCTTGAACCATGGATGCGTAATATTCTGGTGTTTCTTAATAAGTAGCAAGAAGAAAAGTAAATGTAAACATTTCCATGGAACTAAACGTACTTTCACATAGAAAACGCTTAATTTCCATGTTCTTATTGGCAAGATAAATGTTTCTTCACAGAAGAAGAACTTAGTTAAAAATATAATGCAACACAATTAAATGCTTAAATTACATACATATGTACTTACGATTTGATAAGAAGATATATTGTTGATAAAATGCCGATTAATTTCAAACGAAAAAAAATTCAACACAAATTTAATAATATTTGAAATGTCTATAAATTTATTTTACAGTATTGCACGACGCCGATCGACTAGAATACGTATATTGGCCGCCGACGAAATTTCTGTCATATTAAAATTAAATTCTGTTTTAATGCTATTTTTGCAGTATTTAATAAAAATATGTCAAAACTTACTACGTTTAGTTTAAAATTAAACCAATTTTATTATTTTCTATTACTTTTATAATTAAATTTAAACCATTTGCATCAGTAGAAAAGTACGCTTCGACTGGTATTGTATTTAATTTTTACTATTGTCTACAAGACAATTTGCATCAAACATCGAATACCGCCATTATGTTATTGCAAATAAAAGAAAAATGTAATTTACTGCGCTGTTACTTTCATGTGCTAAATACACTTTTATTATGTACCTATACACATACATATATGCATATATAGACTTAGTTTTTAAACATAAACAATGTGACTACATATTATTTGTTGCTACCACTTCATGTAAAATTAAGTTGAGTTAAGAATAATGGTCATGTCATTATTGCCTTTGAGACGGCCGATAAATACAGGTGGTTAAAAGTTTTGCAGTCGGCGTCGATTATTTACAATCGACTTTGATACCTGTATTTAAAAAAGTATTGTGTATATTAAATGAAACTAACTATGTAAGCGTAAATTTAAAAGAAACAAACGTTTTTTGTAGTTATACGTTATTGAAAGCATTTTTTTTACATAAAGCATAAGAAACAATTAAAAAAAAAATTTAATTTAATTAAAAATTCATATATTTTTAAACAAAGGTATTAATTGAATCCAGATTATAAATATTTTTTTGTGTGAATGTGGTTTCTCAACGCCAAATTGAGATGAAAATATAGTTTAAAGATTTGCATTAGGCAGAAAACTTAAAAATATGAGATATGAATATGAAATATGAACCCTCTCGATCAAGTCTCTTTCAAACAGAAAAAAACTAAATGAAAATCGGTCCAGCCGTTTGGACTGTACGTGGACACGGATAGACACACATAACAAAGATACACAGATACACAGACACACAGACACATACTACAAACTTATAACACCCCTATTTTTAGTCGGAGGTTAAAAAACAAGAACATGCGCTCGTTTTCTGAGCATAAAAGATAGTTTTGTCGGGAGAAAATTTTACCCTATTAGATACTCTTCTCAATGAGTCATTTTTGATTGCTTTTTTCTATTTGTATGGAATCATTTTCCACCCCTTTCTGCTTATATTTATAATTTCTTTTGGAGTCATTTCTTACCCATTTCTAAGTCTGAAGTAGCTTCATTTAGTAGACTTTTCCAATTCATTTGTTAATCATATTTGCAATCGTTTAGGGGTATTATTTGCGTTATTTATCAGTCATTTTCTAATTTTTTTATAGTCTTTTTACGGACGCTTTTATTTCTGTTTCTTATTGTCTGAGAGTTGTTTATGCGTAGTTTATGATCGAATTTTCAGTCAATTATTAGTCATATCATTGACCGAATTTTCTATTTTTTCTAAAAGTTCGATAAATAAAATATGAAGGTAATTTTTATAAACATGTATAATTGAATAAAAGTTTATTTAGTTTTATAGCAGTGTTACAAAATTAATGTAAGTAAATGTAATTAATTAATTAATGCAACAAATACATGAATACATACATAAAAATTTTATGAAATTAAATTTTTAAAAAACTAAATTAAAAAATAAAAAATTAATTTAATTAAAAAAAAAAAACAATTGACAATTAATGGGCAATGAACGCAAGAAATAAGTTAATAACATTAAAAAATTAATGTAAATGTAACTAACCAACTAACGTAACGCATAAATGTATATAAAAATTTTAATTTATATGCGTTTTCTCTTAAGTACTCTGTCCTTAGCATGCACAAAATGTTTTTGTAAAACAGTATCCTTATCGGTGCTTTTGTATTTAAGGTGGCAAATATCTGAAACAAAAGGATATACATATACATATTTTTTTTATTAATGATCATGCAATGTTAATGGAATTATAAAGAAGACTTTAAGGTTAGTTATGAACATACTTTTACTTTTTTTCTTTTTTAGTTATGAACATGTTTTACTTGTTATTAGGAAATACTTCTCCGCGCTGGGCTTAATGCTGGTTCCTTTCCAGCTATAAACTGAAGCTAGTTCATCCGAAAGTAATTGTGCGGGTCCTTTACCGCCAGTTTTGGCAATGAATTTTTTCTAAAAAAGCAAAATTTATAAAGAAATTTAGTTGCCTTTATTGTTGGTTTGTTTATTTGTTTCATTATATACATATTTTTACTATACTTACAAAATGATTGAGTTTTTCCTCTTTTTCTTGCACTAGCACATCGAAGGTATTGAAATCATTAACAGATGAATAATGTAGTTTGTTTTTATTCAACAATAATCTCCTTACACCACATATAATTAAAAATCACTATTTAACAATAACAATACAATTTTTAGACATTTATTTAATAATAAAACAAAACGTACATGATATACATATTTCCAAACAAACGGTTTTCAATCATCTAGGTGCACAAAATATGATCAAAAATAACAAAGAAAATATTCATATTTCAAACACTTCGATAATTAATTTCTGCTTGCAATTTTCAATCATCTAGATGACCAAAAATAACGTAAAAAATAATCTCATATTACACAATTCGATGAGCAATTTATAATTGCCTTGAAATTTTTAATTGCTTTTGTAACCCAATATTTTTTGATCATTAGTGTGTATCATTTTATATTCCTTTTTTGAACGTGTAAGTGATTAGTCACTTTTTGATCACCAAAAATAGTCAAAAAAGCTCATTTCCGTGATTTTTGAAAAAATAATCATCCAAATGCACATTCATATATTTTTAATACATGAATGTATTTAATTATATATGAATATGTATGAATTCATGTATGGAAATTTATGGGATTATACATGGCAAAACTGTTGTATATGATTGAAAATATAGGCTAATATATGAAATGTATTATAATATATGACCTCTTATATGGAAATTTAATCAATCACAGGGTGCCCCTGTGGCTGAGTGGTAGCGATGCTAGCCTCTCAGTCCAGAGGTCATGGGTTCAATTACCACCATAGACCCTGGGTGTTTTTCGCAGACAAGCTAATCGCTTTGCGAATTGTGTTTGAAAAAAAAAAAAAAAAAAAAAAGATATTTGGAGCTAGAGATGTGCAAATGTCGTATGTAGATCCATATATAGAAAAACGAAGTAAAAAGATATATGGAGCCATATAAGAATGTATGCATACATGATATCTCACATTAAATCGTTTTAAAAAAGAAAAACTTTTCTTACAAAAAAAAAAAAAAAAAAAAAAAAAAAAACAATTGTATGATTTTATACATTGTGCCCCATCTAATATATCAAATAATCAAATGGATAATCCAGTCATTAATTTTATAGAAAATAACAGAATTCTCTAGTCAGATAACTGCAAAAAATTATATTGAAATCTATTGTTTGACGGATTATTTTTTCTTCTACTTTCACTTAAAGTGATGAATTAAAAGACTTTTAGTTCGTTTTTCATTATTTGTCCAAACCAATGTTTCATTATATACAACCTCCGTGTTCAAAATCTAAAAAAAAATATTACGTATTGAATTTATTGCACAGCAGTGCGCTTTTGTGAATTAAGACAGTATGAATATGAACTTTGCATACTGTAGAGGAAATATTTACACATACATGTATGAAAATGTATGAATATATATATAATCATACACTGAAAGGAAAATCATTCATTCAGAGAATGAAACGGTTTCATTAAATGTTCTGCATTAATGAAACTTTTCATTAACACAATGAACAATTTCATTGTATGCATGAAATCTTTCAATTTCTGCTCTTCATGTGTTCTTCATAGTTCATTGTATTAATGAAAATCGTTACATTGTTTAAACGAATTTTCTTTTTGGCGAATTTGGAGTAAATATAAGTAAGTTCCACAAATTTTGTATTCTTACTGTATACAGTTTGTCAAACATAAGTAAATCAAAAGTTATTTTGTTAAAAAGTAATTTCTGTTTCTAATTTTTCTAATCCCTTTTAATTTAAAAGCAGTATGGTCGTCATAAAAAAACGTAATATTTTTCATTGTACTGCAAATATCTCTCTCTTTCTCTTTTTTTATCCATTCACGTTGCTCACCTCTATACAAACACAAAAATATTGTGCCAAACATCTATAAAGATGCTTGTTTTGTTAGGATTTTTGTTTGATTCTTTTAAACTTATGTTTGTGTATTGTGATTCTCAACAACATATTAAGAGTTTTACTATAAACATCTAAGTTTTTCGGCTTACTTAAAACATTATTTGGGTTGAACTCTACTGATGAGTTCCTTAAATCTTAAATGTTTCACATTAATAAATACATGTACATATATTAAGTATATATGTATATTAAATAAAATAAAAAAAAATCTACATATACATATATCTTTTATTAAGTAGGTGGTTTGGAAGGGATATGATTTCATATTTTTAATAGAAAATTTTCATTACTTACTGCTCATATTTCATTATATTTATGAAACTTTCTTTATATTAATGAATAAACTTCATTTATAGTATGCAAAAACTTCATTTAATCAATGAAACAACTACATTATATTCATGAAAAATTTTCATTGAACTAATGAAATAGTTTCATTCTATTTATGACATAGCCGCCAAAACAAACTTCATAAATACAATGAATCATTCTTCATTGATCCAATGAAGGGCTTCATCAGTTGACTTTTAATGAAACATTTCATTAATACAATGAAGAATTTCATTGTCTGAATGAAGGTTTTCCTTTCAGTGTATATGCCCATATACCTTAATTTTTGGGATCCGAACCATACATGGGATATCATATATGCTCCATACATATTATTATTTTTTTTTAGCTGGGTTTCTTTATTTATTTTTATTTAGGGACTTCAAATTCAAATTTTTTGCAAGCTTTGCGAATTTTCATAATGTTTTGTGCTATTTCCTGATTTTAATGGCTTACCTTACAGTTTTAGCGAATCTAATCAATTCTAGTTTAAGGCTTGTTTCCAATATTGCAAATTTTCAACATTTTCGCGATAGGTGTGATTTATTCGACTTTTAATTAAGTTCAAAACTTGATACAGATTTTTGCATTTGTTTTTATTACAAATTCATAACCAAGATTTTTTTGGTGTAAAAATAAGTATTATTCTTAATTATTAAAACATAAATGTAATAACATATTATTTTCTTTATGTAAAATTAAATGTACAAATTTTTAAAAACAAAATTAAAATTATTATTTTTAGTTAATAGTGGGTGTAGGAGTAACTTTCAATTAATTCGTTTTATAAAATCTATTAAAATGTTAATTGATTAAAATCATAAAACAAATTAAAGTTTTGGTTTTACCAATTAATTAATTTTATTGGAAATGTACTGAAAAAATAATTTTTTAATTATGCCAATTAATTAACTTAATTGAAAATATTACACAATTCATTTACTTTTATTAATTTATTCAAAAAACAATTTAATTGTCTAAAAGCTTTAAATTCAATTAATTAATTTAACTGGGTCAATTTATCATTTCCCAGCTAAAAAAAAAATTATATATGGTCCATATATTTTGAATATATGAATGTATATAACTATATATGAATATGTATGAATTCATGTATGGAAATGTATGAGATTATACATGGCAAAACTATTATATATGGACTAATATATGGACCTATATATGAAATGTATTATAATATATGAGCTCATATATGCATACATTATATATCACATAAGATCGCATTTGCAATCAAAAAAGCTTGAATTTCATTAACTCAATGGTGAATTGGAAGTCTCTTAGAAAATACATACGGTATGCAAAGTTTATATGCGTAGAGCCTCAACAAAAAAAATCATTCTTCTGGTCCTATTTAATAAATCAAATAATCAAAAAATAATTCAGTCACTAATTTTATAAAAAATAATGGAATTCTCAGATATATTTAAGATACAAAATACACTTAACTGCCAAAAAGATTATTGCAAACTAGTGTTGCTTAAATTATATGTTGTGTACGAATATGTGTTTTCTGTTTTTTAAATAATCGATTCACCTTTTGACTTAAAATGAGGCTTAAAAAGCAATACGAACCTTAGCCCGTTCAAATCACAAATATAGAAACAAATGGAGTTCGAATAATAATTAAAATTAACTAAAATTAATAGCCATGGGCCTGTGGCAAAAATTAAAAAATAAAAAATATACTTAATAGTAACAAACCAAAAAAGTTTGTTTTAAGTAGAACAAAAATAAGCAAATTAACTAACATGTGTACAATTAGAAAAAAGAACAAAATGACAATGGTAAGACTGTTGTAAATATAGAGATGGTGAAATTGAGCTTACAATAAAAAAAAGCTTTCAGCAAATTGAAATACGATGAATCAAAAACAATTCAGATATTCCATTTGCAATAATGCTAAGTATATAAAGCAGAAATCTACATCTACTGACACCACACACAGTGGACCAAACGCTAATGATGAAGGTTTAGTGGCCTTCGAAAACGGCTGGCTGTTCCGTTCAACTATGTGTTGTTAGTCAGAATATTTACAACAGACTTTGGTGTTATTTGTTCATTAATAATTATCACATGTAATTTGGCTTAAAAAGCAATACGAACCTTAGCCCGTTCAAATCACAAATATAGAAACAAATGGAGTTCGAATAATAATTAAAATTAACTAGAAATGGCTTTTATTTCGTTTTGAATTATTTGTCCAAAAAAAATGTTTCGTTAAATACAACCTCCCTGTTCAAAATCTTAAAAAAAGTAATTTAAATAATTGAATTTATTTCACAGCATGCGATTTTTTTAATCAAGGGAATATAAATATAAACTTTTCATACTGTAGAGGGAATATATACACATACATGTATGAAAATGTAGGATTATATATAATCATATATGCCCATATACCCTCATTTTTCGGATCCGAACTATATATGGGATATCATATATGCTCTATACATATTTTTTTAGCTGGTTTGTTTCAAATAAACGCCTCATTTTTACAAATTCATTAATTAATAATATAAATTTGTTATCAGGACGAAAATCAGTACAGGATTTATTTAATAATACAAATATCTAACTAAAATATTAATTGAAGTTGTTTTTATTTTTTCTATGCGGCACAACATTGTGAAAGAAAATAATTTTTACTTAAGATAAAATATTTGTAATAAATAGTTGCAAAAATATAAGAATTTAAGCCAATAAATAACACTTTTATATAAAATCTTTTCTTTAAACGCTTTTATTATTGTTTTAAAAATGCTAAGCACAAAAACCTTGAAGAAGTGGTGGCGTTGCTAAAATATATCGATAAAAAAATTCGGAATTAGTAAAGCGTTCTGTAAGTAATTTCTCCAATACGTTTAGAAATTTTTAGCGAGCTTGCGATTTTTTCACGAACTTACGATTTTTTTCGCGTTGTTTTCCGAGTTCATTTTATTTTTTAGCAGTTTTGGCGATTTGTAATGAATTTCAAGGCTTTTTTTCGATTTTTCAACTTCTCGCAGATTTTGGCATTATTTGCGAAGCGAGTTTTTGCAAGAATTCTGTTTTTAATTTTTTTTTTTTTTGTAAATTTTAAGCAGTAGTAGACATTGCCATGATTTTGCTGTTGTCGAGTTTTTGCAAATGTTCACAATTTTCGCGATTTTAACCGAATTTTTAGTATTCCTTAAAGTTTTAGCAATTTTTTTTTGAAAGTTTCTGTTATTTTTCTTTATTTATTTTTGTTTAGCGACTTAAATTTCAATATTTTGCAAAGCTTTGGCGAATTTTTTAATTTTGAATATATTTTGCAGTAAGCCCTGGGACACTAAACAAATTTTAATACAGAGGCCTGAAAGACCATTAAAATGGATATCGAAATACAGTTAAATCCCAATAACTCGTACCCCGATAAATCATAATTCCCGATAATTCGTAATAAACTGACGGTCCCTTGAAAAAATCTCGTTAATTCGTAAAATTTCCATAAAATTTGGTCCCCTCGCTAAAATCGTAATTTTTTTCAAATAAAATCTTCTTTACCTCTTATAAATCGTAATTTTTTGCTAGCTACTACTTATAATTCGTAATAAAAACAGCAAAAAAATGGAAATATTGATGTTTTGTTTATTTTCTTAAGATCTATATAACTATTGTTTCTTATGTTTTTTTTATCGTTTTAGTAAATAAATTGAAAAACCCCGCTAATTCATATTTATTTTATTTTAAGCCCGTTAAATCGCAACCCCGCTAAATCGAAAGCCCCTATAATTCGTAAGAAATGGCCGGTCCTTTGCTATTACGAATTATCGGGATTTGACTTTAGTACTAATACCCTTTGATGCTGCATGATGTTTTAAAAGACTTTACGAACAAAACACATAATTTCACATCAATTAGACCTAGTCGACAAGAACTGGGGATCTAGTCTGTAATTCGAAACGAAAGCAAAAGCTTTCGAACTGCAATTTTAATAACTTACCAATTCGAAAGCATTTTCTTTCGTTTCAAAATATAGAGTAGACCCCTGATCTTTTTTTTTTTTATATACCAAGTAAAAATGCTCGTATGTCGAATTTTTCTAACGACACTGCATGAACTAGACTTGTATCGAAATCATTCAGTAGCTCGTTTTTGATACAAACCTATGATCAAACCCACTTAAATTACATGTATTTGATAATGAGATTTAATACGCGAAAAAATTTCCCAACTCGACACACAGGGATGAAATCAAGTTGAATAATACCCCTTTTTCCACACGCAAAGTTTACTTTGCACAGTCTTAATTCAGCTGTGTGAAAGAAAAAGGTAAGAATACTTTCTCTGTTTGTTTCTCTGCCAGCTGAATAAACACTTTGCAAAGTAAACTTTGCGTCTGGAAAATGGGTCTAACAAAAATGTATTTCTTTATATTCAGGCAGATACATTTTTTTATTTAATACCAGAACTTTAAGCTTGAGAAACCCCTACACCATTAACAAATTTGTTAGTATTGCGTGTTTGGCGATACAAAATATTCAATATTTACACACTGTTTCCGCATAATAATTCTTTTCATATAAAAGTTCTACTCATGTCGACCGTTCACAGGTTGTGGAAATAGGGGGTTAGTATTTATTTATATGTACATATGTATACTATTTCTATATAATTATATTAAGTGACTTACCATAGCTAGATGTGTTACTTAAATTTTCGAGTCTTAATTTAAAGATTTTGACGAATAATTTCTCACTCATATGTTTCCATGTATTGTTGATTCCTGTTATAACGTCTGAAATTATAATTCCGTCAATTGTTACTGGGTTTAACGCAGATCTCAAAACGCTTTCGTCGATGAATAAATAAAAGTAAATAAAGTTTACAATACATACTTACGTACGTATTTATTTGTATATATAATTCCCAAGAAAAATGAAATTAAAATCAATGTTGTGAAAATAAAATATTTTGTGTCTTTAAAAAAAATATATATAAAATAATATGGAAGCGTGTTCGAAACAAGTGTAATTCAGAACTTATATACAGATTTTTCATACTTACTCACATCTCTGAAGAATAAGTGGAATTTGCTGAAAATTAAAAAAACTAGTCCACATTACAACATCTTTCAACTCTCATCCGTCATTTTCCAGCAAAATGTTTGCTTGTACGGGAGACAACGAAATAGAAAAATTTGAGGTTGCGTTTTTATAATGCTTGATTTTTGTTCCCAAAAATGAAGTGACACAAATTAATAATAAGAATGCCAAGGCAATTCTTAAAATTATGCTCTAATATCATGACAATCCATGGAATATATTGAACATTAGAAAAAAAATATATATTACTATTGGAAAAATATGTCAAAAGACATATCTTTATGTGTAAAAACATGTCATAAATGTCAAACTGCCAAAACATTAAAACATTCTAAAGACAACACCAATACAAAGAAAGCCATTTGACACGGTTATGTAGACCAGGGGAGCCAAAATATGTTTAGCAGCTTTATTGGTGAGAAAATTTGAAATACAGTGATATGAAAAAATTAGCATATATGTATATTTAATAAAAACTTAATCACAAAAAATTGTTTTCGTTTTACCCCCCGTTGCCACATGCAAATGCAAATGATAATACTCTCACACACTTTTGTCACTTGCGAGTCAGCTTACCATAAAATTCTGAAGCAAGTAAATTTTTACACTTGTCGTAACTAAAGTGATAAAACGAAAAACAGTATTGCTGAGTACAGAGTTTCATTTCATTAATTTGGTTAGTACTATTACCGATTTTTTTTGTATATATAAAAAATATATTGAGAAATAACATAAAAACTCATTTAAGAGCTAAGTTTTAGCATAAATTTCATGTTTTAATAAAAGAAATATATTAACAATAGAATTAGTGTTCAATATTGAATACTTGGCAACACTGCACTAACAGTTGAAGTAACGCTGTATTAGCTAGAATTTTATGTATTGACGCATTTTTAAAATGAATTTGCACTGTGCTGAGTAGCCACTCAAAAAATTGTTGTGTTCTTTTTAAGTTTCTCCTGATTTTCGTTAGTAATACATATACACTACTTGCAAGTAACTACACAGAGAAAACAGATTCGTTGAGACAAACGAATTTGTTGCCACTTGAATTTTGGCGGTTGCACCAACAATCATAGAATTCTGGTATAACGACTGCAATTTTTTTGTGGTACCACTATATTTTAATTATAACCCTTAATGCTTCATTAGTCTTTACTTTCTGTTGCTTTTCTATGCCGTTCTTTTTTGTATAAAAAATTTTGCAATTACTTTGTCTGTAAAAAAAATCAATAGAATTAATTACACTTGTACGCAAAATATCACAACACACTAATACATACACACGCTTTGCTGTCACTTAACGTTGAATTCTATTTTCTACAGATTTGTCCGCAACAAAGCAGAACGAAAATGTAAAAACTAACCACACATACAGATTTTCAACTCAAAGAAACAAAACAGCTGATTCAGAATAGAACAGCACGTACAAACTAATTCTGCCTTTAACCCAATAGTTTCAGCAACAGAAAAAATTGCTTAACAGTGTAGAACTTCAAATAAAAATTAAAACAGCATCAAAATTGGCACCTGCGAAAGAAAAATTGGCCTTCCTTGCTGAAATAAAAATTAACAATAAACGCATATAAAAAAACACAATTTAAGAAATTTATTATATGGCATATTGTCATAAGTTTATTTTAATTGAAATTTATTTCCTGGTGGTGAAGCATGTCTATATGCATTGCCTCTACCACACATTTTGAAAAGCCACAAACCTGCTATCTTATGCACAGACTTTCAAAAACCATAGTATTCACAATTCATAATATATTTGAAAGTCACAAAAGTGACTTTGCCATTGTCCTTGTGGCAACGAACATGTGTTGTTTTTGGATTAATAGAAAATTGATTGCGTGAACTGAAATATTCATAGTTTAGGCAAATGATATTTTAATGTCCTAACCATTTTGCAACCAATCTTTTTTCTGGGTGTACTGGCATGTGAGAACGGGGGGTTAAAAAAAAAAGATAAAAGAATGCAGTTCACACAGAATTTGATATATGTGGACTTGGTTTTACATTGTTTTATATTATTTTACATTGTAAAACAATTTATATCATATTATATTTATACAGTAGTATTCATAAAAATGTTAAACAGCATTTCAAATGATGTTTAAGCAATTGTATTCAATTGTATTCATAAAATAATTTTAGCTTAAAAGACAATTTTAAGCCGTATGTAAATCAGCAAATTTTTAAATTGACTGCACCTATATATAAACCAATTTTAAAATGACGTTGCTGTTATTTTGCTTCGAGTTGATTTGAATTTTTAACTTTCACTGTATGCACTAGTGATGCACAAATATTCGTATTCTTATTCGAATCGCCGAATATTCTGCCATTTTTAAATACTGGTATTCGTCAAATTCAGGCAAATATGAATACGAATATTTAAAAAAAAATTAATAAATGCATAAATCCTAAACGAAATTTAAGTAAATGGATAAGCATATGTGTCAACGTTATTTAGAAAAAAAATTAAATTTTTTTGTAGAAACTATTGCCGAAATATCAAATGAACTCCAAAAGAATATTTAAAAGAAAAGGAGCGATCCGCTTTCCATTCCCAATCATTGGGTGCATTCATAACACGTAGCCTGTATCCTAAAAGTTATCAACAATTTTTGCATTTTTATTAATTTTAAACTATGGGTAGGCCCATAATTTCAATACAAAAGTTTATTTTCGATTGCATGTCGCTTACGATAAAACCGAAAATACGGCTCGATTTGGCATAATTATTTCTGTGGCAAAAAGGAAAAGTGCTTAAGCCGAGATAAGCTAATTTTGAGTTAATGATATCTCCATAATCTGCATATTCGAAAGTACTCCTGTTCAAAATATCAATTAATTTGTGTGAATTTTCAGGAAGTTAAAGCACTATGTCTAATTTCATTTGGAATAATAGCTTAATTTAGGTTATACTTTGGTGTATTTCAAGTTAAATGTATTACTTATAGTGTGTAGAACGATGTTTGCTTAAAAAAATTATGCTTGCCAGAGAATTTCCCAATTTAACCGTAAAATAAAATAATTTCTGAAAATCGACTTGAAAGATTAAAACTGCTCTCTTGCAAAACAGTAAAATATGACAAAGAGTCTAAATACAATGTTTGCGGTGCGGTGCGATTTCTAGTTGCGGGAGAGAAAAATAAACATAATACAACGGAAGACGGTGACGGCGATGTTTGTTTAAATTTTTATTAATTTTTTTGGTCATTCATTGTTTTTATAAAAATGTAAAAATTTACTCTTTGTGTTAAATATTTTGTAATGCCAGTAGCTAAAAACAAAAAATAATTAACATTTTATACATTCGCAGATATGTTTGATATATTTATATATTTTTTATATATTATGAAAAAAGTTTTGAACTTCAAAATCATGTTTTTTCTTTACAATAATGTTGTGAACACCGCCAATTATTCAAAAACTATGGCAACATTAGGAAGAGAAAGAGTGTCGAAAATTGAGAGAACAAGAAAGTCCGCCGTCCCGCACTGCGGTTTTTTGCTTCAAAATCGTATGAAAAACCGCACCGCAACGAATTCTCGTTACATTGTCTTCAGACTCTAAAGCACTTTTTCCTTCTTGTCACATATTTTATTCAGTCTGATTGATCGATAAAATTCTTCATTGCTTAAATTATTCATTCCTTGCGTATGATTGTTATTTAATTCAGAGATGGAAATGGTATTAATCATACGCATTATATTACATGAAGTTCCTCTATAGAGTTTTACAGTAGTGCTGAGATACCATAGATATTTTCTACTATCGATATATATCGGTAGCGAAAAAATTTTGTAACGGAAAATTACTCAACTTTTGAGTGGAGCGGAACCACTCAACTATGCTTTTTTAAGACAAACACTCAAGGGTTGTGCAACAGCTACGTCTTATAATGCACCCGTTGTTTTCTCACTTTATGTATTAACAAAAATAAAAACAATAATAATTGTAGAAAATTTAACTAGTAGTGATGTATAAACACTCACCACAAATAAAATGAAACTCGCTATTCTAGTGCTTCGTAATCTGCAATAAAATATCATATAACAATATTATAAAAATATTAAGTTAATTGATTTTTAGTTAAAATACTGATTATGAATTCCAGCATTTATAAAACCTTGTTTTTAGCCTTAAAATGTTTTTTTTAACTATATGCACTTTAAATCTCAATCAACTTTTTTTTATAAATACGGCTGATAGTATGTATTTATGTATGTATGTATGTATATACCACACAAACCAAATGTTTCTACCTTTTCTGAAGTCAGACTTCCCGTAGCGAATTCGTTAAGACAAATCGGTAGTTTCTCTGAACAATTTTTTTCTATAAACATTTTAAAAACATTAAGGGCCTTATTTTGCAAAACGCAACGCTTAGCATTGATAAATTTTATATGTATTTTGTTTTTGTAATTTAGACAAACAAGCCCTTACATATTTTTTTCATATAAAATTTGTCAACGCTCGGAAAGGTGTTTTACACACTTACCGCTTAAAGCTTTGATTTTTAAGTACATAAGTAAAACTCTTCGAAAATTTTTGTTTTAATTAAATATGTATAATAAATAACGGAATTGCGGCATAAACACATTTTCCATACAAAATGACACAAAAGACTAGCACCAGAAAGCAGTCGAGAGATAAGATAAGCACAAAAGAAAATAAAATAAGAACTAGAGAGCATTTGAAGTTACTGCCGTGGATTTTGTTCTTGGCTTTTTTAATTTGAAAGCGATTTTCCAGAAGCTACGGGCTTATTCTAGACTTGCTACCTTTTGAAATTTCCAAAACGGGACACTACTAACATATAATACAAACAATTTGTAATTTGAACAAATTCGTTTATGATTTTTATTTACCAAAACCAACAATGACAAATTGTGTAAAATCTAGATTAATAAAACTTTAAACAAACAGAAAAGTAGGTATAAAAATAGTTAATCAGCCCTATCATTTGTTCCCGGAGAATAATCCTCTTATTCTAAATAGCCATGGAGGGGAATAAGCAAATATGGGAGAGAGTAAAATCTAGATTAGCTGTTTAATGTTTACATATCTTTCTGCACGAACGCAAGAGTTCAGCCATAGAAATTGAATAAAAATTGTAAGTTTTCATTGCCAATAAGATTATGTATTAATACAAGTATATTTTATGCTTCGATAAAAAAATAAAATAAACAGCGTAACCATATACAAGCATGCTGAAAAAGTGGAGCTGAAACTGTACAGGTGCAGATGCCAATGGATTAAATTTGCAATGCATACAGTCAAAGGAAATTGTAAATTTTAGAGTTTTTCTTATCGGCCTTGATATTAGAGGGAAACAAGTCTTTCATTTACCTGCTATGTGATCTTAAAGGAGGCGTTAAATTTTAACAGCCTTATAGTTATGATTCGAACAGACTAAAGTTTGTATCGCTTTTTAAGCCAAATTATATGCGATAATTATTAATGAACAAATAACACCAAAGTTAGTTGTAAATATTCTGACTAACAACACATAGTTGAACGGAACAGCCAGCCGTTTTCGAAGGCCACTAAACCTTCATCATCAGCGTTCTTTTGTGTTTGGTCCACTGTGTGTGGTGTCAGTTGATGTAGATTTCTGCTTTATATACTTAGCTATTATTGCAAATGGAATATGTGAATTGTTTTTGATTCATCGTATTTTAATTTGCTGAAAGCTTTTTTGTATTGTAAGCTCAATTTCACCATCTCTATATTTACAATAGTCTTACCATTGGCGTTTGTTCTTTACTAATTATGCACATGTTAGTTAATTTGCTTTTTTTTGTTCCACTTAAGACAAACTTTTTTGGTTTGTTACTATTAAGTATATTTATTAAATTTTTTGCCACAAGCCAATGACTATTTAATTATTATTTTTCGAACTTCATTTGTTTCTATATTTATGACTTGAATAGGCTAAAGTTCGTGTCGCTTTTTAAGCCTAATTACATGTGATAATTATTAATGAACAAATAACAAATAACAAATTTTCATACAAAATTTTTCTTAAAAAGCCTTTATAAAGCCTTTTTAACTTTTATAAATAAGGCTGTCCCGTTCAGAGTATGACCGGGAATCGGGACATTCCACTCTCAAACTGGTCTGTCCCGACTAAAACTGGACGGTTGGCAAGTCTAGCTTATTCTGTTTGATCATTAAGTATATATCTGCAGGATTAATGTCCGTACTATTGGCTTTTCCATTTTGCAGTTGCATTATTGAAGCTATCGCTTCCGGTATGCCTTGTGGCGTTATTCTTATTCATGTATTTTAAGTCGTTAAGTAAATAGATAAATGGTAGCTGGAAGTCTTCTGAATTATGACTGTGACGAGCAATTGTCTTTATCCCCGATATAAGAAAGGAGAGCTTGCAACTCTTTTTTTTTAAACCAATAAATATATTTCGTTATTAGGACATAAATTATATAATGTGGAAGGTGACGAGTTATTCTATTATTGATAAGTTTGGATCAAGTAAGTGCTTATACCACCTCATTTGTGGTGTTTGCATTATTTTGTCAAGTACTTGTTATATGGTTGTATACTTTCAACTTGCTTGCTGCTTCTATCCTCTCCTCATATTTTTCCTCCTGTTGTATTTAAATTGGCAATTTTTAATAAATTTTCTGATATTTTGTTCTTCTTTTCCTACAAAATTTATGCAAATATTTAAACAAATGTGCATAAATATTGTTCACAAAATATGTTTTCGCAAAATTTAATGCCACCATAGCAAAAGATGTACATTTAAAGAAGACGAAAGAACAACCAGAAAAGATACACACCCACACATATACAAAAATTTTACAGTTGCACACAATGTAATAATCCTTTTATATGTACTCGTATGAACTTTTCTTTTTCTTTTAATATTTTTATGTTTATATTTTCTTCTACTACGAAAATTTGCCTCCTGCTTAATGGTGTACATATGTTGCATTCAAACATTAGACATTATGAATTCTGGTATAAGCAACTGCCAGAATGTGTGTTGTTTTATAAATTCATGTATGCAGATTCGTGCATTTTATTTTTATGTAAAAATTTGCAACATGGAGATAACACAAGTGTCAAGTGTTTTCTGAAAACGTGGAATTTGTACACAAATTTGTACACAAGACACGCAAGTAAAATTCTCTTTAGTTGTTTCCATTTAAGCGAACAGTTAATAAAATCTAGTGTAACTTTGGCACTCGTTAATATGTTTATTTTTAAAGTGCAAATTTTTGGCAATAAATATTAGAAGTAAGACTTACTTTCGAAATTTCCTTCAAAAGGAAATGCGAAATATACTCGTATGTATATATGTATGTTAGATTTATAAATTAAATCTAGTTGCACAGTAGTGAACCAGGCCAAGTGCCGGCCTATGCACGCATTAGTAATGCCAGACAAAAAAAGACTAAAAAAAGTAATCTATTGTTATTGTTAAAATGAAGTAAGTAAAAAGTAATTTAGCATTCTGAACACAAACTTGTTACCGTTTTGTCGCTGTTTTCTCCGTAAGTCCTGAAATGGTTTGCCCCACCCTTTAAGTTGATACCTACGAGGTTTTACGTGTAGCTGAACTATTGGAATATGTTCGCCTACAATACAAGGTGGCCTTTCTTTGCAAGTGACCTTTTTTGAAACGTAAAGTATCTTGCAGTTAGCATTATCTAATTTCCTTGCAAATTTTGTTTAGTAAAATTCCTTCTCATATTAAAAAAAAAATAAACAAGTAAGAGTGCTATATTCGGCTGTGCCGAATCTTATATACCCTTTACCAAAGTACGTTTATGTAGTATAGAGACACATATATAAGCATATACTTACTTTTATGTACAAAGAAAATAATAACAATTTTCAAGCCCCAGAATCATAATTTTAGATTTTTCTGATTACTTATACCAATATAGTAGTTCTTAAAAAAATATAGAAAGTGCGTAAAGTGAAAAAAAGGAAATGCAAAAAAAAATGTTTTAATTAGTTACTTTAATGTCTAGAAAAAAAATCATAGGGCCAAACCCTCGATGTCGACAACGCTCGACTTGTCGCACACTTACATTCAAAACAAAAACAAATTTTAATATTTTGTTGTTGTTTCAAATGTAAGTGTGCGACAAGTCGAACGTTGTCGATATCGTGGGCCAGGCCTATAGTTTCCAGCTCTGGAGCTGTGGTTTTTATTTTTATAATTTTCTATACCAAACTTTTCTTTCAAAAACGTAAAATATATACAATTTATAAAGGAAAAGATAAAAATTAATTAGACTTAGTTACTTTTATATATCAAAAAATTGTAAGTGTCCCAACGCCGAACTCATCTTTTTTGATTTTTCTGATTTCTTACCACAATCTCTTTCTTCTAAGAATTTAAGAAATGTTTAATTTATAGAAAAAAAAGGAAAAATTTGTTTTAGTAACTTACTTTTGTAGAAAAAGTTAAAGTTTTCTAACCCTGGAATCGTCTTTTTAATTTTTTTTATTTTTTTTTTATTTCAAATACCAATTTTATTCGCTATCAAGCATAAAATAAGTTTATTTAATATAAAAAGATAAAAATTAGTTTTCGGTAGTTAATTTTTTATATCACAAAGAATGTAAGCCTCCCAACCCTGGAATCCTCCTTTTTGATTTTTTTTTTTGATTTTTTTACACCAACTTTTTTTAAGAATATAAGATATGTTTAATTTATAGTAAAAAAGAAAAAATTTGTTTAATAAGTTACTTTTGTATAAAAAATAAGGTTTTCCCACCCTGGACATGTCGTTTTAACATTTTTAATTTTTTTTATTTTGAAATACCAAATTCATTCGTACTGAAGTATAAAATAAGTTTATTTTATAAAAAAAATAAAAATTAATTTTCGGTAGTTAATTTTTTATATCACAAAAAGTTTCAGTTTCCCAACCCTGGAATCATCCTTTTTGATTTGTCTGATTTCTTACATATCAATCTCTTTCTTCTAAGAACATTAGATATGTTTAATCTATAGAAAAAAAAAGAAAAATTTGTTTTAGTAAGTTACTTTTGTATAAAAAAAGGTTAAAGTTTTCCAACCCTGGAAACATCTTATTAATTTTTTGAAGTTTAATTTTTTATTTGAAATACCAATTTTATTCGTGGTGAAGTATAAAATAAGTTTATTTAATAAAAATAATTAAAAAATTAGTTTACGGTAGTTAATTGTATATAGCACAAAAATCGTAGGTTTTCCAACCCTGGAATCATCCGTTTTGTTTTTCTGATTATTTACATCATTCTCCTTCTTTTATGAACATTACATATGTTTAGTTTATAGAAAAAAAGGAAAAACGTGTTTTAGTAAGTTACTTTTGCATAACAAAAAAAGTTAAGGTTTTCCAACCCTGGAAACATCTTTTTAATTTTTTTAATTTTTTTTATTTTTTTTTGAGTTAGATATACCAATTTTATTCATACTGAAGTATAAAATAAGTTTATTTAATAAAAATTATTAAAAACTAATTTTCGGTAGTTATTTTGTATGGCAAAAAGAAGTTTAAGTCTCCCAGCTCTGAAACCGTCTGCTGGATTTTTCTGATTTTCAATACCAATCTTATTTCGACAATTGCTGACACACCAGTTCAAAACGAAGTCTCTAGCTTTTCTGGGAGCTTCGGAAAACCGATTTCACTTACAGACAGACGGACAGACGGACAGACGGACATCGCTTATTCGTCTTCCCTATGTATAAGGATCCAGAATATATATACTTTATGGCTCCCTTATTAATATTCTGGAAATTACAAACGGAATGACAAACCTATAAATACACTTTTACCATTTTTTTTGTAAAGGGTATAATAAAAAGAAGAGAGGTGTCTTAGGACACCTGGGCCCTATTCCACAAAACAACTTGTCAACTTTTCACTTTGCACTTATCAAATTTTTGACAATTTGCAGAACTTTTCGTTCCTCAGAACTGTAAAATTTGATGAGTGAAAAGTTGAAATTGATAAGTGTAATTTGCAATTTTTATGCTCTCTTTGCGATTCCTGTTTCACGTACGTTCTCTCATGCAAAGTGCAAAGTTAATATTGAAAAGTGTAACTTGCAAAGGCTTTGCAAGAAATTATGCTTTTTCGTTCTACAATAACTGTAAATTTTATTTTTGCAAAGCAAATTTTGATAAGTTTGTTAAAAATTTGCAAGGTAAACGATCTCTTTGCAAATTAACAAAATAAAATTCGTTGATAAATCTTCGATTATTTTCAAACATAATAATCATAACAATACAATCTCACATTGCGTTCGTATGTACATAGATATGGGGAAAAAATATTTGAGCTTTAAATTACATATAATATTAGATTATATTTGTATAAACTTGTTTTAAGCGTTATTATATATATTCTATTAAAGATAGTAAAACCAATGTAGAATAACACACTGAAAACGTTACATTCAAAATTTGGATTGGGCTTTTTTAAAACTTCCTCACAATCAGCCTGTTTATCTAATAATTAGATTCTTATTACCCCCTTATGCAAAAAAATATTTTACTTTAGCTTTAAAGTTCATACTAGTTGATAAGCACTTTAAGGCTAACATAGCTTTGTTAAAAAATCATATGCAAAAGACAACTTTAAATATTTTGTGATTTAATAATAAATACTGGTAACACCACCGTGTTCAATAACCACTTCACAGCTTATGATGTACAAAATTTAATACAATTTCATTCGGGTACTCAAATAATTTTTTATTTTATGAAATAAATTTTTATTATCTAGAAGTAAATCAACCTAATTTAAAAAATATGAGCTTCTGACATAGTAGGAAAACAGATAAATACAACCATGAAGTAAAAGTAAAGAAATGTGAAAAATTATCACAATTTTTTTTATTCGAATGAAACGAGTATTTGAATATCCAGCTTTTTTCGATTTGTTTTGATTGCATGTACATCACTAAAACATTTTTGAATAATTGTATTTACTCTAATATTTTTTTATGGATTTTGCTATGTATTTCGAATCAGTTGGATAATTTGGTGATATTTCCCATTACATGACAGAAATAATAAATTTAAGATAAGAGCAGGCACTTCTAGCTTCATTTTCAGATGTAACATGAATCAGTATGTGCTATATTAGTAAAAATATTTGAGGTACAAAATACACATTTTGGAACTATCAACTTAAAGTAGTCTTAACAAACGTGGGTGCCTACTTTAGAATTTTTATACAATAATTTTTTTAGAATACAACTTTACTTAACATTGCTTGGAAAAACTTTATTAAGTTTTTTTGCATAAGACCCTTAGTTATAAACCTTCAAATTGAAATGTAAACTTTAATATGTTCTTACTCCCATTAGAGCTGGGTCAAACTCGTTCATTCGTTCATTTTTGCCGCAAACCTAAGATCAAACCCATGTAATTTAAGTGAGTTTGTGGCAAAAATTAACGATTGCACGAGTTGGACCCAGCTCTGACCCCCATATTCATAAAATTTAAAATAAATTTGAAATGTATTTTATTTTAAGTTTTTCATGCAAAGTTTTCCAAAAATGGATTTCAAATAAATTTTATTTTTTATGAATATGGATGCATACATTTACAATAATTTTATAAAAAAAAATTATTTTATTGGTTTGAAAACTAGCAAATAATTACATATATTTTTAATCACATGAAACTCTGAAATTTTTTTCATTTTTATTTTGCGGATAACTTTAACAAGTTCTATTTAGGAATGCAAAGTGAAAAGTTATAAGACAGAAATGCAAAGATGCTTAAACGTTTTCAGGAACACTTTGCACACTCACTTTGCAGGAGAACACAAAGACTTTGCAAAGAGCGCAATTACTTTACAAAGAGTGCAAGAAATTTACAAAGAGAGCAAAGTCTTTGCAAAAATATACTTAGTGCAAATTGAAATTCGCAAAGAATATTTTGGAACAGAAATACTTATCACTTTGCCAAAAAATGCAATTTGATAAGTGCAAACTGAAAAGTTGATAACTTTTTTGTGGAATAGGGCCCTGGTTATAGCTATGCTGCTTAGTTATATAAAACAAATTTCATTCGTGAAATAACAATGCAATAAAATTGTACTATATGACGATATCAAATTCTCTGCAATATTACGAAACGTTTCTATATATTTCTCATCAGTTTCTTTTCTAGCGGTATACGATTAAATTAAAGTATTGCTTGTGGCCGGTGGCAGCTGTTAGCCAGTGGCTGTGTTCTCTGGCTTGTGCAAAAACAAATTGAACGATCGTTCTCATTGTTTTTGTTTTGTTTCACTCACTTCAAAGAACAAACAGAATCAAACAAGTTGTTTCGTTTATTTCATAATTTGCTTTTAAATATAAAGAAATCAAAGCTAAAGGAAATTTATAAATGTAATATAGGGCATTTATGAATAAAATTAAGTCATGTGGTTTTTTACATAAAGTGTAATATAAACTTAAGTCAAGATGAGTAAACAACTGGACAAATTTTACGGCCTTATGTATAAGAAAAAACTTGGTATGAAGTTGGCATTAGTGACGAACTTGAATTCGGTGTTAACAAGTTCCTTCATATAATTTGATATTAAAAATGTATGCATTACGTAGTTTTGACCCACTAAAAAGTCCTTGCGTGATTTTTAATTTAAAGTTTTATGACAAAACTCTTTAAAATCATGCTCAATTTTGCCAATTATGTTAACTTCATGCCAGTTTTTTCTTAAACATAAGGCCCTTAAAATCCAGGGTAAGGAACCACGCCCTTAAAAATCAAATTTTCTCTAGAGAGAGGGGGGGGGGGAAGTATTTTCAAGTAGTCCCGTCTGGAGTGTTAGGTATAAGAGCCCGTGTGTTCCTCTTTTTTAAGCGGATGTGTCCAATAAAGTTCAAAATATTACGAGCAAGCGGATTAGGATGTGATTCGAGTTTTGTTAAATATTTGCCTGCGTATTTTGCAATTTCTTCAGTCACTAGTGGCATATTTAAATCACGATGTATAATAGAATTTTGGATGTACCATGGAGCCGATGTTATTAACCGTAAAATTTTGTTTTGCCTTCGTTGGATTCTCTCGACATTGGAAGCTGAAGCAGTGCCCCATAACTAAATTCCGTAGCGCCATATTGGCTTCAAAAGCAACTTGTATAATAAAAGTTTGGAGTCTAGGCTGAGTGTTGAGTTTCTGCCAATCAACCAATATATTTGAGTTAACTTAAGTTTTATCTGAGTTAGCTTAGAGTCAATATGATGTTTCCATGTAAGTCTTCGATCAAGGTGTATACCAAGGTATTTCACATGGGAATGTTGGGGAATATTTTGATTGTTGATTCGAATGGGGGAGCAAGTATATCTTCTTAGGGTGAACGTTATATGGACACACTTTTGTTCATTGACATTAATTCTCCATAAGTTCAACCATATTTCCAGCTGAGTGATATGTTCCTGGAGATTGCGGGATGCCTCATAAGGGTTTTCGTGCACACTCATACAGGCTGTATCATCGGCAAAAGTAGAAATATGGATATTATTATTATATTATTAGTATTAAAAGTAAATAGCAGGATTCTTATTGCAATATGAGGCAAGTTCATTAGCATTTTGTTACTAATGCCATCAATACCTGGAGCTTTCTTCGGGTTGAGTTCAGTAATTACTTTTTGTACTTCACGCATCTTAAACCTTAAGGGACGAGGGGGTAGAGAAACTACACTCGGTAAATCAGCAGCACCCGTACATGAATTTGGAGTGAATACAGATTTTAAATGCTCAGAAAATAAGTTACCTTTCTCACTATCACTTCTTGCCCAGCCTCCGGTCGCAGTACGCAATGGTGATTTAAGATCAACGGGTCGTTTAAGATTTCTAGTAGCGCGCCATAAAGAGTAATTAGATGCGAACGTTACATCAAGACCTTCTAAATACTTTTCCAGTAGTGCAGTTTTTTCCGACGATAGCAGCTCTTTGAGTCGTTTAGTACATTCTTTAAGTCTGATTTTATTTAGGGGTGATCTGTGTTGTTGCCATTCTCTTCTAGCTCTCCTTTTTTCACATACAAGACGTTCAATTTCCGTAGAATAAATTCTGTTAAAGCCGGTCTGCGGCTAGGAGGTAGTGGCGTGTTCAGCAGCCTGTTTAATATTTTCGTTAAGATTGGCAATGTTAAATTCAATATCATCGCATGATCTAAGCTGAATGTTTTCTACGCAGTGACTACTAAGATATTTTTTGAATACCAGCCAGTTGATTCCATTAATCATCTTCACATATGAGTTAGTTAAATCACTCCTTAGTGGCTTGAAAATTGTAACTGTTGTTGGAGAGTGATCGGAGGACAGATCTAGAGAGGCCTCTACATGAATTAAGTCCCTATGAATATTTTTTGTGACGGCAAAATCTATAACATATGGAATTTTTCTTACGTCAGTAGGCCAGTAAGTAGGCTCCCCACTCGAAATGACATCTAAGCCCATTTTTGAAATTGTATTGAACAAGGCTCGACCTCTAGGTGTAACAAGACGCGATTCCCAGTACGTATGTTTTGCATTGTAGTCACCAGCTGCCACGAAACAAGATCCAAGCGATTTGTAGAACTTCTCATACTGATCTTCGGTAACTGAAAATCTGGGAGGTGAGTAAATTGATGATATCACGAAATTCGCACAAAAATTTTCTACGAAAATATTCGTTGCTTGCAAATATTCTTCACTAACGTTGTCAAGGACATAGTGCTTGAGTCTTGACTTAATCAGAATTGCTGATCCACCACATGCTCTCTCTCTCTCGGGTCCTTTGTATCATATAAAGTGTAACCATTTATTTTAAATAAGCTTCTTGAGGTCAAATGAGTCTCAGAAACCAACATTATATCAATATTTTTTTCCATGAGGAAGTGCTCAAGTTCATTTTTATGTTGGCGAATGCCGTTTGCGTTCCAGAAACATATTTTTAACGTGTTCATGGTTTATTAACTAATGCTTGAAGCAGTGTATTCTGCATTCGCAGCATTTCTTGCATCATACTTGTCATATTTGTAGTAAAGTTGTTTATAGTTAGCACCAGATTCTCAATAGTAGCTTCAAGGCGACTAAAGTTAAAGCTTGAGTTTGAATTCGTTGAATTATTTGGCGGTGGAACATTTTGCGTGGGAATTGAACTAGTCTTAGCAGCATCAGCATACGATACACGTGAAGTAACTGGTTGGCTGATTTGAGCAAAAGTGTCGGAGTTCGCGTTTACTTGTAGAGCTGGAGTTAACTTGGGTTTTTGACCCATAGCCTGTTTAACGAAAGAATATACAGGGCACCCTCTATAGTTAGCTGTGTGATTACCTCCACAATTACTACATTTTTTTTCTGCTTGATCTTTTGGCTTAGTGCAGCTAGCAGTACCGTGCAATTCACCGCAGATAACACACACTCTAGGTAACTTGCAGTAAGTTTTTGTATGGCCATATTCTTGGCAATTATGGCACTGTACGGGACCTGAATGCTTACGTGGCTCTTCAACTGTGATTTTTCGATGTAAGAGATACTTTTCGTTATAAACTGGATGGGCTTCATTTTTTTTCAATTGTATGTCATTCGGCTCCAGTTCAACCCGAAATAGGGGTTGGGGGACCTTTTCTCTATTAAATATGTTGGTAACATTTTTTACCTTGAATCCTTGGTCGACAAGTGCACATTTTACTTCTTCGGGTTCAACATATGAATCTATGCCCTTTAATATTATCTGTAGGCCTTTAGCACTCTTAAGTTGGTATGTGTAAAAATTTGTTTTATTTTTTTCGAATTCACTAACAATTTTTCGGAAATCTTTTTCATTATATATTTGGATTTTAGTTTCATCAATATTACCTCGTTTAATTGGAATGATGTGAAAAGTATTTTCACCAATGGTCGACAGTAGTTTTTTTTATAAGCGCGTTAGAATTTTTTCTCTCAGATAAATAGGTGGTGGCTTAAAAGACTTTTGCGATGATGTAGAGGGCTTGTCGTCGGTGTCTTGCAATAATGAAAAACGATTTTGACGATTGGTAGATGATGCGCTGTTATCCCTAGACATCTTTGAAGCAGATGCAATTTTTAAAGAATTTGGGCTTCGCCCACGCTTTACCACTGTTATATATCTATCCATTCCCACTTGTACCTTGGATTTTGAGCTACTGTTATCTGTAGTGATAACTTGGTTTAGTGATGAAGGCGAGCCCGATGCGGATGATATCGCAGACTTAAATGAAGAAGTACTAGGCAATGGTAATGTTAACGATTCACTAGTTGGCATTGGACAAAGCGAAGTTGATCGCTGACGAAAAATTGACTTTGCTGTTAAAAAAAGATTTTAGTCAGATTTATTATTTATATTTTTTTCATTAAGAGTTTCAGAACTCACAGTAAAATAAGCATTTCTGCCGTTAGAACTCACTACAAAATTTTTTTCCTTTGAGGTACTCATACAGAGTATTATTCCTCAAGGGAACTTTGTTTGTGTTTACGGTTTTTTTTTTTTGTTTTTGCTATTTCTTGCTATGTGAAAAATATTAGTAAAGCCAATAAGCTTATTTATCAAGGTGAATATGTATTACGAAAATTTTTTGTATGATTTTTGATTTTGTTGTTTTTTATATTTGTTTCATATGTTTGTATGTAAAAAAAAACCGCTTTAATGTCTCTTCACTATGAAGGTTCAACGAGAACTGACTTACTAAAAAAATCAGAAATCACAAAATATTAAAATACAAGTTTCTCTATTCCAATTTTGCATGCACATTACATGCAAATTTTGCGTTTTCAAAAGTGGGCATGCATACATATTAAGTTATAACCTTCAGTTTTATATACTTTGGCTAAGCAGGCTTTAATATGTTCATATATTTTGAAAAGTTGCGGGATCGTGCCAAATAAAATTAACGTTATATATTACACATTTTTTCCAGACGACTATTATGAAATTTCAACCATAATTTAGGCTCTTGTAATGACACAATAGTGTGTTTACAGGGTGTATAAGCCAGCGTCCATCACGCTTTAACCTATTTTTTTATGTACCACTGTCTTTCCAGCTGCTCCAGTTATTAAAAGAAATATAATATACTAGAATTTTTAAGTTCTTAAAGTTTTATTGAAGAAAAAAAAAGCCAAGTTCCTTTCAAAAATTTCTGCCTTCAAAATATAGTGAGATAATTTTTTTTTACCAAGTTCTTGTTTGGCACAACACCTTTCACTACAATCTGCTATTCATTATTTAAATTTGTAACCGTCAGAGTGTCACATCCTTTCTAAGCCACTTGTCTAATTGGTAATATTTTTACTTTTCTAATAAAGGAGATGCTTCTTCACTTCTTTACATGGGAAAAATTTTTGCCAAGTAAGCAGGTTGCCCAGAAATAAGATAAATTCCTGACGATTACAAATTTATATGTGATCTTCTCCGAGAAAAGGGACCTACTGTGTGAAAATGAACTTTTGAGAAAAACGAATTTAAAGTTTCATAACGCTTTATCTCTTTTTGAACACACCTTCACTTCGAAGATACGATTTGGTATGGTTAGTTATGTTTGGGTGCCGTCTAACTCACTTCATCTTATTCTACACCCTTTTAAGTATAAGAATCCACTCTTAAGTCCAAACCCGTTTTTTTACACACTAGGCCCCTTTTCTCGGAGAAGGTCACATATAATGCGTACAAAGTTTCAATGATAGCTATCAAACTAGAACTTGGTAAAAGTTTTCACCTCACTACTGCTGGCGGCCGAAACTTTGGATAAGAACGTGGTCCGTTTTCATATTGACGTTTTAGTGAGGATTCGAACTTTCCGTTTTAAAATTTAATATAATGGTTTTTGTATATTAATATTATTATGATCCTTCCAGGTACGTACAATTTGCAAAAATTGATATATTTCTTTGAAAAAATTAAGAGCTTAAGTAAAGGACGTTAAATGGAATACATTAAAAACTCTAGTATGAAGATTTCTGGTAAGCAGACATTTTTACCCAATATCAGCGAAATCATGCAAAGTTGTCTTCATGAGCGAGTGAAAAAGACTTGGAGGATAACCCAGACAAAAAAAAAAGAGCTTTAGGCTACCTAGGCTTGAAGGTTTAAAATTTAAGCTAAAAAATAAGGCTTAATACCTGCGAAATAAACATTCAGAGAAGGCTACAAAACGACGAGCAGAAGCGTAGAAGAAATTGTGGCTAACAGTTGAGGTCAAGAGGTATAATTCAATGGTCATAGCACTCCACAAAATTAACTTATCAGGCGGCTGTAGATTTAATTTTCTATTTTATTAGGTTTTTGGCCTCAGGTAGGTAGGTAGGGTCAAGATTAATGGGCTCATGGACTTTAAGGTCACTGAAATTTATTATCGTAGGATGCACTTATTTATTTTATCCGATAAGAATTATTGCATATGTTCCACGAGTGTTGTGCTGTTTTTATAAATGGGAACGAGATGCCCATAGGTACGGATGCTGGTCTTCATTAAGAAAACTTTGGACTTGTGAACCAGTTGACAATTTTTTAGGCAGAGAAGAATACGAAGAAGTTACCATCTACGTTGGCAGTGCAAGGCCATCCTGCATTCCAGGCCTGCCTGCGGTAAATTAGACCTCCAACGAATTGAAAAGTGTGAGATCAGGTTTAGATGAGGCAAAAGCAGAAATGTAGCACAGTGACTTAAAATAAAAAAAGTGGCAAAAAGACCGAAACTTTTGAACTAGATTACCGATTTCAATATCGCTCACTCAAAAAAAGACATGTACTGTTAGTAAGAAAAAACAATTTCTAAATTTAAGTAAAAAAATTTTCTAATTTTAAGTAATTGTTTCTGAGATCAAGCAAATTTTTACAAAAATTTAGTAAAAATTACTTAATATGACTAAAATATAAATAGTTCATGTCTTTAAAACCAGTTCATAATTGAACACAATTAATTTCTTAAATATGAGAAAGTGTTCTTTTTCTTTGGGAAAATATTTTTAAATATAGGAATATTTGGATTCGATTTGTAAAAATGTTTTCATAAAAATAATTTAATTGTATGTTAGTTCAAATAATAAGGTCTAGTAATTCTTTTACTCCATATTAGTTCATGAAATTGGACATACTTAAAAGCTGTTAATGATTGTACCAAGTTTAAGTTTATACTTTTTCTAAGTGCTGATAAATTTTCCTGGAATCAAATAAAAGCATTTCTAAAATCTATTTTTGGTTCATCACTTTTTAGTTTCTAAGAAAATTTTCCACAAATCTAGATAAGATAAAACTGAAAAAAAAAGAGTACATAACTTTCTTTAGTTGAGGAAAAATGTTCTCTGTTTACAAGAAGTGATATACTAAAACGAAAGAAATATTTTCTCAAAAATAGTTCAGATAAATTTAAAAGAAACAAACTAGAACATATAAAAAAATACTGGATTTTAGAGAATTATTTACTAAATATTTGGAAATGTTTCTCGTTTCAAGTTATTTTTAACTACGTGATGGGAACGAAATAATAAGCAGATAATTTAAAAACCAAGTAAAAATATGCAAACGTTTGCCTGTTTCAAGTAAATATTTTCTTAAGTTAACGTCTAGTTTCCACAATGCATGCAAGCGACTTGTCTAGAAAAAATATAGGAAAAACACTCAAATTTTTGAGTGATTCCTGTACAAATTTTCTAGATAAGTCGCTTGCATGCATTGTGTAAACTACATATAAAATATAAAATTTACTTGAAAGTATAATATTTTTTACTTAGATTTAAATTATTTACTGAAAAAATCAAAGAATTTTACTCAATTCAAGTAAACTAATTTGTTTGAAAATATTAGAAAAATTTTCCTTACACTACGACTACACCAGCAATTTGATGTGTCTTAACACAAGCAATAACGCCGGCAGAATGATGACGTCCGATTGCTTGTATTCAACAATGTATTTGGAGGTGGTGAACACGTATATTCAAATATATTTGCTTTTTATTCACATAAATACTTAAATTGTCAATCATTTTATCATTTTCTAATTTTAAATTGAACTTTTATTGATTTTATGTAGTTAAAAATTTTGTTTTCCGTTTTTACGTTGAAAATAAATTAATATAATTTGTATTTGATAGCATGTGTTAAGAGATTGTTGCTCAGCAATGTGTTTTAACATTTGTTGCTGAATATATACGGTCCACACGCTAATATCTTGTGTCGGCAATCGAATTTGACAGTTGCCTTGGCAATAATTGCCAAGATTATTGCTCGTGTGGTCGGCATGTTAGTTTAAGTAAATTTTTCCAAAAATTATATAAAATTTCCTTATATGTAATAAAAATTCCTTTATAGTGTTTTCTAAAAAAAAGTTACTAGGTTATAGGAAATGTCATAAAAAAATTCTTTTATTTTATGAAATATTGTAAATCACGTATGAGCTTATTAATGTATTGAACGTGTACAGAAAGAAGTGATAATTTAAACAGATAAAAGTTGTGATTTCATTGGATATTGTTACATCTAAAAATTTTAAAACAGAAAAGGTAAGTAATAAGAAAATTTTATATAAGATGAAAAATTTTGTTTTATATTTGTATGCATTTTCGAAGAAAAAATTAAAAAAAAAATTTGTGTATTGGGTTTTTATTAAATTTCAGGATGGGCTTGGATGTCATTACGAGTGGGGAGCCCACTTATTGGCCTACTGACATACAAAAAATTCCGGATGTTATAGATTTTGGCGTCATAAAAAATATCTCTAGGGATTTAATTCAGGTTCAAGCTTCTCTTGATCTCTTGTCCGATCACTCGCCAACGATCATTACAATCTGTAGCCCATTAAGAAGTAACTTACCTGACCCATATGTGAAGATGATCAATCGTGTTAATTGGCTGGGGTTCAAAAGATATCTCAGTAGTCATTGCACGGAAAATATTACGCTAAGAACACCCAATGGTATTGAATCTAGCATTGCCAATCTTAACAAAAATATTAAACATTCTGCTGACCATGCCACTACCTCCCATCCGCAGACTGGTTTTAATAGAATTTATTCTTCAGACATTGAACGTCTCGTACGTAAAAAAAAGAAGAGCTAGAAGGGAATGGCAACAGCACAGATCACCCCTAAATAAAATCAGATTTAAAGAGTGCACGAAACGACTCCAAGCGTTGCTTGCATCTGAGAAAACTGCATCTCTTAAAAATTATCTGGAAGGTTTTGGTGTCACACCAGCATCTAATTAATCCTTGTGGCGAGCTGCTAGAAAGCTTAAAACACCCGATGAGTATAAGCCACCTCTACGCACATCTACCGGAAGTTGGGCAAGAAGCGATACTGAAAAAGGTAAAATATTTGCTGAGCACTTAAAATCCGTTTTTACGCCAAACATATTACTGGTGTTGCAGATTTGCCGAATGTAGTCGCTCTACCCCCTCAACACATAAAGTTTAAGAAGCGTGATTTACAAAAATTAATTGCCGAACTCAACCCGAAGAAAGCTCCGGTTATTGATGGAATTAGTAACCAGATGCTGTGATGAAGTTGCCTCGTATTGTAGTGAGAATCGTGTTATTCATTTTTAATGCCATTTTACGACTGGAGTATTATCCACACAGCTGGAAGCTTGCCAAGGTTAAAATGATTCCAAAGCCGGGCAAAGATCTAACCAAAGCTGAGTCATATAGGCCAATAAGTCTACTATCAACTATGTCAAAGCTTTTCGAAAAACTGCTCAAAACAAAATTGTCCCCAATTCTAATTAGTAGTGGGTGCATACCAGACCATCAATTTGGTTTTAGAAGTCAGCATAGCACCATTGAACAAACTCACAGATTGGTTCAATTTATAAGAAGAACTTTTGAAGAAAAAAAGTATTGTTCTGCGCTGTTTATTGACATTTCCCAGGCATTTGATAAAGTGTGGCATGAAGGCCTAATTTTAAAATTGAAGACTTACTTACCAATAAACATTTTAAATCTTTTAAAAAGTTACATTATTTCCCGTAAGTACACTGTTGTGGAAGGAGACTTTACTAGTAGGCCTGAAGCTATTTCATCTGGTGTGCCACAGGGGAGTATACCGATTTTTGATATTTGATTTATACTTGTGATATGGCTGTGAGCAGTAGTATCCATACTTCCACATTTGCCGACGATACAGCCTGCCTTAGTATGCACGAAAACCCTGATGAGGCATCGCGCAAACTCCAGGAACACATTAAGATGGAACTATGGTTTAACTTATGGAGAATTAAGGTAAATGAACAAAAGTGTGTTCAAGTAACATTTACCTTACGTAGAGATACTTGTTCCCCCATTCGGATTAATAATCAAGTTGTGCCTCAACATTCACATGTGAAATATCTTGGTATACACCTTGATCGACGACTTACATGGAAACACCACATTGATTCTAAGCTATCACAAATGAAACTTAAATTAACTCAGGTACATTGGCTGATTGGTAAAAATTCAACACTCAGCAAACTTTTAATATACAAGTCGCTTTTAAAGCCAATATGGTGCTACGGAATTCAGCTATGGGGCACTGCTTCAGCTTCAAATGTTGAGAAAATCCATAGGATGCAAAACAAAATTTTACGCTTGACGTCGGCTCCATGGTACATCAAAAATTCAAATATACATCATGATTTAAATATGACACTTCTGACTGAAGAAATTGCAAAATACGCAGGCAAATACCTAACAAAATTCGAGTCACATCATGATCCGCTTGCTCGTAATATTTTGAACTTTACTGGACACATCCGCTTAAAAAAGAGAGATACAAGGGCTCTAATAAACAACACTCCAGATGCAGCTGGTTAAAAATATTATTTTTGTGCTTATCACTACTTATGTATTATTAATAACTATCACTTAGCTTATGTCCGACATTGGTTGGGCCCAATAATTATACTTTAGATTAAGATTTGAATACTTATTGTTAGTTCATAATTGAAGATACAAGAAATAAAAAAACGTCTTAAAAAAACGTCGAAAAAAGTATAAAAAGTGAGACGGTCTGATGTATATGCATGTATTGAAGAATGTTCTAAAGCTTATTAAACTATTTTGAACAGTAGTTCATTTGATTCAATAAATCAATAATTATTATATGCAATGGATAAAAATTACTTCATATTTTTTAAATATTTGCCTGTAAATTTACATTTGTATATTATAATGCAATTTTTCTAAACACAATCAAATTACTTCTTATTACGGCATTTTGTCTTAAAATTAGTGGAAGTTAAATGCAAGTTTTTAACAAAGAAATAAAAAATTCACTGTGCTCCTTCAAAAAATCAGTGAAAAGTTGAAAAAAAAACGCTAAAAGTGAAACGAAAATACCCCTGCAGCATGCAGACATCACGTGTGTTATAGACTCACACAAACACTTGGACACGCACACACATACAAACTCACCCATATGTATGAACATGCATATACTGAAAAAGAGACATGTATATGTATCACAATGGCACCAACTTCCGTTGTTTGTTTTGCTCCATTTCTTTAATTTTTCTGGTTGATTGTTAGCAGACATGATGTAGAATTTACATGCAACATAAGTGACAGGTTTTTGACATGATTTCACTTTTTAACTTCTCTTTTACGGGAATATGTCCTAGTTGGAATATTAAGATAAAGGACTAAAGCAAAAACTTAACACAACAACGCTCCGTAACAGCTAAAGGACAATAACAACGAGATCAACAGAAAAAATCCCTGAGGGCTGATGAGGGCATAATATTTTAATTCATAGAAAAAGACACACATACAGGTAAGAATTGAATTTAATTTGCAGTTAAAAATCAACTCCACTTCAGGAAATACAACTATAATGACTTTGCAAACCTGCAGGAATTGCGAATAGTGAAATTGTAGTGATTTACTAGTATCACAGCCAATGTAATCATGTATTGACATTTAACATTATCTTGCGATTGCAAATCCACCAGTTGTAATTATAATGAATCGACCAAAAATAGACCAAAATCATTATTACTAAATTCAGACAAGACAAACTAATATATGGCGCAGTCGGAAATGGTTTAAATTAAATAAAATAAAAAAAAAAACATTCGAAAATAGTGCAGCAAACGCCATAGAAAAATAAATAGAATCGTGTGATATAGGCTTTTTGAAAGCTCATGGGAGTTGCTCAACCTAAAAATTCCACTTTTAAGACCCCCGAATAGTATTTTGTATATTATGAAGCAAAAAATGGATTATGTAAAAAAAGTTGATGAGTAAAAACTCAGTGGAAATTTGGCAAACAATTGGTGAGTCTTTTGGCAAAATGCCCAAATGTTTGCTAAAGCTATTGAAATTATTAATAAGACCGAGGCTATCAAATGGGCAATATTTTAAAATGCAATCGAACCCGATGCTGTGGAGGTATTTAACCCTTTAAATATCAGGCAAAAATAGAAATATGTAACAGAGGCATTTGAGCTGTTTTGTTAACCAAAATGCAATGAAGTTTATGAAAGTTTTGTCTTTCACAATAGACTTCAAAAACAAGGCGAGCCATTTGATAATTTTTTCATGGACATAAAAAAGACTGTTAAGCGCTGTGGCTCGCTCTACTGATGAAAGCAAAATGTTGCGGGATAGAATTGTTCTGAGTGTCTGTGATATAATACTGCCAAAAGGGTTGATGGATACAACAAATCTTAATTTGGATGTGGGTATTGATATGGCGAGATCAGCAGACGCAAATAAATAACCGACAAATACAAAATCTGCAGGGCGAAAATTATGCTGTCGTGGATGTGAAAAAAAGAAAGTAAATCGGCCGATGGAAAAAAGGACATATACACAACACAACAAGCAAGAAAGAGAAATAGGAAATGACAGCAATACGTAGAATAGAAACATGGGTATGGTAAAATTAATTGCAATTTTTGTGGAAAAAAGCATGTGGAAATAAAATGCCCCGCTTAGGGTAAAACCAGTAATAATTGCAAAGAAAACAAGTAAGAGTGATATATTCGGCTGTGCCGAATCTTATATACCCTTTACCAAAGTGCTTTTATGTAGTATAGATATACATACATAAGCAGATACATAAAGTATAAACAAAAAGAAAAAAATAATTTGACCTAGTTACTTTTATGTAAAAAAGAATTTATTGAGACAGTCTTAGATTTAAATTGAAGTATAGTGAATTTTTAATCAGAAATAATTTTTAGTCAGGCTTACGTTCAGTAATTTCAATTATTTTTATTGAATGAAATATTTTTATTAATTAATGTGAGTTTCTAAAGAAGAGAAGAAAAATTAAAGTAGATAGACTAGGGTGCTGATGAAGTGCGTTGCTGCACAGAAAAATATCGGTATTTCCCCCAGCTTAAAAGTCTAATTTAATTTTTCTTCTCTTCTTTAGAAACTCACATTAATTAATAAAAATATTTCATTCAATAAAAAGAATTGAAATTACTGAACTTAAGCCTGACTAAAAATTATTTCTGACACACCAGTCCAAGAACGAAGTCCTTAGCTTTTCTGGGAGCTTCGGAAAACCGATTTCACGTACAGACAGACGGACAGACGGACATCGCTTATTCGTCTTCCCTATGCATAAGGATCCATAATATATATACTTAATGGCTCGCTTATTAATATTGTGGAAATTACAAACGGAATGACAAACCTATAAATATTATTTTACCATTTTTTGGTAAAGGGTATAAAAATTATTTTTCTTTAATGCGTAAGGAACAAATTGTTAGAGAGATCAGGAATGAGTTTAGTGGTTCAAGTGTTTCTAGTTTATATATTGGCTCAATATTTGATAAAAGTAATAATCAAATGTATTATGAAGATATCAAAATTAAAATGAAAGTGATTCCATTCAAACTACGAGTAGATACTGGAGCCATGGTGAATTTTTTACCCGGCAATTACTTCAATACTTAAAAAAAAATATTTATGTTGAGGAGAGTTCTGAAAAATTAATTGCTTATAATAGTACTGAAATTAAAAGTGTAGTTGTTGTTAAACTAATGTGTTAAGTTAGAGAAAAAACAGCGATGTTGAAACTTTTGTTAATAAAAGATAAAAATGCTGTACCAATTTTGGGGCTTGAATTTTGTGTGCAATTGGGTTTGGTTCATATTATAAATTTAATCTAAAAAAAAAAAACAATTTGCTCATGAAGTACAGAAAATTTTTTAGTGGTGTTGGTTGTTTTACGACAAATTTCTCTATTAAATTAAAGACAATGTTACACCTTGTTCAAAGCCAGCTAACAGAATTCCCTTATCTCTTAGAAAATTTGTGTAAAAGAGATATTATTGAGAAAGTACATGAAACGGGGATGTAAATATCTAAAATTGCTACTTTTGAAAAGCCAATCAAATCGCCTAGAATATGTATTAACACTTTAGAACTGAATTATGCAATAAGGGACAACTTTTGTGAAATTCCAACCAAATTAAGGCCAATTTAGTTAATAAAAAACTATTTACTGTTTTTGATTTGAAGGAAGGTTTTTGGCAAGTTGCCTTAGATGAAAAAGGTAAGAATTTGTATACATTTAGTACGACTTTTGGATGCCTTAGGTTTGGTGACATTGCGAATGTCAAAGTTTACATAGATGATCATGATGATGAAAAGGATCATAATAGAACTTTAGAATTAGTAATGAGAAAAACTATTGAAAGAAATGTTAAGTTTAATTGGGATAAGCTTCAGTTTAAGAAAAAAGAAGTTTTGTTTTTAGGACACTTAATATCGGAAAAATGTATTGGCTATGACTGAAATAGATTGAAAGTTATAGAATATTTATGAGCACTAAAATGCAAGAAAGATCTGCAGAAAGTTGTGGGATTTATGAGTTCTTTAAAAGAAAATATTCTAAATCTAGCAAAAGTGTGTAGCCCATTACGGGAACTAATGAAAAAAATGTTTTTTTTTTATTCTTTGCCATTACATGCTCAATGTTTAACTGATATTAAAAATTTAATTTTGAAAACATTGTATTTAGAACCATTTAATACAAATGAGAAAATTTCGCTGTAAACTAATGCTTTGAAAGATGGATTAGGGTGCACATTATTACAAAACAGAAGACCAATGTGTTTTACTTCTTATAGTATAACAGATGCTGAAGCTAGGTAACAGATTGAGAAAGAAATATTGGGTGTCGTAATCGCTTGTAAAAAATTTCACTCGTAGATTATGGTAAGAATGTAGAAATTATCATAGACCACAAGCCTTTGTTAGGTACTCGTATTATGAAAAAAGATTATAGCGAAATTCCATCGTTAAGGTTACAGAGAATGAAGTTAAGACTAGAAAAATACATATTGAAATCCTAATACTTACCGGGAAAATATCTATATTTGGCAGATCGGTTATCTTGAAGCTTTGCAGAAAAAATAGAAAAAGAGAATGAGATAAAAAAATAAAATAAAATGGTGCAAACTATAAATGTAAGTGACAAGAAAAAAGTTTTGTTCCAGTGTTGTGTTTAACTTAAATACGGATTTTTCTTTTAATATATTAATAGTTTATTTAAAAAAAGGCTTTGTTAATAACAACTCACTCACTCACAACTCACTAATTACAATTATCTGCAACTAACTAATTACAACTATCTGGTTAAAGCTACTTATTCCAACTATCTAATTGGTTTCTTAAATTGAACTATTTATACAAAACTTAATCATAATTTAATATTAATATTATGCTTAATAGTTAATATTGTTATGCTAACTTGCTAACTTTGACCCAATTACGAAATATCGCTATTGCACAATTTGTCAATGCAAGAATTTAGTAAGTAACCAAGTGAATTAACTGGTTGCTGCTGCGTTAACAAATTAGTGCAATGTACGGGTGCGAGGGTTGTTCAATTCTGATTCACAACACCAGAAGAAAACAGAAAACGATGAGGTTTTAAAAACAGTTTTAAAATATTACTTAAATGCTTGGTCAAATGATAAGAAAAGGTTAGAGACAGATTTTAATTTTTTATAGAAAATCAGGAATTACTTATTTGTAGATGATGGTATGGTTTTCTTTGAAGATAGGCTCTATGTGCCAAAGAATTTGCAGGGCATGATTTTACACCAACTGCAGAGGTCACATCTAGGCACAGGGAAGACTAAATTGAGAGCAAGAAAACTTATTTTTTAGCTTAGCATGTCTGATGATATAGAATCAATGGTAAAACATGTCGAAAATTCCGCTGAGTAGACATTAAGGGATCATTACGTAACCATATAATACTAAGCTTTTCATATAAAAAAATTCCAATGGATATAATAATTAGATATAATATCCTTCCTAAAGAAAATTGCTAGTGCTCTGAGCTAAAAACTTTTAATGCATTTTTCAATTTATAATTATCCCACAGAAATTTTTGCGGACAATGTTTCTTTTGGATCATATTAATTATGAAGTTGGGCAAAGTATTTGGATATGAGAATAGTAACTGCTAGTCCATGTTATGTTTTGCAGAGAGATTGGTTCAGGTTGCAAAGAAACTAATACTTAAATGTGTTGAAGAAAAGTCAAACATATGACAAGCGTTATTATAGAACAGGAACACGATTGTTCTTTCCCACGTAGATCTTTCCCCAGCAGAACTTCTTACGGGCCGACAAACAATAACCTTAGTTCAAGGAAAAGACAAGGATTATAAAAATTATTAAGCTTATTTAAAATTTTTGCCAATTTTAAGAATAAAACACCTGTATAAACAATGAACAATATGATAAAAACAGTTAAGCTAGAAATGTATTTCAAAAAGGAAGGAAATGGATTAAAGAAGGCATGATTTTAGAAAAATACGAAACTCCTAGATCATAAATAATAGAAATGGATGGTTAACGTTATCGTATAAACTCCCATTTCCTGATATCTCGAGCTCAAATAATGTTAATTATACCCAGGCAATTCAATAATTATAAATAATATTATTTTTTTATACTTTATTATACTTTATGTTTTTTTATAAGCAAGAAATTTTAGTAGTTTAATCCAGGTAATGCCAAAAAGTTACTTTTTGAATGCTCAATACATATCGATACTCGAACGACAATGAGTATGATAGCACACTCGCATCAACAAGCATGATTACATACAGGCATACATATCAATAGCTATCAACACAAATAAGTGCGAATATCGATAGGTGCGTGTTAGATCAAACAAATGTGCTATAGATATTCGTATCAATACATATGCGCACAAGCATGTAATGGCGAGTATGACTATATGAACAATGTTACCAAATATTTAAGTAAATAAAAAAAATCGTTGTGTATGAATTTAAATAATGCCTAATTTATATTATGCATTTTTTTCATAAAATCTATTTCACGAAACTTTTTCTATTTGCTAATAGAAAAGACATGTAACATGAATTTCTGATGCATTTTTGACAACTTTTTTGATCTACTTTGGTTCTCCAGGAGCCAACCATACAACCAATTTTATAAAAAAATGCGTAAATACGAGGCGGGACTCGTTAGCAAATTTATATTAAAAAAGTTATATATTGCAAAAATTATGCAAACTCGCAAGGGTTAAAACAATAAAAAAATCCCCTAAAGCTGATTATATAAACCTCAAAAAAATTCAGTAAAGTGCGACTCTGACTCGCGCACGAAGGGTTCCGTACGAACGCTAGATATGTAATTTAATACAAACTTCATCCTATATAATATATAGTTTTGGCATTTTTTTTCGTTTTTGTGATCTTTTCGGTTTTTTTTTGTTTGGCGGTTTTTGCGTTTTTTAGTTTTCGATTTTTTTAAGTTTTGGCTCTTTTTTTAATTTTAACATTTCATTTTCTTGTTTTGGCGATTTTTTTCGGTTTTAGGCGTTTTTTCATTTTGGCGATTTTTTATTTTTGGCGATTTTTTTCATTTTTGGGATTATTTTTATATAATTTTTTTTTAGTTTTGGCCACATTTTCGCGTTTCTGCGATTTTTTTCGATTTTTGGCGTTTTTTTCATTTTGGCGTTTTTTCATTTTGGCGATTTTTTTCGAATTTGGCGATTTATGTTAGTGTTAAAAAAAATTTATTTTATTTTGGCGATTTTTTTTAATTTTGTGCGATTTTTTTTTTTTTTTGGTTTTGCGATTTTATAATTTTCGGCTTTTTTAGTTTTACCATTTTTGAAGCTTTAAAGCTTTTGGCGATTTTTTTTAAGTTTTGGCTCCTTTTTTAGTTTTGACACTTTATTTTCTTGTTTTGTCTATTTTTTCGGTTTTTGGCGTTTTTTCATTTTGGCGATTTTTTTTTTATTTTTGGCGATTTTTTTCTGGGAGCTTCGGAAAACAGATTTCACGTACAGACAGACGGGCAGACGGGAATCGCTTATTCGTCTTTCTTATGCATAAGGATCCAGAATATATATACTTTATGGCTCGCTTATTAATATTCTAGAAATTACAAACGGAATGACAAGCCTATTTATATATACCCTCTTACCATTTTTTGGTATAATAAATTCAGTAAAGTGCGACTCTGACTAGCGCACGAAGGGTTCCGTGCAAACACTAGATATGTAATTTAATAAAAACTTCATCCTATATAATATAAACTATATGTTTTGGCATTTTTTTCGTTTTTGGGGTCTTTTCGGTCTTTTTTGTTTTGGCGTTTTTTGCGTTTTTCGGTTTTGGCGATTTTTTTAAGTCTTGGCTCTTTTTTTAGCTTTGACACTTCGTTTTCTTGTTTTGGCGATTTTTTTCGGTTTTTGGCGTTTTTTTCATTTTGGCGATTTTTTTTTTGGCGATTTTTTTCATTTTTGCGATTTTTTTTATATAATTTTTTTTTTAGTTTTGGCGACATTTTCGCGTTTCGGCGATTTTTTCGATTTTTGAAGTTTTGTTTTCATTTTGGCGTTTTTTTTTTCATTTTGGCGATTTTTTCGATTTGGCGATTAATTTTGGTATTATAAATTTTTTTTGAATTTTGGCGATTTTTTTTAATTTTTAGCGATTTTTTTTTTTTTTTTTTTTTGGTTTGGCGATTTTATAATTTTTGGTTTTTTTAGTTTTACCGTTTTTGAAAATTTCAAGTGTTTGCCTCTTGCGGTTTCCAAGATATAGCAAATTGTCAAAATTACATAGTGAAAATTGCATTAACTGATGGACCACCCTTTGATTTAATTTTTTTTAAATTTTAGTGTTAATAGTTGTAGTCTGTATAAAAATACACTAACTTTTAAAATTTCAAGTGTACATACAATTGTATGTATATTACATGGGATTTTAACATTTTTCGTTGCTCGTTTTGGAATACCCTTTAATTTTTAATTCTCATGTATTTGTTGTAGCGGCCAATGTTCTTCATACTTTGTCCAAATTTCAGGTCCGTGGCTCTTACGGTTCCTGAGAAAATACCGTGTGGCGGACAGACGGACAGCGTAGCGAAAACAATAGGGTTCCTTTTCACCTTTGGTGTACGGAACCCTAAAAAGCAATAAGGCGAAAAAATTTTCCGCATATTAATTGCGAAAACTTGCAAAAATGCGAATATTATTTTAAAAAATTTCCAAAACCTAAAAAATGTGAACGAAAATATTCAGTAGATTTCAAAAATCAAAAACAATCCCACTTACAAAAAGTTGCGAAAATTCGTGCACAATTTTTTAATTGAAACAAGTAAGAGTGCTATATTATATACCCTTTACCAAAGTAAGTTTATGTAGGATAGCGATACATACATAAGCACATACATAAAGTATAAACACAAAGAAAAAACAATAATTTGACCTAGTTACTTTTATGTAAAAAAAAAAATTTATTTTCGAACCCTAGAATCATCATATTAGATTTTTCTGATTCCTTTTAGCAATATAGTAGTTCTTAAAAATATAAAGAAGTTGTGTTAAGTAAAAAAAGGTAAAAGGAAATTAAAAAAAAAATGTTTTATTTAGTTACTTTAATATCCAAAAAGAAAGTTCAAAGTTTCAAGCTCTGGAGCTGTGGTTTTTATTTTTATAATTTTCTACACCAAACTTTTGTTTCCAAAACGTAAAATATATATAGTTTATAAGTGAAAAGATAAAAATTAATTAGTCTTAACTACTTTTATATATCGCAAAAAGTGTAAGTTTTCCAACCCTGAAATCATCTTTTTTTATTTTTCTGATTTCTTACACCAATCTCTTTCTTTTAAGAATTTAAGATATGTTTAATTTATAGAAAAAATGAAAAATTTGTTTTAGTAAGTTACTTTTGTACAAAAAAATTAAAGTTTTTCAACCCTGGAATCGTCTTTTTAATTTTTTTAATTGTTTTTTTTAATACCAATTTTATTGGTACTCAAGCATAAAATAAGTTTATTTAATAAAAAAAATATTAAAACTAATTTTCGGTAGTTAATTTTTTATAAAACAAAGAGTGTAAGTTTCCAAACCCTGGAATCTCCCTTTTTGATTTTTCTCTGTTCTTAAAAACAATCTTTTTTTTAAGAATATAAGTTATGTTTAATTTATAGTAAAAAAAGGAAAAATTTGTTTTGGAAACGTCGTTTTAATTTTTTAATTTTTTTTTAATTTGAAATACCAAATTCATTCGTAATGAAGTATAAAATAAGTTTATTTTATAAAAAAAAAATAGTTTTCAGTAGTTAATTTTATATATCACAAAAAGTGTAAGATTTCCACCCCTGGAACCGTTCCTTTTGATTTTTCAGTTTTCGTGCACCAATATGTTCCTTTTAAGAATATAATAATTACATGTTTAATTTATAGAGAAAAAGAAAAAATTTGTTTTAGTAAGCTACTTTTGTACAGGGTGGGCCAAAAGAAACCAAGGGGTGTAAAAGTTTAGTAACTTTTTTGTTTATTAACTTTTTTTTATTTTTTCTTTCAGATTATATAATATACAAAATGGAAATTTTTTTACACTAAGTATGAAAAATGATGTCTCTTAAATGACCACCGTTTTCAGCTTCGCACTGATGGGCTCTTTTTAGAGCATTTTCCATAACATCTTTCAAAACTTGTGGCTGTAGCGTTCGAATTTCTGCAACAATGTTTGCCTTGAGTTCAAGGATTGTCTCTGGCTTGTTCACATACACTCGCTCTTTTAAAAAAACCCCAAAGAAAATAGTCGGGTGCTGTCAAATCTGGCGATCGCGCTGGCCAAATAATTTCCGAATTTCGAGAAATTATTCGCTCTCCAAAAATTTGACTTAAAAGTGCCATTGTGTCTCGGGCAGTATGGGCAGTGGCTCCGTCCTGCTGAAACCACATACCAGGTCTGTTTTCAAGAGCAGGACGTAAAAAATTTTCTATCATAAACCGATACCGCTCTCCATTTACGGTTACCGCACTTCCATCTTCATTCTCGAAGAAGTAGGACCGAATGACATTTTCAGATGTGATCCCACACCATACTGTACACCTGATGGGGTGCAATTGGCGTTGATGAATGGCTCTTGGATTTTGAGAACCCCAGAACCTACAGTTCTGCTTATTAACAAAGCCATTCAAATGAAAATGAGCTTCATCACTCATAATCAAATTTTCAATAAAGTTGATTTCATAAAATTCTATTGTTCTGGTTCTCTGTTCAGTTGTAAACCTCTCCATTATAAATTCTCCAAGTGTTGTCTATATAATCTGAAAGAAAAAATAAAAAAAAATTACTAAACAAAAAAGTTATTAAACTTTTACACCCCTTAGTTTCTTTTGGCCCACCCTGTATAAGAAAAAAAAATTAAAGTTCTCCAACCCTGGAAACGTCTTTTTAATTTTTTAAACTTTCTTTTTTAATTTCAAATACCAATTTCATTTGTACTGAAGTATAAAATAAGTTAATTTAATAAAAATATATAAAAATTTTTAATCAGAAATAATTTTTAGTCAGGCTTAAGTTCAGTAATTTCAATTCTTTTATTGAATGAAATTTTTTTAATAATTAATGTGAGTTTCTAAAGAAGAGAAGAAAAATAAGACTTTTAAGCTGGGGGAAATACCGATATTTTTCTGTGCAGCAACGCACTTCATCAGCACCCTAGTCTATCTACTTGGGTAGAGATTGTTATTAACATCAGCTATTTAAAGTTAATTTGTAATGAAATGTAATGTGAGAAATGATTGTTGTGTAAAATTATTGATTTACCTTTGGTAAATACATATGTAAGTATCACTATTTATTTCCCCTGTTTTTCCATATTTTTCATTTTTCTATTTAGGTTATCACGAAGTTATATTACTCTACCCACATATGTTTAACTATTCTTGCTTATCTTTTACGATCATCACATTAATTATTTTTACTTATTCGATGTACCGTCGGTACATACATGTAAGTATTATAGTAGTGGATATTATGTTACTTTGTTTTTGCTTTCTACCGTTGATTTGACCTTCCAACATTTGTGATTGCCAAGTGAACAGTGATTGCCGAGTGAACATATTTTTGTCACGTGCCCATGATGAATTAAGTGAGACATTTTTAGATTTTAATCAGCGTGACCATATTAGCTTATTTTGAGCTAAATTTAGCTTATTTTTTTGGGATTTAGCTGCAAAATTTCCATTTAGCTCTTAGCTTATTTTTTAGCTTTTTTTAAAAACTCATTTAGTTTTTTTAGCCGTTTTTTCATCTAAATTGCATGTTCTCAAAAAATATGTTAAAGACATAAAAAAGTTATAATGACAAAAATTAAACATTTTAAGAACCCCCAAGCGTACTTACTAAATGGCTGAACCGATTTTCTTCAATTATATGCGAGATCAATCTTCTGAACATCTGGACAGATTTTCTTCAAACAAAGCTAAGAACACTCTCGGTCAAGTCATCTTGCGAACAAAACATAAACTAATTCAAAATCGATGCAGCACTTTGGTCTGTACAAACTTATAACACCCTTTTTTGGACGAAGGAAGGTTAAAAATTATAATTTGTTAACATTCAAAAATATAAAATTTTTTCATTGAAAAATAATTTGAAAATACAAAATGTAAATTGCGCATTTATAAGAGAAATGACAAATTTAAAAATAAGTGACATTGATTTGCAATTTTGGAGTTACAATGGAAAAAGTTAAATTAATACTGCCTGTAAAACTTTTAAAGATTTTCTTTGAGTTGAGTTGAACTTGTATTCAGCGGCATCAATTTACTTAAAACAAAAATTAGGAAATATGTTTTCTGTTAATAAGACTAATTAATTTAAAAAAAGGTTTCGTATTTTAGTATAAATGTTTTTAAATTTTCGGAAAGTTTTTGTGTTATTTTTTTTAAACTCAAATATAATAATGAATAAATAATTTAATTAAAAATTATTCAATATTTTTTATTTCAAATAATAGAAAAATATGTTTTTGTATGTATATATTTAAAGTTATTTTAGCAATAAGAAACTATTGCAACGTGGAAGAAGCCGAAAAAAGTTTAGCTTTATTTTACGGCTTAAAATTTTAATTTTTAGCTTATTTTCGCTCTTTTTGAAACGTGATTTAGTTTAACTTTATTTTAAAATCTGGTCACACTGATTTTAATTGAACTATAGTGAATTTTTAATCAGAAATAATTTTCAGACAGGCTTAAGTTCAGTAATTTCAATTCTTTTTATTGAATGAAATATTTTTATTAATTAATGTGAGTTTCTAAAGAAGAGAAGAAAAATTAAATTAGACTTAATTAGCTGGGGGAAATACCGATATTTTTCTGTGCAGCAACGCACTTCATCAGCACCCTAGTCTATCTACTTAATTTTTCTTCTCTTCTTTAGAAACTCACATTAATTAATAAAAATATTTCATTCAAAAAGAATTAAAATTATTGAGGTTAAGCCCGAATAAAAAATTATTTCTGATTAAAATTCACTACAGTTCAATTAAATCTAAAAAATGTCTCATTTAAATCATCATGTGATCGCACAGTGGTTTCCTCCATAGACCAAAAATCAAAAAATTAATGTCTTTTTCTAATCTTTATTGCACCAAATTTATTGATAACAATCGAAATTTTACGAATCCAACAAATTTTGTTGCATTTTTTTTCGAGATTTAATGTTTGTGTCCGTTGAAAGTGGAGGTATGTTTATATATATTAGCTCCTGCACAAGATATCTTATAAGAACTTTTAAGACATGAGGAATTTTTCAAATGCTTTGCTACAGCGAAATCTTATAAAACAAACGTTAACAACACTGTTTTCAAGAAATTTAGTTGAGTATTGTAGGTATAAAGGTAGAATAAGTAAAATCGTATCGTGATGTTGCGTGTCAGCTGACAAAAACCGTACGATATACAATGCATGTTACTAGTTATAAAATATATGGTGGTAGCACTGCTGACGTAGGAATCTGCAGAAAACAGATTTTTCTGTAGCGAATGTCAAAAACGCCGTATTTAATGCCAGACAAAAAAAAAATGTGCTATGCAAACTGTTACATTTTTTATAACTTGTGCACAAAGTTGAACGATACGGCAAGCTGTAAAGTAGAATGATACGATTTTACTAATTCTACCTTAAGAGTAAAGAAGAAAACACTTCGTGACGGAAGAATTTGTGATACTAGCTTCTTTCTACCCATGAGCGCGTGTACAAACGTCATGCATGTGTGTGTGTATGATTTTTTATTTTTCTGCGTACATGCACACACATGCATTAACATTAGTTGTAGCGGTTAATCACATAATAGCTTACCATCTACGTATTACACACACACTCAAACGTACAATATGAAAAATAACAAGCATACACTAATCAACAGTACTTCTTTTGAGTGCTTGTTATACTATGTTCACACTTATGGTTTTAAACGTGTTTAACGCCTCATTCGTGCTTAAGAGCTTAAACACGACGAATTTGAGATGTTTTACCATACATTGACTTGTTTTGTTAAACATCTCAAATGAAGTGTTTAAGATTAAAACACTTCCTTAAACACGATAATGGAGTACGTTCAGTCCGTTTTTTGATAACTCTGGCAACTTTGTGTTGTTATTAAATGGCGTCACGTCAAAAATTATTTGGTAAACAATTAATTAGTTACAGAATACTAAAATATTTACAAGAACAATTGTGATTTGAAAATAATTAACCAATAAAGAAGCATAATTGTTCGTAATTTCTTACAAACACCATAATTCATTGACAAAACATCAACCTTAAACATCTCAAATGTAATGTGAACGGTTTTGTTTAGTTTTTTAAAACACTTGCCTTAAACACGTTTAAGACCATAAGTGTGAACATGGTATTACAGACAAGCTGTCTTGACGTCATCGCTTGTTAACACTGGTATACACATACACCAATACATCCATCGTGCTTCGCTTATAGTACGACAGCATTTATTATTGGTTTAGTATAATACATGCGACGTGAATACATTTAAAAATCATGACGTTTTTACATTTCAAGACTGTTTACGCAGGCCTCTAGTTTATATTGCATATATTGTGATTGCATAGTAATAAAAGAAAACTTAAGTTTATCTAAAAATATATCCGCGATTTTGTGGTAGAATTCTACAAAAACCCTATAAACATTAAATTTTAAATTATTTTCTGCCAAATAAAATAATAAAACTAGCAAAAATATAAGTCTATTAAAAAATCCCTGAAGAATACTTGTTTGAACTTTTCAAAGCACATGTTTGTTAAAAAACTACTTTTTCACGTATACTTTTAGTTATTTGGCCGTCATCCATCCACAACTTGTTAGATTTTTTTCCCCTCTTTAAATTAAAATTGTGGCTGCGGGTTTTTGCATATTTTCGCATATGGATGTGATTTACATATACATTCGAATAATGAAAACACGCATACGGGTTTTTGAGTACTTCATTCACTCAACGTACAAATTAGAGCTAAAAACAAGTAAGAGTGCTATATTCGGCTATGCCGAATCTTATATACCCTTTACCAAAGTGTTTCTATGTAGTATAGAGATACATACATAAGCACATACATAAAGTATAAACAAAAAGAAAAAAATAATTTGACCTAGTTACTTTTATGTACAAAAAAATAAATTTACAAATCCTAGAATCATTATATTAGATTTTTCTGATTGCTTATATCAATCTAGAAGTTCTTAAAAAAATATAGAAAGTGTGTTAAGTAAAAAAAAGGAAAAAGGAAATTAAAAAAAAATGTTTTATTTAGTTACTCTAATATTCAGAAAAAAGGTCAAAGTTTCCACTTCTGGAGCTGTGGTTTTTATTTTTATAATTTTTTACACCAAACTTTTCTTTCCAAAACGTAAAATATGTATAATCTATAAGGGAAAAGATAAAAATTAATTAGACTTAGTTACTTTTTTATATCACAAAAAGTGTAAGTTTCTCAATCCTGAGATCATTCTTTTTGATTTTTCTGATTTCTTACACGAATCTCTTTCTTTTAAGAATTTAAGATTTGTTTAATTTATAGAAAAAAGGAAACATTTGTTTTAGTAAGTTACTTTTGTACAAAAAAAGTTAAAGTTTTCCAACCCTGGAATCGTCTTTTTAATTTTTTTAATTGTTTTTTTTATTTTAAATACCAATTTTTTGGTACTCAAGCATAAAATAAGTTTATTTAATAAAAAAAAAAATTAATTTTCGGTAGTTAATTTTTTATATCACAAAGAGTGTAAGTTTCCCAACCCTGGAATCCCCCTGTTTGATTTTTCTGTATTCTTTAAAACAATCTTTTTTTTAAGAATGTAAGATATGTTTAATTTATATTCAAAAATGGAAAAATTTGTTTTACTAAGTTACTTTTGTATAAAAAATAAGGTTTTCCAACCCTGGAAACTTCATTTTAATTTTTTTTTTAATTTGAAATACCAAATTCATTCGTACTGAAGTATAAAATAAGTTTATTTTATAAAAAGAAAAAAATAAAAATAAGTTTTCGGTAGTTAATTTTATATATCACAAAAAGTGTAAGTTTTCCTGCCCTGAAACCGTTCTTTTTGATTTTTCTGATTTGTTACACCAATTTCTTTCTTTTGAGAGTCTAAGATATGTTTAATTTATAGAGAAAAAGAAAAAATTTTTTAGTAAGTTACTTTTGTATATGAAAAAAAATAAAGTTTTCCAACCCCGGAAACGTCTTTTTAATTTTTTTAACTTTCTTTTTTAATTCGAAACACCAATTTAATTTGTACTGAGGTATCAAATAAGTTAATTTCGTATACCAATATGTTTCTCTTAAGAATATAAACTATGTTTAATATATAGAGAAAAAGAAAAAAATTGTTTTAGTAAGTTACTATTGTATAAGAAAAAAGTTAAAGTTTTCCAACCCTGGAAATGTCTTTTTCATGTATTAAACTTTTTTTATATTTTTAATATCAATTTAATGTGTACTGCAGTATAAAATAAGTTAATTTAATAAAAAAATAAAAAAAATAGTAAGACCTATGTAGTTACTTTTATATACTACAAAAAGTGTAAGTTCGCCAACCCTCGAATCATCTTTTTTGATTCTTCTGATTTGTTACACCAATTTCTTTCTTTTAAGAGTCTAAGATATGTTTAATTTATAGAGAAAAAGAAAAAATTTTTTTTAGTAAGTTACTTTTGTATATGAAAAAAATTAAAGTTTTCCAACCCCGGAAACGTCTTTTTAATTTTTTTAACTTTCTTTTTTAATTCGAAACACCAATTCAATTTGTACTGAAGTATAAAATAAGTAAATTTAATAACAAAAATATAAAAATAAGTTTACGGTAGTTAATTTTTTATATCACAAAAATTTTAAGTTTTCCAACCCTGGAATTATCCTTTTTGATTTTTCTGATTTTTTATCCCAATCTCTTTCTTCTTAGAATATAAGATATGTTTAATTTATAGAAAAAAGGAAAAATTTCTTTTAGTAAATTAATTTTGTATAATTTTGTATAAAAAAGTTAAAGATTTCCAACCCTGGAAACGTCTATTTAATTTTTTTAATTTTATTTTATATTTTTTTTTATTAAGAAATATTAATTTTATTCATACTGAAGTATAAAATAAGTTTATTTAATAAAAAAATAATAATAACTAGTTTTCGGTAGTTATTTTGTATGGCAAAATGAAGTTTAAGCTTCCCAGCTCTGAAACCGTCTGCTCGATTTTGCTGATTTTCAATACCAATCTTATTTCGACCATTTTTGACACACCAGTCCAAGAACGAAGTCTCTAGCTTTTCTGGGAGCTTGGGAAACCGATTTCATTCATTCGAACGATGGCAAAACAGCGCCGAGATTTTTCAAATGTCGATCTTTCACCGAAAATAACAGGAATTGATAAGGAAATTTTACAAAGATTTACCACAATTCTCCAAACTTTAGATTCTGGATTTGAAATTAATGCCAAAAAGTTTGAGGAATATGTTGTGGAGACAGCCAGAAAAATTGTTAAAGAATATCCCTGGTACTACCTACATCCATCAGTACGCAAAATTCTGATCCATAGATGTGATGTGATCAAGCATTCATTAGTGTCAATAGGTGAATTATCGCAGGAAGCTGAAGCGAAAAATAAAGATATAAAACAGTTAAATTGCAACATACATGAAATATATCGCGGATTACTACAAATACAGATCTTTTAAATATTATATTTTTAAGTTCAGATGCATTTATTTCTGGAGCCCAAAACTTATCAAATTAAAAATAAGTAGTTTAAGTCAAGGAATTTTAAATTTGCTTAATATTTGATATGTATATATTAATCGCCTAGGTTCTACATTCGTAAAATAAAATGAAAGTGATATTTTCTCTTAGCTTGTGTTCTTAGTTTCGTAAAAGCGATTTAAAAAGTAAAATTTCATTTTCAGTTTGTTTCAAACGAAATTGAAGTGTTCTGGAATCCAATTTCCCTACAAAAAAAGTAATTTGAATTCGGCAGCAAACAACATTGTGAAAGAAAATACTTTTTAGTAAAAATAAAATTTTTATAACTTTTTATTGCAAAAATACAAAAATGAAGGCACATAAATAACATTTGTATATAAATTATTTTTTCAAACGATTTTATTTGTGTTTTAAAGGGATAAGCACAAAAACATGAAATATATGGGAAACCAATCCGGGATTAGGTAAAGGGTTCTGTAAATGATTTCTTCAAGGCGTTCAGAAATTTTTAGGGAACTTGCGATTTTTTCGGAACTTGCGATTTTTCGCATTTTTTCCCGAATTTGTTTTATTTATAACAATTTTGTTAATTTTTAATGAATTTTAAGGATTGCTTCCGATTTTGCTACTTCTCGCGAATTTTTGCATTGTTCGCAATGAAAGCGAATTTTTGCAAAAATTCTCTTTCTTAGCATATTTTGCGAATTTTAAATAATATCAGACTTTGCTATTAAGTTTTTGCGAATTTTCGCCATTTTTTAAATTTTTGCAAGCTTTGGTGAATTTTCATAATGTGTTGCGCTTTCTCCCGAGTTAACGACTTACCTTACAGTTTTAGCGAGTTTAATTAATTTTAGTTTAAAGCTTGTTTCCAATATTGCAAATTTTCTAAATTTTCGCGATACGTGATTTATTCTTTTTTCTATCAAGATTTGATATAGATTTTAGCATTTATTTTTATTACAAGTACATAACATATAATATACTTATATGCAATTGATTTTTTCAGCAGTGAATATTTGCATAATTTGGCATTCATTGGCTACAAAAATATCCATAGCAAGACAGATAGGTAGTCAAATTTAATTGTTTCAAAAGACAAATTTTAGAAGGCAATTTCATCGAACTACGCGAAGTTCGGATTTCGTCCCAATTGTGTTTATAGCATAAAATGTTTTTTTTTCATGTAGCTTGAAATATTTATTTGAAATAAACTGGGAATGAAATCGTCATGGAAAAAAAGTTTCATTACTTTTCTAGAACACAGTGATATCGTCTTTGCGGAATTAAAAACGTTTTCAATTTCATTTTGTAGTGGAATGTATAACCTGGGCGAATGTCTTATTTTACCTTATTACCTTATACTACTTAATAATAGCTCGTATTTATTGCATTATATAACTTTTTAATTTAGTTTTTTTTTTCAGTTTATATTTCGAATGAATTAAAAATGGAATAAAAATTTACAAAAATTTTTTAAACAAACGAATTTTCATATTGAAAGACTTTATTTAAAAAATGTTTGAAACAAATCTGTAAGCCAATCAACCCTTCAAAGATAAAATGGCTACTGTAGCTACAGTTGTAAACTTTAAATTCTTTAAGCATGCTATGAGCTGACAAATGTTGAAGATCCAAGCTTTTTTAGTTTTGGAGATATCGATTTTTGACCACTTGTCCATATAAAGGAAGCCACTGTGGCACGAGAATTATTAATATATTTTTTTCCACAACCAATTCAAAACTTGTTAAGAATGAATACACCAGGGCTGAAATCTCATAAAAAATATTGATTTTTAAAGCTCTTTATAAAAAACATCAATTTAAATCGCAATTCGCCTTTTGTTCTTCAAAATATTCACAAACTGTAAAAGTATGTATTAAACATAACTAGAAACAAAATTGAAACATTTTATCAAATAAACTTAAGTGTACTTACTTACAACGTCTGATTGGCAATTAAACAATGTTTTAAATGAAAAGTTATTTTAACTATTTGAATACTCAGCAAATAAATATTGTTCGAGTTTAAGTGAGATGTAAGAGCATGAATTAGAAATATCATCAAATAAAAAAGGCATTAAAAAGTTTTATTTTGGGAACGAATTGAAAAACACAAAAGCTGGAATAAAGGAAATGGCCACTAATACTTGCGCAAACTTTTTGCCATTAATATAAAATGAGAGATTCATAGACAAGAAACGAATGTATTCAATCGAGCAAAGTTTTATTTTTTATGACGGATAAAGTAAAAATTATAACGTTTCAGATAGACAAGTATGGCTTACAGTGCATAATGTTCAAATGACACTTAAGACATTTTAAGCGACACATAAAAAAAACTTATTATATTTTTATACTGTTTTGTGAGATGAAAAATAGCTAAATCTTTACAGCCCCGTATAATTTTCTTATTAGTGCGGTCTTGCGTTGTGTAAGAAAATGGAACAGTTGCTGTTCTATGAAGCATTATCATTTTTAATTATGGCATTATGGAAGATAATTAATAATTTTTATAAAATCCGATGTGCTCATTCCGAAGTTAAATCTCATATTTGAAAATAGTGTCTGTAATTATTTTTTTGAAAATATAACCTTCCCAACACTTCGCCATAAAAACCACACAAAAAAAAATTATTACTGCATTTTTTTAATCAAGTGATTGCTTAGAACAACAGAGTGCTATGAAATAGTAAATAAAACCATGTACCAAACAAAGACTATTTGAAAAAAAAACATGGACTGGACACTAAAGATTCGGTAGTGCTACAAAGGAGTAATAGGACCAAAATCTTTTTTTTTTTGTGCCTACACATTTAATATATTTTATTGGCAATGTTAATTTACTATGTTCATATAAAAAATTAAAGTTAGCTGGATACATTAAAAAAATATGATTTATTTATTTATTTGACTTAGTCTTACGAATTAATTCTGAGCCTAAAGGTTTAAGGAGCGGTAGCTGCTAGGGCTATCGGCTCAAAAAAAATTTTTTTTTTTTTTTTTATAATGCATGTATTTATTTATTGTATCTTCATATGTGAACTAACAATAAGTATTCAAATCTTAAATCTATAAAAAAAAATTATTAGGCCCGACCAGTGTCGGACATAAACTTAGTGATAGTTATAAATAATACATTAGTAGTGATAATCAAAAAAAAAAGGGGGGGGGGAAGTATTTTCAAGTAGTCCCATCTGGAGTGTTAGGTATAAGAGCCCGTGTGTCCCTCTTTTTTAAGCGGATGTGTCCAGTAAAGTTCAAAATATTACGAGCAAGCGGATTAGGATGTGATTCGAGTTTTGTTAAATATTTGCCTGCGTATTTTGCAATTTCTTCAGTCACTAGTGGCATATTTGAATCACGATGTATAATAGAATTTTGGATGTACCATGGAGCCGATGTTATTAACCGTAAAATTTTGTTTTGCCTTCGTTGGATTCTCTCGACATTGAAAGCTAAAGCAGTGCCCCATAACTGAATTCCGTAGCACCATATTGGCTTCAAAAGCGACTTGTACAGTAAAAGTTTGCAGTCTAAGCTGAGTGTTGAGTTTCTGCCAATCAACCAATAGATTTGAGTTAACTTAAGTTTCATCTGAGTTAACTTAGAGTCAATATGATGTTTCCATGTAAGTCTTCGATCAAGGTGTATACCAAGGTATTTCACTTGGGAATGTTGAGGAATATTATGATTGTTGATTCGAATGGGGGAGCAAGTATCTCTTCTTAGGGTGAACGTTATATGGACACACTTTTGTTCATTGACTTTAACTCTCCATAAGTTCAACCATATTTCCAGCTGAGTGATATGTTCCTGGAGATTGCGGGATGCCTCATAAGGGTTTTCGTGCACACTCATACAGGCTGTATCATCGGCAAAAGTAGAAATATGGATATTATTGCTCACAGGCATATCACAAGTATATATTAAATACAAGACAGGACCCAGAATACTACCCTGGGGCACACCAGAAGATATAGATTCGGGCACACTCGTGAACTCTCCTTCCACAACAGTGAACTTCCTATCAATAATATAACTTTCCAAAAGCTTTTGAATGTTTATTGGCAGATATGTCTTCAATTTTAAAACTAGGCCCCTTCGTGCCATACTTTATCAAATGCCTGAGAAACATCAATAAAGAGAGCAGAACAATACTTCTTTTCTTCAAATGTTCTTCTTACTATTTGGACCAGTCTATGCGTTTGTTCAATCGTGCTGTGCTGACTTCTAAAGCCAAATTGATGGTCCGGGATGCACTATTATCAGTTAAAATTTTGGACAATTTAGTCATGAGCAGCTTTTCGAAAAGCTTTGAGATTGTAGATAGTAAGCTTATAGGCCTATATGACTCAGTCTTGGTAAGATCTTTGCCCGCCTTTGGAATCATTTTGATCTTGGCCAGTTTCCAGTTATGTGGAAAATACTGCATTCTTAAAATAGCATTAAAAGTAAATAGCAGGATTCTTATTGCAATATGAGGCAAGTTCATGAGCATTTTGTTACTAATGCCATCAATACCTGGAGCTTTCTTCAGGTTGAGTTCAGCAATTACCTTTTGTACTTCACGCATCTTAAACCTTAAGGGACGAGGGGGTAGAGAAACTACACACGGTAAATCAGCAGCACCCGTACATGAATTGGGAGTGAATACAGATTTTAAATGCTCAGAAAATAAGTTACCTTTCTCACTATCGCTTCTTGCCCAGCCTCCGGTCGCAGTACGCAGTGGTGATTTAAGATCAACGGGTGTCTTTTAAGATTTCTAGTAGCGCGCCATAAAGAGTAATTAGATGCGGACGTTACATCAAGACCTTCTAAATACTTTTCCAGTAGTGCAGTTTTTTCCGACGATAGCAACTCTTTGAGTTGTTTAGTACATTTCTTAAGTCTGATTTTATTTAGGGGTGATCTGTGTTGTTGCCATTCTCTTGTAGCTCTCCTTTTTCCACAGACAAGACGTTCAATTTCCGTAGAATAAATTCTGTTAAAGCCGGTCTTCGGATAGGATGTAGTGGCATGTTCAACAGCCTGTTTAATATTTTCGTTAAGATTGGCAATGTTAAATTCAATATCATCGCATGATCTAAGCTGAATGTTTTCTACGCAGTGACTACTAAGATATTTTTTGAATGCCAGCCAGTTGATTCCATTAATCATTTTTACATATCAGTTAGTTAAATCACTCCTTAGTGGGTTGAAAATTGTAAGTATTGTTGGAGAGTGATCGGAGGACAGATCCAGTGAGGCCTCTACGCGAATTAAGTCCCTATGAATATTTTTCGTGACGCCAAAATCTATAACATCCGGAATTTTTCGTGCTTCAGTAGGCCAGTAAGTAGGCTCCCCACTCGAAATGACATCTAAGCCCATTTTTGAAATTGTATTGAACAAGGCTCGACCTCTAGGTGTAACTAGAAGCGAGACCCAGTACGTATGTTTTGCATTGTAGTCACCAGCTGCCACGAAACAAGATCCAAGCGATTTGTAGAACTTCTCATACTGATCTTCGCTAACTGAAAATCTGGGAGGTGAGTAAATAGATGATATCACGAAATTCGCACAAAAATTTTCTACGAAAATATTCGTTGCTTGCAAATATTCTTCACTAACGTTGTCAAGGACATAGTGCTTGAGTCTTGACTTAATCAAAAAAAATAAATAAAAAATTAAAAAAAATAATAAAAAAAATATATTTTGTCCGCTCTTTCACATAATTAATTATTAAAGCATGTATCGAAATTTCACATTCAAAATATGAATGCATTCTGACACACAAAAAAGTAATATGAATAAATTTGTTTTATTAAATAAAGTATTTGTAATATAAATTAAAAAATAGTTAAATTAATTAATACAATTAAATATTTAATTGAATCAATTAAATTCTTAATTGAAAATATTAATTGGTGAATATTTTTTTCTCTATATTTGAAATAAATATTTTATAAAATATCAAACACATACACATGCGTGTAAAGAAAAACAGCTTTTATTATAATATTTAACATTTTGCTCTTGCTGCACTTTTAGCCAGGAAACCGCAACTCTATACCTGCGCATTAAGTGTACACTTAACAGTGTTTTTGACTAAGTATGTGCACAAAAAATCGTGCAAATTTAATTGTGCAGCTAAGTCAAAATTATTATATACACTGTTTCATGGATAGTTAAATCTTTGATTATGTTTTTTTTAGCAATAATTCGTAAAACTCTACAAACTCAAAAAATCTGCCAAGGGAATAACTTAAATTTATTGTCAAATATTAACAGCGCATTTGGCTAATATTACAAAAATGTCTGAAAGTTTGTCTTTAAGATGTTATAAAGCATTAAATTTCATCACTTGAATTTGCTTCATTTGTCAAAAGATGAAAAAAAAGTTGAAATATAATTTGTACAATATTTTACCTTCAAGTTCTTCATTTTCAAAGTCAACATATCAGCATACAAATGTCATTCAAAAAATTTACACCACACAAGTTAAATACTCAAAATGTTACAATCAGATACACTCACACTTACTTACTGTTATATGTACAAAGAAACAGTTACACAAATATTTACACAGTTTTGTTTGCGAAATAGACAAGGAAATCAGATAAAAGAAAACAAATTGAAGAGAATATTAAATAAGTCGAGATACAAAGAATGTTGTTGTAAACAAACCAGCGTTGCCGGTTTTTGTGTAACTATCCAACTATGTGTTCGAATTCCAATGTTAAAAACATACAAATTCGAACAGTTTCCGTTTCGAATCGAACTACATAATAACCCCCTGATATATTTCATTAAATAGAGAATAGCTTAGAAAATATTAAACATTATTAAGCTTCACTCGTTTTTCACGTTAGTACTTTCTACGCTTTTTAGATCTCAAAATTACGCTTTTAGTGCTTTTCTTTAATTTTGATGTGCTTTTAGAACCAAAAAAGTTGGCATCACTGCCATCACTCACATCACCTGGTTATGAGAAGTTTCACTGTATATACGGGCACCCATACGATTAAAAACAGCAGCAAATTCCTATGGCAGTATATTTCATGTGTTGAAAGTAGCAAAGTTGTCAAACAACATCATAACGCCAAAAATTAAATTTTTGAGCTAATGATGCAGAATTAATCCTCATTTCGTGCTTCATATTCTATAAAAAATTGTACACAAATATCTTGTTTACTCAACTCTTGAGAGAAAAATAAAATTTTCTTTTTCCATTAAAATGTGTGTAAATTAAAAACTTTAAACTCGTTTTCTGGCAAAATAGATTTTTTGAGTTGTGACGTTATTTGAGTAAATGAGCGATATGACAGCATATGATATGTTTACATATGAGTTAGCATACGATTTTTGCGTTTATACAATATGTTGAATTTTACATGGTGCTATATGTATGTATGTATTAGACTCCTGCACAAGACCACTTACAAGAACTTTTAAGAAATTAAAGATTTTTCAAATGCTTTACTACATCGAAATCTTCTAAAACAAACGCTAAACAACAATGTTTGCAAGAAATTTATTTCAGTTATGTAGTTATGGGAGTAAAGAAGAAAGTACTTCGTGACGAAAGAATTTGTGATGCTTACTTCTCATTTTTCCAGGTTGTTTTAATAAATTAAAAATAAAAATTATAGTATATCTTAGAACTCATTTATGCCAAAGTGGGCAGAAAAATAGCCAGAACCTACAGGCAAAAAAAAAAATCCAGGTCAATATAAACACCCTAAGTACCAACTATGTGAAATTTCATCAAAATCGCACAACGAATTCGTGGATCAGGCAATAATGTGGTAAGTTTGTTAGTAAGTAGTAGTGAGGCCGAGTTTAGAACTTGTGTACCAAATTTCAGCTGTCTAGCTAATACCCTTTTCACACTCACTCACATCGTTGAGGAATGCGTGGAATATGTTGAAAATTTAAAAAACCTGTTCACATTACAACATCTTTCATCTTTCATCTGTCATGTATTATAATACTATTTTTACGAATGTGAGCTACTAAAAATTAAATAATAAAATGCAATATAAAAATTCAGTAGAAATTGATTTAATTGCTGGCTCCTGAGGAGCAGAAACAAATAATGCTACAATGTGCAGAATTAGTTGAAATTATGCCAGCGGACAATGATAATGAAAAAATATTACAAACTTTATCCGAAAAGATTTCGCGTAGACATTTGCAACTACTTTTATGTAATTTATTTCGATTTGGAAAATATATAACAGATTTTATTATATGCATACATATACATACATATGTATGTATATAATAAAATCTTAGAGTAATTACGGATCTGTTTTTGAGAAGGATATTTCAAAATGTAGCCTTGAATGTATGTAAATATGTCCATGCATATGGAAATATACATACATACAAACATACATCCATATGTATATATTTTTATAGTATGTATGCATGTATGTATATAGTTGCATACATTTTTTCTAGTGATGACACTAAAATAATCGAAAGATGTTGAACGGAACAAAGTGAGATAGTAACATCTTTTAAAGATGTTGAAAGATATTGAACATTCAGCCCTGTATAATTCTTATGGGAAAATGTTATCATCTTGCCAAATTGATGAAAGATGAAAGATGTGAGTAAGTGTGAAAAGGCTATAAAGCGGATGTGCTTCTCATAATATTGATTAGTAAACCTCTATATCTCACGAAGCTTTTCTTTCACACTTCGCGTATAAAGTCATATGACATAATTCTAATTACGAATTAAATTTTAGAATTTTAGTAAGGCGGGGAACAAAGTTATAAAGGGTACAAATACGACGAATGGTTTTCTGTAAATATACACACTGGGTGCATTGGCCGGAACTTGGCCTGACGCACTGCCGTGTGCCTAGATTTTAAATAATTTTGGAGTTTTGTTTGTGTAAAATTTAATTTAATTTCCGGCAACACTGAAACAAACTCACACCAGGACTGAAAGAGACGTGTATAATACAAATAATGAAGGCACCTTTTAAATGGTAGACAACTATTTGGTTTGGCTTTGATGAATTGAATAATTTTGATCTCAACGCTTTTCTTAAAATAATGTATAATATTTATGGCTGACTAGTAAAATACTTGGGCCGGGTGTACATTAGACTTGGGTCAAACTCGTTCACTAGTTCATTTTTGCCACAAACCAATGATCAAACCCATGTAATTTAAATGGGTTTGATCATTGGTTTGTGGCAAAAATGAACTAGTGAACGAGTTCGATCCAAGTCTATTAGCTATTAGTGGTTACGCTTTTTTGGGCACATGGCTCCCATGAAATGTCAGATGAAAACTCAACCTAACATTTATTACATGTAAGAATAAGATGAAGATATTGAGTATGTTTTAAGTAAACCACTCATTTTTCCCTTCTACTACTGCCAGTTTGTAAAGGGTCAGCCAGATAACTTTTTTTTTTTTTTTGAAAATGCTATAAAAAAAACTTCTGAATATTTTCTCAAATTTCTTTTATTATTTGAAAGTACAATCCTTCCGGTTATTAATGAAAAATAATTTCATTCAAATGGCTGCCTCGGCTGGCCATGCAGTAGCCTACACGATCGGTCCAATTTTTAAGCACATTATCGATTGTGTGCAGCTGTATTTCACCAATGGCTTCACGTATATTGTCCTTTAAAGCGTCAATTGCCTCTTACTTGTCGGCGTAACAGTTATCTTTGACGGCACCCCACAAATAATAGTCCAACGGTGTCAAATCGCAGCTCCGAGGTGACCAAACGACATCAGCTCTGCGGCTGATAATGCGATCTTCAAAAACAGGGCGCAAAACATCGAGTGTAGCTTCGGCTGTGTGGCACGTAGCGCCGTCCTGTTGAAACCAAATGTTGCCAATATCCTCCTCTTCAATTTTTGTGAACAAAAATTCGTTCAACATGGCCCGATAACGATCGCCATTGACTGTAACGGCCACTCCTTGCTCATTTTTGGAAAAAAAAATGGCCCAATTATGCCTGTGGTCCAAAATCCGCAACAAACAGTGAGTCGTTTTGGGTGCGTCGGCTTTTCAATGTATACGTGCGGGTTTTCCGTGCCCCAAATGCGACAATTTTGCTTGTTTACATACCCGACAAGATCAAAATGAGCTTCATCTGAAAAGATGATTTTTTTTTTGGCAAAATCGGCATCTTCTGTAAGTCGATCGCAGGCTCACTTAGCGAAGCGAAAACGCATTGGATGGTCAGTTGGCTTCAACTCCTGAACCAATTGGACTTTGTATGGCGTCATACCAAAGTCTTTATGCAAAATTCGTCTCAATGATGTCTCCGAAATGTTCAATTGTTGAGAACGGCGGTGAATTGATGTTGATGGCGCTTCACGCACACTTTCTGCCACAGCAGCAATATTCTCGGGTGTACGCACTGTTTTTGGCTTTTCACGCTTTGGTTTATCGATGAAGATGCCAGTTTATTTCACTTTTTTCATGAGATAACAAACATACAGAGCTGACGGTGCTTCTCTTCTTCCAAAATCCGTACGCAATCAAAGTAATGTCGCAATATTTCCTAGCGTTGTTCAAGCGTATACACAACCATATTCGTTCAGCGGAAGGATAAAACTAATTATCTGTCAAATCAGACATGAGCTAAGTGTTACCATTCACGAAATAAGCACTAGTTGAAAAAAAAACGTTAGATGGCGGACCCCTTTAGAAGACAAGTATAAATTCTCGTCTGTCTATTTATATTTGATTGCTTTGTGTTTGTTTTCAATATAAATAGGCATACGAGAATTAGTACTTGTCTTCTGTAAACTGGCAGATAAGATGGACGAATTTGTAACTAATTTTAATCAACTGCTTCCAAAAGTGCTCCTGTGGTGAGGTTAAGACTAATAGCATTTATTTGATTACCTTAAAGCATTCAACTGGAGTAAAACATTTACAACACAACAAAATTACAAAAGTATCATTATAAAAGGTCTAGGAAGAAGTATGTTTAAGCATTGATTCCAAAAGAGAACTTCTCGCAATGACAATCCTATGTAAAAATTATTATTGATTGTTGTTTTGTTTTATTGGGTAGTGTAATGGAGTATTCAATAATACATATATACACACTAAATAAATTCAGTAAAGTGCGACTCTGACTCGCAAACGAAGGGTTCCGTACGAACACTAGATATGTAATTTAATACAAACTTCATCCTATATAATATTTGGTTTCGGCATTTTTTTCGTTTTTGGGGTCTTTTCGGTTTTTGGGTTTTTTCGGTTTTGGCGATTTTTTTAAGTTTTGGCTCTTTTTTTTGTTTTGACACTTTATTTTCTTGTTTTGGCGATTTTTTTTTGGTTTTTGGCGTTTTTCCATTTTGGCGACTTTTTTTATTTTTGACGATTTTTTTCATTTTTGCAATTTTTTTTTACATAAAATTTTTTTTAGTTTTGGCGACATTTTCGCGTTTTGGCGATTTTTTTCCGATTTTTGGCGTTTTGTTTTTCATTTTGGCGTTTGTTTTATTTTGGCGATTTTTTCGAATTTGGCGATTTATTTTAGTGTTAGAAATTTTTTTTAATTTTGGGAATTTTTTTCGTTTTGGCGATTTTTTTTATTTTTTGCGATTTTTTTTTTGGTTTGGCGATTTTATAATTTTAGGTTTTTTTAGTTTTACCGTTTTTGAAAATTTCAAGTGTTTGCCTCTTACGGTTTCCAAGATATAGCAAATTGTCAAAATTACATAGTCAAAATTGCATTAACTGATGGACCACCCTTTAATTTAATTTTTTTAAATTTTAGTGTTAATTGTTGTAGTCTGTATAAAAATACACTAATTTTACAAATTTCAAGTTTCAATATACATATGTTCATACAATTGTATGTATATTACATGGGATTTTAACATTTTTCGTTGCTCGTTTTGGAACACCCTTTAATTTGTAATTCTCATGTATTTTTTGTTGTAGCGGCCAAGGTTCTACATACTGTGTCCAAATTTCAGGTCCGTAGCTCTTACGGTTCCTGAGAAAATACCGTGTGACGGACAGACGGACAGCGTAGCGAAAACAATAGGGTTCCTTTTCACCTTTGGTGTACGGAACCCTAAAAAAGACATACACAGCCATGTCACAGAGCTCAATTCTTTTCGGAAACAGTATTCAATTCGTATTTTGGTGTTTCAGAAAACGAAAAACGAAAAAAAATTTCGGAATGAAATCACTTTTAAATTCATGGACGGAATTAACATTTTCGGCATGTTGGAGTAAAAAAAATATTTTAAACAATTTTTTTTCAATTAAGAATACTATTTTTCATTTATTTATTCAAAGCTGGATTACAATTATTTAGTTTTTATTTATTTATTATGCAAATATCTCAAGTCATTACAAAAATAAAATCAACAGAACAAAATGAACGGAATTGGGGCTTTGGTATTGCCATACCATTTTTGTATGTACTTTATCAAAATCTTCATATTGGCAGCACACAAAACAAAAAAATACAAGGCAGAATTAAAATATGCATACAACAAAAATTTAAAACGCCTAAACATATGCCACATTATCATTTACTACAAAATTATGTTGCCATACTTGTAAGATTAAGCATTTTTTTCGGATTGATGAAAACGATGGGAATCTGAAGCACCAAAATGAAATTTGAACGGAATGGTTAATACGGAATGAAAACCATTCCGAACGGAAAAAAGTTTCTGAATTTAAGTAAAAGATTTTTCTAAATTTAATAAAAATTAATGAAAATCTTATGCCAATTTTTTAGAAAATTTTCGAAACTAATATGCCGAAAATGCCGATAATTTAAAAAAAGTGTAGATTTTCTATCAAAATCTTCTGGCAGCCCTGGTTAGGACGTGATTTTTTTAACAAAAACTATGGACACTATTAAATTAATAAATTTATTTTTGTTTTGTTTACTTTCTACTTAAAAGCCGAGTACGAAAATAAAAGTATCAAATTGTTTAATTAGGTTTTGTTTCGTTATTTGAAGTGAGTGAAAAAAAATAATAAAAAAACAATGAGTTTGTTTTTGCTTTATTTTTTGCCCATGAGCACAAGTCAGAGAACACAGCTAATCGGCTGTAAGCTAGCTTACAGCCGCCACTGGCCACAAACAATACATTAATTATTATTAAAATAATAGCCCAATTCACGATCTGGTGCAAATGGTCTTGCATCGTTGCATGTGCGAAGTGGTATAGTATATTGATACTCACCACTAAGAATTGTTAAGTGGTGAATATCAATATGCTATACCATTTTGCACATGCAACGATGCAAGACCATTTGCACAAGATTGTGAAGTGGGCTAATATGAAATAAATGGCAACGTTTTTAAATATTTGCATGTTATTTCACACACAAAATGTTGTTTTATATAACTAAGCAGCAAAGTTATAACCAATTGATATAATTTTTTCTTAATGTTACAAATTGTGTTCCTTATTCATAATGAGTTGAATTTTCTAAATCTAACAAGGTTAGAATTTTCCATTTGCAGAACAGTGGACCAAGGTTGAAAAAAAGCCAAAATATTAAACTTTTTTTACGAATATTTCCTAAACTGTAATTGAAAGCCCATAAATGTAGCAGATTTCTTAGCCTTTGGATAAAAAAAATTCACTTGCAAAAAATCTTTTTTTATCAAATTAAAAACATGAGTTTGGCATCAATTTTAATATTTCATTAGCCTACGTTTGCCCACCATGGTACTTTGTGGCTCTGCCCAATTTAAGGACATATATAGTCTTAATTCCGGACTTGGGCTCTGTGACACTTCCTCAAAAACTGTATAGAATTTCATAACAATCGGACATCTAGTTTAATGGTTGGAAATGGTTCAGTGCCGTATACTACAATACTAGACCGAGTCCTGACTCGGAAGACTGACTGAAGATTAATACGACACATCAAGAAAGTGGTGAATATGTAACCATTTACACGATGTGTCTTTTTTCACAAGACACTACTCCCTACTTTTGGTAACACTTCCATTTTACGTACGCAGAGGAACATTTGTCACTAAACTTTCCACAGCATACATACAGGGTAAAAAGGATTCTAAATGTACTTGAAATAAATTCATTATTTTTCTTTACACTCTACTTAAACAGGTGAAAATTAAATTGCCATACAAAATAAGGGTCTTAGTTCTTATGTTGTTGTTGCTTATTTAATACAAATATATAACAGAAAAGTAAGAAAGCAAAAAAAAACATTTATTTTACTTTAACCTGTAAGTAATTGTTGCAATGTGATGGAATGTGTTGTTTAAGATAAAATCACAACTGGCAAATATTCGGAAGTATAAGTTTAATTATCATCTTTGTTATATATTTGTATTGATGATTTTGAGATTGGTTGTGATATTAATTTCTTAATGAAAAGTGGCCATTCACATATTAGGTAACGCTATTTTCAGAGATCGTATACCCACCCCCCTGTAAGTTTTGCTTTTCATAAGAATTTCAGTATAAATTGTCTATACCCCCACGGAACGGTACATAATATGTGAACAGCCCAAAAACAACAATGTTATTTAACACGTTTTATAGAATGTTTAAAGATAAATGTTTGTATAATAATAAAGTCACGGGAAGAGTTACTACTCGCTCTGCAATACAAATCTGTGTGTTTCATGAATATCAATTTCAATTTCAATGTTCAATTTTTCTCATTTCTATTTTAAATACTTTCTAAGAAGGTCTAAACGGCTTTTGAAAATATGGATTAATATCGTTTTATTCTTAAAAATACAACACAACTTCTACTTTTTCTTAAAAAGTTTCAACACCAATGTTGAATAGATGTTGTTGTTTTTATATTTATTTTCTTACATACTTTTTACAACTACAATCTGAGCTGATAAAAGTCAGACAATGTAGCAATGGTAAAGTAAGAAAATAAAATAAATTCATTGAAGTGCTTCTTTGACTCGCTCACGAAGGGTTCCGTACGGACACTAGATATGTAATTCAATACGAACTTTAGCCTGCATAATAAATAGTTTTGGCTTTTTTTTCGTTTTTGAGTTTTTTCGGTTTTGAGCGTTTTTTAGTTTTGGCGTTTTCTGCGTTTTTTCGGTTTTTCGTGCTTTTTTAGTTTTGGCACTTTTTTCCCTCGTTTTATCGATTTTTCCGGTTATTGGCGTTTTTTTTTCATTTAGGCGATTTTTTAGTTTTGGCGCCATTTTCGCGTTTTGGCGATTTTTTTCGGTTTCTTTTTTGCATTTTTTCAGTTTGGAGATTTTTTGATTTTGGCGATTTTTTTCATTTAGGCTCTTTTTTTTAGTTTCGGCGCCTCTTTCGCGTTTTGGCCATTTTTTCGGTTTTTGGCGTTTTTTTTCATTTTGGAGATTTTTTCCTTTTGTCGATTTTTCGGTTTTGTCGATTTATTTTAGTATTAGAAATTTTTTTTTACTTTGGTGGTTTTTTTCGTTTTAACGTTTTTTTTTGGTTTTTGGCGATTTTTTTCGTTTGGCGATTTTGTAACTTTCTTTTTTTAGTTTTACCGTTTTTGAAAATTTCAAGAGTTTGCCTCTTACGAAGAAAAAATTGTCTTATCATTCAATCCAAAAGCGAAGTCGTGTATATGAGATGGAACTGTAATGGAATTTAGACGTCGATAATCTCCACAAGGCCGCCACTGGCCATTTGGTTTTCGCACCATGTGTAATGGACTGGACCAATTAGTTTTTGATGGAAAACATATACCTTGTTCTACCATAAACTTATACCTCGATTATGTATGGCAACCGAACTTCAGTTGCCGAGTTAACTAGCAACGCAACTGAACTTAAAATTTGTATTATGTATGGCAACTTTCTCCAGTTGCCAAAAAGTTATCGAAAATACGATTATGACAACTTGGCAACTGAAAAAATATTTAATATATAAGAACTACAAGTGCTAAAAATAAAACTATTGATTAAAAGTGCTTAAAAACATTACTGATCACAAAAATTATTAGTTAAGTGGAATTAATTATTGGTGAAGAGAAGGAAGTACCAAAGTTGAATCTATTAGACGACTCTTTAGAATTACCGCCTTTACTGCGAGTAAATGTTGTTGCCTAAAATAAGTTTGAACAATCTCTGTTTTAGCTGTAAAGCATATTTTCTTTACATATCCATAGAAGAAATTCAAAAATAAAAATAATATTGCAATTAATGTTTAATTTTTAAATTTTTTTGCTTTTAAACTATGCAGCAACTACAAATTTGTGGTTGCCAATATGGCAACTGAAATTACCAGCTGTTAGTTGCCAGTTGCCATCCGTAATATCATTTCGGCAACTAGCAACGCAACCAAAGTTAGGTTGCCATCCATAATCGAGCCATTAAATTCATGTTTTGAAATTTGTAATTGTTCAGGAGAAAGACGTCGCGCCTTAGAAGCCACCGGTTGTCCCTTTGTTTCAATAATGTGTTGAACATTATGTTTTTGTTTAGTTGAGGTTGTTGACAGATTTGTTATATCTGGAAAATGAGCAAGCACGTCAAAGTAGGGAACTTTATTACTTACAGTTTTTATTTCTTTTATTTCGCCTTTTTAACGAAAAAAGATGAATTTAAACCAGTTTTGTTGTCAATTAACTTCTTTTTTTAAGGTCTACGAGTAAACCATAATGTTCTAAAAAGTCTGCGCCAATTATGGAGTGATTTACATCAGCGACAATAAACTTCCACGAAGAAGTTCTTCTTAGACCCAACGTTGTATATAGAATTTATTCACCATATGTATTAATTACAGTTCCATTAGCTGCAAAAAGTTTGTAATTTTGAGGAAAATTTCTCAAATTTTGATTTGATATTGGTATAACTGAAATATCAGCTCCGGAATCAATCAAAAAACTTTTTTGAACTTGGGGGTCGTAAATAAATAGACGATTAGTTGCTTGGCTACGGTTACTAGTTATATTTAGTGACCGCCTTGGAAGTTTTCCGGATTTGTATAGGAGCAAGGCTTCCGGAAACAACGAGCGTTATTTCCAAATTTACGGTGATAATAACATACCTTTTGTGAAACACTGTTATTTCTTTTTGAGAAGACAAACGTTGTAGCCACATAGTTCGCATAAATTCATCTTTTACTCCACCATTAGCATCATTAGGGCGTTCCAAAATGATGTCACTTACTTGAATGAGTACATGAGGTTTTAATTCTGGCAAAATTGCAAAAAATTTAGATTTTTCATTTGCAATGTTGTGGTTTTCAAACTGTGCCTCTAACTGAGCAAACCAAACCGCTGGATTATCTCTCCAAAATCGTGGAATACGAAGAGTAATAAACGATGATGTTGCAGCGGGTACCGCTGCAGATTCTCGAATTTGTTGTCTCGGCATATTCCAAATTTTTTTATTGAGATTAATAAACGCGTGAGGAATTCGGGGTCACCAATTATTGAAACGAAGTTATTTCAATTTTAAAACTAAACTAAACTTTTTATTTTTTTTATTTTTAATTTTTTACAAAAAGTCTTAATTCTAAAATCAAAGCTACTTATGTTATTTTTATTTTTATTTAACAAGTGTTTTGTTAGCAAAGTAGTTGCTACAATTCTTTACTAGTTTTGTACACATTAGTTGATTTGCATAAGCGGACCACCCACTTGCAATATAATTATGCAGTTAGTCGTATCGTACAATAATATTGCCAATGTGTATGTCATATTCAATATGTATATTGCCAAATATGAAAAAACTTTGTTCAGTGTTGTTTACTTTTTCACTGTCAGGATAATTTGGCAATTATTTTTTTCCTTAATATTGTGCTATTTATTGCATAGTATAGGTCAAAACGGCAATAATATGCATAACAACATATGCAATAATATTGAATAATGGATTGACCGCTTGAGTTTTATTCTACTTCAGACATAATTTTTTGGTTCGTTACTTATTCAGTATATTTATTTAATTTTCGCCACAAGCCCAAAATAACCTAAATATATCTTCTTGGGGGCAGCAACAATCACTTACATTAAAATAAACTGTTTTGTGAAAACTTAATTTTTTTATTTGTATTATTTAGCTTTTTCTTAATTTTTTAGGATCTGACCCTTAGGACAATGTTTCCTAAAAACTAATTGGAATATTGTCATAACTCATATCTATATGATTGTGGAAAAAAGTGGATACGTTTTAATACTGAGACCGCAGCTTTAAAAAGAACTCGTTTTGGATGTCCTGAAAAATTCGACATTTGGACATTCGCTGTTATTCATGAAAACCACACATAACTCTCATCCTGTGACCCTTTAAATTCCTTTAACAATTATAGGATGGAAAAAATAGTATACACCAAAGTGAATTCAGCTTAAAAGATTCACGCAAACTCTATTAAATATTGGTCTGATCTGACTAAAATTAATTTAAATGTGAGTTAAAATGTGGTTGCGTGTTTAAATTAATGCTGCTTTCATTAAGAATTTCTATTTAAGCCAAATTTTATCGCTCTGATTATTTGGCTAAAAGTGTAATGCGGGTGAAAGTTAGTTATTTAATGTAGACATTTTTAAGTATTAAAGTCTTGTCTAGAAGGAGTATGAAGCATGTGATACAATGTTTGTAAACTGTTGAATATAGTGAGACTTTCGTTTCCCATTAAACACTTGTGCTGAGTTGTTTTATAAATTTGAGAAGCAAAGTACCCGACATTAGCATTAAAATGGATTTATGCAGGGTATATTACAGTGTTTGAAATATTTACATTAATTTAAGATAATAGAATGTTTTAAATCAGTAGAAAATGTATATCTATGAGAATTTTTTTACAAATAAAGGCACATACGTATGGTATTTCAATAAAACACAACTACATATATATAGCTGTTGACGAAAAACTTGTGACACCAATTTTTTATCGTCCATAAAAAAAATTTATCATCAAAATCGCAAAACTGACTATAGCGTTTTATTGCACTTTTGTAGTACTATTTGAGCTATATTGCCCAAGCCGTGCGGATTTTTCACTGTTGCACAGTTTTATTATAGCTATCATATATATTTTTATTTTATATATCTATCATACACCCTGTACTATTTAAGACATGTGTATACACACACGAGTGTATACTATGTACTACTCTATTTGAAAATAACATTATTTGAAGCTTGTGTGCACTTGCTTTATACAATTTTTTTTGTAGTCAAATACGTTGCAAATATTGCAAAAATAGTATTCCCGTTTTTATTATATGGGAAATTACATAGAAACGTTACTTGTAGTATGTAGTAAATTTTTTTAAATGTCATGCAAGAATCGTTTTTTTAAAATGGAAAAAGAGTTTTCCGATTGTTTAAATACCATGTCATGGACCGAATTACAAAAAGAAAGCCGCCTTGCATCTATTGAAAATCTATTGATATTTTTTTAATTTTTTTTTAACACAAACACAATTCGCAAAGCGATTAGCTTGTCTGCGTAAAACACCCAGGGTCTATGGTGGGAATCGAACCCACGACCTCTGTACTGAGAGGCTAGCATCGCTACCACTCAGCCCCAGGGGCTGAGTGTATTTGCATACACATTTTGACAAAAGAACACTTGGAGATCAAACTAATTTTTTTTTTGGATACGGCTCTTATGTATTAATACCCGTTCTAGTAGTTTGGTAATAAAATTTCTTTATTTCTTTTAATTTAAATTTATTTGCTGATGGTTAAACATTGTCTATATATATTATATTGGTGTTTAGCCAAATCACCCAGTAGACCTCAAAAAAATATTTTGAACAGTTACAAACCTCTTATCTTATGCACAGAATTTCAAAAACTATTTGAGAATTTACATATAATAATATTTTTGAAAATCACAGTAAAAAAGCGTAGTAGGCTTAGAAACTAACAAACCCCACCAAATAATTTATATTTGATATGAATCTATTTTATTTTTCTACACCTTTATATAATTAGAAATAAATTGGATACCAATAAAAGTATTTATAAAACAAACTGAAAAATAAATTCAGGAAGATTATTATTTGCAATATTATCATAAGATATTATTTATTTCTAATAAAAATTATATCAGTAATGTAGAATCTACTTTAATCTAGAGATTTTCGATCTCAGTTCGGTAAGAAAAACATGTTAACAAAACTGTAGAACAAACTTTGTTCAAAATTGCAACATACTGTTACGAAAATAGCTGTCGGCAGGTTTAAGGCAACATTACACAAAAATATTCCAACAGGGTTAATGTAAGTGTTACGCGAAAATATTCCTACAGGGTCAATGCAAAGAATGATCTAGAATAGTAGCAAACACGTAAACAAGCAAAAGCAACAACAACAAAAAAGCGTCTGCTTATTAAGAAGATTCACATATTTACACACATATATACATGCTAATTCAAACGAAAAGCATGTATATACACATGTATGTACATAGTTACCACATGAACTTAATTAGGCACTTTGTAAACAGCATATAAGATGATAATGATCGTCTAGACATTGCTTGAAACTTCTAGTGGTATTTTTGTGGAATATAAAAAGAGGTGACGCAGCCAATGAGTTAGTTAGTTGCAGTTGTGAGTTACATAGTTGCGAACAAGTCAGTTGTGAACAAGTCAGTTAGTTACGTGTGAACAAGTCAGTTGATAATTAAGTTGTGAATTAATAATAGTCTGCGATACAGTGGTGAGTTAATAGTTAAGAGCAGTCTGTGCTTTACACGTGAGTTGGGAAAAGGAGAAACTATAGGACAGTCTATAGTGACAGCAAAGTCTGTCGTGGAATTGAGAATATTGTGGAGTCTCTCGTGTCGACTGGAGTAAAGGGAACAGCGCAGCGAATAAACGTGTGTAAGGGTGTAAGTAAAGCCAGTGAGTTTTTATTGGTGTATCAACTCTGAGTGTCGGCAGAGTGAGTGCCGTGTGTGACGAGCAGCAGACAAAGAGGTGTCATGTGATTACTTGCGCAGCCAGCTAAGAAACGTGCGTATTCAGTAGTGTGTAATTCAGTAGTTTAAGTTGTATTAGTTTATATAAGCTCTTGATTAATTTAGTTTAAGTGTATTTGTAAATAAAACTTGTATCATTCTTAACCCTAATTACTACACTCGGCTCTTGTATTCATTTGTAAATCTTCGAGTCCACGGAAAAGCGTTTTTATAGAGAGAAAAACGTAACAATACATACAACATATATTTTTTATTGTTTATTATTATATTATATATTATATTATTATTATTTTTTTTTTTTTTTTTTTTTGCCTCATAGCTACCATTTACACATGAAACTAATTGCAAGCAGGTAGCAATACAATCACATTTTTTCACTACTACACTCACATTGTTTTTAACTTCCACTCAGCTTTCAATGATATTTTCAAGAAAGTAAATTATTGATGTTTTCAGAAAGTAAAACGAAAAAGGTTAACAGTGTTATTCCTTATACGATTTGTACAAAAAAGGATTTTTACAGGATTGTGGCAAATAGTTATTATTAATTATAAGCAAAATTTGTAAGTATAATTTTGTATAAATATTGAAGAATTTTAATATCTTATGTTCAAATAATCGTGAAGAAGACCTTTCATGCCTTTTAAAAACAATAATATTATTAAAATATTAACAATAATACTTATTCCCAATTTATTCCCTTATAAATTTGTATAGGTGATATTCTGGGCAACTCAAATTAACTTAATTAAACAAACAAATTGATTTCTTGCATCTTTATGTTTCGACGACATTTTTAAAATGAACTTTCACTTTCCTATGAAAACAAACCAGAAAATTTCAGGAAAGTCATTTATTTCATTAGGATTTTTATTCATAATACGTATACAGAAATTTCAAGAGAGTATTTTTATGTGTAAATGTAGCACAAAGCCCAGAGCTACAGTATTCCCCATTTAATTACTCATCGGTTAAATACCTTTATCGGTAATTCACCGCAAATATTAGATCCCTGTTTCTTACATTCATTTTCACACAAAAGTCCAAGCTTAATTAACTTTCGTTAATTTTTAATTATTATTCGAACTCCATTTGTTTCTATATTTGTGATTTGAACGGGCTAAAGTTCGTATTGCTTTTTTAAGCCAAATTACATGTGATAATTATTAATGAACAAATAACAACAAAGTCTGTTGTAAATGTTCTGACTAACAACACATAGTTGAAGGGAACAGCCAGGCGTTTTCGAAGGCCACTAAACCTTCATCATCAGCGTTCTTTTGTGTTTGGTCCACTATGTGTGGTGTCAGTTGATGTAGATTTCTGCTTTATATACTTAGCATTATTGCAAATGGAATATGTGAATTGTTTTGATTCATCGTATTTCAATTTGCTGAAAGCTTTTTTTTTGTATTGTAAGCTCAATTTTATCATCTCTATATTTACAACAGTCTTACCATTGTCGTTTGTTCTTTACTAATTATGCACATGTTAGTTAATTTGCTTATTTTTGTTCTACTTAAGACAAACTTTTTTGGTTTGTTAGCCACAGGCCCTTGGCTATTAATTTTAGTTAATTTTTAATTATTATTCTTTAATAATAAACTTTAAACTTTCGTTTAATCATTAATATTGGGTAAAATGAAATTTCCCCTAAAATCTCCTCGTTGATTTACCCAAAAACTACCTAGAAACATATTTACGCAACTCTGCAATCAGATAAATGAACAATATGTATTTATTTTTTGTAATACAAATTGGGTTACAAAGCGGTACGAACTATATAAAGCCTGATCAAATCATAAATATAGAAACAAATGAAGTTCGAACAATTGAATTGTTTTTTTTTTAATAAAATATTTTATTTGAAGAAATGCATATCGAGTTATAACCGCACAAAAAGCTTAAGTAACATAAACAAAGCTTTACAGGAGAAGTTTTTTTTTAATTATCTTCGCTGTTATATCAGTTAATTTATTGAATTTTGGTATTTAGGTGTTATTATGCTAAATAATTATAAGTAACACAACGAATTTTAACTAAATATTACTATGATAACGGTATTTTTTGTCCCTTAAGCTTTTATTGTTGTCTCCCTGACAATCTAATGTGTATATTTTTGTGTTGTTTTAGCTAAAAAAAAACATTTTTTAAGAAGAAGTAAATATCAGTTTTTTACGAAAACTTGTCTCCAAATTAATTAATTAATTATTGGCTTCTTGATCGGCTCCATGTTGTGAATCTTCTACATACTTATGAATTTTCAAATTAAAGAGTTCGCTATTAATTTTTTTCTTGTAAAGTTTTACTGATGGAAAGAATTGTCAAGTCCATATACTCTGTGAATAAATTTTTAATAAATTTCTACATACCTAAACTGAACTGGCGACTATCTCAGTTTTTTTGACTGGATCACGTTATCAAATTTAAATCATTATAAACTGTTTCAGAGTTATCAAAATAACCATATTTAAGACTGATGGATGATTTTTCTTTTCAAGTTTGGAAACATAGCCTTTAAAACAATGGTAACTCACTTCAATACAATTATATTTTTTAGATTAGGTGTAGAGTCTAAATAATGGACTTTATCGTGATTCGCGTATTTCGACTTCGACTAAAAAAATTTTGTTCTAGATTAAAAAGTACTTTATTTATTTAGTTTTATTTTTTTGTAGAAAGAATTCTGATGATATGCTGGTGGATTTACATAATATTTGTATACAAGTATATACGCAGATTTTTTTGCACGAAAATATGTTTTCCTCTATGTTACCTTGTAAAATAATGAAAACGAATTATAATTATCGCTATACAATTTTTAGCGAGAGCAGTTAAAAAAAGTCTCTCCACAAAAAACTTAGTTTCATCCCATTAAAAGATTACGATAGGCCATATTTAGGGGAAAATTATGTAGAAGAAAGATGTTGCAGTATTTATTCTAAACAAAAATGGTTATAAAAAATTTTCAGGAAATCGCCGCAATTAAAGGATATGTTATTTTTTGGTGAACAGTGCAATGCGCATGGCCGGTAGTTAGGCGAGGTATCAGTGCATTTTTTAGACACATGTGATTTTTTATGGCCAGTGTATCGAGCGACAACCGCTAAAATAGCTTAAGCGACACATTTTTTGGACTTCGTTTTTTTGACGAAAATCGACTGTTTAATTAAGATCGCAAATAATCGATTTTGGTCAAAAATTGATGTTTGAAAATTATGTCGCTTAAGCTATTTCGGCGGTTATGGCACGATATCAGAAACATCCGGTGGAACGAATAATAAAGGGTGTTTTTTATTGAGGTATAGAACTTTAAGTTAGCATCACTATTTTAACTGGCGGCCATTTTGTCAGCTGTCAAGTGATTAATATTTAGTTTGGTTTGCCATTTCATCATGAACAGGTTGTTAAAAGAACAACGCTTACAAATCGTGCAAATTTATTTCGAAAATAATGGTTCAGTTCGCGAAGTTTACCGCAAGCTCCGTCCATTTTATGGTCGACATAATCGTCCAACAGAGCAATTAATTCGGTTAACCATGGATCGTTTTCGCACTACGTTTACTCTATGTGATAATACGCATCCGCAGAGACGTCGAACAGTGCGCACCGAAGAAACAATTGCCGCTGTAGAGCAAAGTGTTGAAGAGGACCCGAATGAATCGATTCGCCACCGTGCACAGCAATTGGAGCCGACTAACAGACTATTTTGTTCCCGAATTGGATGGCATGAATGTGGATGAGTTGTGGTTCCAACAAGACGGCGCTACATGCCACACAGCGCACGTCACAATCGATTTATTGAAGGAAACATTCGATGAGCGCATAATTTCGCGGAATGGACCTGTCAATTGGCCACCAAGATCGTGTGATTTGACACCATTGGATTATTTTCTTTGGGGATATGTGAAGTCGCTCGTCTACGCCAACAAACCAGAAACGTTAGGGGACTTGGAAGCCAACATTCGTGGCGTTATTGCCAACATACGGCCCCATATGCTCGAAAAAGTGGTTGAAAATTGGACCTGTAGAATTGGCTTTATTCGAGCCAGCCGCGGCGGCCACATGCCCGAAATCATATTTAAACATTAATGGCATAAGATTATCCTTCCAATAAAGCCAAATTGATGGACATTAAAACGATTTTCTTGTATTTTATTTCAATTCAAAGTTCTATACCTCTTAAAAAAACACCCTATATAAATACTTTGGCCAATTTGGGTGGTTTAATGTGTGTTCAAGTTTTCCATGTTGAAGTCGTCTCTAGTTAATTATTTTAAAAATAGATAAATATTAACAATTCAAAAAATTCAAAATATATTATTCAACTATTGCTAATATCGAAAATAAAATATTTGAATCAAGTGGGTTAGTCGAAAAATTGCAATAGACCAAAAAAATAAGTTAACTATTTTTCTTTTACAAAACAAATATTTATGCATTTAACATTGTATGTATGCAAATACGTCGTCCGATGTCGGTGAAGGGTATATAACTAATATTCGGCAAATCCGAATATATGTAGCACTCTTACTTGCCTTATTTTCAAAAGGAAATTTTAGCTTAAGTAACATGTTGCTGTTACAAAAACTGTAAACAAAAAATAATGTGTACTTAAGCTTAAATTGTTTTTGCTATAAAATTGAAACTATATATCCTATGGTTGTAAGATTTTGACATATAATGTCAATGAAAACAAGTTAATGATTTTTATAAAAAACACATTTCGAAAATCATGTTGGTAAAGCTTCTTTTGCTGTAATAGCTCGATATGTATGTGCATTTTATTTCAAGTAATCATGAACTACATACCAGAATGAGTTCGGATAACTGAATTTCTAATGTTATTTAAGCATATTCTCATAATTACCTATATGAGATAATTATCTAAAAAATCATGACATTTTTGATGAAATAATTAATTAAATAATTTACTGTATCATCAAGTCTGAATTAGCCCAAAAACTGATAACATAAATTTTTGAGGTCGCACTGATTTTCGAAATCTTTGAAGGCCCACAAAAAAAAATTGGTCACCAAAATAGAAAAACCATGTATTCGATTTTAGTACCCTCTGATTGTACTATCAAACCTATACTGTCCAGTCCGTGTGTTTTCCCAAAAGTCATATTTTGTTACATAGTGTAATCAACGACTACAGAATAATTTTTCACCATTAAAGAAAATAAAGAATGTTCAACAGGGACTTCAACAACAAAATTACGAGCAAACTGATGATACAAATACATTTTCAAAACGAAAGATATTCATAAGTGTGAGAATTCCCTAATTTATATTGGAGTGGTGGGCGGCCATAGTTTGTGTTGTGATATGACAATTAAATAAAAAATTTAACAGGTTGTTATTGATACTGGCCCCTTGGTGTCTATTCTTAATCCGAAAAATATTCTAGAAAAAATATAAGAATAATTGTTCAGTTAGACTTCATGAGTCATGTGCTGAAATTTTCAAAAAAATTCATTGTGTTTCATTTTCCTTCAATATTAGGACTCTTCTTTTACGTAAGTACAGCGCTGTGCTCGACTTATCAAAACTTTTGTTACGTTTAGGAGTATATGAGGTACCACTTGTCTTACCAGGTAATTATTACTCCAACTTATTATATTCATTACAACCTCTGACAATTTCTTATTTAGCCGAAGCGTAGCTTAAAAGAAACATTTTTGTTTTAACCCGTCAAAAGTTCTAATCTCCATCCTGGTGCTCTGGTAGCCCGAGCTTTAGTCGATTCTACACTCGGCGCAATACCCGTACGAGTAGCAAAAACAACAGAACGCTCTGTAACATTATCACTAGGAAGTTTGATGAAAACTTAGGTTGTTGTATTGCCCACTGAACGTTGTAATGATTGGAAATTTTGTTAACAATTTTAAAATACCACAGAAAATAAATCACACTTTTTAAATAACACTGTGACAAATTTTAATGAAATCGATATACCTGGGTGTAAATAGGCACTAAAAGAACTTATGTAAACTTAAAACATATCATATTTTCTCCCATCATAGTTTTCTGGCAGCACTATTTGCAACACATACAACAGAGCGACGTAAGGGAAGGAATGCCTCTTTTGGTCTTCATATGGAGTTTTGTGACAAGCTTTTAAATTGAACTAAACTACAGGTAGTTTGAAATGGACGGTGAGATGATATCTGTCCAACGCAAGGTCGATAACTTGTTTACTGAAAGGACGATTTCCAAGGAAAACAGTACGGTTGTCGATTTTTTTTTAAATGTTGACTTTTCGAATGTCGAATAGTCCGGATTTTTACAATTTAAAAACCGGTGGAGTCGAATACTTTTCGATTTGTACATTTTGCAATAAAATTAGTTATTACTATGTTAAAACTTATACTAACGTGTTCTGTTGATTTTCATAAGTATTTGTTTTTTTTTCAGTGTAAAAGTTCTAAGCGTTTTTTTGAGCATGACAACACTTACTGAAACATGAAATGTAAGCGAAATTATTTTTTGAGGCGGTAGCAGAGGCGAGTAAATTTTTCTTATGGATGTCAAAATCTATTTGCAAAAAGTGTTTTTTAGTTTTGTTGATATTTTGCTTCATATTTTATATAGAGGTATATATATATCCAGCTTGTTCATACAGTCACATGTGTATATGTATATTTATATTATGTACATATATATGTATGTATGTACTATATCTAAGTATGTATGTATATTAAGTTCATTTTTATGTTTTACCTTAAATTTTTGTGTTGTTTTATAGTATTTACGTGAACGGTTAATAAAGCAATTTAAAATCAAAACCTAAACCGGATTTTTCATAATTTAGAGTATTCGAACTATTCGAAAACCGGTTTCTGTTTTATGTACATATTCTGTTTTATTTATGCAAATATCTAAAAAACTTTATATAAAATTATATATTTGCCAACAATTACATTATAATTTATATTATAACTGATTTTTAAATTCCAACTGACTTAAAAACTGAAACTTTTTGCATTAAAAATAACCCTGTGTGAAAAATTTTAATGAAATCAAAATACCTGGGACGTATTACTATTTTTCTGGGAGCTATTGTCTAGCATAACAATAATCATTAATCTCGTTTTGGGGAGTACTTCAGTATGGTTTCATTATTAAACCCACTAGGAAATTCTTGTATCAAGCGTGTTATGAGTTTGATTTAATCTCAGGTTACCTGAAATCAATCTCGTTTTGGATTTATTTCAAGTACGAATTCAGGATTATATATGGATAAAATTATGTAGTTATTCTGTACATGATTTAAGTAAATCTGTACATGATGACACCACTTTGGATTGATTTAAGTAGGTATGGATTTATTTTTCTTTTGAGTGTAAATATATACAAGCTGTCGTTGGCAAAAACAAGCAAATAATCTGACATTCATACAATTGAAAACTAAACATTTCGGCATTTGCAAGTGGTGTTAGTTTGTTAATGAAATTAAATTTCATTGTTCTGGAATTTAATTAGAAATATAATTAGTTGGGGCTTAATTACTAAGTCCAATGTTATTGTCAAGTTAAGTTTATTAAAAGATGTGGTAAACCAAACTAAAACACAAGTACATTATTTGTATAACTGAATTCATTTTGTTTGTAATAAAATTAATTGACAGAGGCATGAGCCATGAGGCATGTAGTGAATAAATACATCGGTTGGTTTGCTGTTTATCAAAAACTGAAAAGTGTTTAAAGTAAATTAAATTATAGATTTAAGTTTATCAGAAAAAGCCAGACGTTTTAAATTGGTTACACATCTGTTAAAAATTGTTGTAGTAAACATGTTTTTAAATATTTTGTTTAAAAATTCTTCATTACGCTATTTCCAAACTTTAGTTTTACAAAATTAGGATTATAGATGAGATTTAGTGCAGTTATACCTAATTTACATTAAGCATTTTTTCATGAAATTTCATGAATTTTGTTGCACGAAACTTTTTCTTTTTGCTAATTGCAGCGCTATAGAAGAGAATTTTATATAAAAAGGGACATAGAATAAATCTCCGATAGATTTTCGGCAGCTTTTTCTATATGAGTTGCTCCCCCAGGCCTCCTATTGACAAATAAAAAATTTTCATGCAACTAATTTCATGAAAAAAATGCTTAATGTAAATCAGGTATTACTGTTCATAACTTTTAATGTTAATGTTTTTATCTAGGCGCACGGTAGTACGACAGGCCAAGTTCCAGCCAATGTACGCAGTGCGTCTATTTACACGAAACCATTCGAACTGTTCTTGAAATTATGAAACTTAAATCATAACTAGAATTAGTTCATTTTACTTCACATGGAAATATTGAGGTGCAAAATGTGCATATTTTAAGACATACTCACTGACCACTGACCACTAACCAATGACCACTTGATGAAGCACTTCCCCTACAGCTAGAGAGCTAAAATTTGATACACGAGTAGATCTAGGTGAGCCATCTATCTAAAAATGTAAAAAGTTTAACCAGGGGCGGCGCTACGCCCATAAAAAGTAAAAATTAAAAGGTGCTCTCATGAGCTGAAGTTTGATACACAAGTAGGTCTAAGTGAGAAACCAACTAGAAAAATCTGAAAACCCAAAAATTTCATCAGAATGGCGGGGCTACGCTAGTATTGTTTGAAACTAAAAACCTACCGCCTTATGCAAAAACGTTTGTTAAAGTTAAAACATGAGTTAAAACCGGTTTTGCCATATAAAATTCATTTGTTAAACCAACTTTAAGTTTAATAATCGTTTTTGCATAAGTCGGCTAATATACAGCTTTTAACTCAGGCCATTTTAGTGAAACCTTGTATACACGTTGCACGTATACAAGACTTTCACATTAAAAAGTGGGCATGATCACTCCCATAAAATGTTAGTATTGTGTTTAATCTACTTCGGTCTAGCATATTTTAGAAGAAAATTAGCATGAATTATTATCGCTGTTCACAACAAAATTGTGAGTTTAAAATAGTGGGAGGGGTAATGCTCATAAAATTTTAAGGTATAGTGCGCGCTAGAGAGCTTAAATTTTATAAACAAGTAAGTGTAGATAAGTAAGGCAATGGGAAAATCTTAAAACAAAGAGTTTTTATCCGGTATGCACACAAAAATCTCACAAAGAAAATTTTTACTTGCATAAGTGCAATGTGCATGAAAAGTTTTAATTAAATTTAACTTCATTTTGAGTTTACAGTGCTTGTTCCCAACCCCTGATTGGAACTTCTGGTTTCTTAGATTTTTCTTATTGATCTCAGATCTAGATTAATTTGTGTACCAAATTTTAGCTTTCTAGTGCGAATTGGCGTTTGTGCAGATATTTTCTTCTAAAATATGCTAGGCCGAAGTAGATTAAACACAAGGCTAAAATTTTATGGGAGTGATCAGGCCCACTTTTTTTAGGTGAAGTGTAACGTATATGCAAGGTTTCACTAAAATGCCTTAAGTTAAAAGCTGTATATTAACAGCCTTATTTATGTAACTTATTAAGGAAGGCTTTATAAAGGGGTTTTAAGACAAATTTTCATAAGGAATATTTCTTAAAAAGCCTTAATAAGTTTTATAAATAAGGCTGTAAGTTTTCAGGTTCAAACAATAGTGGCGTGGCCCGCCCATTCTGGTAAAAATTTTTGAGTTTTCAGATTTTTCTAATTGGTTTCTCACCTATACCTACTTGTGTATCAAATTTCAGCTCATAAGCCAGTGTTTATTATTTGTGTCGTTGTTTCGTTGCAAAAGGATAATAATACATACAGAAATAGTATATCTAAATATGCTGAGCCGTAGTACACGAAAATGAGGTTGAAATTGTATGGGCTTGTCAATGCCCACTTTTTTTATTGAAAAATTTTTAGGCTTGCCCTTTGCAGTATGTATGCCGAATTTCAATAAAATAGCTTCCATTAAGCGCCTTAGATTTGATTTTTTAATTCTAGCCTTTATGGGCGTAGCCCTGCCCTCCTGCCCAAAATTTTCGGATTTTAATTTTTTTTTAGTTTATTGCACACATAGACCTAGTGCTGTAGCAAATTTCAGCTCACTAGCACAAATTTTAATTTTTATCACCCTGGGGTTTTCTGATTTTTTTAGTTCATTGCTTACCTCACACTAAAAAATACTTTTCAGTTTCAATAACAAAAATGCCGGTATTCAACAACTTTTTTTTAATTTCTTGGGGGTAGATTCTGGTTCTGTGATAATGTGAAGTGAAAAAAAAGCAATGTGAGTCCGATCACAGAGGAGATGTGTAAACATCTAGTAATGAAAATTTTTATTTAAGTTGGAAGTACTTATGCTTTTAGTGTCTTTTTTTAAATTAATTAATTAAAAGTATCAAAACTTTCAATATTGTAAATACATAGGAATTTGTTGGTTTTTGTTTGTTTTATTAAACTTATTTGGTTAGTAAATGGGCACACTGCAGTATATGTATATGTACTGCATTCAAAATTGCAGTCAGCAGTAAATTTACTAATTACTAAAAAAATTCAGTAAATTTTTACTGCTAATTAAATTTGATTTGCATTACCACTAAAATCGTAGGGCCGTAATCATAATAAAATTGTAGCAAGTGGCAAAGTTTTTTCATTAAAATTTTGAAACTTTTGAATGAAAAACATTTAGCCACTTGGTAGAATTTCATTATGAATACGGGCATTACTGATTACTGAAAATTCAATGCACCTCATCATATAAAAAATCATTTAGGCAATTTATAAAAATTGTAGAAAAAAATTTTAGTAATCAGTAAAAATTTACTTGTTCAACGTTTTTTATTGTTTTTACTGAAACTTTAGTGGTACTGCAGTGCTCAATTATGGTAAATGCCTTGACTTTTACTTTTTAATTTTTAATTCCTGTTGTTCATCGTTTAGTTGTTGCTGTTCTTGTTGTTGTGTACTCATGGCAATTAAAATAAATTCTGTAAAGTGCGACTTTGACTCGCGCACATTCGGTTTTGATAATTTTTTTGATTTAGCTTTCTTCCTTTTTTAAGTTTTTTCAGTATAAACGATTTTTTTTCAGTTTTATTGCTTTTTTCTCGTTTTGGCGTTTTTTCTTCTCTTTTTGGGTTTTTTTTTAATTTTCGCATTTTTTTTCATTTTGGCGATTTTTTCATTTTGGTAATTTTTTTCTGTTTTTTGGGGTTTTCTTCATTTTGGCGATTTTTTTCTGTTTTTGGGGTTTTTTTATTTAGGCGATTTTTTCATTTTGACGATTTTTTCATATTGGCGATTTTTTTGTTTAAGGATTTTTTTCATTTTGGTGATTTTTCCGGTTTTTCGCGATTTATTTTAGTCCTAGAGATTTTTTTTTAATTTGGTGCTTTTTTCGTTTTGGCGATTTTTTTTTTTGTTTTTGGCGATTTTTTTATATTTGGCGATTTTATATTTTATTGATCTTTTAGTTTTACCGTTTTTGAAAATTTTAAGAGTGTTATTCTTACGGTTTCTCAAAATTAGAAAGTCAAAATTGCATTAACTGATGGAACACCCATTGATTTAAATTTTTTAAATTTAGTGTTAATTGTTGCAGTCTGCATAAAAATACACTAACTTTTAACATTTCAAGTGTATATATGTACAAACAATTGTATGTATATTACATGGGATTTTAACATTTTTCGTTGCTCGTTTTGGAACACCCTTTAATTTTTAACTCTCATGTGTTTGTTGTTGTAGTGGCCAAATGTTTACACATTGTGACCAAATTTCAAGTCCGTAGCTCTTACGGTTCATTTTCACCTTTGGTCTACGGAAATATACAGAAAAATAACCGGCGGTGGCGCACCGTCGGCTTCGAGCCGGTCGACTTGTTTCTTTGCTTGGTATTGCTTCTTTCAAACGCTAATACACTCATAGATAGCTCTCACCGATTTGATAATGCAAAGCAAAAGCAAAGAAATCTCAGCAAAGAATCAAAGTCAAAAGATTTTTACCCCCTAGCGTGTAGATGTTTACACATCAAAAACGTTTCATTTTCGTTTTCATAGCAACTTTTCACACCGTCTTTTCACATTTTCACAGATTGCGATTCTGGTTCAAGTAATGAAAAAATGTTTGATTCCAGTGTAGCTGTGAAAAGTTTATGTTCATGTTATTTAACTTTAATTGTCAAATACAGAGATCTAAGTTTCGCAGTTACGATGCCGCGCTAAGTCGCATGCAATTTTTTATTATTTTGAGCCGCTGCCGCTGCTTACATTTATGATTGAAGTATATAATCTGGCTTATATTTGAGCTTGATTTATTCATTAAAAAACAAATATATAAATAAAAAAGAAATATTATTTTTGCAACTACATATGTGCATATGTACTATGTACATTGTACATACATATGTAATTTAAATAAGAATGTACATTAGGAAAAGTTAAGTTCAAACAAGACAAACATTTGCTTTCCTTTTTTTCATGCATGCTTATACTTATGTACATACTTATGTATATATGTACATACATACATAATATGTATGTTCGGAAATATGTAAAGTTTTTTTTGTTCGTTTTTAGGCAATTTTTTGTTTTTTTTTATTCCATGTATATAATTTTAATGGGATAATCGTGGCAGACATTAAGTTCTTGTTGAATTTATATACATACATATGTACATACATATATGTATATGTTTCTACGTTTTTATGTATGTAATAACACAACTTATGTATGTATGTATGTATGTATTTCATATTTTTGCAGCCTTTTACTAGCTTTAATACTTAAAGCTTAAACTTAAAGTTTAAGTTTCACATAATAAAGAAAATATTTCATATTACAATAAAATATTTTACGATAAATACAATTTAAAATATGTTTGTCCAATGAAGTGGTTCCATTTATGATCCTAATGTGTATGTTTCTGTCAGGTAGAGAAAAGTGTAGAAAACGAGGATTCCCAAAAAATATGATAAGCAAGCTAAACAACATGCGTTTTTTACCTATTTTTTTTATAATGTGCATAGGAACATTCATACATACAAACTAGCATACCTACATGTGTACACATTTATGTAAATACACATATTTTTAATGTAGAAATTGGCATATTGTTCTGTAAAATTCCTCATAGTGCTTCATAAATACAAATTGTTTTTAAAGACTTTGGAATTGTTACATTGATTTCTCTTTTCAGTACTAGAAAGCTACTTAGTATTTATATTCTTTTGCAAATGGATTTTGAAACTTTCTTCAAGAAAACATATTAATTTTAGTGTGGTATGGCATTTTGATATATTAATTACTAAAAAAATTTATAATAAAAACTATTATAAATAACATTTCAAGTTAACTTCCACTCGTCGCCAAATTATTTTTTTGCCGCCGATAATAACTTAACTTATGCCTCCCTCGGATTCTGATCAATTGTCAAATTATGCAAATACGAAAATGAATAAAAATAGAAAATGTCTGGATAAAATGTTTTAATGGACCTATCAGACGAAATTAGGGATGAGGATAAGTGAATTAAATATTTTAAAAGTGTTATAGTAGTATTAGTATAGCTTTTTAATGGGTTTCCATACTTTTTCACTAATGAATTGTGTGTGTAAAAAAACTTTTCATATGAAAAGGTTTTGACATTTGTTTACAATTTTTCATAAAACGAGAATCAGTAATGATGTGTAACTGTGAAAATGTTTTGTTTCATTCCAATTCTTTTCTTCATATGAAATCATTTCAATTTTGTTTCCATTTTTTCACTGAACTAGAATCAGAAACACTATGAAAAGATGAAAAAATTTTTAATTTCACATTATCACAGAACCAGAATCGACCACCTGTGCGATAGAATGTGAAAAAAATATTTCCAGAATTGATAAGTACAATTACAAATAAGTTATTGGATATTTAGTTAAAAAAATTAGTTATTGAAACAAAGAAAATTTTTTTCAAAAAGCAAATAATTTTCAAATCGTTTTTTTTTTTTTGTAGAATTTGACAAGATTTAATATTGTTGTTGAATATGTTGTTGTCAAATCCGTATTTATTTTTTTGAATGTATGAGTATATTTGAAAATTTATTTATCAAATAGTTTTTTTGAGTTGCACTTCGAAAACTCGCTGTATTGATAAATATTATCATTAAATTAAAGGCTAAAGTAGTCAAAATTCATCTCCGCAGCTAACGATACATAGTTATCGAATGTAAATTGTGTCTATTTTTTTCTTTGCTAGATGTACTTGTGTACCAGATTTCAGATCTCTAGCTATAGCGGAAGTGCTTCATAATATTGATGAGTGAGTCAGTGAGTATGTCTTAAAATATGCACTTTTTGCACCTCCATATCTCCGGAACCTTTCATTGTAAAGGTAGGTACTCACAATGCAATCTGTTTCCACAATCAATTTCTCATTAAGATTTCATGTTTTAGCACATACTCGGCAATCAACAATGAAATCATAAACGCAATATCAGTTCTGTTTTGTTTGTATTGGCATAAACATCGCGGGAGAAATACGGTTCTATTTTATTCAGGTACACAAATAATTGAATTTTTATGCGGTTGACAAAATCGATTGCGTGTAGGTGTTTACAGTTTGCTGGTTTTCAAAGAACTGAACAGGTAAAAACAAGAAATCACGCACCAACAATGCAATCTACATCAGTGCAATCTCAAAATATCAAAATATTTTGATATTGCTGAAATCTCGATTGCAAGCCGAAGTGAAATCAGAAATACGAATACTAACGATGCAATCTACAATGCAATTTGCCAGATTGCGGAAACAGATTGCATTGTGAGTACCTACGTTAAAACTTTCAAACTTTGTATATGCGGTTATACAGGGTGGGCCAAAAGAAACCAAGGGGTGTAAAAGTTTAATAACTTTTTTGTTTATTAATTTTTTTTTTATTTTTTCTTTCAGATTATATAGACAACACTTGGAGAATTTATAATGGAGAGGTTCACAACTGAACAGAGAACCAGAACAATAGAATTTTATTATTTAAACCAGAGATGAAAATTTCATTATGAGTGATGAAGCTCATTTTCATTTGAATGGCTTTGTTAATAAGCAGAACTGAATGTTATGGGGTTCTCAAAATCCAAGAGCCATTCATCAACGCCAATTGCACCCCATCAGGTGTACAGTATGGTGTGGGATCACATCTGAAAATGTCATTGGGCCCTACTTCTTCGAGAATGAAGATGGAAGTGCTGTAACCGTAAATGGAGAGCGGTATCGGTTTATGATAGAAAATTTTTTACGTCCTGCTCTTGAAAACAGACCTGGTATGTGGTTTCAGCAGGACGGAGCCACTGCCCATACTGCCCGAGACACAATGGCACTTTTAAGTCAAATTTTTGGAGAGCGAATAATTTCTCGAAATTCGGAAATTATTTGGCCAGCGCGATCGCCAGATTTGACAGCACCCGACTATTTTCTTTGGGGTTTTTTGAAGGAGCGAGTGTATGTGAACAAGCCAGAGACAATCCTTGTACTCAAGGCAAACATTGTTGCAGAAATTCGAACGCTACAGCCACAAGTTTTGAAAGATGTTATGGAAAATGCTCTAAAAAGAGCCCATCAGTGCGAAGCTGAAAACGGTGGTCATTTAAGAGACATCATTTTTCATACTTAGTGTAAAAAAATTTCCATTTTGTATATTATATAATCTGAAAGAAAAAATAAAAAAAGTTAATAAACAAAAAAGTTATTAAACTTTTACACCCCTTGGTTTCTTTTGGCCCACCCTGTATAAATTTATTTTAATTATGGTTTACAATTCATAACCTTACGGTAGCGGGGAACAAAGTTATGAGGGGGGTAAAAACAGCTCGAATGGGTTCGTGTAAATATACACACTGCGTGCATTGGCCAGAACTTGGCCTGGCGCACTGCCGTGCGCCTTGATTTGAACACACATCCGGCAAAATATAAAAACTATTAACACATATGTATATGTTAGGATTGAAAAATATTAACACACAGGTTTTGTTAAATGGTTTTAAGAATTTTAGAATGTGAAAATGACTTGGAATCATTATATGCACATGCGTATTACCAATGGGTATAATCATATTTTTTTATAAACCACGAATTGTAGGTCCCTGTAAATCTACTTTTTAAAGTAGTATCCCCTTTCAATTGTATTTGGCTTATATTCTTATATTAAAACTGCTTATTTAAATATCATCACATTAACCAACTCTGAATTGTAAATTTAATAATTTATTATATTGTATCGTAATTAGGTTTAGTTATCATTTTTCCTTTTTATATTAACGCCAAAACTTTTATGTGGTTGGTTCCACTGTTTTTGGATGATATCGAACTGATTTTAATACGAAGTTTTTCGTCGATATTCATTCTCAAATCGTCATCTTAACCGTCAAGCAGGAAAGGCGTATTGGTGTACTTATTTGAATTTAATTTTATATCATCAAATGTTGAGAAAATCGAACGAAGGCAAAACAAAATTTTACGCTTGATAACGTCGGCTCCATGGTACATCAAAAATTCAAATATACATTGTGATTTAAATATGACACTAGTGACTGAAGAAATTGAAAAATACGCAGGCAAATACCTAACAAAACTCGAGTCACATCCTAATCCGCTTGCTCGTAATATATTGAACTTTACTGAACACATCCGGGAGATACAAGGGCTCCTATAAACAACACTCCAGATGCAGCTGCTTAAAAATATATTTTTTTTTTTTTTGCTTATCACTACTTATGTATTATTAATAACTATCACTTAGTTTATGTCCGACATTGGTTGGGACTAATAATTATACTTTAGATTAAGATTTGAATACTTATTGTTAGTTCATATTTGAAGATACAATAAATAAATAAACATGTCTTAAAAAAAAATAAAATAAATAAGCGCTCCTAACAAAATAGTGAGTTTCAAATAGTGGGAGGGATAGTGCTCATAAAATTTAATTCTCGCTAGAGAGCTGAAATTTAATACATAAGTAAGTGTAGAGTAGGCCAATAGGAAAATCTTAAAGCCAAGAAAATTTTTCCGGTATGTGGGGCCACGCCTTTTAAACTCCAATTCGCATTAGAGAGCTGAAATTAGATACAAAAATAAATCTAGATCAGAGATCACTAAGACAAATCTGAAAAACCTGAAGTTTCAACCAGAGGGCGGTAACAAGCACTTTAAATTCAAAATTAAGATAAATTTTATTGAATGAAATTTTTCATAAACATTGCACTTATCCAAAATAAAAATTTCTTATTTTGAAAAGTAGCCGTGACTTCACCCATAAATCTTAGCTTTCCCTTCCAGGTACTTTATGAACTATAAGCACTAGCAGATATAAAAGTCCGCAGATATATGGGCCAGGCCCATGAAAATTTTACGTAATATTATACTATAGAGAGGTTACATTTTGTAGACAAATAGTAATTGATTTACTCAATCAGAAAATCCAAAAATTAAAGCACCAGCTACCCTATTGAAACTTCGCATGCATATTGGGCATTTCCTTTTGATATATGTACTTTGGCTAATCAGACTTTAAAATGTAAATTTATTGAGAAAAAAGACGGGATCACGTCCACTAAAATGTACGCTGTATTTAACATGTTTCTTTCCAGAGGACTCTTACCAAATTTCGTACACACTAGCGACCCGTTGTAATGACGCAATAGTGCATTTTTAAGGTCTACAATTCAACACCCATCACGCTCTAAACCATTATTTTATGCAACTATGCCATTTTCAACTGGCACAGCGATCATTAATAGAACTAAGACACACTAGAAATTTTAAGTTTAAAAAGTGTTATTATAGAAAATTGTTCAAAACGTAGTCAGATCCTCACAAAATCATATATGTGAAAAAAGGCCAAGTTCCTATCCAAAATTTCGGCTATTAAAATTAGTGAGATATAAATTTTGACCAAGTTCTTGTTTGGTACAATACCTAACGCAGAAATATGCTATGCGTTATATAAATTTGTAATCGTAAGGGTGTCATACTGCTTACTTGGCAATATTTTTACCTTTCTAAAATGGAGAGAATAATGCGTGTTTGTTTATTTCTTTCTATTGGAAAAAATTTTGTTAATAAATATATTTTATTGCGAAAAGTGAACACATATTTATTGTATAATGTTCCAAGTTTAGTTTAATTTTTCTATTTAGGTAGAATTTTAGAAATCACAACAGTGAATAATAATGTGTGAACTGAATTTTTGAACTGCACCCCCTACAATAGGAATATCTCGGGAGTAGTTAAATTTATTGTTATAATTTCTTCAGGCGTAGTAAGCAGACTTATGAAATTTAAATATACCAATTTAGATAGATAAAATAATTTTAATAAATTTTTTTATGCAGTCTAACTGTATTTTCCTAAATTTTGGCATTTTTCAGAAAATCTGGGCGTGTATCCGTATCTATAATTGATTGATTGGTTGGATTTGATTGACTGCAGTGGTTGTGCGCAGAAAGTTTTGCCAAGAAAGATAATAAAATATGTTTGAAAGATAATTATTAGATAAAAGAAAAATTAAATGAACGCTACTAATATGCTTATGGCAAAATTTTGTAAAGTAAAGACAGTACAGTAAAGTTTGAAAAGTTAACTATATATATAAATATGACAAAATTTAAAAACAAGTACTGAACACTTATACAAACTTATATTTATGAATAAAAAACTAAATCACGTATAAAAATTACAAAAGTACATAAATACAAATAAGTATATTATGTGAAGAACCGTGCATCAGTACAACAAACTTTAACAAAACAAAACAAAAATACCAGTAAAGTGAACTAACGCCAAAAGAGCAAAAATTTAAATACGACATATAAAAAAAGGTCACTCCACACCAGGAAGAGAAGTATCACCATCCAGGAACGAGTACCAAAATAGCCTATGACGGAACACTGGTGAGAGAAGAAAATCGAAACGAATCCAAAACAACCCACGCTCGAGAAGAGGCAGGCGGTAAAATCAAAACAAAGAAGTCAAAAGTTAAGTCAAATTAATTTTTTTAATGTTCATTTTCCTTTTGAAATGTTCAATTTTGATAAAACGGAAAGTTTTTTGTTAGTTAAAGTAAATGTAAATCAATAAGATTAAATAACGTTTTGTTAGAGATTTTCTTTTGTTTAGTTATTGTTAATTCTAGTTTTTTTAATGTACAGGTCAAGTCATCTGCTAAATAAATTGAGAAAAGGATAGCTAAGTTGCAACAAAGTCGAATAAAATCATTAAATCTTTTGACAAGGGTTATTTATTATCTCATCCTCATAAAATTGATAATTGTGATTAGTTTAAAAATTTTTTGCACAATGGCATATCAGATTATCCTTAGGGAGGTCCTTCAGGAATAAAAATTTACTTAAGTATATAAATTAGAGAAAATTTACATTTTTGAACAAGTGAGGAAGAAGAAAACAAAAAGCCTTTGTAAAAGAGCGGCTACAAAAAAATGAGGAGAACACGATATATTTCCTTTCCTTAAATTTTTTCTATTGAAGCAATCTTTAGGAATTAATAAAATTGTCGTGAATAAATGTAAAGTAAATGAGTTAAGTTTTTTTTGTTTTTTTTAGATTAAATTGTATAATTAAATAAAGAAAATTTTTGTTATCCATGATAGAAAGAACATGATGAGTCGTTAAATAATTAAAAAGGGGAAAAGATTGTGTAAAAGGTAAGTGTGTGCGTGTGTGTGAATAAAAAGTGGGGTCATAAACAAAATTGAAGACGGAAACAGAAATGACCACGGTGGGAAATGGGCGGCTGGAAGAAACATCAAACTTCCTTAATAATAGTGTGAAATGTTAGTGTAAAGTTCATTTAGTTTGTTTTGTAGAGAGAAAATCTTAATTGCTGCTTGTCCATAGGGCTTAAGTGACGGTTGAGAAAACACGACACGAAATCACCGGCCCAGAGCTAGCTGTGACGATTCCACTTAAGTGCCACATAGGGCTGGTAACAAAAATTTAAATTTGATTTAAAAATGTTTAAAACTATCTATATAACAATATGTAATAGTTAAAATTTTTAAAATCTACCGCTACAAATTTTTATAAGCGCTTACGCTACATTTACATAAGAAAGTACTTTATTGAAATTTCTGTATACATATGTACATATTATGAATAAAAATTTTAATGAAATAAATGACTTTCATGAAAATTTCTTGTTAACATTCATCGGAAAGTGTAAGTTCATTTCAAAAATGTCGACGAAAAATAAAGTTGAAAAAAATTGTTTTGTTCACTTCTTAATTAGAGTTACCAAGAATGTCGCCTACACAAATTCATAAAGCAATAAATTGGGAATAAGTATTACTGTTAATATTGTAATAATATTATTATTTCCAAAAGGCATGAATTGTCTTCTTCCTGTACATTTGAACGTAAGATATTATAATTCTTTAAATATTTATACAAAATAAAGACAATTTATAATATTTATCTATTTACCACAATCCTGTATATTTGTACAAATCTGTTAACCTTTTTCATTTTACTTTCTGAAAACATCAAAAATTTACTTTCTTGAAAAAATCGTTGAAGGCTGACTGGAAATTAAAAACAATGTGATTGTGGTAGTGAAAAAATGTGATTGTTTTGCTACTTTCTTGCAATTAGTTTCATGTGTAAATGGTAGGTTAAATACAAGCAATTTTAAGATTGACTATTTTCGCACATTGCTGAATGTAGCTTGCATGTCCAAACAGTAAAATAATTGGCTCTAAGCACATGCTTAATGCATTGCCTTTAGCGATACGTGGTCAAAACGAATGAAGATACTTTAAAAAACGCCTTTTTCTGGGAAGTTCTAAAATTTAAATTTTTTACCCTTTACCGATTTCAAAAACGCAGTTATTGCACAAAATATGATTATTTTAAAAAGGTATTTTAAGGATTTACATGATTCTTTTCATTATGTTATTAGAAAATATTTTTTTTTGTAGTATGCATTTTAAAGCTGAAAACAGTGCGTCTATTTTTATTAAATATTGCATTGATGAAGAGTTCTAGGAAATACACAAAATGAAAAAAGGAAGACCGGCAAAGTACACATTTAGTGGACTTACAAAAAAGTACACTGAATATATTAAAAAAGCGACTAATAAGATGATTAATATAAAATCATTACTGCCATACATTCCACCAGTTAATCACAATTTCTACAATAATTTGGAGGCTGCACATACCGAAAGTGAACTAGTTGTTGTATAAATTATTTAGATGTTGTTATTATTATAAGAATTTGCTTTTTGTATAATTTTTAAAATCTTTGAATTAATAAATTTGATAAAAATTTTAAAATAAAATAATAAAGAATTTTTTATTATATATTATTATATATTATTATATATATTATATTAGTATATATTAGGTCTATTCAATTACTTTCCTAGCAACGAGAGAGTAAAACAGAAATTTACAAAATTACTCTCCTACATATGAAAAAGTAAATGAACGCTTTACTTTTAAAAACTTGCAAGAAAATTTTATTCATATCAGAACCATAGATGGAAATCATGATACAATTGTACTTTTTCTGATGTATTTTGTTTGATAATATTTGAAATTACAATTTTTTTAGAAATTGACATTTAATAAGAAATACTTTATACATTTTCATGTATTTTTAACCCCCGTTCAAAAAAAGGGATATTAAAAGTTTGTAGTGTGTGTCTGTGTATATGTATGTATGTATGTATATGTCCCTACATATAATGCGACTAGTCCATACATACATGTAAAGACTATTCCAAAGAGGAGTAGTAGTACCACAAAACTAATCCAAATACATGAAAAAAAGGTGGTTGATTTAACATTGCGATGTCCTAGGCTTGGACCATATGGTCCAACTTTGCATTACATCGGACTAACCCCAAAACTACTCCATATGTCCCAATTTACACTATGCAAGTCTTATTGCTAAGCTGATTAGTTTGTTAAGAGAGAGAGAGACGGGGGGGGGGGGGGGGAAGAAACGTTTCTGTTCCCCTCGTCTCTCTCTCCCTAAAACTAATCAGCTTAGCAATAAGACTTGCATAGTGTGATTCGGGACTATGGAATAGTTATAGACTACTCGCATACAAGTTGTGAGTGCCTAGGAAGAACGATCCTAATCGTTTAAACACGAACACTTATCATACAGCATTGAATGCTTGTATGAAGACGACATGATCCATGACTGCATTACATGGGACCATGATGCAACTAGCCTGTTTCATCTAGATTGGACCACGTACTCCAATATTATTTGCAGGGGTGAATCTGTTTCTGTGTGTCTGTAAAAGTACACGTACAGACCCAACGGCTGAACTTAATTTTAATTAAACCGATTTAAATTTTTTTATGTTTGAAAGGTGACTTGATCGAGAGTGTTCTTAGCTATGATTAAAGAAAATCGGTCCAGCCGTTTATAATATATAAAATCTTTTCTGAATATATCGGGGGTTTTTAAAATGTTTAATTTTTGTTATTATAGTAATAATTTTATTTAATTTTTATTTAATTTTATGCATTTTTGATAATTGTTTAATTTTATTCATTAACAAATACAAAAAAGCCACTATCCATCTCTGATCATATATGAGAAACAAACAAGATTATTTCCCATTAAAAGTGAATTTATGTGGCTTAATGAAAGAAAAACAATAAATTAAGAAAACATGATTTCTTTTTACATACGTATACATGTTTTTTTTAACAAAAAAAACAAAAACACATATTTTTCAGTTTTCCTTTTTCAGATATTTTTGAAATACTTAATTTGACAACAAAACACACAACAGGTGGTTGAATAATTCTTGCAAGTAAAAATTTTACTAGTAATGATTTGTGGGAGTTTTTTTGTATCTCAATTTTTTTCTCTCTTTTGATGCTCTATCCTTGTAAACTTTTTGAGTTAACGAACACTTTACAGTGATAATTGTTAATAATTCGTAACGATTTTTAGTAAACGAACAAACCTATTAACTTTGTAAGCCATAGAAAAATATTAGAAATGTTATTTTGGGAATTCAAACATTTTTCAAACAAATTTAGGCAGCAACAATGTAAGCCACAATTTTTTATTAAAAATGGTACTTTCAATGATTTTATAGATGGATAGATGATAGTTGTCCTAATAAAATGCTTCTTAAGGATATTTAAAGTAGAAAATGTTAAAACAACAATTTCATATATTTATTTAAACTTAAAAGCCGATTTACTCAATATTTTGTTTTTGTGGCTTGCAGAGTTGTTGCGCTAAGAGTCTCATATTTATTATTGTAAAAAAATTTCTTTCAAAAGATTCAATACAGTTAAATGTGTATGTGCTTATGTACCTACCCAGCAAACCAAATGCAACGAAATCGTTCAGAGTTCATAACGACTTTCTGCACAAGTTGCCGATTTCGGGACTGATTTCGTGTCGAAGTCGACACGAAAAATATATGAAGTGGTTGACACGAGTTCTGTAAGAATTGTCGGGGGAAATTCCCTTAACTTCACAGATAGATCTGTCTGATATCTGAACGATGTCTGATGTTATTTCCTAGGGAAATTCTGGATTTCCTTCTGATATTTCCAATCGATGTCTGACAGAAATCGTACTTGTAGTCGTTTAAAATTCGAATAGTTTTTGGGACAGTATGTACAGATATATGCCAGAAATCTGACAATAAATCATTTTTATTTCTGAACTGATTGCCGACAAATCGTGCAGATTTGTGAAAGAAATCTAGACAAACATCGTTGAAAACTCTGAAACTTTTGACAATTTATCGTAGAAAAGTCTGACAGAAATCTGACATTAAATCTTCAACATTTTCAGATTGAATAAATCAGATTTTTGTCTATACGAAAACAATTTTTATATGAATTGAAACGTGTTTAATTGCCAGAATTGAAAAACTCGACCGATATATCTATTTATAAAAATTATTTATTACTAAACACTTTATGTTTTTTTTCTTCAAATTGGTTACTCCCGTTAGACACATTAAACTATTGTTGTAAGCAATGATCAAACAAAGAATTGAAAAAACCTCAAACTTTTGATCTGAGTTCTGTACGAAATCTTGCAGATATTTCTGCACAAGCAAAACATAAAAACTATTGTAAAATCTATCAGCAGTCTGCAAGCTTTCGTGCATGAATATGAAAAATTCCTCCGAGGTTTCTATCTGAAGGCTGAACGAAATCCTGCAGACATTTCTGCATAAGTAAAATATAAAGTTCCTCGAAATTTCGTTAACAATTTTTAACGAACTCTGTAAGATATGTCGGAAGACTTACGCATATGTACAGAATTGTCTTATATCAGACAAAATCTGTAAGTTTGGTTGGCTGGGTATGCAGGAATGATATCAGGTGAGAGCGTGAGAATTCGTGCATGATTCTTAAAAATAGCTCACGCACGAGTCATTTTAATCATGCTCACGTACTCACGCATGATTTATTATAAATTTAATCATGATCACGCGTGATACGATAAAATCACAACATTTGCACATCTCTAAATTTAATAAACAAAGAAAACTCTTAAAATTTGTGGAGTTCATAAATGCGAACCTTAAAGTTATATATTACTGTCACTAGTTAATAAGGCTTAAATAAAAAAAAAGAAATGTGAGTCCGATCACAGAGGAGATGTGTAAACATCTAGTAATGAAAATTTTTTTTTAAGTTGGAAGTACTTATACTTTCAGTGTATTTCTTTAAATTAATTAATTAAAAGTATCAAAACTTTCAATATTGTAAATACATATGAATTTGTTGGTTTTTGTTTGTTTTATTAAACTTATTTGATTAGTAAATGGGCACACTGCAGTATATGTATATGTACTGCATTCAAAATTGCAGTAAGCAGTAAATTTACTGATTACTAAAAAAATTCAGTACATTTTTACTGCTAATGAAATTTAATATGCATTACCATTAAAATTGTAGGGCCGTAATCATAATAAAATTGTAGCAAGTGGCAAAGTTTTTTCATTCAAATTTTGAAACTTTTGTATGAAAAACATTCAGCCACTTGGTAGAATTTCATTATGAAAATTCAATACACCTTATCATATAACAAATCATTTAGGCAATTTATAAAAATTTATTTGTTAAACATTTTTTATTGTTTTTACTGAAACTTTAGTGGTATTGCAGTGATAATCTATGGTAAATGCCTTTACTTTTACTTTTTAATTTTTAATTCCTGTTGTTCATCGTTTAGTTGTTGCTGTTCTTGTTGTTGTGTACGCATTGCAATTAAAATAAATTCAGTAAAGTGCGACTTTGACTCGCGCACATTCGGTTTTGATAATTTTTTTTGATTTGGCTTTCTTAATTTTTTAAGTTTTTTCAGTTTATACGATTTTTTTTCAGTTGTATCGCTTTTTTCTCGTTTTGGCGTTTTTTTCTCTTTTTGGGTTTTTTTAATTTTCGCAGTTTTTTCATTTTGGCGATTTTTTCATTTTGGCGATTTTTTTTTCTGTTTTTTTGGAGTTTTTTTAATTTTTGGCGATTTTTTTCTGTTTTTGGGGTTTATTTTTATCTAGGCGATTTTTTCATTTTGGCGATTTTTTCATATTGCCGATTTTTTTGTTTAAGGATTTTTTTCATTTTGGCGATTATTCCGGGTTTTCGCGATTTATTTTAGTCCTAGAGATTTTTTTAATTTGGTGCTTTTTTCGTTTTGGCGATTTTTTTTTGTTTTTGGCAATTTTTTTATATTTGGCGATTTTATATTTTATTGATTTTTTAGTTTTACCGTTTTTGAAAATTTTAAGAGTTTTGCTCTTACGGTTTCCAAAATACAGCAAGTTGTCAAAATTACAAAGTCAAAATTGCATTAACTGATGGAACACCCATTGATTTAAATTTTTTAAATTTAGTGTTAATTGTTGTGGTCTGTATAAAAATACACTAACTTTTAAAATTTCAAGTGTATGTATTTATGTACATACAATTGTATGTACATATATTACATGGGATTTTTACATTTTTCGTTGCTCGTTTCGGACCACCCTTTAATTTTTAATTCTCATGTATTTGTTGTTGTAGCGGCCAAGGTTCTACATACTCTGTCAAAATTTCAAGTTCGTAGCTCTTACGGTTCATTTTCACCTTTTGTGTACGGAAATATACAGAAAAATAACCGGCGGCGGCGCACCGTCGGCTTCGAGCCCGTCGACTTGTTTCTCTGTTTGGTATTGCTTCTTTCAAACACTAATGCACTCATACATAGCTCACACCGATTTGACAATGCAAAGCAAAAGCAAAAAGCAAAGAAATCTCAGCAAAGAAATCAAAGTCAAAAGATTTTTACCCCCTAGCGTATACATAGATGTTTAGACATCAAAAATTGTAATAATCTTTTTGTAGATAAGATTATTTATTTTTTAAGAAATCTAGCTTTTTCCAACATTAAAATAATCGATGTAGCTGCTTTTATTTCCAGCTCTTGCAAACTAGCGCATATTGATGACACTGTGATGACTCTGTGTAGATAATTATCAGTCCATATGCAGAAGTTAAGTGAGATGAAGTGACTGAACTAACAGCCACTAGGTTTCTCTAAGTTTTTTGATTTCATTGACAGAAAATACTTTGTTCAGAAATTTACATTTATTTATTTAAAATACATACTTACACTGGAAGCATTTTTTATAACCATTAATATTAACAATTCGTATCGATCTTTTAAATCTTTTATTTTATTGATTTCGCAGTTGCTTTAAATGTATATTTTACACAATGTTTTCTTAGTTTTTTGTTATTTTTTACTATTCTTACTGCCCTTAGCTTAATAAAAGTAAAATCCAATAAAAATATACATAAAATACGCAGCTTTCTACTACATGCAGGCAATTTTGCATTTCACTTCACTAAATTCTAGTTAATTTAATTTCTATTTTTTTAGACAATATATTGTATGAGTCATCTGTAATTGATTTATTTTATTTTTTCATTAATTCAATGTAAATATTTTATAAATTTTAATTTGCTGTCATGTTTCTCAATAGTTCGATAAGTTTTGATTTTAATTTCTTTTAAATTTATGGGAATTTAAATACTTTTTCATTCATTCAGTATTTTTTAAGTTTTCTTATTTTTTTTTTTGTGTTTGTTCGGTAAATATAAGAAGCGGTTTTTCCTTAAGCAAAAATGCATTTGTTTGTTTTTTTTTTAATATAAACATTTTGTTTTTGTTTTTTTTTTAGTAAATCTAAAGAAGCTCGTTAATGCTTTAATGCGCACAGTGTTTGTAGTAGATTATTATATGATTTTTTTTTTCAATATTTAAGAAAGTGTACTTAGAAATTAATAATGTTTAGCTTACGATTAAGGATTTCATAAAATGTTTTGGGTCAAAAAATTATTTTATATAAAGTAATTTAAAACTGTAAAAGAAAACCCGAAGGAATTCATATCAAAAACAATTGCAACTGAAATCTTTAAAATTTTATAATATTTTGCAAGTATCAATCGCTGATTATTGAAATGCTTGCAGAATAAACTTTCATAATTTGTTAATTTATTTAAAGCATTAAGCTCTTGTTCTAGACGAGTCGACTATTTGGCTTGTGGAAACCTCCTATTAATTACTTTAATACAATGAAATAAATAATTGAATACTTTTATAATCGAAAAATAACGTGTTCCATAGACAAGAGTCAAAACCAATAATAACGGCTTTCATACCTTTTGTTAAAGAAAAATTAACGTCTATGGTGAATCTGTAGTAGAGTAAATATATCACGTTTGTTGCCTTTAGTCAAAACCAGCGGTATAAATGTCATACAAGGACGACTCGAAGGATAACAATGTTATTCTAATTAATGCTATCTGGAGAGTGAATTATATTTTTTTAGTTTTTTTTGGGGTTAGAAGCCCATACGACAATAAAACAAAACTGCCAAGCTAATAAGATATTCATTTTAGAAATCTGTAATACTTTTCTATAATTAGTGACATGTTCTTTTGTCCAGATATAATTTTTGCAGGATAAATCATGAAATAAACTCATACAATTTTGGGTTTTTATTTATTACAGCAACAAAACAGAGTAAGAGGCAGACGGATATGCAAACGGCCTTCTCGAAATATTACTTTGATTGGAATCTGGTGAAACTGGAATATTGACATGCATCCTGTTTCTGAATCCCTCTACATGACAGCTGATAGATTTAACAAGATAAGGCCTATATAGGACAAATTCATACCAACACACCGAAACTATAGGCTATAATTTGATAATTAGTTTACTTCATTGCCATTGTTGAAGTATTTAGCTAAGTAACGCAAGCAAACTGACAAGGAGGTCCCAAAGAAGAATATATTGCTCACAACAATGGTACTAATATTGCCAATGACATATGGGAAGGTAACATAGATGTGATGCTTTCTTAACTTTTATTTGTGTAGTGCCAAAGACCAAACTCAGAGAATATAATAATAAGACAACCAACACACACATATCGTTCATATACTCAAAGAACCTTATAACTAAGAAAATAGAATTTTTGATTAAGTGATGCAGAGTTAATCCCCATATTGTTCTTTATATTTTTTTAGAAAACTCATACAAATATATTGGTTACTCAAAGAGTAAAATAAAACTTTCTTTATCCATTAGGTTGTATTTAGATTGAAAACTTCAAACTCCTTTTCTGGCAAACTGATTTTTTGACTCATGACATTGTTTGAGTAAATGATCGAAATATAGAAATCCATCGTAAAGATGGCAAGTTTGGATGTTTTATCATCTACTGGACCAAACAAACTATGCAAACTGTTGGCTACTATATTGTAGAGTTAAAACACCAAAAAAAAAATAAAAAATTAGGTAAACATATGTCATCAGCAGGTTTCGGACTTGACATTGGTGAAGCATTATGCAATCTTGTTTTAAAGACGAGAAACTCTTTTTAAAATATTTTTCAATCAAAAAGACATAAAGGTCCAGCAAACATGTTCCTTCAGCGGCACTGACCTTTTTGTATTGAAAAGATAGTACGCTGCAAATGTGTACTACCACAAGCAAAATCATTATACAAAATAATTTAAAACTATTTAGTACTTTTTTTTAAACTTTTTTTGTTACATGAATTTCGTAATCCTTAAAAACCTATGTAAATAAAAATTTTTATATGAGTTTTTTTTTTAAATTCTGTGATCTTGCAAAAATTTGGATTTTTATGATCATGAGTCATAAAGTATTAACAATTTATTTTTATAAAATATTTTAAAGATTTTTTCTTTTCAATTTAAATGGAAAAGGAGCATTTTTTGCGTAATAAAAAACACATAGAAAACTGAAAGCTCAATTTTTATCACTCACATGGAAATTATTCAATTATTAAAAACATTTTCGTTTATTATTTATTAATTTAAAAAAAAACAAGCCATTTATCAAATACACAAATTTTCTTTCATCAATGCGTTTTTTTTAAATTTTATGCACTGAATTTAATAAGAGTTAGGTCCTAATTTTCTAGATCGTGTCACCAAAATTATTTTAACTTGGAAACAAATACAACATTTTTACGGGTTTAAAAACGTTTTTGTTTTTCATTTATCACTAAAGAAAAGCAAATAAATATCCGTTTATAATTTTTTAAATATCGAGCTATAACCGCACAAAAAGCTTAAGTAACAAAAACAAAATTTTACAGGAGAAGGATTTTTTAATTATCTTCGCTCTTATTTAAGTTAATTCATTGAATTTTAGTATTTAGGTGTTATTGTGCTAAATATGAGTAACGCATCGAATTTTAACGAAATATTACCATAATAACGGTATTTTTTGTCCCTTGCCAGCTAAAAAAATTATATATGGTCCATATATTTTTAATATATTGTTACGAAAATAGCCGTCAACAATGTTAAGCAGCATTACACAAAAATATTCCAACAGGGTTAATGTAAATGCTACGCGAAAATATTCCTACAGGGTCAAAGCAAAGAATAGTCTAGAAAGTAGCCAACAACTAAATAAGCATGCCTAGCTTGATTAAACAAGCAAAAGCAACAACAACAAAAAAAGCGTCTGCTTATTAAGAAGATTCACATATTTGTACACATACATACATGCCAATTCAAACGAAAAGCAAAAGATAAACAACCACCGTGTGTTGCTTAGTTAATGATGTACACACGTACGCATATACACATGTATGTATATAGTTACCAAATGAACTTAATTAGGCAGTATATAAGATGATAATGATCGTCTAGACATTGCTTGAAACTTCTAGTGGAATTTGTGTGAAATATAAATAGAGGTAACGCATCCAATGAGTGAGTTAGTTGCAGTTGTAAGTCAGTCGCGAACAGTTATAGTTAGTGCTAATCAGTAAGTAGTGAAGTTAAGAACTCGTTAGTCAGTTGATAATTAAGTTGTGAATTAATAATAGTCTGTCGTGGAATTGAGATTATTGTGGAATATATCGTGTCGACTGGAGTAAAGGGAACAGCGCAGCGAATAGACGTGTATAAGGGTGTAAGTAAAGCCAGTGAGTCTTTATTGGTGTATCAACTGTAAGTGTCGGCAGAGTGAGTGCCGTGTGTGACGAGCAGCAGACAAAGAGGTATTGGTGTATCAACTGTGAGTGACGGCAGAGTGAGTCTCGTAAGTGACGAGCAGTTGACAAAGAGGTGTCACGTGATTACTTGTGCAGCCAGCTAAGCAACGTGCGTAAACTACAGCGAAGAAAGCGTAGTGGTAACCAGTTGTGAATATCTGTGTGTAACTTATTAGTTTAAGTTGTAAAGGGTGTTTTTTATTGAGGTATAGAACTTTAAGTTGGCATCACTTTTTTAACTGGCGGCCATTTTGTCAGCTGTCAAGTGATTAATATTTAGTTTGGTTTGCCATTTCATGATGAACAGGTTGACAAAAGAACAACGCTTGCAAATCGTGCAAATTCATTTCGAAAATAATGGTTCAGTTCGCGAAGTTTACCGCAAGCTCCGTCCATTTTATGGTCGACATAATCGTCCATCAGAGCAATTAATTCGGTTAACCATGGATCGTTTTCGCACTACGTTTACTCTTTGTGATAATACGCATCCACAGAGACGTCGAACAGTGCGCGCCGAAGAAACAATTGCCGCTGTAGAGCAAAGTGTTGAAGACGACCCGAATGAATCGATTCGCGACCGTGCACAGCAATTGGAGCCGACTAACCGACTATTTTGTTCCCGCATAGGATGGCATGAATGTGGATGAGTTGTGGTTCCAACAAGAAGGCGCTACATGCCACACAGCGCACGTCACAATCGATTTATTGAAGGAAACATTCGATGAGCGCATAATTTCGCGGAATGGACCTGTCAATTGGCCACCAAGATCGTGTGATTTGACACCATTGGATTATTTTCTTTGGGAATATGTGAAGTCGCTCGTCTACGCCAACAAACCAGAAACGTTAGGGGACTTGGAAGCCAACATTCGTGGCGTTATTGCCAACATACGGCCCCATATGCTCGAAAAAGTGGTTAAAAATTGGACCTGTAGAATTGGCTTTATTCGAGCCAGCCGCGGCGGCCACATGCCCGAAATCATATTTAAACATTAATGGCATAAAATTATCCTTCCAATAAAGCCAAATTGATGGACATTAAAACGATTTTCTTGTGTTTTATTTCAATTCAAAGTTCTATACCTCTTAAAAAAACACCCTATATTAGTGTATTTAAGCTCTTGAGTAATTTAGTTTAAGTGTATTTGTAAATAAAACTTGTATCATTCTTAACCCTAATTACTACACTCGGCTCTTGTATTCATTTGCAAATCTTAGGATCTACGGAAAAGCGTTTTTATAGAGAGAAAAACATAACAATATGAATGTATATAACTATATATGAATATGTATGAATTCATGTATGGAAATGTATGGGATTATACATGGCAAAACTATTATATATGAACTAATATATGGACTAATATATAAAATCAGCTTAGCAATAAGACTTGCATAGTGTGATTCGGGACTATGGAATAGTTATAGACTACTCGCATACAAGTTGTGAGTGCCTAGGAAGAACGATCCTAATCGTTTAAACACGAACACTTATCATACAGCATTGAATGCTTGTATGAAGACGACATGATCCATGACTGCATTACATGGGACCATGATGCAACTAGCCTGTTTCATCTAGATTGGACCACGTACTCCAATATTATTTGCAGGGGTGAATCTGTTTCTGTGTGTCTGTAAAAGTACACGTACAGACCCAACGGCTGAACTTAATTTTAATTAAACCGATTTAAATTTTTTTATGTTTGAAAGGTGACTTGATCGAGAGTGTTCTTAGCTATGATTAAAGAAAATCGGTCCAGCCGTTTATAATATATAAAATCTTTTCTGAATATATCGGGGGTTTTTAAAATGTTTAATTTTTGTTATTATAGTAATAATTTTATTTAATTTTTATTTAATTTTATGCATTTTTGATAATTGTTTAATTTTATTCATTAACAAATACAAAAAAGCCACTATCCATCTCTGATCATATATGAGAAACAAACAAGATTATTTCCCATTAAAAGTGAATTTATGTGGCTTAATGAAAGAAAAACAATAAATTAAGAAAACATGATTTCTTTTTACATACGTATACATGTTTTTTTTAACAAAAAAAACAAAAACACATATTTTTCAGTTTTCCTTTTTCAGATATTTTTGAAATACTTAATTTGACAACAAAACACACAACAGGTGGTTGAATAATTCTTGCAAGTAAAAATTTTACTAGTAATGATTTGTGGGAGTTTTTTTGTATCTCAATTTTTTTCTCTCTTTTGATGCTCTATCCTTGTAAACTTTTTGAGTTAACGAACACTTTACAGTGATAATTGTTAATAATTCGTAACGATTTTTAGTAAACGAACAAACCTATTAACTTTGTAAGCCATAGAAAAATATTAGAAATGTTATTTTGGGAATTCAAACATTTTTCAAACAAATTTAGGCAGCAACAATGTAAGCCACAATTTTTTATTAAAAATGGTACTTTCAATGATTTTATAGATGGATAGATGATAGTTGTCCTAATAAAATGCTTCTTAAGGATATTTAAAGTAGAAAATGTTAAAACAACAATTTCATATATTTATTTAAACTTAAAAGCCGATTTACTCAATATTTTGTTTTTGTGGCTTGCAGAGTTGTTGCGCTAAGAGTCTCATATTTATTATTGTAAAAAAATTTCTTTCAAAAGATTCAATACAGTTAAATGTGTATGTGCTTATGTACCTACCCAGCAAACCAAATGCAACGAAATCGTTCAGAGTTCATAACGACTTTCTGCACAAGTTGCCGATTTCGGGACTGATTTCGTGTCGAAGTCGACACGAAAAATATATGAAGTGGTTGACACGAGTTCTGTAAGAATTGTCGGGGGAAATTCCCTTAACTTCACAGATAGATCTGTCTGATATCTGAACGATGTCTGATGTTATTTCCTAGGGAAATTCTGGATTTCCTTCTGATATTTCCAATCGATGTCTGACAGAAATCGTACTTGTAGTCGTTTAAAATTCGAATAGTTTTTGGGACAGTATGTACAGATATATGCCAGAAATCTGACAATAAATCATTTTTATTTCTGAACTGATTGCCGACAAATCGTGCAGATTTGTGAAAGAAATCTAGACAAACATCGTTGAAAACTCTGAAACTTTTGACAATTTATCGTAGAAAAGTCTGACAGAAATCTGACATTAAATCTTCAACATTTTCAGATTGAATAAATCAGATTTTTGTCTATACGAAAACAATTTTTATATGAATTGAAACGTGTTTAATTGCCAGAATTGAAAAACTCGACCGATATATCTATTTATAAAAATTATTTATTACTAAACACTTTATGTTTTTTTTCTTCAAATTGGTTACTCCCGTTAGACACATTAAACTATTGTTGTAAGCAATGATCAAACAAAGAATTGAAAAAACCTCAAACTTTTGATCTGAGTTCTGTACGAAATCTTGCAGATATTTCTGCACAAGCAAAACATAAAAACTATTGTAAAATCTATCAGCAGTCTGCAAGCTTTCGTGCATGAATATGAAAAATTCCTCCGAGGTTTCTATCTGAAGGCTGAACGAAATCCTGCAGACATTTCTGCATAAGTAAAATATAAAGTTCCTCGAAATTTCGTTAACAATTTTTAACGAACTCTGTAAGATATGTCGGAAGACTTACGCATATGTACAGAATTGTCTTATATCAGACAAAATCTGTAAGTTTGGTTGGCTGGGTATGCAGGAATGATATCAGGTGAGAGCGTGAGAATTCGTGCATGATTCTTAAAAATAGCTCACGCACGAGTCATTTTAATCATGCTCACGTACTCACGCATGATTTATTATAAATTTAATCATGATCACGCGTGATACGATAAAATCACAACATTTGCACATCTCTAAATTTAATAAACAAAGAAAACTCTTAAAATTTGTGGAGTTCATAAATGCGAACCTTAAAGTTATATATTACTGTCACTAGTTAATAAGGCTTAAATAAAAAAAAAGAAATGTGAGTCCGATCACAGAGGAGATGTGTAAACATCTAGTAATGAAAATTTTTTTTTAAGTTGGAAGTACTTATACTTTCAGTGTATTTCTTTAAATTAATTAATTAAAAGTATCAAAACTTTCAATATTGTAAATACATATGAATTTGTTGGTTTTTGTTTGTTTTATTAAACTTATTTGATTAGTAAATGGGCACACTGCAGTATATGTATATGTACTGCATTCAAAATTGCAGTAAGCAGTAAATTTACTGATTACTAAAAAAATTCAGTACATTTTTACTGCTAATGAAATTTAATATGCATTACCATTAAAATTGTAGGGCCGTAATCATAATAAAATTGTAGCAAGTGGCAAAGTTTTTTCATTCAAATTTTGAAACTTTTGTATGAAAAACATTCAGCCACTTGGTAGAATTTCATTATGAAAATTCAATACACCTTATCATATAACAAATCATTTAGGCAATTTATAAAAATTTATTTGTTAAACATTTTTTATTGTTTTTACTGAAACTTTAGTGGTATTGCAGTGATAATCTATGGTAAATGCCTTTACTTTTACTTTTTAATTTTTAATTCCTGTTGTTCATCGTTTAGTTGTTGCTGTTCTTGTTGTTGTGTACGCATTGCAATTAAAATAAATTCAGTAAAGTGCGACTTTGACTCGCGCACATTCGGTTTTGATAATTTTTTTTGATTTGGCTTTCTTAATTTTTTAAGTTTTTTCAGTTTATACGATTTTTTTTCAGTTGTATCGCTTTTTTCTCGTTTTGGCGTTTTTTTCTCTTTTTGGGTTTTTTTAATTTTCGCAGTTTTTTCATTTTGGCGATTTTTTCATTTTGGCGATTTTTTTTTCTGTTTTTTTGGAGTTTTTTTAATTTTTGGCGATTTTTTTCTGTTTTTGGGGTTTATTTTTATCTAGGCGATTTTTTCATTTTGGCGATTTTTTCATATTGCCGATTTTTTTGTTTAAGGATTTTTTTCATTTTGGCGATTATTCCGGGTTTTCGCGATTTATTTTAGTCCTAGAGATTTTTTTAATTTGGTGCTTTTTTCGTTTTGGCGATTTTTTTTTGTTTTTGGCAATTTTTTTATATTTGGCGATTTTATATTTTATTGATTTTTTAGTTTTACCGTTTTTGAAAATTTTAAGAGTTTTGCTCTTACGGTTTCCAAAATACAGCAAGTTGTCAAAATTACAAAGTCAAAATTGCATTAACTGATGGAACACCCATTGATTTAAATTTTTTAAATTTAGTGTTAATTGTTGTGGTCTGTATAAAAATACACTAACTTTTAAAATTTCAAGTGTATGTATTTATGTACATACAATTGTATGTACATATATTACATGGGATTTTTACATTTTTCGTTGCTCGTTTCGGACCACCCTTTAATTTTTAATTCTCATGTATTTGTTGTTGTAGCGGCCAAGGTTCTACATACTCTGTCAAAATTTCAAGTTCGTAGCTCTTACGGTTCATTTTCACCTTTTGTGTACGGAAATATACAGAAAAATAACCGGCGGCGGCGCACCGTCGGCTTCGAGCCCGTCGACTTGTTTCTCTGTTTGGTATTGCTTCTTTCAAACACTAATGCACTCATACATAGCTCACACCGATTTGACAATGCAAAGCAAAAGCAAAAAGCAAAGAAATCTCAGCAAAGAAATCAAAGTCAAAAGATTTTTACCCCCTAGCGTATACATAGATGTTTAGACATCAAAAATTGTAATAATCTTTTTGTAGATAAGATTATTTATTTTTTAAGAAATCTAGCTTTTTCCAACATTAAAATAATCGATGTAGCTGCTTTTATTTCCAGCTCTTGCAAACTAGCGCATATTGATGACACTGTGATGACTCTGTGTAGATAATTATCAGTCCATATGCAGAAGTTAAGTGAGATGAAGTGACTGAACTAACAGCCACTAGGTTTCTCTAAGTTTTTTGATTTCATTGACAGAAAATACTTTGTTCAGAAATTTACATTTATTTATTTAAAATACATACTTACACTGGAAGCATTTTTTATAACCATTAATATTAACAATTCGTATCGATCTTTTAAATCTTTTATTTTATTGATTTCGCAGTTGCTTTAAATGTATATTTTACACAATGTTTTCTTAGTTTTTTGTTATTTTTTACTATTCTTACTGCCCTTAGCTTAATAAAAGTAAAATCCAATAAAAATATACATAAAATACGCAGCTTTCTACTACATGCAGGCAATTTTGCATTTCACTTCACTAAATTCTAGTTAATTTAATTTCTATTTTTTTAGACAATATATTGTATGAGTCATCTGTAATTGATTTATTTTATTTTTTCATTAATTCAATGTAAATATTTTATAAATTTTAATTTGCTGTCATGTTTCTCAATAGTTCGATAAGTTTTGATTTTAATTTCTTTTAAATTTATGGGAATTTAAATACTTTTTCATTCATTCAGTATTTTTTAAGTTTTCTTATTTTTTTTTTTGTGTTTGTTCGGTAAATATAAGAAGCGGTTTTTCCTTAAGCAAAAATGCATTTGTTTGTTTTTTTTTTAATATAAACATTTTGTTTTTGTTTTTTTTTTAGTAAATCTAAAGAAGCTCGTTAATGCTTTAATGCGCACAGTGTTTGTAGTAGATTATTATATGATTTTTTTTTTCAATATTTAAGAAAGTGTACTTAGAAATTAATAATGTTTAGCTTACGATTAAGGATTTCATAAAATGTTTTGGGTCAAAAAATTATTTTATATAAAGTAATTTAAAACTGTAAAAGAAAACCCGAAGGAATTCATATCAAAAACAATTGCAACTGAAATCTTTAAAATTTTATAATATTTTGCAAGTATCAATCGCTGATTATTGAAATGCTTGCAGAATAAACTTTCATAATTTGTTAATTTATTTAAAGCATTAAGCTCTTGTTCTAGACGAGTCGACTATTTGGCTTGTGGAAACCTCCTATTAATTACTTTAATACAATGAAATAAATAATTGAATACTTTTATAATCGAAAAATAACGTGTTCCATAGACAAGAGTCAAAACCAATAATAACGGCTTTCATACCTTTTGTTAAAGAAAAATTAACGTCTATGGTGAATCTGTAGTAGAGTAAATATATCACGTTTGTTGCCTTTAGTCAAAACCAGCGGTATAAATGTCATACAAGGACGACTCGAAGGATAACAATGTTATTCTAATTAATGCTATCTGGAGAGTGAATTATATTTTTTTAGTTTTTTTTGGGGTTAGAAGCCCATACGACAATAAAACAAAACTGCCAAGCTAATAAGATATTCATTTTAGAAATCTGTAATACTTTTCTATAATTAGTGACATGTTCTTTTGTCCAGATATAATTTTTGCAGGATAAATCATGAAATAAACTCATACAATTTTGGGTTTTTATTTATTACAGCAACAAAACAGAGTAAGAGGCAGACGGATATGCAAACGGCCTTCTCGAAATATTACTTTGATTGGAATCTGGTGAAACTGGAATATTGACATGCATCCTGTTTCTGAATCCCTCTACATGACAGCTGATAGATTTAACAAGATAAGGCCTATATAGGACAAATTCATACCAACACACCGAAACTATAGGCTATAATTTGATAATTAGTTTACTTCATTGCCATTGTTGAAGTATTTAGCTAAGTAACGCAAGCAAACTGACAAGGAGGTCCCAAAGAAGAATATATTGCTCACAACAATGGTACTAATATTGCCAATGACATATGGGAAGGTAACATAGATGTGATGCTTTCTTAACTTTTATTTGTGTAGTGCCAAAGACCAAACTCAGAGAATATAATAATAAGACAACCAACACACACATATCGTTCATATACTCAAAGAACCTTATAACTAAGAAAATAGAATTTTTGATTAAGTGATGCAGAGTTAATCCCCATATTGTTCTTTATATTTTTTTAGAAAACTCATACAAATATATTGGTTACTCAAAGAGTAAAATAAAACTTTCTTTATCCATTAGGTTGTATTTAGATTGAAAACTTCAAACTCCTTTTCTGGCAAACTGATTTTTTGACTCATGACATTGTTTGAGTAAATGATCGAAATATAGAAATCCATCGTAAAGATGGCAAGTTTGGATGTTTTATCATCTACTGGACCAAACAAACTATGCAAACTGTTGGCTACTATATTGTAGAGTTAAAACACCAAAAAAAAAATAAAAAATTAGGTAAACATATGTCATCAGCAGGTTTCGGACTTGACATTGGTGAAGCATTATGCAATCTTGTTTTAAAGACGAGAAACTCTTTTTAAAATATTTTTCAATCAAAAAGACATAAAGGTCCAGCAAACATGTTCCTTCAGCGGCACTGACCTTTTTGTATTGAAAAGATAGTACGCTGCAAATGTGTACTACCACAAGCAAAATCATTATACAAAATAATTTAAAACTATTTAGTACTTTTTTTTAAACTTTTTTTGTTACATGAATTTCGTAATCCTTAAAAACCTATGTAAATAAAAATTTTTATATGAGTTTTTTTTTTAAATTCTGTGATCTTGCAAAAATTTGGATTTTTATGATCATGAGTCATAAAGTATTAACAATTTATTTTTATAAAATATTTTAAAGATTTTTTCTTTTCAATTTAAATGGAAAAGGAGCATTTTTTGCGTAATAAAAAACACATAGAAAACTGAAAGCTCAATTTTTATCACTCACATGGAAATTATTCAATTATTAAAAACATTTTCGTTTATTATTTATTAATTTAAAAAAAAACAAGCCATTTATCAAATACACAAATTTTCTTTCATCAATGCGTTTTTTTTAAATTTTATGCACTGAATTTAATAAGAGTTAGGTCCTAATTTTCTAGATCGTGTCACCAAAATTATTTTAACTTGGAAACAAATACAACATTTTTACGGGTTTAAAAACGTTTTTGTTTTTCATTTATCACTAAAGAAAAGCAAATAAATATCCGTTTATAATTTTTTAAATATCGAGCTATAACCGCACAAAAAGCTTAAGTAACAAAAACAAAATTTTACAGGAGAAGGATTTTTTAATTATCTTCGCTCTTATTTAAGTTAATTCATTGAATTTTAGTATTTAGGTGTTATTGTGCTAAATATGAGTAACGCATCGAATTTTAACGAAATATTACCATAATAACGGTATTTTTTGTCCCTTGCCAGCTAAAAAAATTATATATGGTCCATATATTTTTAATATATTGTTACGAAAATAGCCGTCAACAATGTTAAGCAGCATTACACAAAAATATTCCAACAGGGTTAATGTAAATGCTACGCGAAAATATTCCTACAGGGTCAAAGCAAAGAATAGTCTAGAAAGTAGCCAACAACTAAATAAGCATGCCTAGCTTGATTAAACAAGCAAAAGCAACAACAACAAAAAAAGCGTCTGCTTATTAAGAAGATTCACATATTTGTACACATACATACATGCCAATTCAAACGAAAAGCAAAAGATAAACAACCACCGTGTGTTGCTTAGTTAATGATGTACACACGTACGCATATACACATGTATGTATATAGTTACCAAATGAACTTAATTAGGCAGTATATAAGATGATAATGATCGTCTAGACATTGCTTGAAACTTCTAGTGGAATTTGTGTGAAATATAAATAGAGGTAACGCATCCAATGAGTGAGTTAGTTGCAGTTGTAAGTCAGTCGCGAACAGTTATAGTTAGTGCTAATCAGTAAGTAGTGAAGTTAAGAACTCGTTAGTCAGTTGATAATTAAGTTGTGAATTAATAATAGTCTGTCGTGGAATTGAGATTATTGTGGAATATATCGTGTCGACTGGAGTAAAGGGAACAGCGCAGCGAATAGACGTGTATAAGGGTGTAAGTAAAGCCAGTGAGTCTTTATTGGTGTATCAACTGTAAGTGTCGGCAGAGTGAGTGCCGTGTGTGACGAGCAGCAGACAAAGAGGTATTGGTGTATCAACTGTGAGTGACGGCAGAGTGAGTCTCGTAAGTGACGAGCAGTTGACAAAGAGGTGTCACGTGATTACTTGTGCAGCCAGCTAAGCAACGTGCGTAAACTACAGCGAAGAAAGCGTAGTGGTAACCAGTTGTGAATATCTGTGTGTAACTTATTAGTTTAAGTTGTAAAGGGTGTTTTTTATTGAGGTATAGAACTTTAAGTTGGCATCACTTTTTTAACTGGCGGCCATTTTGTCAGCTGTCAAGTGATTAATATTTAGTTTGGTTTGCCATTTCATGATGAACAGGTTGACAAAAGAACAACGCTTGCAAATCGTGCAAATTCATTTCGAAAATAATGGTTCAGTTCGCGAAGTTTACCGCAAGCTCCGTCCATTTTATGGTCGACATAATCGTCCATCAGAGCAATTAATTCGGTTAACCATGGATCGTTTTCGCACTACGTTTACTCTTTGTGATAATACGCATCCACAGAGACGTCGAACAGTGCGCGCCGAAGAAACAATTGCCGCTGTAGAGCAAAGTGTTGAAGACGACCCGAATGAATCGATTCGCGACCGTGCACAGCAATTGGAGCCGACTAACCGACTATTTTGTTCCCGCATAGGATGGCATGAATGTGGATGAGTTGTGGTTCCAACAAGAAGGCGCTACATGCCACACAGCGCACGTCACAATCGATTTATTGAAGGAAACATTCGATGAGCGCATAATTTCGCGGAATGGACCTGTCAATTGGCCACCAAGATCGTGTGATTTGACACCATTGGATTATTTTCTTTGGGAATATGTGAAGTCGCTCGTCTACGCCAACAAACCAGAAACGTTAGGGGACTTGGAAGCCAACATTCGTGGCGTTATTGCCAACATACGGCCCCATATGCTCGAAAAAGTGGTTAAAAATTGGACCTGTAGAATTGGCTTTATTCGAGCCAGCCGCGGCGGCCACATGCCCGAAATCATATTTAAACATTAATGGCATAAAATTATCCTTCCAATAAAGCCAAATTGATGGACATTAAAACGATTTTCTTGTGTTTTATTTCAATTCAAAGTTCTATACCTCTTAAAAAAACACCCTATATTAGTGTATTTAAGCTCTTGAGTAATTTAGTTTAAGTGTATTTGTAAATAAAACTTGTATCATTCTTAACCCTAATTACTACACTCGGCTCTTGTATTCATTTGCAAATCTTAGGATCTACGGAAAAGCGTTTTTATAGAGAGAAAAACATAACAATATGAATGTATATAACTATATATGAATATGTATGAATTCATGTATGGAAATGTATGGGATTATACATGGCAAAACTATTATATATGAACTAATATATGGACTAATATATAAAATAATAAATGGAATTGAAGCTCTTCATATCTGGATCCATATATAGAAATAAGATTTAATATATGGAGCCATATAAGAATGTATACATACATGATATCTCACATAACATTTTTGCAATAAAAAAAGTTTGCATTTTATTTTCTCTTTTTATCACTGGCGAATTGGAAATCTATAGACAATACATACGGCATGTAAAGTTTATATGCGTACAGCCTCAACATTAAAAAAAAACTATTGTAACAAAAAAAATTCTTGTCGATTTTATACGTTGTGGCCCTGTTTAATAAATTAAATAATCAAAAGGATAGTTCCGTCATTGACTTGATAGAAAATAATGGAATACTCTAAATACTTTTAGGAAAAAAGTTCATATTACTGCAAAAAATTATATTGAAAATTAGTGACAGTATAAAAACGGATTAATTTTTGTTTTCTAATTCATTAGTTCTTAATCTGATTTCTTATATTAAACTTTGTACGAATATGAGTTTTGTGTTATGAAATGTCCTTTAGTTCGTTTTTAATTATTTTGTTTGAACTAATATTTCATTACATACAACCTCCCTGTATAAAATCTTACAAAGATTTAATTCTAGATATATAATTAATTGCACAGCAGTGCGCTTTTTTGAATCAATATGAACTTTGCATACTATGTAGGGAATATTTACCGATACATGTATTTAAATGTATGAATATATATTATCATATATGGCCATATACCCTCATTAAGCTTTTTTTGCTGTCTCCCAAATAACATACTGTGTATATTTTTGTGTTGGTTAAGCTAAAAATTTTTTAAGAAAAAGTAAATATCAGTTTTTCTACCTAAACTTACTTGTCTCCAAATTGCTAAATTATTATCTTCTTGATCGACACCATGTAGTGAATCTTCTACAGACTTATTACTTTTCGAATTAAAAAGTTCGCTATTAAATTTGTTGCGTATAGTTTTACCGACGGAAAGTATTTCCAAGTCCGTATACTTTTGTGAAGACATTTTTAATAAATTGCTACGTACCGCAAATGAACTGGCAACTATCTCAGTTTTTCGCCAGGACCGCATAATCAAATTTAAATCATAATAAATTGTTGCAGAGTTATCCAAATAACCATATTTAAGACTTATAGGTGATTTTTTTCAAGTTGGGAAACATAGCCTTTAAAATAATGGTAACTCACTTCAATACAATCATATTTTTTTGATTAGGTGCACGGTTGCCAGAAATGCAGATTTATCTGGATTTTGCAGATTTTTACCCTCCAAAAAGACGAAATGCAGATTTGAAGATTTTTGGCCTAAAAACGCAGATTTTTCAACTCCAATCATAACGCATGTTTAAATTTTTCCTAATACTGCTACTACTTCTATTTTCTTTTATGTGTGAACGACTCACATACAGTTTAGAGAGTTACAATTTTTGAACTAAGAAGACATCATTAAAGGAAAAGAAGAAGTAACTTTGGTAAGCTACTGTAAACGAATATCTGATATAAAACGTGCTTATTCTGATTACGATTTTGCAGCCCTAAGTTTATTCCAAATGTTATGTCTTTACCACATTCATTTGCAAGTGTCGAAAGAATTTTCAGTCAAATAAGCTTGAATAAAACAAAACTTCGAAGTCCTCTGGATATATGTGCAACAAATTAAATTACTTTTTCTATAATTTTTAATATATCTGATTTCTTTTCTCATTAATTTTATGTTATTTGCACATAGGTTAGGAAGAATTGTGCTATACCGCATATCCACTTTAAAAATCAATTGGACCCATTTTGATTTTTGCACATAACTATAAATAATTTTTATTAGCTTGTTGGTTATATGTATTTCGTTTCTGCTAAAGAAGTACGAGTCAACAAACTCAAGACTTTGCAAAGTGAACTTTGCGTGTGGAAAAACCTCCAACCTCATTAGTAGACTTCAACCAATGTGGCAGCTAATTGTTAAAAGGTAATGAGAAAATAATAGTGGATTAAAAATCAAAAAAGTTATCTTGGAAAGATTTTGCTTGAAGCTTATTCTGCCGTATTCATAAAAAATAATTTTGGTTTACAAAACAAACTTTGGAAATTTGTTTGTTAAAGGTTTTGTAACCCAAAATAAATTTTATGAATATTACCTATTATGTTTGTGTACGTAATTCTTAATAACATATTGATAGTCGTCCTAACAAACATTTTTTAAAAAATTTTTTGGTTGAAGTCAACTGATGAGTTTCTTAAGCAGAAACGAAATGCACATTCTTCATACATTAAATAAAGGCTTACATTCATAAAAAATAAATCGTGCTTGATAGTTATTTTAAGAAAATTTTTTCTAAGAAATTAAATAAAATACATTTTAAACCGAGATTAAATTTTATGAATATGGGTTATCGAAAAAATATTTATGTTACACTTGTATGTAAATTTTTTTAACAAAATATAAAAAAAGTTGTTTTAAAAATTGCTTTGAATATTTTTTGAAGATTTTAGAAATAAAATGCAGATTTTGAAGATTTTTTCGCAAAAAATTGTTAAATTTTGCAGATTTTATCCTTAGAAATTCTGGCAACACTGATTAGGTGTAGAATTGAATTGAATGGGCTTTATCGTGATTCGCGTATTTTGACTTCGACTACAAAAAGTTGGTTCTAGATTAAAAATACTGTATTTATTTATTTATTTTTTTTTGTTGGAAGAATTCTAATGATTTGTTCGTGAAGTTACATAATATATACAAGTATGTATGTACGCAGATTTTTTATGCTAAAATATGTTTTCCTCTATCGTCTAAATTTGTGTGTAGTTTTGTTGAGATATACTCAATGGGTCACGAGCTGTAGGATAACAAAGCTTATAATAAACTGGTATGTGATGTTTCATTCTTATTTTATTAGATGATACATATTTTGTCGAAATGTAATGAGGCTATATAGTATACAGATATTACCTTATAAAATTATAAAAACGAATTAAAATTATCACTACCCATTTTTTAGCGCAAGCCGTTAAAAAAGTATTTCCAAAAAAAAAAAAATTAGTTTCATAACATAGTTTCATCTCATTAAAGAGCCATGATAGGTAATTTTTATGGCAAAATTATGTAGAGGGAAGATGTTGCGGTATTTATTCTAAACAAAAATGGATACAAAAGTTTTTCCGAAAAACGCCGCAATTAAAAGTTATGATGTCAAAAGTGTTTATTCGAAGTTATTTTTTAGGTGAAAAATGCAATGCGCATGATCGGTATGCACGCTATTAGTGCAATTTTTACACATATGTGATTTTTATTGCTGGTCTATCAGAAACTGCCGGTGGAGTGAACAAAATAAATACTTTGCGCAATTTGTATGGTCTAATAATGTGCATTCAAGTTTTTTATATGTGGGTGAATAAATTGCTATCAGAAAAGGCTGATCTAGTTAATTATTTTAAAAATAGATCATGTATGTAATATTTTGTGTATGCATATACTTCATACGAAGTCGATAAAGGGTATATTATATACGGCTATTCCGAATATTATATCATCATACTTGCTTTATTTTCAAAAGGAAATTTTAGCTTAAGTAACATGTTGCTGTTACAAAAACTGTAAACAAAAAATAATTTGTACTCAAGCTTAAATTGTTTTTGCTATAAAATTGAAACAGTATATCCTATGGTTATAAAATTTTGACAGATAATGCCAATGATAACAAGTTAATGATTTTTATAAAAAAACGCATTTCGAAAATCATGTTGGTTAAGCTTCTTTGGCGGTAATGGCTCGATATGTTGCAAAAATTAAATTTTTAAAATCTTGACGTGATTTAGACAATTAGGCCTTTAATTTTTTTTATTTGCAGTATTTTCTTATTTCAGGCATTTTAGTAAAAGTTTAACACGTTAACAGTATTTTCTTATTTCAGGCATTTTAGTAAAAGTTTAACACGTTAACAGTCGAAGGTAGAGGAGTGTCACATACTTCCGTTTTTTTTTTTTTTGCAAAATGAGTTATTAGGTAAAAATTATATCCACGCTTACTAACAATATTTTTTTTTAGTTAATAAAGAAATTTAATGAATCAAAAAAAAAAGTTGTTGACTGATTTTTTTTTCAGTGATATTTATTATTGAGTCTGAATAAATGTCACATTTTTCAACCAATTTTTGTTTGTTTTTGCCTGGATTTAAAAATAAATGTGTTTTTTTGATGAGTAGCACCGGAAACCTCTTGAATAATAAACTAACGTACTTACAACTCAGCTAAAGAGCAAATCGTTATTGGTTACGCAAATAATGAATTCACGCGAAACATGACTCCTTATGTTTCTTCCATTGCGTTATAATATAATTTAACATATAACTTTTTTGTGTAAAAAACCAGCCACGACGTTGGACTTCTTGTTGCAATTTAGACGTATACAACACGAGGAATCAAAATAAATAACAACAATACCACATCAGCGCGTTGTATCAATCAGCAAGCAAGATTAACATCAACACAAACAAATTAAATTAAATAATAATTTAAAATGCGCGATATTGGTAAATATTGTCTTTAATTAATGCCAAATATTATTTAAATGAAAACTTTTATTCAATAAAATGGTTTTGTTAAAAATAATTCTTGTCTATTTTTTTCTGTGTACTTATATATATATACAGCTAAAAATATATTTTATTATTAGCCCACAATTGGGCTAATATCAAAGTCCATAGACTTTTGGGCTGTGAATATTTTTAGCTTTTATAATGCATTTCCTTTACTATTACAGTTAGTGTTATTCAAGTAAAACAAAAATATGCATTCAGGCAAAAGCTGCAACTTAAAAATAAGAACGTGTAGCATTAATTCAATAATTTCCAATATAATACAAAATTCTTATTGAGGTACTTAAAAATAAGTAAAATTAATAATTTGATACTATAAATTAATATTTTTCCATGTTGAAATAAGAAATTTCAACATTTCTTAGTAATTCAATATGGTTTTTATTTATGTGTTTTCCGCTGTTTTTTCTCTGGGTGTACTATTGTTTCTCCATAAATATGTTAACTTAGAATTGCTTATGTTTTTTTTTTTTATCAATCAAAAATGCCAGCTCCAGGTCAAATAAACTAGACTTTCTCCAATTCCCAACACAAATTGTCTTTTTTCTGGTCTGTCCTGTGTTCAAGCCAAATAAACGCTGTTCTTTCAACATCCACAATTCTAAAGCTACATACCCAGCTAAAAAAATTATAGATGGTCCATATATTTTTAATATATGAATGTATGTAACTATATATGAATATGTATGAATTCATGTATGGAAATGTATGGGATTATACATGCGAAAAGTATTATATATGAATTGATATATGGACTAATATCTATATGAAATGTATTATAATACATGAGCTCATATATGGAAATTTAATCATGAAGCTCTTCGTATGTGGATCCATATATAGAAAAAAGATGTAATATATGCAGCCATACAAAAATGTATGCATATATGCTATCTCACATAAAATCGTTATAACCCAGCTAAAAAAATATGTATGGAGCATATATGATATCCCATATATGGTTCGGATCCGAAAAATGAGGGTATATGGGCACATATGATTTTATATATTCATACATTTTCATACATGTATGTGTAAATATTCCCTCTACAATATGCAAAATTCACAAAATTGCACTGTTGTGCAATAAATTAAATTACTAAAATTACTTTTTTTAGATTTTGAACAGGGAGGTTGTATTTAATGATACATTTGCTTGGACAAATAATTCAAATCGAACTAAAAGTCATTTCATTCTTCATTTTAAGTCAAAATGTGAATCAATTATTAAAAAAAAAACACAAAGAAATCAGATTAAAAACTAATGCAGTTAATTATAAAAGAAAAAATAATTCGTCTGACAATAAATAGTTTTCAATATATTTTTCAGTAATATGAACTTTGTTTCTTATCTACAGAATTCTTTTATTTTCGATAAAATTAATGACTGGATTATCCTTTTTCTTATTTGATCCACTATGTATAAAATCATGCAAGAATGGTTTTTTTTTTGTAACAAAAGTTTTTCTTTTTTAAACGTTGAGGGCACGCATACCGCATGTATTTTCTAATGGATTTCCAGTTCACCAGTGATAAAATACCAAGCTTTTTTGATTGCAAAAATGATATTATGTGAAATATCATGTATGCATACATTCTTATATGGCTACATATAATAAATCTTATTTCTATATGGATCCACATATGAGCTTCATAATTAAATTTCCATATATGAGCTCATGTATTATAATACGTTTCATATATTAGTCCATATATTAGTTCATATATAATAGTTTTGCCATGTATAATCCCATACATTTCCATACATGAATTCATACATATTCATATATAGTTATTTACATTCATATATTAAAAATATATGGACCATATATAATTTTTTTTAGCTGGGAAAAAAGAAAAACTTTTGTTACAAAAAAAATTGTATGATTTTATACATTGTGGCCCCATTTAATATATCAAATAATCAAAAGGATAATCCAGTCATTAATTTTATAGAAAATAACAGAATTCTCTAGATACGAAACAAAGTTCATATTACTGCAATATATAAATTGAAAACTATTGTTAGACGGATTATTTTTTCTTTAATAATTAATTACATTAGTTTTTAATCTGACTTCTTAAATTAAATTTTGTGTACGAATATGAGTTTTGTTTTTTTTTTTTTAATATGCAAGTGATTCACCTTTTGACTTAAAATGATGAATTAAATGACTTTTAGTTCATTTTTTATTATTTGCCCACACGAATGTTTCATTAAATACAATCTACTTGTTCAGAATCAAAAAAAGTAATTTTAGTTATTTAATTTATTGCATAGCAGTACGCTTTTGTGAATCAGGAGTGTATGAATATGAATGCATACTGTAGAGGGAATATTTACACACACATGTATGAAATTGTATGAATATATAATCATATATGCCCATATACCCTCATTTTTCGGATCCGAACCATATATGGGATATCATATATGGTCCATACATATTTTTTTAGCTGGGCATTTAAAATTTTATCAATGAACAGTGAATATATGGGCCATATATGGGCTGTGGACTGTTAACGTGTTAAATTGTGATTACAATTAAAATCAATTAAAAAAATACGTTTACAAAAGCACTACGATCTATAAAATAACTTACAAACGTAAAAACATTTATTAGTATTAAATACACAAATTCACATTTAAATTATTTTCTTATTTAATTCACTTTGTTTTTTTAGCATATTCTTTATTTTTTATTTTTTTTTCTTCTTTATATAATTAATATTTTATTAAAAATTAATTGGAGCTGATTTCCGGTGCTTAGTTTTGATTTTACTTTACTTGAGTATTTTATTAGTGATGATTTGTGTAGGGATGATTGTAGAGATTTTTGTATTTAATATCCTGGTAAAGGGTGGGTATACTTAAGATTTTTTTTAATGATTGTGTGTCAAGCATTGGCAGGCATTTATTTCTTTTCTATAAATTTGTTTATCCTATAGACTATAATTTACGTGCTACAATAGAAATTAGGAAGAAGGGAAGAATCTTAGTGTTTCGTATATATGAGTAGTTCACTCTAACTTTAAGCACTCAAAGACAATTAAGGCGTAAAATATCAGAATAATAATCAAATCTAGCCTTGTATTGTTTTGCACAATATTTCCACGAATAGATTTATATAACTTTTATATTTTGTAAATTAATTTTTATATTTTGTAGTTTTTATTACTGTAAGAATTGTGTATAAGAAATTTTTCATAGATTTACGACCAATTTTATACTACAGACAAAATTATAACAAAAGATAGTTTGTTAATTTTAAGAAATTTAAAATTTTTCAAAAATGTTTCATTATCTTTCAAGCACAAAATATATGCTACTATATACTATATATTCTAACTTAACAAAACTCGCAAGATTACGAAATCTATTTTCCTGCACAAGCTACAAAAATTTTTGTACTTTAAATTACGAAGTTTTTTTTTAACCCCCGACTAAAAAAAGGGGTTTTATAAGTTTGTAGTGTGTGTCTGTGTGTCTGTGTATCTGTGTATCTGTGTATCTGTGTGTCTGTCTGTGTCCACGTGCAGGCCAAACGGCTGGACCGATTTTCATTTAGTTTTATCTGTTTGAAAGATGACTTGATCGAGAGGGTTCTTAGCTATGTTTGAAAAAAATCGGTCCAGCCGCTTAGAAGATATAACATCTTTTCTGAAAGAAGTCTGGGGTTTTTAAAATTTTTAATTTTTGTTATTTCTTTTTAAGCATGAAATATTTTGGTTGTAGAAAAAAATCTATACCACATGATTTTTATGATATCTTCATATTTAAAAAAAACTTTCAAGACATGAGAGATTTTTCAAATGCTTTACTACAGCGAAGTCTTCTAAAAACACGCTAAACAACACTATTTGCAAAAAATTTGTGTCAGTTATTGCAGGTATAGGAGTAAATAAGAAAACACTTCGCAACTGAAAAATTTGTGATGCTTACTTTTTCCTACGCTTGAGCTCGTATACAAACGGCATGCATATACGTACAAACACACCTTGTGTGTATGCTCTTTTACTTTTCTGCTCACATACAAAGGCACACATGCATTGAGATTAGTTGTATACTCTGGCTTTAAAAAAACTTCCTTAAATAAAAACATAATAGTTTACCCTCGATATCTGGAGGCATTACTTCTTTATATTGCTTGTAAATTATAGGAAATCATTATACGACAGCATTTATTATTGGTTTAATATAATAAATGCGACGAGAATACATATAAAAAATAAAACGTATATACATTTCAAGACTGTTTATGCAGGCTTCTAATATATATATATATATATATATATATATATATATATATATATATTTATTCCTGGAGAGAGGACAAGTATTGAACCAACAACCTTCTGAATGATAGGCAAGCATTCTAACCAATTACCCAACAGGTCAGCCTGAATACGCATTGAAATTATTGCATTTTAAAATTTTATTTTATTTACAAAAAATATTTATTACAAGTTCAAATATTCCTCAAAAATATAAAAAATATACATAGATTTTTTGTTAAATGCAAATAAATAATATACGCCGTAATTCAAAGAAAAAATACTTAAAACTGGTAAATATTTTTCTAAACTTTATAATACACCAGCAAAAAATTACACATTAACATTAGAACTACTTGCCATATAATGACTTACTTTTCTGATTGCCAAATTTCATTACTCGCTTACAAATCACATTACCTTAAATTTAAAACATTATGTACAAGTTGCTAAATGCAGAAAAGGATTTTTTTAGATGAAATAGATTACCTCAACAAGTTGCCAAATAAAAAAAGTAAGTACTTCTCAAGAATCGATTATTTTAGTCTCACGCTTTGTTAAAATCATTAAGTTGGTAATCCAATAGGGAAGATCTTCCACCAAAAATGCTTAATTCCAAACTCGATTACGTTTTTTGAAATTTTTTGCTGGGACCTTCTTACATCTTCTAAGTAATAGTGTTTTCACACTGAAAGTTAAAACCTGGTTTTAACGTTAAAACCATAAACAGCTGATTTTGCATTCTCACTGCAATTTTGTTAAATTCAGGTTTTAACTTACAGACTGTCTAATAACTTTGCTCCTGCAAAAATGCATGTATTTGTGGTTGTATTTTTTCTTTTTTTTATAACACTTCTTTGACAAACTGTACAACAACTGTTTTTGTTTGTATGAAAAAATCGGAAATTTTACAATGCGTTGTAAAATGGAAATTATTTTATATTTTGCAAATAGATATTTTAAAATAATGGAACTAGTAATACAAACTGAAGAAGTGCTCGGAAATCACGTTATTGCATATTAAAAATGCACAAATAAATCATAAAATAAAACTTTTTTATCGGCACATCGATGTCAGTCATGTCGACTTTTTTCACTTCCCAGACGTCAATGAAAAAAAATCTTTTTTTTTCTTCCTTATTTTTTAATTATTGTTGCAGCTGCTTCCATTTTTAAGTTTTAAATCTTTCAAGCGACATCTATTGCTATTCATTGGCATTAACATTATCAGCTGCTTCCAGTCATTTTAACTTGGCAGAACTGAATTTAGCAAAGCGAAAACAACTTAAAACCAATTCAAAAATGGTTTTAAGTTGGTTTTAACAACAACAATTTGTATGGTACAACCAGGATTTAACAGTTGATTTTAACGTTAAAACCAACTTTTATTAAAACCGTGTGAGTGTGAAGGCACTATAAGTCGAATTTCATGAACTAATCAGAAGTAAGTCAATTCCTAAAGCTTATATTTTTTGATTTAAAACGAAATATACCAGTGCCTACCTAGTATACAATTTCTACAAGACGTTATTTACACTGTGCCTTTTCTGCTTGCTTATACAGGCAGGATTTCTTAGTTTGTTGGTGAGAGGAGGTGAGAGGCTTGCAGGGTGAAAAAAGGCACGAAATGAAAATTCTAGGGGATTTTTAACATTTCTCTTTTCCTTTTTTCGTACTGTCAGCATTAAACGTGTACGTAAGTATGAAAAAGGCATGAAGAAAAAAGTCTAAATGTAAATATGCTTGGCTTTTCGTAGGGGCCTTAAAAGGAAATTGTTAAAACAAGGCAGGCTTAAAAGGCATGGTGTAAAATGGCACTAAACTTAAAATCATTTTCCTATTTTTATTAAATATTTCCTTTAAGTCAATATACCTTTCCTTAAATGTCAGAATTTTTGTGTGAATTTTTATGGACTATTTTTAAGGATATGAACTTTTTATTTTTTACTCATGTCAAGTAGTTTTTACTAGCGTTTTGTGAAAATTTACTTCGGCTTAGAAAAATTTATTTAAACCTAGAAATTTAAAAAAAAAAAATCTTAATAATAGTTGATGTCTTTTTTTATTTTCAATGTATCTTTCATCATCAATATCAAAGGCATTACTAGGCTAGCAAATGTTCCGTATCATTTTGGTAGTAGAATCGTCCTCGTAGCTTAGCTTTCGATGGATATCTTATAAATTTTTAAGAGAGAATTTTTAAATATTAAGAGTATCTGACACCAAACATTTTTAAACAAACAATAAGTTAAATGAAGATCTTTATTTAAAATGTGTTAAAAAAAATTTTTATTTTCAGAAACTTAAGTAACGAAACTCAGGAAAGTAAGATAGTGCTTAGCTATTTAATATGACATCTGCAAATTTTAGAAGTTTAAAAAAAAGAAATTTTAAATTTTAAGTTTGATCAGGGAAAAATAAAAAAAATTCTTTTATTTTCAATTGAGTCCCCTTAAGCCAAGAATTATAAAGACTAATTGACAAAATTGTTGTTTGCAAGCAATACCGTGAAAATGGAAATAGAACTTCTATGTATTCCTTGCAATGACATTTTTCTTTTGTAGCACGTAAAAAATCTGTTCGAACCGAAGATATATTTTTGTCTTATATCTAGTTTGTTTTAAAAAAAGCTTAAGCTACTTTATATATTTTCATAAAAATATCATCTTAATTTTATCAATTATCAGTATGCTTAATTTATTTTCTCATAAATATGATTTACTACAGCGATGCATTTATGATTTTATTTTTATTTCTTTTTCAAGACACCCGGTTTAAAATCAGACTCCAATTTATGGACGAATTTCGATATAGTTTTCTTTTAAACTGCTTAAAAACTTTTCCTTTTTGCTGGATGTTGTGTTTGTAGTTTTTGATTTAGATCCTGTGAATATTTTTTAGTCTTGGTTGTAATGTTTAGAATACTTTTGTATCTTTTTATTTTTATATATATTTCTTTTTGGAGGGTCTCAAATATGGATTGAAATTTTCAGAGAGGAAAAGATTTTTTTGGCATTTGTTCATTTGTATAAGGTTTAGTCTCTTAATATTTCGAACTTAAGGAAGAAGAAAACCAAAGTCTTAGATTTAGATTTAGGTAGATTCTACAGATAGCTGAAGGAAAAGATGAAATAAATTATTTTTTCTTAATTTTAAATACGAGTAGTATTTTACTTTTAAACATAAAGAAAATTGTACGTTCATACACATAGAAAAGAAAACAATATTTATTATATATAATCATAGTTTACAAGCGCTTTTACACTATAATACATTAATTAGATATTATTTTTATTTTTATTTTGAAAATTTTAGATATTTTAATTAAAAGTTTGAATTCTTATGTTTGTTTCTAAAATTTTGGTTATGAAAAAATAATATGAAATAAGTAAGACGTAAAGTAAAAAAATAAAAGATATTATTACCTTTGTCAATTTATGGAGTCTTGTACAAAAATATACCAAGTACAATTTTTTTCTGCAAGTTAATAGAAGAATATCAAATGTAAGCAGGATTGACGGTTGGCAGAACTAAAAGATATAAGGAAAAACTTTCAGAAACAGCAGTAAGGCAGCCTCAAAAATTTTTTATATTCCATAGTTCGGTTTCAATTAAAAATTTGTAATAAAATGGTTTGTCACTTTCTTCTCCCAACTAAACAATGATTGTTATATCTACTTTAAAATTTTATATCGGCTTTCTTATGTTTTTTTTTTTTCAATTATTATAAAATTTCAACATGCCATCTTATCTGTCTGTCCTTAACTGTTTGATCCTAATTGATAAAAAATACGCATCACTTACGTACGATCGATAAATTAAACTACTATTCAAATTAAATTTCGGCATCGGACGAAAGACAAAAGCTAAAGCAGATATCAGAATTAATTTTAAAATGTCCTAAACTCCATTAACTATAAGTTTGTTATTGTAGGTATTATTTTTTCTTTTTATTTGTGTTAAAACGCAATTTTTTTTTTCTGGGTGATTTAAACTGTCACCTACGCTTTAACGATAATGAGAATTTATAATGGAAAAACTTTTGCTTGATTTCATAATTTTACAGTAGCAATTTATTTTTATTCTGCAAATTCATTTATTTATTGTACGTAATTTTAAAAGCAAAGTATATCATGTGTGGGAGTTTAAATGTTTGTGTATTCACAGAAAATTTCACACAGAACATTTTGGTAGAAAATCACGTTAAGCTTGACTTATTTTGACACAATTTCACGCAATGTTTGACATTCGTATTTAATGCAAACTTGTGCACGTGAACAGGAACTCAACATAGAGTCTGAGGAATACATGCAGTTACATAACTGGAATTAATAAAATATATAAGGGGAAATAAAATCTTACTAACAAAAAAGCATAAAAAATGCATTAAAGTACAAAGAAAATGCAAACGAATCACATAAATTTCATTTTACCAACTTTGAAATGTTCCCAACTGCTTTGCATCTGAAGTCAAATCGTACGATAAAAAGAAATTATCACGGTTTTACGAAGCAATAAAAGCAACCGCAAAAAATAAAAAGAACAAAAAGTACTCTTTAAATAAACATTAATGTATTTATTATAATGCAGCGATGCGATATATTTACCACTCGCCAACCATTTGAATGAGCAGACAAGCTTAAAACAATTTACATAAAATGTAATATAAACAATTTATTCATTAAGGGTTTATTAAGGGTCAAGAGGCTAATTAATAGTAAAGGCAGAGAAAAGATAGTAAAATTTCAAGTCAACGGTATGAGTATATTGAATATACATAAAAAGACGGAGGATACAAAATTGTAAAAATCAAGTAAATATTGCCCTAACAAAGCACGACAAAGTCGTATTAAGTCATATACAGTTGGGGTATTTAAATGGTAAAAAAGCTAACTAAAACTTTGGAAAATTTCCTAAATTTGAGTAAAAAAATGTTGTCGTATGGCGCCAAAGCTGTTTTTTACTTGAGACCAATAAAATATTTACTAAATTTCTAGTTCATTAATGAACTATTAAATAGTAATTACGTTTTTTATTTAAGTAAAATTTTCCCACAAAATTCGTAGCTTTGCAAAAAAAAAAAAAAATTCATCTTTGATCTCAAATTTAGTAAATTTTTTAAAGTCTTTTTATGTCTTTAATTCTGGTACTTATTATTTTTAATTAAATTCTATACCACAACATTGTATGTTTTTTTATTATATCTTCATATTTAATTCCTAATTAATTCAGCAAGCATACATATTAATTCCTTGAGAGGGGATAAGTATTGAACCAACAACCTTCTGACTGATAGGCAAGCACTCTAACCAATTGCCTAACAGAGCAGCCTGAATAAGCATTGAAAGTTTTTATTTTATTTAAAAAAAAATAATAATTTAAGTTCAAATATTCCTCGAAGGTATGAAAAATTTACTTAGATTTTTTGCTTAATGCAATTAAAAGATATATTCTATAATTTAAAGAAAAAAATACTTAAAAGTGGTAAATATTTTTTTAAAATTTAGAATGCCAAATTAGATGTTTCAAGTTAGTTAAATTTGATAAACTAATTAGGAGTAAGGCCTTTTCTAAAATTTATTTTTTGATTTAAAACGAGATGGACTAGTTCTTGGGATACAGTTTCCCTAAAGTTTTAAACCATTTTCTAGTTTTTGGTAAATATTTGCTTTAAGTCAGTAAACTTGTCCTTGAATGTGAGAATTTTTGTGTGTATTTTTATGAACTATTTTTAAGGATATGAACTTTTTATTCTTACTCATATTAAGTAATTTTTACTAGATTTTTGTAAAAATTTACTTAAATTTAAATTACTTATATTTTAAAATTTTTTTACTTAAATTTAGAAACATTTTTTTTCCTTAGTAATAGTATATGTCTTTTTTTTAGTGTACTTATTTGTATTATCGCTTTAGCACAAATGTGCTGAGAACATTCACACGTATTTTTATACCCCAGGATGTCTGTACTTCATTATTGCCACAAACCGATTATCAAAAACATTTAAGTTACATGGTTCGATCGCAGTTTTGTTTCAAAAATGCACTAGTCAACGAATTCGACCGAAGTCTAATAGTTACACAAGTACTTAAAATATGGACTTTCTCGTAATGATGACAAAACGTACTGTTCTATGTAAGGGTGGAAAACTATTTTTTGTGACTATCGATGTTTTTAATTCAGCCATCGATTAATACTTGAAAATAATCGATATTTTTTAGTCACTATCGATAGTAAATGATGCACTTCTAAAACCAAATTGTAAATATGTTGCTTTTCATAGACAAAAACAATTGAATGACGGGCAAATTTCTCCCGCTGCTCTCACTTATTTTTCATATAATTATTCTAGTTTTGTTATTTATTGAGTTAACAAGTAAAATTCTATTTAATTTATTTTGTTTTGTTTAAAAAAATATTTTGTTTTGAATTTTTAGTGTGAAGCTTACTACTCTATTCACAATTTCGTGCTAAATTCTGTCAAACTACATGTAAAAGCATTTGGTATGAAATATTTGCGAAATAAATTCGCAAAAGTAGTACTCGGCTCTCATTGCGAAAAACACGTGAAAGCTATCTGGCAGCAATATGACTCTGGCATCATTCTAGTTTCAGCTGCGAATTTCAACAATGTTGCATACTTTCAAGCAATAAAATTTATTTAAAAAAACCTCGAGTTGGGCTACATTTAGTACATGTCATACGAAATAATCAATGTTGCTGAAACTTTTCGCAACTTCGAATAGAGTACTAGGCTTAAATAAATATGTACATTATACGAGACCCATACAGCTTCGATAATATCATAATAGTATCGTCGATATATCGATAGTTTTTCTAACTTTCGATAGTCTTAAAACGATATATCGGTAATGTGTTTTAAACTATCGAAAACTTTTGATAGTGACACTATCGTCAGATTTCCACTTCTAGTTCTATGGTAGAGATGTGCACGTGAGTGTTTTCTGACTCATGACACGCACGCTCACGCAGAAAAATATTTTACTCACGCACTTTCACGCACGAATGATTTTGAAAATTTTCACGATCACGCATGCTCACGAATAAAATATTTTTAACCACGCACGAGTGGTTTACAACTTATCACGATCACGCACGCTCACGAAAAAGTATATGTATAATATAATTTTCATGTTTTTTGGGTTGAAAAATAGGTTCTTACATATCGTCACTTATAATCCAAAAGGCCGTAACAACCAAAAAATTCAAAATAGACTTTTTGATTGAGTATGATGTGATTAACCAAAATACATATTTTTCTTAAATTTTACTCACATATGTTTAAAAATACCGATTTTATTCATTATTTAATTTGGCATCTAACATATATATAAATAGAATAAATTTATGAAGTTTTTTGCTTCTCCTGTAAAATAGTAAAAAGTGTACTTACGGCCTTTTGGATTTTAGGTGACGATATACATATATACATATCTATGTATATATGTATGCTGGTGTTTTTGTAAAATTTACAATGTAAATTAAAATAAAGCAAAGTTAATTTAATATCGTTTTAAATATTCGTATTCGCGGATATCATTTTAAATATTCGAATTCGAATTCTCGTATATCAAAAATTGACATTCCGCACATGCATGTATGTATACATACATAATATAAATGTGAAGGTAAGACGTATGATCAATTAAATAAATGATAATCAAATAAACGAGAAAAGCATATTAAATGAGAAAACATACAAATTGCTAAAAATTTTTGTGTTACGTAACATTTTCAAAGACCCCCCCCCCCACCCCCACCATAACAAATCATAGCAAAACTTGAACCTCACCCCTCCCCCCTACAGCGTTACGTAATATATGGTCGGCCCCCTAAATCAAAAAACATTTTCTGCGGTACAATTCGTCCGTAGTATTGTTGACAAATGCACTGTTGAATCAGTAGTGTTTCTCAATTGATACTTCCTACAGGGTGTCTAAAAAACATACATACATACTTATAAAGGTGTATGTACCCATCAAACAAAATGCTCCGAATTCGTAAAGAATTCGTAATGATTGGTCGACAAAATCTTCCGATTTCGGCACCGAAATATTACCGAAATCGTAACAATTTTTGTATGAACTGGTTGACACGACTTCGTAACGATATGTCGGTATGAATTCGTTACATGTTCGTAACGACATGTAGGTACGATTTCTTTTTCTTTTATAGCAGAGTACCGCTTCACCGTTATGTTGCTGCTATTGTCGAAATAATTTGCACATACTCACGTTTTTTAAATCCTTTTTTTGTCAACATATACATACATATTTATTTAAAGAAAATTTCACGGACTTTTACTTATGCATTAAAAAATCAAAGTTTTACCTTCATATTCATAAAAAATAAAATGAATTTGAAATTCATTTTAGGAAAATTTTGTATTGAAAATTTGAAATAAAATACATTTCAAATTCGTTTAAAATTTTTTGAATATGGGGGTTAATGTTTAAAAAAAAATTGTTCAGAAATGTCTTAACGAATTCGGTACAAGTCTGATTTCAGAAAAAGTCGAAACATTTTGTTTGGGGGTATTCATTATGTTTGTAAGCTATATATATCGATGGTTTACTAACGCGACCTCGTAACTTAAAAACTAATACTAATCAGGAGAGACAAAAAATGATTTATAACAAGTATTTAATGAAAATTTACAAGTATTTAATTGAAAATTTAACAAAAATCATCCAAGTAATTAGATTATAAAAAAAACATATATTAAAAATGTTTAAATACTTGTCATAAATTATTTTTTGTCTCTCCTGAAAAGTAGTAGTTTTTAAGTTACGAGGTTGCGTTAGTAAACCATCGATATGCATTTATTATTATAAAATAATTTATTTCAAATGATTGAATACAGTTACATATGTGACTATGCAGGAATGTTATCTCGTGAGAGCGTGAGAATTCGTGCGTGATTATTAAAAAAAGCTCACTCACGATCACGCACGAGAAAATTTTTTTCAGTCACGCTCACGCACTCACGCGTGATAAGTTATAATATTTGATCACGAATCACGTGAATCATGCGTGACTCACGCGTGACACGATAAAATCACGACATTTGCACATCTCTATTCTATGGCACATCTCTCCGATCATATTAAAAAGATTTTCAAAGCATGACCGTATGAGGAATATTTAACTTATGTAATATTACGTATACGTTCGACTTATAAAGGTAATCTATTTTATAACATAAGTCCAATACGTATGAGTAACGAGAAAATGAGTTGAACTACATTCATACATTACGATATAATTCATACCAAACGCATAGCATAACTTTAGGGTGCGAACAGAGTGAGCGCTGATGCCGAGCGGAGCGAAGCCGAGCTTATTGACGCTTATTTTCATGCGAGAAGAAAATTTTTATATAACACAGTGAATGCGAGAATCAGCGCTGAAATTCTGTTTATTCCATGTGTTTTGCTTTTATGTCATTTAGTCTTCTTTTTCATTTGTGTTTATAAAATTGCTGTACACGGTAATGGATTCATCTGATGAAGAGTATTTTGCTTCTCCTAGAGTGATTAATGCAATTATTAACAAAAAAGAATTCCAAGAAAATTCAATTACACTAAAAAGGAATGAATTTGGTGAACTTCATAATTTTTCATCGATATCCATTTTTGATTATTTTTAAACCATTAAAAAACAAGACTGCACTCTCAAAAGTAAGCAAAAACAATGTTTTCGGCGCTGAAAAACGCTTTGAAACTGTTTTCTAGCACTCATCGGCTTTGCTCTCTGCTCATGTCGGCGTTCACTGTGTTATACACAAGCTTATTTCTATTGACTTGTATGTAATCAGTTTTATCGCACTGACAATCTTTATCGCACTGACAATCTCGGCTCGGCTTTCAACGCTCACTCTGTTCGCACCCTTAGGAAATTATTGGAGGGAAAATTTGAATGACACAGATAAATAATAATATTTGGAAAACAGAGCTTATACTGATGTAACAAAAGATTGTTTTATAGATTTCAAATATTTTTCTGAATCTACTTAAATTAGGGTTTCTAATTTCCCGAACTTTTCCAATTCCCGGGAATCGAGAAAAAAATGTTTTATTCCCGGGAATTTAAAAAACATATAATTTTAATTAAATAGCGTAAAAAAACATTAACATTTAAGATATTTTTTATTTGACATATTGTCATAAGTTTATTTTAATTGAAATTTATTTGCTGGTGGTTAAGCATTGTCTTTGGTTTTCAAAAATATTATTGTTTGTAAATTCTCAAAAAGTTTTCGAAAGTCTTTGCATTACATAAGATGTTTGTGACTGTTCAAAATATGTGGTTGAAGTCTACTGATGATTTGGCTAAGCACCAATGAAATATATAGACAATGCTTAACCACCAGAAAATAAATTTCATTTAAAATACAACATTTAAATTAAAAACAAAACAATTTGATGCGTTCATTTCAAGAACAACAATATTTCAAAAACAAAAATAGATAAATTCTTATGATATAAGTTATAGCATGAATGTAAATTCAATCTACATCTGAGAGTTTTAAGGCTGAAAATATTTCGTAACTATTGAAGTTGTTGGAGTCACCTCGGAAACTTATATTACATCTATTTCCATGCTTATATTATGCAGCGTTACAAAATTGTATTCCAAATTCCAAAAATTTCCATTGACAATTTCCCGAAATTTGTAAAAAAAATAAATCCCGGTAATTCCCGGGATTTTTTTCCCGCGTAGAAACTCTAACTTAAATGCATTTTTGAGTAGGGAAGAAAATAACGACTATTTTTGCACTTAAAAATGAATGGAATATAATGCTTCCACTGAATTGAGTTTTCAACTACTTACATATATTAATAAAACTAAAAAAATTTACAGCTGGACCAAACCAAACGTACAATTTCAGGATGCTGATCTCCTGTCGGGCCATGATATTAATGTGAACGGTTTTGTCTTTAAAAACTTTAACATTGTTAAGAAAGGTTTAGCTTATGTAAAATAAATTACTTTGTTGATTTCGTAACTCAATGGCTGAGAAGACTAATTCATCGTTGAAATGGCTTCGATCTGCAGACACAAATGTGTACTTGATTGGTAAATGTGAACCCAAAATAGTAGGTGTGAAATTTTCATCAAAACAGCAAGTGCTGCAGTGTTCTTTTATAAAGTTTGTTATTAAAATAAAACAATTAAAGAAAGTGCAAGATTGCTGTCGGCTGAAATATTGCAATCCCTAAGCCAGATCAAAAAACATATTCTGCAAAAGTCATTAAAGTTTATGATGAAAGGAGAACAGTCCAAAAAGTATGTTAATCTCCGTTCCCAAGTCATTGCAAACAATTAAAATGAAGTACAGACTTAGTTGTGGAACATGTTTAATTTGAAAGTGAAAAGTCGGGTAATGATATGCAGGCAATGGATTTTAAGCAGAGTGATAAGATTCCAAGTTGGTCCAATGAGCTGATTCAAAAACGTGGATAGAAGAATTTTATAGACGATAGAATGTTAGCTTGTATGGATGCTGGCAATATGTCATCTTCATTAGCTATAGACTTCATCAGTGCAACTGACAAAGCCTTTGGTAACAATATTGAAGATCTTGTTCTAAATTGCACAAGTTTGCGTGAACAACGCAAAAAATATCGTCGGTGTCATGGCAAAGAAATTATTTAAAATTTCAAGAAAAATATTTTTATTTTGAACAAGTTATAAGTTTTTCTTTAAGTTTAAGTTTTTTAGATCCCTGAAACACTTGTTTTGCATTAGGACGGAAAACTACTTCTCGTAGTTACTGGAAGACATAAAGTTGATAGCGTACTCACGTCGCAGAACGTTAAAAAATTAGCAGCTTTCCCCATCATTTAAGATGGAACTGATGCTACAGTCACTCAATCAGTCTACGAATATTTTATCAAAATAAATATGCTGCAAACTGCTGCGAATACTGACCTTCACAGTGGTGCTGGAACTTTATTGGAACGCAAACTGGAACGCAGCTTATTGTGATTACTGTGTCACCGCCATATTGCAGAAATTCTCCTAAGAGCTGTATTTGATATTGATTTCGGAAAATTAAATGACCCAGAGGTGGCGATTTTTTAATGCTTCGCACTTAATTCAAAGGGATAAAGTACTTGTATGCAGGATGAACAAGTTTTGAGTGTCTTATCTGCCGAAAAACGTGAAACATGCAAGCACTTTTGTCTTGAATATTTAGCTAAAATTCACATTCAGCATGATTATAGAGAACTTCTACAACTTGCATTTATTTTTCTTGGTGGTAGTATACCTAATTTCACATTTCGTGCACCTGGAACAACGTCTAATGCAAGATTTATGTCCAACGCCGTCTATTGTCTTAAAATATATATTTTTCACGCATACTTTAAAATTTCTGGGAGTCAGTTGTATGGAATTTTTAATATGTGTATTTTGTTAGTAAGTCTGTAAATTCCATACTGGTTCATAAACGAAAATGCAGTTGAAGCGCCAAACAGAGATATTCAACTGATAAAGGGGATTATTGGTTATTTTGATGTGGGAATCATATAAAGGAAAAAAGGATTTAGCGTTGCAAATAGAGTCAGATAAACACAATCACATTGGTGATAATGTTGATATTTGCCCTTCTAAAAAAGTGTGTGCAAGCATTGATGAATTAGAATTATTAACATTCAAGTATTTAAGCATTTTGTGACTACCAAATAAGAAGAAAAAAATTCTCCTTTAGAAATTTCCATGGATTTCTGTTGTGAATGATGTCGTCGAAAGAAAAGTCAAACTAGTAACTGATTTAACAGATGCTCAACACACAACAAAGCTTATAAACAATACTTGTTACACATTGTAGAGGACTACCGTAAGGATTTTCCAACCTATTCAAAATCTTAAAACACATTATATTTATAATATTTCTTATTAAAAAAATTCATAAAATGAAAAAAAAAAGATCTAATTTGCCCACGGGTTGGTTTTAAACGTGTTAAATAAATATTAAAGAAAAACTATTATATTTATAGAATTTCTTAATAAAAATAATTTATAATTTTGGTGGGTTTTCAAAATTTTGACTTTTGACCTCATTATGGCACTGGTTGGCACCATCCGATCAGCCTAAAAATTTGTTTCATCAAATCCTATATTTTCATAGCTACCTACATTAAGGTTTCCAAAAAAGTTTTTAACGCCAGGTCTAATATATATGGAATATATATTTGTATATTCCACAGCCTCCAGTATTTCCACCATCTACGGGTCTCAAGTTTAGTTTTGTTAAAATCATAGCATAGTAATTTTAAGCAACACTGAGATATTTAAAATACTTTAATTATTAAAAGCCGAAAATAGATAAATTTAAAGCAAAAATTCCAATAAATACACTAAAAAATATATAGAAAATTTAATACACCTTTTGTACAAATAATGACAAAAACTGGCCAAATTGAAACAATAATTCCTTATAATATTTTTCCTAAATTTTTATATTGAAAAAAAAACGAAAGAAGAAATAACAAAAACACACAAAGTAAATTCTGTGAAATAAAACTCTATTAAGTTTCATAACATTTACACATGCCCACATAGCAATTTCTCAATATTTTTACAATAAAAAAAAGTAAAGTGCTTATGTTGTAATAACACACAAATTCACATACACATACATTGATGTGTAAGGATATATGTGTGTGTATTTCAACGTGTGATTGTAAGTGCAGAAAAGATGGAATAAAAACACAATCACATGCTTAAGTGAGCATAAGTTTATTAAGCTTAAAGCTGCAATTTGTTGCAATTTTTTTGTGTACGACATGTTATTATTATTTTTGTTCCTTACTGCTGAAGTTGTTGCAAGGATTTATTTTGTTTTTGTTTTCGATTTTTCTTATGAACGACAGTTTGGTTAAACGAATTTGTTTTTTTAATGTCTGTAGAAAGAAATAAAATTTTATAACAAAATTTGTCAATTTGGGAAAATGTTTTTTTTTTAAACTTAATTAAATTAAAAGCTTAAGAGTGTTGTAGTTTTTGTTTTTTTTTAATAAAACGGGATACACTCACTGCGATATGATATCGTTAAAAATGTTATTGAAAGTTCGTTGTTTGCTTTTAAGGATGTGATAAAAAGTCTTCAAGAGATTAATTTAATTTGATGTGCAATTATGATTTAGAAATGTAGTATGAATGGACACGTATATAAGTGACTTCACTTGGAAGTTTTCGTGGCTAATTTAGTTCATATTTGTATTAAATTCTTTAGCTGTTATCTAATAGTTTACACTCAACTTTTATAAATAATTAAAAATCAATTTTGAACAACAATTTATAAGCAATTCTCTCTTTGCAGTTTAGTTAATATATACAAACTCATACATAAGGTCTCTGCTACTTAAATTGATAAGAGTAGTCTGATATGAACAAGGGTAAGAGTAATATATATTTATCTGAAATCATATTGATTTCAATAGTAGATACACACAGGTATCATCTTTTACATGAATTCACCATATCATGAAAAAATATCTTGCTAAAAAGTTCAATACGTATTTAACTAATGCCAAAAAAGAGCTTCAGTTAATACTCAACAGCTCATCACTTTGGTGACACAAGTTTAGTTTCACTTCCGAAAGATATTCCAAAATTAAAAATAAAATCCTTGGTCGACACCCCAGCAGGTTAGAAGCTAATCTTGTAGGATTTTTAAGTATACAAGGAACCCAATTATATATTAAACGAGACGATATTTCTAATTATTATTATTATTATTATTATTATTATTTAGTTAGTATTTATATGCTAAACGAGACGACATTTCTAATACGAGTATTTAAAAGAAATTCTCCAGCATTCATATTTGGGATCATTACGACTACTTTTGCTTTCAGAGAGAAGTAACCAACATAAATACATATGTATGTTAGGTTCTTAAGGCAAAGGGAAAGTGAATAAATGACAAAGGTCAAAGTCTTCATATTATTAAGCTTAACTGATTTTACAACTCCGGTATTGTTCATTCTGTTAGTTTTTAATTGTAGTATCTTAACATAGTATCGATGTTAAGTTGGTGAATTGTTTAAAGCTCTCTAGCCATTTTATAAGTTATTTTACTTTGATGATCGGTATCGAAGTGTAAATCTTAAGAGGTCCTTTGAAGAAAAAGAAGCAGATTTTAAAATACTCTTTTATGTAATTAATTGCATATAAAGAAGCGTAATTGCTCGTATGAGCATTATATGTACTTAAAACTAATAAACGTATAATAGTCTTAGAATAATTAGTTTTGAAGAGAAAATTTGTGCTCTTTAACGGTTATGCAACAAGCTCTGTTACGTTCTAATCATTCCTTGAAGCTGATCTGCAATTAAATAGGCGCACGAGTTCAAGCCTAGTATGGTTTAAAATTGACGTTACCTTTATGAAGTTTTTCAAGTGTTCCGAAAAATGTTAAATAATAATATAAATATAAGCTTTTCAGTATTTTAAGAATGCCCTTTCTAACCCCCGACTAAAAAAAGGGGTGTTATAAGTTTGTAGTGTGTGTCTGTGTATCTGTGTATCTGTGTATCTGTGTGTCCAAACGGCTGCTCCGATTTTCATTTAGTTTTTTCTGTTTAAAAGATGACTTCATCGAGAGGGTTCTTAGCTATGTTTGAAGAAAATCGGTCTAGCCGCCTAGAAGATATAACATCTTTTCTGCAAAAAGTCGGGGGTTTTTAAAATTTTTAATTTTTGTTATTGAGATACGTGCCTAGAATAATTTATATTTTTTAAGCATTTTTATGCATAATATTTATGGTCAATGTCATCAAAATTAGGGTTGGTGTTTCCGAAAACTATTCTTTTAAATAATTAGAACTTTTCTTCTTAAAAACGTTCTAATATTTTAAGGCACGTCTTTTTAATGATCTACCAAGACATGGGTTTGATAGTAATGTGTCTGAAATAAATTGAAGCTAGACTTATATATCTAAAAACAGTAGAATACCAATTATGCTTATCCTATTAAATCAATAATTTGCACTAAGCTGTTTGTTCCTTGCAAAAATTGCCTTAATTCACAACAATTTAACACATTTCGGTTAGTTTAAATTTTTTGAAATACTAAGACTATTGAACATTTTATAAATTGGAAATAGCTGTTGGTAACGTAATGTAACGCGACAAAATCAAGTGTGAAAAAATAGTTTATGTACGTGCGTATTTATATTCGTTTGAAAATAGTCGTAGTAGGAAGTAGCCTTTTTATAGATTTTTGTTTCAGTTTGTTTTTTGTGGTCAGTTTGTTATAGGAATTCAAAAATATCATGACAATTAAGTGTACATATAACACGAATAGCAACTCCGCGTTAATTCGTATATTTCTTATTTGAAAGCCGCTAAACCAAAATTCACTTAAAACCAAAAACACCAGTAATTCGTAAAAAACGACTAGTCTCTTGCGATTACACATTATTGCGATTCTACTGTATTATGTTTTATTTAATTCTCTTGATATAGTTCATATTTCACTGTCTCTGGCCTCAGGCGCTACAATTTTTATATTATGTACATTTTATTTACACATATTGTTTTAATTTTTTTTAGTAAATATTCACTTAAGCATTTGCGCTATCACAACCAGGGAAAGCCAAAAAGTTACTTTTTGAATGCTCAATACATATCGATGCTCCAACGACAAGGAGTATGCTAGTACATTCGCATCAACAAGCATGCTTACATACAGGCATACATACATATCTATAGCTATCAACACAAATAAGTGCGAATATAGATATTCGTATCAATACATATGCGCACAAGCATGTAATGGCGAGTATGACTATATGAACAATGTTACCAAATTAGTAAGTAAATAAAAAAAATCGTTGTGTATGAATTTAACAAATGCCTAATTTATGTTATGCATTTTTTTCATGAAATCTATTTCACGAAACTTTTTCTATTTTCTAATAGAGAAGACACGTAACATCAATTTTTGAAGCATTTTTGACAACTTTTTTGGTCTAATTTGGTTCTCCAGGAGCCTGTTTACAAATGAAAAAATTTTCATACAACCAATTTTATGAAAAAATGTGTAAATACGAGGCGGGTTTCTTTAGTAAATTTCTATTAAAAAAGTTATATATTGCAAAAATTATGCAAACTCGCAAGGGTTAAAACAATAAAAAATCCCTTAAAGCTGATTTATAAACCTCTAAAAAGCAATAAGTCGAAAATTTGTTCCGCATATTTATCGCAAAAACTTGCAAAAATGGGAATATTATTTAAAAAAAATTCTAAAACCTAAAAAACGTGAACGAAAATACTCAGTAGACTTTAAAAATCAAAAACAATCTCACTTACAAAAATGTGCGAAAATTCCTGATTAATTTTTTAATTGAAAAAAGCCTTAAAATGTATTTAAAAAAACAAAATTGTAACGAGTGTCAAAAACTTGGAAAAATTTGAGACCATGTCGAAAACTAGCAAAAACTTGGTAACATAAAAATAGATAAAAGATATCATGCTGATAAGATACTGGTTGCAAATCTTTAAAACTGCAAAAAAAAAAACATTTGCGATCTTAAGATCTACAGGAATAGATATGTAGATGGATTAAAAATTGGTAAAACGGTAAAAAAGTCAAGATTTGGCTAAAAAGTTATTTTCATCGCCACAATTGGCGACAAACAACCGCTAAAATTGCTGAAATTGTAAGGAATGCCATGGTTAAATCAATTCGGCTATTAGCTCAGATCTAAAATGGAGCGTGTTTCTATACCCGAGGTCAAATTACTCCCCTAAATATTTAATAGTGATTTTAGATCTAAGGACTGCGAAGAGTGTTTGTGTGGGTAAAACATTTTTATTGAATTTTATGTTAAAATAGTTTGAAAAAAAATGTTATTACCTCAACAACTACAAACTAGTATTTCTGGCAACAGTTATCAAAAAATATTTAAAAACCCGAATGTGTTGCAAGTCATGGGCATGTCGATAGATATGCGGGATGTAAGGAAGAATGCGCATCGATACATAAAAGTATGAAATAAAGTGCGCAGCGGTAGCATAAAAAATGTTCGATATGTGCGGGAGTATCCCTGATCACACGATAAAATTAAAAAAATTTCAAGAGTCTAAAATAATATATTGTAAATAATAGCTGAGTTGGGAATAAATATTTATTATGCCTTAGGATAAGCTTTGATAAATACAAATACTTTTACATGCATGTATCATAAACTTGAAAGTATTTATTTGAATTATATTTTGCAATTATTTAATACATTTTAAAAGACATGTGACACTTAATTTATTTTGAGCTTATGTGGCACAATATTTTTATATTTAAATGAGGACTGGACTCTGTCATACGAATTTAAAAGAATCATAAGTTTCTGTGTGTTATTCGATTTGGGTGAAGTTCTGGCATTTCTTGTGCTGTCATCTTCAAATATGTGCAATACCGTTCACATTAAGTTTTCAGAGAACACACTTTTTTGTTGTGTCATTGTTACAGAAAAGTGTTCCATCCTTAAATAATGGCATAGTTTAATATAGTTTTTCAAGAACTAATTTTGATGTAAAGACATTTAGTTTCATTTACTTTATAGCTTGATAATGATATTATTTTTTAATATTAATACAAACAGATAATAGCGAAATTTTTCAAAGCGTCATAGTGCCACCGTATTCTTGGGAATAATGAAAAATAAATTAAAGCAATCTAAAAAACGACAAAGAAAGCGGTTGAAAATACCTGGGCTTATTGTACTCATTAAAAGTGTTCTCCTACAAAACACTAAAATATGACAGAAGAAATTTTTCCTTATTACATCAGCGAAAAGCCACTTTCATTTCTGCCTGCTGCGGTCAACCGTTTATCAAATACATTGATGTTTAATTGTTTATTTTCTTTACTCAATTTTTTTTGGTTCCTTATAATTTCGTTTCAAACAACGAAACTTATATATTTATGTATTTAATTATTCAATTGAATTAAAACATGAACCTACGGTCATGTACATTGTCACTAGAACTTTAGTTTATAAGATATTATTCTTGTTGTGCTAGACTCGTTAATTAAAATAAATAATAAAATACCAAATCACAGTTAAGTACTTTTAAAGTGAAAAAAATAATGGAAATTGTCCTCTGAAGTATTTTAATTTGAATTTATGACAATGCAATACAAGACTATTAAAATTAAGTCAAAATTATTTCAAAGGAATTAAGCATTTTTAAAATTGAATATGTACTTGACAAATAACTCATACTGTAAAATATATAAATGAAGCCAATAAATGATAAACTTTTTCTGTACAATTTTTAGTTGTTTGTTAAGTAAGAAAATTTCTTATAGTTAGTTCTGATCACTTATTTTTTAAAAAATGTTATACTTTACAAAGTGCTTATAAAACAAATTTCTAAACAAAATTTGTCGTTTAAAACAAATTTCTATACAAAATTTGTCTTCTAAGCTCTTCATAAGGCAGTATCATAATCTTTAGATTAGGTTTTTTTAAAACTTTTAGCAGCAGCAAACCTCAAAGAAAATCGAAGCTATTTCTTCTCTTCGTGCTTGTTGAGGTATACAATCAATTAAAAACTTAAAACTCCATAAGCAAAAAATACAAATAAATCTTTTTCAACTCTACAAATTATGCTTCGAGTTACGTTACTTCTTTAGCCCTTAAAGTATGCTTTATAAATTTATCTCTTTGGTTATTTTAGTTCTATGTAGTAAGTGCTTTACTTTTCTTCCCTTAAGCCATGTATTGGCAACCACAAAAGAGAAGGAAGAAAGCACTAAAACTGTAGAGCAAAAAAATAAAAATAAATAGGAGAAAGAGGAAATTGTACATTTCAAGTAAAACCAATATATATGTAAATAAAATCCCTATTTAAATACTATAATTACGTTGACTTTGAAGCTGCTTTGCCACCACAAACACCAGTGCTCGCCCAACTACTGCTGCTGCTGCTGTTTGTTTTAGTACTTTTATTATTCTGCGCTAAGGACGGCCATTGACGTTTAATGACAGCAAAATGTGTCATTTGAAATGAATTCGTTTGCTGACAACGTCGTTCAACAAAGCCTGTTAGACAGTAACCCATATTATAGTCCTCCATGGAAATGTTCGAGCTCAAGTACAATTTAAATTCATCATTATCCTTTGAAGATGCCAATGGTGAGCATAATGTTGTGCCAGAGGACGATGTCTCGTTCGATGTTGATGATGGGACTGTAGAAGCTGCTGCAGCATTGGATGCTGCCGACGATGAGCTTGATGATGAAGATGATGAATTTTTACTGCGAAAATGACCAACTATTAGCAAAGAACCTTTTTGTTCAAGTGGCACCATTTTGGCTTTTGTAACCTGACGTTGAGTGCCAGAAAATTCCTCAATGCGGCAACGATTGGGTTGCCACCAACAGGGTGTTATGGTCCAATATGACGATGAAGCAGTGCGTGCCCAGCCCTCTTCGGGGTACAGTAATATCTGCAAAAAAAAGAAGAGATAGAACAAATTTAGCTTTTTACATTTTTGCAAGATTTTCTGTGTTTACTTAAAAATGCATTGAACTTTTATAATTTGCATTCATATTAGCATCTTTTTTCAATTTGATTTTTTCCAAACAATATTAACAAGTGGGTGTCTTTAAGAGTGAACATTTGGTTGTATGGTCAGTTACATCTATTTTTTAGGTTGTCTTAATTTTAATTTAATTAATAAAGCTGCCATATTCTGTTTTATTTAAAATCTGATAATTATATAAAAGCAATTTTTAATCATTTAAAATGATTATCTACACACAGAGAGTAAACATTAAATTCAATTTAAAAAAAACTAAAGATTCAATTAAAAAATGAACTAGTTTTCAATCAATCACGGATATTGTAGTATTTACTCATCCATTTTAGCTAAAATTTATGTTTGTTTTTTTTTCAATTAAAATAATGTTACATTGAGTAAAAATTTAATTGATATTGTTTTAAAGATTCAAATAAAAGTCAATTGAAATCTTTTTAAAGATGCAATTTAAATGATAATTGTAATATTTTTAAAAATTCAACTAAAAAATATTTATTGAAATACAATAAAAATCTAATAATATAAAAATAAAAAAAAAATATGTTATATACATACATATTTATGTACGTACATAAGACCAACTCACAAAAAAAGTTTTTGTTACCTCTCTCAAATCAAGGATCTGTCTTTTTAATGAAGACTCCCAAAATATTAGAGGGGTCTAGCCATGACCGTTCATGAGCTGGACCGTGTCAAAAAAATGTCTATTTTAAAGTTTTTTGTATATCTTCGTATTTTGCTTCAATACAACATACTCGTATTAAACAAAGTATATCATCTGAAAGATTTTTTGAAGCCACTGAATTTTACCATTCGTACCACCAGTAATGCCTTATTCCATAAATAACTACAACGATTTTTAAGCATTTTCAAAGCAGGTGCTATAAAAATTATTTTACTCTTTCCCACAATATTAATATGCGACCCATAAAGTATATATATTCTGGATCCTTATTCATAAGGAAGACGAACAAGCGATGTCCGTTTTTCCGTCCGTCTGATGAACGTGAAATCGGTTTTCCGAAGCTCTCAGAAAAGCTAGAGACTTCGGTCTTGAACTTGTGCATCAGCAATGGTACAAAATAGATTGATATTGAAAATCAGCAAAATCAAGCAGACAGTTTCAGAGCTGGAAAGCTCAAACTTTAATTTGCCATATAAAAGTAAATACTGAAAACTAATTTTTATTTATTTTTATTAAATAAACTTACGTTATACTTCAGTACGAATAAGACTTGTATTTCAAATTAAAAAATTAAGAAGACGTTTCCAGGGTTGGAAAACTTTAAATTTATACAAAAGCAACTTACTAACTTAAATTTTTCTTTTTTCTCTACAAATTAAATATATCTTATTTTCTTTGTGTACAAAATCAAAAAAATCAAAAAGGAAGATTCCAGGGTTGGATATACAGGGTGGGCCAAAAGAAACCAACGGGTGTAAAAGTTTAATAACTTTTTTGTTTATTAACTTTTTTTTATTTTTTCTTTCAGATTATATAATATACAAAATGGAAATTTTTTTACACTAAGTATGAAAAATGATGTCTCTTAAATGACCACCGTTTTCAGCTTCGCACTGATGGGCTCTTTTTAGAACATTTTCCATAACATCTTTCAAAACTTGTGGCTGTAGCGTTCGAATTTCTGCAACAATGTTTGCCTTGAGTTCAAGGATTGTCTCTGGCTTGTTCACATACACTCGCTCCTTCAAAAAACCCCAAAGAAAATAGTCGGGTGCTGTTAAATCTGGCGATCGCGCTGGCCAAATAATTTCCGAATTTCGAGAAATTATTCGCTCTCCAAAAATTTGACTTAAAAGTGCCATTGTGTCTCGGGCAGTATGGGCAGTGGCTCAGTCCTGCTGAAGCCACATACCAGGTCTGTTTTCAAGAGCAGGACGTAAAAAATTTTCTATCATAAACCGATACCACTCCTCCATTTACGGTTACAGCACTTCCATCTTCATTCTCGAAGAAGTAGGGCCCAATGACATTTTCAGATGTGATCCCACACCATACTGTACACCTGATGGGGTGCAATTGGCGTTGATGAATGGCTCTTGGTTTTTTTGAGAACCCCAGAACCTACAGTTCTGCTTATTAACAAAGCCATTCAAATGAAAATGAGCTTCGTCACTCATAATTAAATTTTCAATAAAGTTGATTTCATTTCTGGCCAACTCTTGAAATTTAACTGCAAAATTTAGACGTTGCCGATGATCTGCGGGTTATAATTCTTGGACCAATTGCACCTTATATGGGTATAACTGTAAATCTTTTTTTAAAATGCGCCGTAGTGACGTAATAGACATTTCTAGCTGAGCAGAACGCCTTCTGCCAGATGTTTCTGGTGCTTCGTTAACACTTTGCTGTACTCGTTCAATATTTTCCGCAGTGCGACTTAAACATGGTCTACCGGTTCGAGGCAAATCTCTTACGCTGCCATGATGGTGATGACGATTAACTAAGCAACGAATCATCGCTTCAGAGGGCGAAATTCTGACGTTAAAATGTCGACGATATGCTCTTTGCGTTAAAATAATTTATCTCTGGTTTATATAATAAAATTCTATTGTTCTGGTTCTCTGTTCAGTTGTGAACCTCTCCATTATAAATTCTCCAAGCGTTGTCTATATAATCTAAAAGAAAAAATAAAAAAAAATTGATAAACAAAAAAGTTATTAAAATTTTACACCCCTTGGTTTCTTTTGGCCAACCCTGTATAAGACCAGGTCTAATTAATTTTTTTTTCTTTTTCTTTATAAATTATATATATTATACGTTTTGGAAAGAAAAATTTGGTGTAGAAAATTATAAAACTTTAAAACCACACCTCCAAAGCTGGAAACTTTTAAGTTTCTTCTGGATATTGAAGGAACTAAACAAAACAATTGGGGTATTCAAACGGTAGTGTTAAGATCATAACGTCATAATGTTCTAAACTTTTAAACTAGTTTAAAATACGACTGCTGTGAGCAACCCCTCATATTTTAGTGTGTTAGTTGAAACATAAACAATATGATACAAAACAAATGAGAAAAAATATTACAAAAATTAAATAATATTCGGTACGAATATGCAAAATTATGAGAGAATTATTTAACGGCTTCTATCTGTTTCCGAAAATTATTTGCGAATTTTTCAAATATGTAAAACAAAATTTTTTCGAGCATTTGACCTTTTAAATTTTAAGGCCTTGGAATTTATTTGCTAGTTTTCTTAAGTTTTGCGATCAGGTAATTTTTGATAAAACTTATTGCTCTTGTGTGTAATTTTAACAAATTAGGATCGAATCAAGCCACATCATTGTCTGATTGAAGTATTTTTGTTTTTGCAGTTTTTGCCTTTTTTACACATTTGGCGACTTTTATTTTATATCACTCTTTGCTATCATTTTTTTATTAGCAAGCTTTTGCAAAATTATCATTTTCGCGAATTTTTCCGATTTTTTGGAATTTCTTATATCTTTAGGTATTTATGTGTTATTTTAGGGCTTGCCTTTTTACAATTTTACTGATTTTTAATACATCTATCTATTTGTGCGAATTTTCATAATTTTGTAAGTTTTCTGCGATTTTTGGAATCTCTCAGATCTTTAGTTAGGTATTTGTAAGTAATTTTGGAGCTTGTTTCCAATTTTTCAATTTGTTGCAAATTTTTGCAATACAAGTGATTGTTCCCTATTCATTGTGTTTTTTTTTAATAGTTTAAACTTTTTTTAATAAGTATGAGACTTTAATATATTTTTGATGTTATAAAGTTTTTGCGAATTTTCGTAATTGCAGATTTTTAAAAGTTTTTTGCATTCCTTACAATTTAAGCATTTTTTAAAATAAATTTAAGGTTTTTTTCAATTAAAAAATTATTCGCGAATTTTCGCAAATTTTTTGCACGTGAGTTAATTTTTGATTCATAAAATTTACTGAGTTTGCCCGTTTAAAATTTTTGAGGCTTTGGAAATTTTTTGAAGATATTCGCATTCTTGCAAGTTTTCGCGATTTATATGCTGCAAGTCTATACTCGAGTTATTACTTTTTTTGCGGTCTATATAATCAGCTTTGGGAGATTGTTTCCATTTTTTTAATCCCTTGCGAATTTTTATATTTATTGCCATATATAATGATTTGAGAAGAAATTGGCTAAAGAAAAATGCCACGTATTTAAACGTGAATGGACGTTTTGTCGAAAAAGAGAAGTAAAAAGCAAAATAATTAGTTATGACAGTAACAAATACATAGAGTGAAGAATTGTATTAATGTAGTACTCCTTTTATATGAAAGAAAATAAAAATAATTTTAAACTGGTTTAAAATGTTAGGACTTTATGACTTTATGACACTTAGGACACCCTTGTGAATACCCCAAATTTTTTTTGTTTCCTTTTTTCTTTGTTCACTTAACATACCTTATATATATTTTTAAAAACTACTAGATTGGTAAAATGAATCAAAATAATCTAAAAGGATGATTCCATGGTTGGAAAATTAAGTTTTTTTTGTACTTAAAAGTAATTAGTCAAATTATTTTTTTCTTTTTGTTTACAAATGAATTATACTTTATGTTTAGAAAGAAATAGTTTGACAAACAAATTATAAAAATTAAAAACATAGCTCCAGACATGGAAAACTTAAACTTTTTCTGGTATATAAAACTAATTAAATAAAACTAAGTATTTCTTTGGTAAATAAATTAATTTTATATTTTAGAAAGAAATAAATTGGTATTGAAAATAAGGAAAATCAAAATTATGGTTGCAGGGTTGGAAATTAAAAAAATTGTTGGTAAAAATATAACCAAAAACAATTTTTTTCAATTAAACTTATTTCACGTTTAAGGAAGATCTTTACTCTAGATTTTTTATATCTGTTCAATTTTTATTTAAGTACAGATGAAGGTTTGTGCCATCTAGCTTATTATGCTCTCAGCACAGTTATGTTTCAAATCGATGGTCTTTCGTTGACAGCTTGTAACGAGTTCTTATTAATTTTTAGTAAATAGAAATAAAAATAAAATTAATCGCTAAAGAACATTCCTATTCAAAAACCGTTCCTTTCTGCGGAACAAATTTGAAAAAATTCTTACATAATACCGCGATATATACCTTTTGGAATGGGATGTTTAAATTGAGACACTTAACAATTTTGCAACATCAAAGACTATTAAATAAAACAAGTTAGTTTACTTGTACAATACTATTTCATAGTGTTATTAAATAGTAGCACGATATTAGAACATCTCGAGTGCCAGTGCACAAGCACTGATTTTTTTTGCTTTTGTATGACGCTACTTCGTTTTTAGGGTTCCGTACACCAAAGGTGAAAAGGAATTCTATTGTTTTCGCTACGCTGTCCGTCTGTCCATCACACGCTATTTTCTCAGGAACCGTAAAAGCTACGGACCTGAAATTTGGACAGAGTATGTAGAACTTTGGCCACTACAACAATAAATAGATGAGAATTAAAAATTAAAGGGCGTTCCAAAACGAGCAATGAAATATCTTAAATCCAATGTAATATACATACAATTGTATGTACATATGTATATTGACACAAAAAAAAATCGCCAAAAAACAAACAAAAAACGCTAAAACGAAAAAACACCAAACTAAAAAAAATTTCTAACACTAAAATAAATCGGCAAAACCGAAAAAATAGACGAAATTAAAAAATCGCCAAAACGCGAAAGAGACGCCAAAACTAAAAAAATAGCCTAAATGAAAAAAATCGCCAAAATGAAAAAATTGCCAAACTAAAAAACGCAAAAAACCGAAAAAAAATTGCCGAACTCGGTGCCAAAACTAAAAAATCGCCTAAATGAAAAAACGCCAAAACTAAAAACAATCGCCAAAATGAAAAAAAAATCACCAAAATGAAAAAACGCCAAAAACGGGGGGAAAAATGCCAAAACTAAAACAAGCGCCAAAAAATGAAAAAACCCCAAAACTAAAAAACGCTCAAAACCGAATAAACCCAAAAATTAAAAAAGCCAAAAATATTTATTATATAGGCTACAGTTCAAATTGAATTACATATCTAGTGTCCGTATGAAACCTTCCGTGCGCGGGTCAAAATCGCACTTCACTGAAATTATTTTATTTATTTATTTATTTAAAAATTAAAGTCTTATATTACAGCATAGACTCTACAAGTTTGATTGAACTTACCCCCTGTTTGTGTAAGACTTTTGAGTTAGAAATCTTGGCGTTTCTGTAATAGATTAAAGAAAAGTTGTACAAGTTTTCTTTAGTCTATTACAAAAACGCCAAGATTTTTAACTCAAACGTTTTACACAAACAGGGGCTAAATTACATAAGGACTTCGAGTATTTAACATAAAATAAAAATAAAAAAAAATAAAAAACATAAATAACAGCCTGTTTGTAGAACGCAACAAGGGCGACTCGCGACGAGCCAGTTCATGGACGACTACGTAATGAAAAGCGTTTGTATAACGCGACTCGACTTTGTCTTGCAGCTTTTGTTAATTCGCCCATATGCCAAATATGTACTAAGTCGCACTGTTGCCAACATGTTAAAAAATTGTTTTAGTTTATATTTTTCCATACAAAATTGTGTTTTCAGCTAAAAAAAAAACGGCAACCCTATTTTTGAAACACAACTGACATGCACATAAATAAAATAAGCAATTGTGTATAAATTTTTTTTCAATTTCGTGTATAAAAGTATTTGGATAAAGGTAAGTAATCTAAAGTTGTTTAATATTTTTTAAGGTGTCTTTAAATGGTAATACAAAGTATTACGACTTTGTAGAATCAAAATATTATGAAATTCTCTCTATGTTTAAAAGAAAGAGAACAAGAGTCTGTTGTAGGTATTTTTCATGTTTACACTGATACTATAAGTAAAATGCAAGCAAAGACACTAAACTTTTGAGCTAAAAATAAAAATTGGATAATTGCAAAAAAAAAATTGTGTACTAATATAACTAAATCTTGGAGAAAACATTTTATTATTTGCAATGTAATTTTACTACAAAATATAATTGTTTGTTTGGTTTTGTGGTACGGGTTAAGTAGCTGATGGTTGCAGTTGTACAATGATTACAAAAACAACATGAACATTTCCTGAGTTGATTTTGGTTGTTTTTGTAAAAGTGTTAAACCCTTCAATAAATACTATCAGTGCTGGCAACGTTTATTTTGAAATACACCTCTGATGTGATGAGAATACATAAGTTTCTAAAATGGTTTAGAAAATGAACATTTACCGACCGCTTGTCAGATTTTCTATCTGTATTCTCTCCTAGTCGATACATTTTGCTTTTACATGATAAGATTTTGTATAACCTATAGCATTTTTTGACATGTCGTAATACTTTGTATTACCATGTAAAGACAGCTTTAATAATAAGCATGTATAAATGTATGTATGTAAATACCCTGCAGGAGAATAGCCGATAATTGTCTAAAAGCTCCTAGTATAATTACTAGAATAGCAAGAACTAGTGCAAAATGGGTTAAAGTTGTTGTGTAAAATTACTAGTGCTGATGAGTACTAGTATTTATATGAAGTAGTTTCAAGGCACCACATTGCAAAATAAATTTTAACAGAGCTCTTGCACTGTATGAAAATTGGTATCACATAATTACTAAAATTTTAGCTTGATCTAAAAATAATTATAATTACCCTTTTGTATTTCTGAATTTTGATAAATAATTGCAAATTTTAAATAGCGTTGTCACTGGGTAACAAAGGAATAAAACCACCAATTTTATAGAATTTTTCTTTACAAAAGAACTGGTAATAAACTAGCCCTAAACTAGTAACAATGGTACTAGTAGTTTTCTAAACACACTCAATGCTAATTTGAACATTAAGATAGTATAGGAAGGGTTACAGTTGGGAACTAGTGGTGGTGATTTCTGTACTACTAAAATACTAGTTGGACACCAGTTCGTTCTCCTACAGGGTACATACATATGTACTCGTAATATGATCTATATAAATACATATGTATGTATGTCTTTACAGTTTTGGAATCCGAACCATTGCACAAATTCAAAATACACATAGCCACAAAAGAATACGATAAAAATAAGTCTAACAAAGTCTTGGCATGCCATTTGGTGACGTATATCCCGACATCCTGACGAAGCTCTTTTAGTTGAGGTCGAAGATCCGGCCAACTTTGAGGACAACTATGAAAAGATGTTGTTAGAACATATATATACACAAGAATCCATAGAGGAATTCATTGGGATGGAAATGATATCCAGCTTAGTAAGCACGGGCCGAGTGGTTAAACGAAATGGGTGACGGGTGACTAAGAAAGCTTAAGAATAAGAATCAGAACGCAAGAAATTTGAGGGCACACGTGTCACTGTCCAATCGTTTATGAAATGGAAATTGGAATTTGAAGAATTGAATTGGGCAAAGCGGCTAAACGAGAAAAGGCGTCAGATTCGTAAAAACTTGCTGGTCGCGAATTGTTCATGTGCGATAATACGCTTAATGAGTCTGATATTAAATACTTGCTGGAAGCTGGTGACAGCATTGAGAGTGTAAATATCGATTAAACACTGTTTCAAGGAATTGGTGGGCTCGATTTGGATGAAAACGATGAGGATGACGAAGTTTGGTCCTGGAAATGATAATTAAATGTAAATAATAATTATTTTATTTTCGGTCTTAAGGAAATTGTCATCTTTTTTATTCTTGTGCTAGTTGATACTGGAAAAATTAATTTAATAAATTGAATTAAATATGAAAATTTTAACTCAGATCATTTTTAAATGTGGGTAATTCTGATAGCTGTACGCCATTGTTAACTTTTTTTAATTATATCATCTAAATTGAAGCCATCATCATCGGACTCGTTTAGGGATATTGTTTTTCAAGTGACAGGGTGTTGTTCAGATTTTACTGGTGGTGGCCATTTTTCTCATGGAAAGTCCAAGTTTGACCATGAACCCGGTTCGGCTTTAGTCATTCAGCCTTACTGCAGTTGTCGACATCGACGTCACTTTAACACAATACCAAAAAATTGGGGGTTGTGTACCTGTTGTCCAAAACAACTGACTCCTGTTGGCAGATTAATGGTATTTTCTGGACCTTAGGCAATAGAAATAGATTGTCAGTATAGAACAAAATTGTTCTCGAGATCGAGTTAACAAACCCCAATTTTTTTTTTGTCTTGTGTTAAAGTGACGTCGATGTCATCAACTGGAATAAGGGTGATTGTAATTCCTACTTTTATGTCGTACATCAGCGCCTTTGTAATGTTTACATTTATAATCTGAAAGAAATTGTTAGAGGTTTAATATACATATATTATCTCCGGACATACACATATACATACGTATGTACATTTGAATATATACCATGTACTTACTCCTCTCAATTCTAAATCAATTTCGAATTTGTCATTATTTTGATCCGAAGACAAAAAGAAAAGAAGACAATGAAACGTACAGGATTGACTTCTGTTATACTTTAAGCGTAGTTATATGTTTTAGCGTAAATTGATACTTGCTAGGTGCCAGTCAAAGCGATATTAGACGATCCTTGTATCATCATTTGCTAAAAATTTAAGTACTAACAACAAGAATAATCTTAATATTAAAGCTTAGGTACCTTCTCCTTGTTGGAAGTTCCATTTTTTATTTTTTCAAATTATTTTTATTATTATTTTTTAATTTTTTTAGTGTTTTGTTTATTTTTTTGATTTTTTTGTTTGAAACGACTACAATTTTTTAATCGTTCTCCTTGACGTTTATTATGAGTCAAATCGCCTTGTACAAACCCAAATCAAATAACATCAGTTACGTTTTTTAACAAAAAACGTCAACACTCGTGTTCTAAAACCCCCCAAAAAAAAATAATGCTAACATTTTAGCGCTTTTTATTGAGGAGTCGTGTTCTACAAACAGGCTGTAATAATAAAATTAATAAACTAATAATAAAAATCAAATTGAATCAAGTTGAATTGAAATTGTAAAAATTGGGAAAAATAAGAGAGTACTGTTTTTAAAGTTTTTGACAACTGGAATAAGGATGAATCTAAACTATTTCTTAACTACAGAGTGTAGAATAATATGTTCAACTTATTGCTAATATCGAAAAAAATATATTTAATCGAAAAAGACCGAGAGGTCACTTACTAAAAATTTCCTCACAAAACAAATATGTATGTATGTACTTATGTGTGTATCTGTAAACGCACATTGGTGAAGGGTATATAAGATTCGGCACAGCCAAATAAAGCACTTTTACTTGTTTTTGATTTAACCCTGCACACATAACCCTCGAACGTATCCCTCTAAACCTAACCATTCGTCGTTTCGACGAGCACGTTTTGGGGCGTATAATATCGGTTCTAAACATATATATTTTTGTACTTGCAACACATACATACCTTTAGCAAGTACTTTGTTAGTAAATACAACTATATATTTCTATTCTGTTACAAGGATATTTATTATAATCCATTTTTCCAAAAAGCATTTTTTTTTTTGAGATCACATTGTTATAAAATTTATTTAAACAAACAAAACAAAAAAGCCTTTTTCTCTTTGGCAAAACTTAACTATAACACTGTTGTCATTTAAAAAAATATATAAAATAAATTTTTTGAAGCGCATTGTGTGCAGAAATCAACTTTATGCTCGCCAACACTCGTCGAAGCGACGAACAAGTTTATCATATCTCAATAATTACGTGCTCACGCGCCGAGTTTGGTTGTCTCCTGCAAAAGCTCAGCGAAAACTAAGTTGGCAAGAAATTTAGCGGCGATCGGTGCACGTGTTAAAAAGAAATAGCAATTTTTTTGTCCGGTGTTCGTCGTTTCGACGAAGGTTATGTGTCTAGGGTTAAGAGTAGTGAATAGTGTATTTGTAGTTTTGTTTGAATTATAAGCAACTATAATTTCCTCTTCTTTCAGAATTTCTTTTATAATGGCGGTTTCAGGTAATTATAGTATGAAGGATAAGCTTAAGTATTTTTTGTTGCCAGAATTAGTTTCATTATTTCCATTTCTATGGTTTATTGATCTGTATATTAGATTATTTGTCAAATTTTGGGGATAATTATTATTTTTCATTATATCTTTGATTAATAATATTTTTAGTTTTATATTTGTCATGGCTCAGGAGTTAAGCCTGGTTCTTACGAAATTTCACGTTCTCATACAAACTGTGTGTAAATAAATTACGGAAATTCAGGTCTGTAAATTTCGTAAAGAAATTTCTATTTGCTAGTACTAGTACGGAGTTTCAAAAGAAAAATACACGGAATTTTTGAAATTTATTGCATATATTAGGGAGTTATAATATAGGTGGAGACTTTTTTATGTCAACTGAAACAAAAATTAATGTTCAAACAATTGTTTGGTCACGGAATCAATTTGTGATTAATTTCTAGTGTTTTTGTGTGTTTTAAATTGAAAAATAAATGAATTTGTGTGTATGCAAACATAATTCTCCGCACGAAATTCCGTATCAACTCCGTACCAGGCATAAAGCGTTATTATTAAATTTAGAAATTGTAATTATCTTTTGCTTAAATGGTTGCGTTGAATTATAATTTCTTATTCTGCCGGATGCTATCGGTTTTATATACCAATCTGTTATAATTTTTATTTTTCCCTAATTAATTTCAGGTCCAGATATGGCAGCCAACTATCTATCTCCTTCCTTTTCAATTGTGAATTTATTTTTGTTGTGATAATTGTTAAATATCTGCAAAATTCTTTCTTCATCTTTTCTTTTAATAATTGCAAAAAAGTCGTCAACATACTTTGTTAATAATTTTATATTTATGTTTTCTTGGGTTAATTCGTTAGTCATTTTCTCTAAGACAGCATCTAGTAAAATGTCTGCGATGGTTGGTGACAAATGGTTTCCCATCGGCATACCATACCTGTGGTTATACATATATAACGTCTTCATACATAAAATTATTATTTTCGTTAGTCCCAAATCACACTGTGCAAGTCTTATTGCTAAGTTGATTAGTTTCAGGGAAAGAGAGACGAGGGGAACAGCAACATTTCTTTTCCCCCCGTCTCTCTCTCTCTCTCTCCTAATAAACTAATCAGCTTAGCAATAAGACTTGCATAGTGTAAATAGGGACTTAAGACAAAACTGTAGGATTTTCAGACATTGCGTTTTAGGTATAAAGTTATAGCTGAAATACTAAAAAAAATAAAAATAAAAATTCTTTGTCTTAAATCAAATATCTTTTGAGTTATGAGAGGATACGGAAACACATCTAAGTAAACTTTTTCTTAGAAATTTTGACCTTAACTCAAAGTGCTTTACCCAATAAAAACAGGATATCTTAAAAAAAGTATTGAAGTATTTTTGAGTACCAGCTGGTCAACTTTAGCGCACTAAAACTCATGTCCAGCTAAAGCCGCAAGGCAGTCAAGACATGTATTATAAAGCTCAAGTTATCTTCTAAAGATGTTAGAAGTTTCATATAAATCCAAATAGTAGTTTAGAAGTACCAGACTTATTGCCATTTATTTACATTATTGCAATACATAGTTTAGAAATATCATCAAGTCGGAATGAGCTGTTGGCCAAAAACTGAAAACACAATTTCTTGACGGTACACTAACTTTGGAGGCCCATAAAAAAATCAAATTGAACAAGTAAGAGTGCTATATTCGGCTGTGCCGAATCTTATATACCCTTTGCCAAGGTGTTTTTATGTAGTATAGAGATACATACATAAGCACATACATAAAGTATAAACAAAAAGCAAAAAAATAATTTGACCTAGTTACTTTTATGTACAAAAAAATAAATTTACAAACCCTAGAATCATTATATTAGATTTTTCTGATTTCTTATATCAATCTAGTAGTTCTTAAAAAAATATAGAAAGTGTGTTAAGTAAAAAAAGAAAATAGAAAATTAAAAAAAAATGTTTTATTTAGTTACTGTATTATCCAGAAAAAAAGTCAAAGTTTCCAGCTCTGGAGCTGTGGTTTTTATTTTAATAATTTTAACACCAAACTTTATATATCACAAAAAGTGTAAGTTTCCCAACCCTCAGATCATTCTTTTTGATTTTCCTGATTTCTTACATCAATCTCTTTCTTTTAAGAATTTAAGATATGTTTAATTTATAGAAAAAAAGAAAAATTTGTTTTAGTAAGTTACTTTTGTACAAAAAAGGTTAAAGTTTTCCAACCCTGGAACCGTCTTTTTAATTTTTTTAATTCTTTTTTTTTATTTTATATACCAATTTTTTTCGTACTCAAGCATAAACTAAGTTTATTTAATAAAAAACAATAAAAATTAATTTTCGGTAGTTAATTTTTTATATCATAAAGAGTGTTAGTTTCCCAATCCTGGAATCCCCCTTTTTGATTTTTCTGTATTCTTAAAAAAAGTCTTTTTTTTAAGAATGTAAGATATGTTTAATTTATATTAAAAAATGGAAAAATTTGTTTTACTAAGTTACTTTTGTATAAAAAATAAGGTTTTCCAACCCTGGAAACTTCGTTTTAATTTTTTTTTAATTTGAAATACCAAATTCATTCGTACTGAAGTATAAAATAAGTTTATTTTATAAAAAAATAAAAATAAGTTTTCGGTAGATAATTTTATATATCACAAAAAGTGTAAGTTTTCCAGCCCTGGAACCGTTCTTTTTGATTTTTCAGATTTCATACACCAATATATTTCTTTTAAGAATATAATATAAAGAAAAAATTTGTTTTAGTAAGTTGCTTTTGTATAAGAAAAAAGTTAAAATTTTCCAACCCTGGAAATGTCTTTTTCATGTATTAAACTTTTTTTATTTTTAATATCAATAAAATAATGTGTTCTGCGGTATAAAATAAGTTAATTTAATAAAAAAAATAAAAAAATAGTAAGACCTAGTTACAAAAGTGTAAGTTTCTCAACCCTGGAATCATCCTTTTTGATTTTTTTGATTTGTTACACCAATTTCTTTCTTTTAAGAGTCTAAGATATGTTTCATTTATAGAGAAAAAGAAAAAAAATTGTTTTAGTTAGTTACTTTTGTATATGAAAAAAAATTAAAGTTTTCCAACCCTGGAAACGTCTTTTTAATTTTTTTAACTTTCTTTTTTAATTTTAAACACCAATTTTATTTGTACTGAAGTATAAAATAAGTTAATTTAATAAAAAAAATATAAAAATTAGTTTACGGTAGTTAATTTTTTATATCACAAAAATTTTAAGTTTTCCAACCCTGGAATTATTCTTTTCGATTTTTCTGATTTTTTAACCCAATCTCTTTCTTCTTAGAATATAAGATATATTTAATTTATAGAAAAAAGGAAAAATTTCCTTTAGTAAATTAATTTTGTATAATTTTGTCTAAAAAAGTTAAAGCTTTCCAACCCTGGAAACGTCTATTTAATTTTTTAAATTTTTTTTATATATTTTTTTTATTAAGAAATATTAATTTTATTCATACTGAAGTATAAAATAAGTTTATTTAATAAAAAAAATAATAACTAGTTTTCGGTAGTTATTTCGTATGGCAAAATGAAGTTTAAGCTTCCCAGCTCTGAAACCGTCTGCTCGATTTCGCTGATTTTCAATACCAATCTTATTTCGACCATTTCTAATACACCAGTTTAAGAACGAAGTCTTTAGCTTTTCTGGGAGCTTCGGAAAACCGATTTCACGTACAGACAGACATACAGAGGGACAGACGGACATCGCTTATTCGTCTTCCCTATGCATAAGGATCCAGAATATATATACTTTATGGCTCGCTTATTAATATTCTAGAAATTAAAAACGGAATGACAAACCTATATTAACCCCTTTACCATTTTTTGGTAAAGGGTAAAATAATTTTTTCTGTGTGTTTTTAATGGCTAAATGTATGGGACTTCGAGAAGCCTTTTTAAAATTTATGGCTACACTATATATGATACAAAGGAACCTAGAGGAGCAGCTTGCGGCGGATCAGCTATTCTAATAAAGTCAAGACTCAAGCACTGTATTCTTGACAGCATATGTGAGGAACATCTACCAGCAACAAATATTGGCATTGAACATTTTTCTACAAATTTCGTGATATCATCAAGTTACTTCCCTCCCACATTTTCAATAACTGAGGATCAATACGAGAATTTCTACAAATCCCTTGCACTTTGTTTTGTAGCAGCTGGCGACTATAATGTAAAACATACGTTCTGGGGTTCGCGTCTTATTACACCCAGAGGTCGAGCGTTGTTCAACACAATTACCAAAATGGACTTGGACGTAATTTTGAGTGGGGAGCCCACTTATTGGCCTACTGATATACAAAAAATTCCCTATGTCATAGATTTTGGCGTCATAAAAAATATCTCTAGGGATATAGTTCAAGTTGAAGCTTCTCATAATCTCTCGTCCGATCACTTACTTACTTGACCCATATGTGAAGATGATCAATCGTGTTAATTGGCTGGGGTTCAAAAAATATCTTAGAAGTCATTGTACGGAAAATATAAAGCTAAGAACACCAGATGATATTGAATCTAACATTGACAATCTCAACGAGAATATTAAACAGGCTGCTGAACATGCCACTACCTCCCATTAGCAGACTAGTTTTAATAGAATTTATTCTACAGACATTGAACGTCTCGTACGTGAAAAAAGAAGAGCTAGAAGGGAATGGCAACAGCACAGATCACCCCTAAATAAAATCAGATTTAAAGAGTGCACGAAACGACTCCAAAAGTTGCTTGCATCTGAGAAAACTGCATCTCTTAGAAATTATCTTAAAAGTCTCGATGTCACACCAACATCTAATTACTCCTTGTGGCGCGCTACGAAAAAGCTTAAAAGACCCGTTGAGTTTAAACCACCTCTGCGCACTTCGACCGGTGATTGGGCAAGAAGCAATACTGAAAAAGGTAAAATATTTGCTGAGCATTTAAAATCCGTATTTACCCCAAACATATGTACTGGTGTTGCTGATTTGCCGAGTGTAGTTGCTCTACCCCCTCGAGCCTTAAAGTTTAAGATGCGTGATGTACATAAACTAATTGCTGAGCTGAACCTGAAGAAAGCTCCAGGTATTGATGGAATTAGTAACAAGATGCTGACGAATCTGCCTCTCACTGCAACTCGAATCTTGCTGTTTGTATTTAATGCCATGTTACGACTGAAGTATTATCCAAACAGCTGGAAGCAAGCGAAGGTCAAAATGATTCCAAAGCCGGGCAAAGATCTTACCAAAGCCAATAAGTTTACTATCAACAATATCAAAGGTTTTCGAAAAGTTGCTCATGACAAAATTGTCCCCAATTCTAACTGATAGTAGGTGCATACCGGACCATCAATTTGTTTTAGAAGTCAGCATAGTACCATTGAACAAATGCATAGCTTGGTTCAATTTATAAGAAGAACATTTGAAGAAAAGAAGTATTGTTCTAATCTCTTTATTGATGTTTCTCAGGCATTTGATAAAGTATGGCATGAAGGCCTAATTTTAAAATTGAAGACATATCTACCAATAAATTTTCTAAAGCTATTGGAAATTCATTGCTGTGGAAGGAAACTTCATGAGTGTTCCCGAATCTATCTCTGCCGGTGCACCACAGGACAGTATACTGGGACCAGTTTTGTATCTGATTTATACTTGTGATATGCCTGTTAGCACTTAAATCCATACATCTACAATTGCCGGTGATACAGCCTTCTTTAGCACGAAAACCCTCACAAGGCATCCCGATATCTTCAGGAACATATTACCCAGCTGGCACTATGGTTAAAGTTATGGAGAATTAAAGTAAATGAGTAAAAGTGTGCGCAGGTAACATTTACTCTACGAAAAGATACTTGTTCCCCCATTAGAATCAATAATCAAATTGTTCCTCAACATTCACATGTAGAATACCTCAGTATACACATTGATCGACGGCTTACATAGAAACAACATATTGATTCTACGCTAACACAAATGAAACTAAAATTAGCTCAGGTACATTGGCTAATTGGTAGAAATTCAACTCTCAGTCTAGATTGCAAACTTTTGATATACAAGTCAATTTTGAAACCTATATGGTGCTGCGGAATTCAACTATGGGGCACTGCTTCAGCTTCCAATGTCGAGAGAATCCAACGAAGGCAAAACAAAATTTTTCGTATGATAACTTCGGCTCCATGGTACATCAAAAATTCAAATATACATCGTGATTTGAATATGCCACTAGTGACTGAAGAAATTGCAAAGTACGCAGGCAAATATTTAACAAAATTCGAGTCACATCCTAATCCGCTTGCTCGTTATATTTTGAACTTTACTGGAAACATCCGCCTAAAAAAGAGGGACACAAGGGCTCTTATACTCAACACTCCAGATGGGACTACTTAAAAATACTTTTTTTTTCTCTTTGATTTTCACTACTTATGTATTATTAATAACTATCACTAAGTTTATGTCCGACAGTGGTCGGGCCTAATAATTATATTTTAGATTAAAGATTTGAATACTTGTTGTTACTTCATATTTGAAGATATAATAAATAAATACATGTATTAAAAAAAATGTATGGGAAGGTTATATTTTCAAAAAAAATGTTTACATACACTTTTTTCAAATTTGAGGTTTAACTTCGGAATGGCCACATCGGATTTTATAAAAACTATTAATTTTCTTCCCTAATGCCAAGTGATTTTAATATAATAAAAGATTATATTGTTTTATACGTTAGCAACTGTGAGTTTTTCTTATACAACGCAAGACCGCACTAATTAGAAAATTATAAAGGGCTGTAAATACTTAGCTATTTTGCATCTCAAAAAACAGTATAAAAATATAATAAGTTTTCTTTTTATGTGTCGCTTAAAATGTCTTAAGTGTCATTTGAACATTATGCACTGTAAGCCATACTTGTCTATCTGAAACGTTATAATTTTTACTTTATCCGTCATAAAAAATAAAACTTTGCTCGATTGAATACATTCGTTTCTTGTCTATGATTCTCTCATTTTATATTAATGGCAAAAAGTTTGCTCAAGTATTAGTGGCCATTTCCTCTATTCCAGCTTTTGTGTTTTTCAATTCGTTTCCAAAATAAAACTTTTTAATGCCTTTTTTATTTGATGATATTTCTAATTCATGCTCTTACATCTTACTTAAACTCGAACAATATTTATTTGCTGAGTATTCAAATAGTTAAAATAACTTTTCATTTAAAACATTGTTTAATTGCCAATCAGACGTTGTAAGTAAGTACACTTAAGTTTATTTGATAAAATGCTTCAATTTTGTTTCTAGTTATGTTTAATATATACTTTTACAGTTTGTGAATATTTTGAAGAACAAAAGGCGAATTGCGATTTAAATTGATTTTCTTTACAAAGAGCTTTAAAAATCAATATTTTTTATGAGATTTCAGCCCTGGTGTATTCATTCTTAATAAGTTTTGAATAGGTTGTGGAAAAAATATATTTATTTTAAACTTTAACTTTTCGTCACGTCCTTATGATGATTTAAATGAGAAATTTTTTAGATTTAATTGAACTGTAGTGAATTTTAATCAGAAATAATTTTTAATTCGGGCTTAAGCTCAGTAATTTTAATTTTTTTTGAATGAAATATTTTTATTAATTAATAAAAAAACATATGAAAATTTGTTTACTTGGCAACAAAGTTCATAATGCTGGAAAGTAAAATCAACTGTTGAAAGCAAAAAGTGATATAACTTCATGCTAACCTAAATAGAAAACTTAAAAAAAGGTAAAACAGAAAATGAATAGTGATACTTACAAATGTATTTGCCAAAGGTACACAACAATTATTTCTCATATTCCGTTTCATCAAAATTTACGTTAAATAGCTGATGTTAATAACAATCTCTACCCTTGTAGATAGAGTAGGGTGCTGATGGAGTGCGTGGCTGCACAGAAAAATATCGATATTTCCCCCGGCTAATAAAAAGTCTAGTTTAATTTTTCTTCTCTTCTTTAGAAACTCACATTAATTAATAAAAATATTTCATTCAATAAAAGAATTGAAATTACTGAACTTAAGCCTGACTAAAAATTATTTCTGATTAAAAATTCACTATAATTCAATTGAAATCTAAAAATATCTCACTTTATTTATATTATGGTAAATTTTAATTACGAGTTGTACTATTAAAAAGAGTATAAAAAACTTCTGAGACGACCTTAGGAAGAAAATGGAGAGTGAATACTTTGAAATAACAGAATAAAAAAAATTTATATAAAACGAGAAAAAATAATTTTTTGATTCGAAATTTAGACTCGTATTACAAATAAATATTGCCAAGGGAGCTGTTTGCCATCGGAAACTCATTTTGACGAAATTTGAGTTGACTTAGTTTGAATATAGGCTTTCGATATATATTGTTCATTTGTTAAAGTAATGTCATAATTCAAAAACTAAGAAAACGAAACATGTATTTTTCTCTCAAGCCTTAATAAGACAAGATATTTATATGAAATTTTTACAAAACATGAGGATTAATTGCATTATTAATCCTTTTACCTAAAAATCCCTTTTTAGGGTTCCGTACACCAAAGGTGAAAAGGAATTTTCTCAGGAACCGTAAGAGCTACGGACCTGAAATTTGGACAGAGTATGTAGAACCTTGGCCGCTACAACAACAAATACGTGAGAATTTAAAATTAAAGGGTGTTTCAAAACGAGCAACGAAAAATTTTAAAATCCCATGTAATATACATACAATTGTATGAACATATGTATATTGAACCTTGAAATTTGTAAAATTAGTGTATTTTTTACAGACTACAACAATTAACACTAAATTTAAAAAATTTAAATCAATCCATCAGTTAATGCAATTTTGTCTATGTAATTTTGACATTTTGCTATATCTTGGAAACCGTAAGAGACAAACACTTGAAACTTTCAAACACGGTAAAACTAAAAAACTGAAAATTATAAAATCGCCAAACCAAAAAAAAAAAAAAAATAGCCAAAAATTAAAAAAAAGTCGTCAAAATTAAAAAAAAATTTTCTAACACTAAAATAAGTCGCCAAATTCGAAAAAATCGCCAAAATGAAAAAAAAGCCAAAAATCGAAAAAAATCGCCAAAACGCGAAAATGTCGCTAAAACGCGAAAATGTCGCTAAAACGCGAAAATGTCGCCAAAACTAAAAAAAATTGTATATAAAAAAAAGTCGTAAAAATGAAAAAAATCGCCAAAAATAAAAAAAAAAATCGCCAAAATGAAGAAACGCCAAAAACCGAAAAAAATCGCCAAAACGAGAAAATAAAGTGTCAAAACTAAAAAAGAGCCAAAACTTAAAAAAATCGCTAAAACCGAAAAAACGCAAAAAACGCCAAAAAAAATAAAAAACCCGACGAAAACGAAATAAAAAACGAAAAAAATGCCAAAACTATCGTGTCTGTCACGATTTTCGAACGTTTTCAATTAGAATGCAAATTTCCGAATCTCAAAAAAAAAAAAGATTTGGTGTTTGCATACTTCCGAATATTTTTGCAAAATTGGTTGCTAATGTGGGAATGTTTTTCATATCCCCTTTTCTATGTATTAAAACCAAATATATATTGGTTTAAATTTCCGAATTAGGTAGATGAGATATCATGCCTAATTTTAAAAAATATTTCGTTTAAATTAAATTAATTTTATTGTGGAAAAAAGGCGATTCTATAAAAAACGAAAAAAATTATTCGGAAGTGAATGTCAGGACACCAAAATATGCGGAAAAGATTCACTTTCACACGGATGTGAAAGTCATGACAGACACGTATATATTATATAGGATGAAGTTTGTATTAAATTACATATCTAGTGTTCGTACGAAACCCTTCGTGCGCGAGTCAGAGTCGCACTTTACTGAATTTATTTGATGTTTTAAATGTGCGATATGTTTGCAGGTAATTACTTTTTGATGTGTAAACATCTATACGCTAGGGGTAAAATTCTTTTTCACAATACAATTACAAATTTTGCTGAAATTCACACCGCGTTGTCAAATCGGTGTGAGTTACATATGTATGAGTGTATTAGTGTTTGAAAGAAGCAATACAAACTTATTTAAAATATTGTAAATACATAGGACTTTGCTGGTTTTTGTTTGTTTTATTTAACTTGATAATTGCTTTATTAGGGCTCCGTACACCAAAGGTGAAAATGAACCGTAAGAGCTACGGACCTGAAATTTGGACACAGTGTGTAGAAATTTGGCCACTACAACAACAACTACATGACAGTTAAAAATTAAAGGGTGTTCCAAAACGAGCAACGAAAAATGTTAAAATCCCATGTAATATATGCACATACAATTGTATGTACATACTATAGCATTGCACAGATACATCTGTTTGCACTAGTTTTTGCGTGTTTTTGGTTCTGGTATGAACAAATATGTTATTTAGCGTTTTCTGTTACTAGTTGTAAATGTTAATTTTTAAAGCAATTATTGTATGGTTGGGCAATGAGCAAATGAAAACAACACATTTATTCTTTTTTTTTGTTTTTTTAAAAAAAAATAAGATACATAAAACTGCTTTTACCGTAAGTGCCTTATGTTGTGTTGAGAAAAAAATATATGGCTGATGATGAATGAATAAAAGCAAAATTTCACATACATATGTAAGTAGATGATACATGTACATGAAACACATGAGCTGCAAATACAAAAAAATGACACACGATATGCAAGTGTAATTACTCTCAGAGCAAAATTGTCTCTCTCTCTCTCTATACATGGCTGCGCCACAAAATAACATAACGAACGTCCGCATATACATCTGTCCATCATGTACTTGTTTCAACAATGGTTTTTTTCATATAATTGTATTACAATATGTATTGTTAATCAATAGCAGATCAAACAGTTGCTCAGCAGCAATACAATAAGCAATTGTTATTTGTTTTTATTTGTATTGTAATTTGGAAAAGCACCCACACACAATAAATCTTATACTACTTCTTCTGTCGCTCACACTACAATTACATGGTACATACCATGGTATATATGTTTTGGCTATACAAACGAGTATACAAATGCAACCCTTTAGTACATACATACACTTGAAATTTTAAAGTTAGTGTATTTTTATACATACTACAACAATTAACACTAAATTTAAAATATTTAAATCAATGGGTGTTCCATCAGTTAATGCAATTTTGACTTTGTAATTTTGACAACTTGCTGTATCTTGGAAACCGTAAGAGCAAAACTCTTGAAATTTTCAAAACCGGTAAAACTAAAAAATCAAAAATATATAAAATCCCCAAATCTAAAAAAATCACCAAAAAACAAAAAAAAAAACGCCAAAACAAAAAAAGCCCCAAATGAAAAAACCCCAAAAACAGAAAAAAATCGCCAAAATGAAAAAATCGTCAAAATGAAAAAAAAACGCGAAAATGAAAAAATCGCCAAAAGAAAAAAATTGCGGAAATTAGAAAAATCCAAAAAGAGAAAAAAAACGCCAAAACGAGAAAAAAGCAATAAAACTGAAAAAATCGTTTAAACTTTAAAAACTTAAAAAAGGAAGAAAGCTAAATCAAAAAAATGCTCAAAACCGAATGTGCGCGAGTCAAAGTCGCACTTTACTGAAATTACTTTAACTGCAATGCGTACACAACAACAAGAACAGCAACAACTAAGCGATGAGCACCAGGAATTAAAAATTCAAAAGTAAAAGTAAAGGCATTTACCATATATGAGCACTGCAGTACCACTAAAGTTTCAGTAAAAATAATAAAAAAATTTTAACAAGTAAATTTTTACTGATTACTAAAATTTTTTTCTACAATTTTTAAAAAGTGCCAAAATGATTTATTATATGATGAGGTGCATTGAATTTTCAGTAATCAGTAATGCTTGTGTATTCATAATGAAATTCTAACAAGTGGATAAATGTTTTTCATACAAAAGTTTCAAAATTTGAATGAACAAACTTTGCCACTTGCTACAATTTTATTACACCCAGAAAAAAGATTGGTTGAAAAACGGTTAGTGCAATAAAATATCATTTGCATTAACTATATTTCAGTTCACGCTATAAATTTTCTGTTAATCCAAAAAACAATCCATGTTCATTGCCATAAGGGCATAATTGTAACAAATGTATGATTGTGACAATACTTAAATTGATTGCATCAACCGAGAGTATGCTTTTGTCATGACTAATTAACTGATTGGTTAACCAAACCGAATAAAATATTACGAATTGGATTTTACAACCAACTTTTGGTATTAGCAACTAAAAAATTGTCGTTCTATATTAAAATTAAAATAAAAACTTTCAATCAGTTGCTGCAACTAACTAGAGGTTGAGTTTACTATCATAGTTTATAGCAGCAAATTAAAAAAATAAGTTTTATGACTTTCAAAGATATTGTGATTTATAAATTCTCAAATAGTTTTTAAAAGTCTGTGCATAAGATAACAGGTTTGCCGCTATTCAAAATGTGTGGTTGAAGAAATGTATCTAGACACGCTTCACCATTACGAAATAAATTTCAATTAAAATAAACTTATGACAATATGTCAAATAACAAATTTCTTAAATTGTGTACTTTTGTTTGCGTTTATTGTTTATTTTTATATCAGCAAGGAAGGCCAATTTTTCTTTTGCAGGTACCAACCAATTGTGATATTGTTTTAATTATAATAACCACATTTTCGATAGCAAGAATAACATTTATTTCAAATTCCATAATGTCAACCAATTTTTTCTGTCGCTGCAACTATTGGATTGAGGATTATAATTAAAATATAGTGGTACCACAAGAAAATTTCAGTCGCTATAGCAGAATTCTATGATAGTTGCTGCAACCGCAAAAATTCAATTGGCAACAAATTCGGTTGTCGCAACGAATCTGTTTTCTCTGTGTATGATTACGGCCCTACGATTCCGATTATTACGATTGGTAATACAAACTAAATTTCAGTAGACGCAATTTACACTGTGCCTTTTCTTCTTGCCTGTGCAGGCAGGCTTTTTTAGTTTATTGGTGAGAGGTGGTGGGAAGCTTGCGGGGTAGAAAAAAGGGCACAAAATTCGAGGGGATTTATGACATTTCTATTTGCCTTTTTTGTACTCTCAACATTAAACGAGTATATTAATGCCAAAAAGGCATGAATAAAAAAGGCTTAATGTAAATGTGAGTGACTTTTCGTAGGGGGTTTAAAAGAAAATTGTCAATACAAGGCAGGCTAAAAAGGCATAATGTGAAATGGCTCTTAGCAGTAAAAATTTACTGAATTTTTTAGTAATCAGTAAATTTACTGCTTACTGCTATATTTAATGCAGTACATATACATACATTTACTAACCAAATAAGTTTAATAAAACAAACAAAAACCAACAAATTCCTATCTATTTACAATATTGAAAGCTTTGGTACTTTTAATTAATTAATTTAAAAAAATATACTAAAAGCATAAGTACTTCCAACTTAAAAAAAATTTTCATTGCTAGATCTTTACACATCTCCTCTGTTATCGGACTCACATTGCTTTTTTTTATAAAAACAGATGAACACTATTGGGTTAAGTGAATAAAAAAAGCATTTGCCTTTTACTTAAAAATTTGTTAAAAAAAAACAAAAAACACGTGCATATTTTAGGTTTTACAACAAATTTTTAAGTAAAAAGCAAATGCTTTTTTTATTCACTTAACCCATTTTTGCTTTTGTCATATCGGTCGTTTGTGCCTATAAGTTTTAAGCAAATTTTTAGAAATTCTATAGTCGAAATGTTTCTATTTTTTAAACTTTAATTTTAATTATATTTTCAATTATTTAAAACAAACATGACACTTAGTTTATTGAGATAATTATAATACACACATTTTTAAACATTGTTGCGTTTTATTTGTATGTTATTTAATACCATATAATTCCTTAGAATTTGTTGGTAGTTCCTTAGCTTAAAAAAATAGCTAAATTGAAACAACAGTAGCTACAAAAATGGCTGACAGCTAAATTAACTATTTTTTCTACTACATAAATGGGATGAAAAATTGCTTAACTTAGCCTGATCACAGATGACCCAAGCCATATTTCAATTTCTGGAACTCTATGTTTTTTGGTATAAAAGAGATATTGCAAATCAAATAAATCATTATTATTATAATGCAATGCTAACAGATAGCAGCTGATTTTCCTTTAACCATATTTCTTTATTACCACAATTATAAACATGTTTATCTAAGTTGTAAAAATACATAAATTTTTTCTCTGATAACAAATTAATATTGTGGCGAGATCTTTGCGGTTTAATTTATTTATTTTCATATATATTACATATTATATTATTATTATATATTATATATTGCTGTAAATTAATACTTATGGATTAGCTGATTCAAAGTAGAGATGAGCGCGTGTAAAATTTGTTCTTATTGCTTATTTTATGTTTGTTTTTATTAACTGTTATGTAATGCTTATCTTCACCTACATACTCTTTTGATGACATAGTTATAACAACATTTTTCGTGTTTTTAACTAAAGTTAAAAAATAAAGTTCCTGTTGCAATACTGAATTCGAATTGATATATTTATATATTATTACAACACAAGATATGTTTAAGTTAGTGTTTTAAGCTTTCCAATCAAATTTGTGATAATGCTTAGCGATATTTAAATGAATTTCCCACTTTACAGAGAAATGAAAAAGTACGGGAAAAGAATATTTCTTTTATTTGTGTTTCAGGCAAGACTTATGTGTTTATCGAGCCTTATTTTCGATTTTATCATAAGCGACAAAAATTATTTTTTTAGAGAAGGTTGTTTTTAATTTTCAAATATGTTTTTGTACGTAAAATGCCGCTTACGAGAAAATTTTACAGCCAGTATATTAAAAGATATCAAAAATTTTTACATTTTGATAATTCTTAACTATGGGTGGGCCCATAATTTCAATAAAAATTTATTTTTTCGATAACACATGGCTTACGATAAAATCGAAAAAAAGTCTCATTATGGTGTATTGAATTTATAACAAAATACGAAAAACCTCAACAACAAACATATGACTGCATTGAAATTAAAATAATATTAATAATAATTATTTTGTCGTATACCGCATTGTGCTCGTTCTTTTTTTGCGACAGCAAATATACTTCAAAAAGATATTTATCCCTATGTATTAGTGTCCTGCACAAGATATCTTACAAGAACTTTCAAGACATGAGGGATTTTTTTAATGCTTTACTACAGCGAAATCTTATAAAACAAACGTTAACAACACTGTTTGCAAGAAATTTATTTGAGTATTGTAGGTAGAGATATGCAAATGTCGTGATTTTATCGTGTCACGCGTGAGTCACGCGTGATTCACGTGATTCGTGATCAAATATTCTAACTAATCACGCGTGAGTGCGTGAGAGAAATTGGAAAAAATTTACTCGTGCGTGATCGTGCGTGAACCGAATTCGTTAAGACATTTCGGTAGTTTCTCTGAAAATTTTTTTAAACATTCAAATTTAGAAACAGAATAAAGTCTGCAACTTCAGGAAAATCGCTGACAAATTAATCAAGCACATAATAACATCTCTCTCTAATTTTTGTTTTATTATCGTTTGTGCTTATTTTTCTTTGTAGTTTTGTTTACAAAATGTATGAAATTTATTGAAAGTATGGTAACATTTTTGTGAGAATAAACATTGATATGTGAGAGTATAAGAAAAAACGCTCTCAAAATAAAATAGATTTTATCTCACGACCGGTTTCTGCGGCTGTTTTTTTGTGTCAATTTGTATGGAAAATGTGTTGAAGCCGGTATTCTGTTTAATCATTAATTTTTGAGTACATAAGCAAAAGTCTGTGAATTTTTTTTTTAAATAAATATGCATGTATATGTTGATAAAAAAAGGATTGTAACAAATATTAAAAAACGTAAGTATGTGCAAATTATTTCGACAATAGCAGCAACATAACGGTGAAGCGGTACTCTGCTATAAAAGCAAAAAGAAATCGTACCTACATGTCGTTTCGAATTCGTACCGACATATCGTTACGAAGTCGTGTCAACTATTTCATACAAAAATTGTTATGATTTCGGTAATATTTCGGTGCCGAAATCTGAAGATTTTATCGACCAATCGTTGCGAATTCTTTACGAATTCGGAGCATTTTGTTTGATGTATACATACACCTTTGTATGTATGTATGTATGTTTGTTAGATACCCAGTAGGAAGTATCAATTGAGAAACACTACTGATTCTACAGTGCCTTTGTCCACAATACTACTGACGAATTATACCGCAGAAAATGTTTTTTGCTTTAGGGTCCGTCCATATATTACGTAACGCTGTAGGGGGTAGGGGTGGGGTTCGAGTTTTGTTATGATTTGTTATGGTGGGGGTGGGGGGAGTCTTTGAAAAAGTTACGTAACAGAAACATTTTAGTAATTTGAATGTTTTCTCATTTAATATGCTTTTCTCATTTATTTGATTATCATTTATTTAATTGATCATACGTCTTACCTTCACATTTATATTATGTATGTATACATACATACATGTGCGGAATGACAATTTTTGATATACGACAATATAAAATGATATCCGCGAAGACGAATATTTAAAACGATATTAAATTAACTTTGCTTTATTTTAATTTACATTGTAAATTTTACAAAAACACCAGCATACATATATACACAGATATTTACATATAAAGGGTGTCCCAACAAGAACGCAATATTTAAATTTGGCGCCCTTCGAAGTGTCATTGTTTGACATTTGAACAATTGTTATTGTTTGCTAGTAGAAGGTACGAGGTTAGTAAAAATGGAGCGCTACACGAATGAACAACGCATTCTCATTGTGAAATTGTTTTACCAAAATGGTGAAAGTTTTGCGGCTACAGTTCGCAAATTTGTGATCAATTTGGGGTCACAATAATGCTCCAAAAGAGTCAACTGTAAATACATTAATGGATAAATTTGCCGAAACTGGGTCTGTTAGTGTTGTATAGACAACAACGCGCCTTCGACCAGGTCGATCGACTGAAAATATCGCAGCTGTACGTGATGATGTCGCTCAAACGCAGGTCAAGCGCAAACAGTCAATGGTTTTCGGTATCGTGAAATGATAACCTACAATCGATATCGTGCCTACAATTGAAGAAATTAATTTGGGGGGTCATGTGGTTTCAGCAAGACGGCGCCACATGTCATACAGCTAGAGAAACAATTCAATTCCTACATCAGTCATTTCCCGGTCGTGTTATTTCGCGTTTTGGAGACCAGAATTGGCCGCCTAGATCGTGCGATTTAACACTGTTAGACTCTTTTCTTTGGGGTTTTTTGAAGTCGATGGTTTACGCGAATAAGTCGACGACGACTCAATCCTTAAAAGAGGAAATTGGACGCTGAATTAATAAAATACCGCAGCATTTATGCAAAACGGCCATTGAAAATTTCATTAAAAGATCGCGTGTGTGCCAGGAAAGCCGTGGCGGTCATCTGCCCGATTTGTTGTTCATTTTGTCTACTTTACGATATAATAAAGTTTCACGATTTTTTGTAATATCTGTGCTTTATTTAAAATTGAAATCTTGCGTTCTTGTTGGGACACCCTCACGTGCACATCTCTAATTGTAGGTATAAGAGTAAAGAAGAAAACACTTCGTAACGGAAGAATTTGTGATACTTTTCTGCGCACATGCAAAGGCACACACATGCATTAACATTAGTTGTATGCGATTAATCACATAATAGCTTACCATCTACGTATTACACACACACTCAAACGTACAATATGAAAAATAACAAGCATACACTAATCAACAGTACTTCTTTTGAGTGTTTGTTACAAACAAGCTGTCTTGGCGACATCGCTTGTTAACACTGAAATACACGTACACCAATACATCCATCGTGCTTCGCTTATAGTACGACATCATTTATTATTGGTTTAGTATAATACATGCGACGTGAATACATTTAAAAATCATGACGTATTTACATTTAAAGACTGTTTACGCAGGTCTCTACTATGTATCGTACGCACACGCATGAACATATATTTTTATATGTTTAAATAATATTTTATCAATGACATATGAGTTTATAATAGGGTGTGTTATTTTTTTTTTGTCTTTTTTTTTTGTAAATTTCCCTCAAATGCGGTTTTCAAATAAACCCTTTTAGCGGTTTTTTGGTTTATTACTTTTTATTAACAATAACTTTGATTTTTTTCCACTATAAATTATGGTCGCCTATTTTAAAAATATATAAAATATATAATATTTTTTTTTAATTTTAAAAACACTAGTGGTTATTGATTATTCTGTGCTAACAGCAGTATAAGTATATATGTATGTATGTATTATTGAGCGTACATACATACATGCATACATATAAATGTACGTATATAAATATTTTTTAATTTAATATTTACAAATGCAATAACCAGTTTGAACAACGTAATGAAAGATGCGCTTATTAATTTCGAAACATATACGAGAAAAATTATTATGAGTTTTTGTTTTAACAAACATGATATTGAAACTGATTTTAAGTTTTATTACTTTTTTTTTTTTTTTTTTTGACTTAATGAATGTATAATAAATTATTTGAATAAAGAAGAAAATTTATTTTTCATTTTAAACATATTTTTTTAAATTTTCGTATTTGGTTTTAGGAAAGGTACTAATTCAGTAAAAGGATTATTTGATTTTTGGAAATTACCCAGCAAAAACAAAAACAATTCATGTGTTGAATCATGGGTTCAAACGACTAAGGTGAAACATGGATGATTTTTGCACTTGCATGTGAGCTCTTTATTATATTCTTATTATTTATTGAAGATAAAACTTGTTTTATGAATATGTGTCAGTGTGATGATTTAATTCAGTTTTTGCATACCTTTTTCGTTGGTTATTTATTTCAATATATATTACCCAGTAATATGAAATGGGTTTTCAACGATTTCAAAACTGTAGCTTCATTTACGAAGACATTCAAAATACATTCGCGGAAATAGATGCTCAAGAAATCATGACAACTCATTTCATTTGGAACGCGTTCATATATTTTTTGCTGGATACTATTTAAATACAAAATGCATTTTTTTCTGTATACACGTTGCTTCGAAATGAAACAAATTTCAAATTATTTTTTATTAAATTCTTTTCCTTTGAAGTAAAATCATTTTTTATTTGCATTTCAAGAATTCTTGAAAAGGTTATATTTGATATTTCCAAGATGAGAAAATCGCACAGGCAGTTACTAACTAATGAAACACTTTCATACGAGTACGACCTTTATTATCATTTAAATATAAATTGAATTGAAATTACTTAAACAATTAATCAATAACTAGTACGACTTTAATTGTTATGAGTAACTGTTGGCAAGCATTTTAAAATGCTCAACCCATTAACATTTTTTAAATGCAACAGCCCAGCAAAAAATTACACATTACCATTAGAACTACTTGCCATATAATGACTTACTTTTCTGATTGCCAATTTTCATTACTCGCTTACAAATCACATTACCTAAAATTTAAAAAAAATGACGTGCAAGTTGCTAAATGAAAAGAATGATTTTTTAGACGAAATAGATTACGTGAAATGTTGACAAATGAAACAAATGTAAGTACTTCTCAAGAATCGATTATTTTAGTCTCACGCCTTGTTAAAATCATTAAGTTGGTAATCCAGTAAGGAAGTGCTTTGACCAAAAATGCTTACTTCCAAACTCGATTAACTTTTTTGAAATTTTTTGCTGGGAGTCTATTTAATAACACTGTAGTTTTAATAATTCTGTTTAAAAATTGGGTTTCCCCAAAAATGACTTTACTTTCCAAGCAAATAGGTTATTTTGAAACTTCACAGAACTAATAACTTCAATCGCAAAACAGGCTTGTACTTATTACTCCGCGTCTGATTCTGTGATGAACTCGCATGTAGCTTTTATTCTCTCTTCACATTAATCAACTATTTCAAGAAACAAAACTAAGCCAAGGAAATCGAAAAAATTCTGTTGTCAAAAGTTCATCGATTCAAAACAATTTAATGTGATTAACAGCATCAACAATTTCATGGCTGCTTTTTTAAATTTCTAGAATTGATTTTATTTTTTTCAAAATTTACAATTCAATAATTTTCAATTAATGAGGAATAGCAAATAAATCCAACGAAAGTATAGCGATATTTTTAGACTTTCTGAAGACATCGATTGTTATCTTGAATTATCTTTAAACAAACCAGAAGAATAAAAAATAAATAAGTATTTTTCCAAGAGCCATGTTTTTCCATTTCATTTATTTCGTTTGCTTCAATGAAAGTTCGTATATTTGTTTTTAAATAAGAATTTAATAGGCAGCACACTCATGTTGAGTTTCGCTTTTGCAAGAAATTCATGAGTTGCTATCATTATCTTTGATAATGGAGAAAAAGCGTACGCCATATATCGTTACTTTAAAATAGAAAGGCCGTAACTCATTATTTTTTTTTATCGGTATTTTTGTATTTATCTATACATTAGATGTGTTTCTATCGAAATAAACAAGAAAATCGATTTAAAAAAAATTATGAGTTATTGCCTTTCTATATTAAGGTATCGATATGGTCTTTTTATATTCTTAAGCAATGCCGTTAGACTTGATTTTTTTTTTGTGTTGTTTCATTTTTATTCTTTATTTATTTAATTTTGCTATTTTTTTAACAACTTTAATCATTTCCTTTATGTAACAATATCTGAATTCTCTTATGGTCTATTGTAGTATGGGCACATGGGTGTGTATAAAAAAATGCTCTAAATGAAAATTGTTTACCACATCAGTGGTTTTAAAAGAATAATTTATGAAATATTTTAAGGGAAGGGAAACTTATATCAAATTCTATAGAATACAACAGATAACAATAAATTTTTTCTGTATAAAAAATTGATTGTTGGAGTATATAGAAATAAATATTAAAAACTGTACTTTGGTTAGTTAATAGTAGTTAGTGGTAGCACCAGACTACAATAGTTCTAAGTAACTACGGGCAAATACAGTAATTGCAACTGAAAATATTTTATTTTTATAGTGGATTGTTTTACACATTTAAAACTACGCATTATTTTTTAATAATTTTCAGAACTTCAGATTTTATAGTCCTTCTAAATATTAACGGTCTAATTCATAAAAAATATTTTAGAATTATTACAGGTTTATTTGACAAATTTCCCATAGAAATATGTCAAATAGGCGATTAATAAACCTGAAATATTTTTTATGAATAAGACAGTAAGTTTATTTATTACGATAATTCAATTGATTAAAATTTCCTTTCACTCAACCATTTTTTCTAATTAAAGCCGTTGTTTGAAATAATAACTTTATTTAATTTAAGTAGTTAATAATTGATTGAATTAGTATTTTAATTGAACAAAAATAGAATTATAGAACTATAGAATATTTAATTGCAATTTTAATTGATTCAAACATTCGAGACCTTACAAAATTAATTAGAATTGAATATGTTTTAAGTCTTGTTGAATCGTTTAAACTTGTAATGTTTAAATATTTACAGCCTTGTGCATAACAAAAAACTGCTATGAAGTTAACATAAGTGATGAAATTTAACTATGTTTGAACGAGTTCCTCCATACAATTTGACATTAGAGATCGACGAATATGAGCAAAGCTGGTTAAGAATGTTTCATCCCAGTTTTCGTGATGCATAGGGCTGTTAGGTTGGGACCGGGAGCATTATGGATAATCGATTTTCCCGATTAATGGAGTATGAATGAGCTTTTATTGGTTTTTTCATATGTGTATTTTATTCATATTTTTATATTTATTTACATATCTTTGCATATGCCGCATATAATACAAGAAAAATTTATGAATTTTTTGTTTGTGTTTTATCAAAAAATTCATAAATACATATGGACTATAAGAAAAAAAAATATTTTGGCTGAAAACGTCTGCATGCTTGCAAATCACTGTCGATCGAAGCAAAAAAAAAATTAAATGGATGGACAAAAAGAAAACAATTACAATATTCGAATCACGGATAATCGAGGCTTTACTGTATTTGTTTACGTAATCTGGTGGGAGTGAACAATGTACGTATAAAGCAAACTCACGTAACTTTTTTGGTACTAGGAATTTAGAATTTCGCGTAAATCTCAATATGAGATACATGCGAAATTTTATTTTTAGCACCTAAGAATCGCGTTAAATCAAGAATACAAGAAAATATTTTTTTATTTGTACTTTTCAAAAATTAGTAGTTTTGTACACATTGTACAGTTGCCTGAGAACCTACTGTATATATGTATGTATGTTTATACTAGGGATGTAACGAATATTCGAATTCGCTTTCGCATTCGCAAATTATTCGCATACTTTTGCAATTTGCATTCGCTTTTGCATTCGTTAAAATGTATACGAATGTTTCAAGCGAATACTTAAGAAAAAAAATTTGTTCTTTTTACGAAAATAGTTTACGATTAACAAACGTCAAAAATACAAAAATTATTTTAAGTAAGCATAAAAAAGATACATACATATACGACTACTTAGTCTCCTTTTACAATTGAGAAATTGAAAGGCAGACAGACGAAGTTTGTAGGCGAGGGGTTGAAGACATAGAGTTTATAGTACACGAACCTCTATACCGGACATTTTTTGTTTCTCTTTTCTACTTTTTGTAATTTATGCTTGTTGCTTCACATTCTCTTTCTCTTTTCAAGGGTTGTATGCATACTTGATGTATATCAAGGCATATGTGTGCATTTATGTGTACGTGTATGTGAGTAGCAAACGCGAAGAAGTAAACAAACTATAAATTTTCTGTCTGTCTGTTAATTTCCCAATTGTAAAAGGTTTAGGTAAGTTCAAAAAAGAATGAAGAAAATGTCTGCCTTTCAATTTCCCAATTGTAAAAGCGGACTTACAACAGCTATGTCCAAACACACACACTGTGATATTTGCATTTGAGGTAAACGGCATTGAAAGCTCTTAAATTTATTTTTGTTTCTTTGCAAAATAAGAGCAAGCATTGTTGTCACCGACATCTGATTGGCTGTTATGATCTCGTCGGTGTGAAAGCACAAAAAGCTCTTTATAAAAGTTTGCACATTGTACATAATGTTTGGACGTAGCTAACTTATAAGTAAAGCATTCTTCAAAGCTTTAAAATTTTAACGGAAAGCTTTTCTATAAAGAATCGCTCATAAGCATTATTTTGTTATTTAAATTAGATAATGTGATTTGTAAGCTGGTAATGAAATTTGGCAATCAGAAAAGTATGACAAGTAGTTCAGATGCTAATGTGTAATTTTTTGCTGGGTAGTCATTCATTGTTTGTTGTAAATACCACGCGAAACAAGTGCTACTAATTAATTTTATATATCTTTCTATTTTATGAGTTTGTATTTTTAATGAATTAATAAATATTTGCTCAATCCAAAACTCAATTTGAATAAAATGCTATATGTAGTACATTTGTGTATATAATACAACTTTATGTTCTTATATAAATTTATTTTTATGTGATTTTTTAACGTATTGTAGTATTTGCATTCGTTTTCACATTCGCTATTAGGGTGCCTAGACATGTTCAAATTATATCGATATGTGTACAAAAGTTATTCAACTTTACTAAAGGTACAACTTTGCCATATACTGTTATCAAAAACTTAGAAGTCTCTTTAAGTTATTCTGAAAAAACTGTAAAAAATTTTCATATTTTTTTTTACCAAAAAGTACACAAAGAGATATTTTACTTTTGGCATAAGATGTTAGCAAGATTTGGTCGGCAGACTTTAAGCTACATTTTTGCTCCGCATAGCTAAGCGCTATCACTAAGTTTGAATTAGCTGTTGGCCAAAAACTGATGACACCATTTTTTGAGAGTGCACTCATTTCCAAAATCTTTGGAGGCCCATAAAAATAAATTGGTCACCATAACCGCCAAACTGGGTATAGGGTTTTACTACCCTTTAGTAGTAATATCGAACCTATATTGTCACGACCGTGTGTTTTTCTAAAAGTCTCAATTTGTTGAATAGTGTACTTGTGTGTTTGTTTTTGTCTTTTCGAATCATAAGTGTCCTTTATGGCGTATTTATCCTTAATTTAGGTATTATGCTAATTATGTCCAGCATATATGCACATAAATACATACAAACATTTTAAATTTTATATTTTTTTTTCTGACAAAAACATTAGCATTATTTTTTTTCAGCCACAATCACACACATTGACAAAACTTGTTTTGTCAAAATTTAGATGTTTATAATATTTTTTTGTTATCTGATCCTTAGGAAAATATTTCCTTAAAATTAGTCGGAATATTGTCATTACCTTTACCCACATGATAGTGTAAAAAAAATAAACAAAAATTTGATACTGAGACCGCAGCTGCAAAAATTACTCGTTTTGGCACTCTTGAAAAATATAATTTTTGGACATATGCTGTTATTAATGAGAACCGCAGAAATTGTTTGTAAACTGTTATATGACATAAATATCAGTTCTTAAATAGTAGATCACACAATGAATTTTATATGTGACGCGCAAAATAGAAAGGGACCTAAGGGTAAAAACCGGTTTTGTTCAGGAGAGCCATTTTAAAGATTTAAATACAGACATGTATCTTTGGTGTACCATCACTTTAATAAAACGCGCATATCTCTGCGAGGGAACACTTTTGGGGCATGGGATCGGTCTCATTCGATGCTCAGATGTTGTCCACATCAAAAAAAAAAGTGAAAATTGATTTTTTTTTACCCTTAGGTCCCTTTCTCCATGCGCTGTCACATATACTGCTTGTACACGCAATGAGTACACCATAAAACTATCTCCGGTAATTTTTAATTTTGAAATATGTATACTGATTTCATTCAAAATCAGCTGGAAAAACATTGATCACTTCTGCTACGTCATCTGTTTTTAATATTGAAATCAAAGTGCAATATTCAAGGATAGTGTTTAAAAATTTTGTTGACTATAATAGTTTAAATAGTGTTTTTTTAATTTTCTTCACTGAACTAAAATTAATAATAAATCATTAAATTTTAAATTGCATTTCCAACAATCTGCTACATCATTTTGTATTTAATACAAGCAGTTATTTTTCCTTAAATAAATTAAATTTTATTTTTATAACAATTTAAAATGACACAAATTGTCTCCAATAATACCAGTATTAATAATTGCTGAAGTTAAAATATGAAAAACAATGAAATAATAAACAAACAAAAAATACATTGAAAAATTGCAAAAAAAAAAGTTACAAAAACCATTTAGTATTTCATATGACAATATTATTTTAAGCAGGTCTGAAAAACAAGGACACAGGACATTCAAACGTGTCCAGTTGGGGGAAAATCGAAAAATGAATACTGCATAAAAAAATGTTTAAAATATAAAAGAACATTGTCAACATATTTTAATCGGCATTAAAATAATGACCAACGCTGGCATTTACACATGACAGCCAACAACTACAGCAGGAGTAACTGAAGCAGCAAACAACAACAACAGCAACAACGACAACAACATTAACAATTATTATTTTACGATGGATTTAAACAGTGAGTTTCCAAACCATTTTCTGCTATAGAAATCTATGGTAAAAAGGAAAAAGTGCTTAAGTCGAGATAAGGTAATTGAGTTAATGCTACCTCCGTAACCTGCATATTCGAAAGTCAAAATCTGAATTAATTTGTGTGATTTTTCAGGAAGTTATAGCACTATGACTTGCAACATATATATATTAAACTTCTAGTCTCATTTGGAATAAAAGCTCAATTTAGGTTATACTTTGGTATATATCAACTTAAATGTATTATTTAAAGTGTGTAGAATGATGTTTGCTTAAAGAAATAAAGGTTATCACAGAATTGCCCAATTTAACTGCAAAAGAAATAAATTTCTAAAATTCAACTTTTATTATTGAAAAAAAAAATAATATTATTCTTTCACAATTTTTGTTATTGATATAGCATATTTCTTTATCACAGGAAATGCGAAAATTAAAATGATTGAATACCGGTATTTTTGTTATCAAAAATGAAGCTTATTTTTTCTGTGAAGGTTTAAAAGTTCTCTTTTGCAAAACAGTAAAATACGACTTTAGCCCTTTTCCTTGTTGTTGGAAAATAGAATGTAGAGTCTGAAATTGGCAGACTACACAGACATTTTGCACATTGATGCCGTGTATGTTTTTTTATGTAGATTCAATACATTTAAATACACATTCAGGAGCCCATCCATACATGTTTGATGCGGAAATTATTGTTTTTGTTTTTAAATTTAATCACTCTAATAAAGTAAAAAAAAAATCTTAAACCAATTATCCTGTACATAACAGAGACCAAAAAAGAAAAAAAAAGAGAATGTACAGTTCTTTCTTCGTCAAACTACCTGCAAGTGAAATATTTTTTTAAGGACACATGTAACAAGTCGCCGAACGCTGCAAAATTTTAAGATATTATGCGCTAAAGTATTTTGAAATTGCTAGTCATTTGCAAAAGATCAAACAACTTTCAATCAGATCTCTTTTTAACCACCGACCAAAAAAGTGGTGCTATAAGTTTGTAGTGTGTGTCTGTGTATCTATGTCTGTCCGAGTCCACGTGCAGACCAAACGGCCGGGCCGATTTTGATTTAGTTTTTTCTATTTGAAAGGTGACTTGATCGACTTGATAATTGTATTAACTGCCCCTTACACTACGTCTAAAGAAAAACTCTGCGAAAGAAACCGAGTCCCTCGAATTCTAATACATTTTCATTCCACTATGTCATCAGATTTCTTTCGCTTGTGATTACTTATGTCATTTTTTTGTTTAAGTGTATTTCTAGCGATTTTTTAAAACTTACTAACATTTACATGAAAATAAATACAACCATTTTGAACAACGAAAAAGAATTCAACCAAATAGTAGCACAGCAACAGCAAGTTATTGCTGTTTTGCTGCACAACTACATTCGTTTTGTTTAAAATGTGCGAGTACTTTTTATAATGAACATAAAACAATAATCAAAACAAATAAAAAACAACTAAGAGTGCTATATTCGGCTGTGCCGAATCTTATATACCCTTTACCAAAGTGAGTTTGTGTAGTAGAGATACATACATAAGCACATACATAAAGTATAAACAAAAAGAAAAAAATAATATGACCTAGTTAATTTTATGTACAAAAAAAAAATAGTAAATTATTTTCAAACCCTAAAATCATTATTTTAAATTTTTCTGATTCCTTATACCAATCTAGTAGTACTGAAAAAAATATAGAAAGTGTGTTAAGTGAAAAAAAAGAATATTAAAAAAAAAAAATTTTATTTATTTACTTTAATATCCAGAAAAAAGTTCAAGGTTTCCAGCTCTGGAGCTGTGGTTTTTATTTTTATAATTTTCTACATCAAACTTTTCGTTCCAAAACGTAAAATATATATAATTTATAAAGGAAAAGATAAAAATTAATTAGACTTAGTTATTTTTATATATCACAAAAAGTGTAAGTTTCCCAACCCTGGAATCATACTCTTTAATTTTTCTGATTTCTTACACCAATCTCTTTCTTTTAAGAATTTAAGATATGTTTGATTTATAGAAAAAAAGGAAAAATTTGTTTTAGTAAGTTACTTTTGCACAAAAAAAGATAAAGTTTTCCAACCCTGGAATAGTCTTTATAATTTTTTTTAATTGTTTTTTTTTATTCGAAATACTAATTTTATTCGTACTTAAGCATAAAATAAGTTTATTTAAAAAAAATAGTTTTCGATAGTTCATTTTTTATATCACGAAGAGTGTAAGTTTCCCAACCCTGGAATTCTACTTTTTGATTTTTCTGATTTCTTATACCAATCTTTTTTTAAAGAATGTGAAATATATTTAATTTATATAATAAAATAATAACAAAAATTGAAAATTTTAAAAACCCCCGACTTTTTTCAGAAAAGATGTTATACACACAAAAAAATCATAGGTTATATTTCCTAAAATAATGGTATAATTTTAACTAAGTGAAAGGGTAGAATGGCATTTACAAAGTTTTTTAGGCAATTTGACAAAAATTTTAGTTGATTTTTATGTTCGAAAAATCAACTAAAATTTTAGTTGAAACTCCTTAACGACTAGGTAAATTCATACTTTTGTCTTCTTTGAATTATCTAAATAGCAAAGTAAATTTATACACATATAATGCGGCAAATTATCATACATTTTAGTTAATATAACTATTTATAGTTCCATAATTGTCATGGATTTAAAGAATTTTTGAATTTCTAAAAAAATTTATTATTTATTTATTAATTTATATATTTTCATACATGTATACATATATAAAATGAAAAATAAAAAATACCACGAAAATAAAACATTTAAAGGCAATGCTAGGAACACAACTGGAACGAACGACGAATTTTTCGTAGCAAGCTTTTGCCATAAAAAATAAAATATATTCATGCATATGCAAATTAACACAACACTGCCGTCGAACGAAACTCGTCGTGCGTGACGAACTCTCCGATATATTTCAGCACAAACCATAAGCAATTTTATGAATTATAAGAGCTGTTATTTAGTCGTCGTTGTTGTGCTTCACACGACGAGTTTACTCAGCGAATTATTATCGACGAATTCGTCACCGTCCACGAAATTCGTCGTTCTTCCCATTTGTGTTTCTTGCATAAGACCACGTTTGCCGGAAATCGTAAAGCAGCTCTGAGTTGGTGGAGACCATTAAAACTTGGGATGGGGATCTTCCTATGCGAAGGTAAAGGTCGTCCGTAGCTTCCGAAGGATACACTGGCAATTCGCGTACTTGCTTTTATACAATTAAAAAGTAAAAACGGAAAGCAAGCAAGAGAGAGGTTTTTTGCGGGCTTCAGCTAGTTCGTCTATAATAATTAAAAAGAATTATTTTTCATAAATTTAAAAATTTTAAAAATTCAATACATACAAACCTTCTTGCTCAAAAATTTACTTTTGACAATAAAATATAAAACATTTCAAAAAAAAAATAATTTCGAAAAATATACGTATATATGTACCTTGTTGTATAATTATATAATTATATTAACTTGGATTTTAGGTAATGTATAATGTACAAATTACCTAACTGCATAGTTAATAAAACCCAAGTTTTTTACTTTCATATAAAAAAAGTTACCTATGTAAGCTTAGTTAATATTACCTGTTATATTTTTTTGTGTGTATGTTTTAAACGACTGGACCGATTTTCTTCAAACATAGCTAAGAGCCCTCTCGATCAAATCATCTTTCAAATAGAAAAAAAATGACTATCGGTACGTGGACACGGACAGACACACAGATACACAGATACACAGATCCACTGACACACAGACACACAGACACACAGACACACACTACAAACTTATAACACCCCTTTTTTTTAGTCGGGTGTTAAAAAAAGGAAAAATTTGTTTTAGTAATTTACTTTTGGTTAAAAAATAAGGGTTTGCAACCCTGGCAACGTCGTTTTAATTTTTTTATTTTTGTTTTAATTTGAAATACCAAATTCATTCGCACTAAAGTGTAAAATAAATTTATTTTATAAAAAAATAAAAATTAGTTTTCGGTAGCTAATTTTTTATATCACAAAAAGTGTGGGGTTTCCAACCCTGAAATCATACTTTTTGATTTTTCTTATTTCTTATACTAATCTTTTTCTTTAAAGAATATAAGATATCTTTAATTTATAGAGAAAACAGAAAATTTTGCTTTAGTAAGCTACTTTTGTATAAAAAAAAATAAAGTTTTCCAACCCTGGAAATGTGTTTTAAATTTTTTTTTTTTAATTGAAATACCAATTTTATTCGTACAATACCATAAAATAAATTAATTATTTAAAGTTTTCCAACCCTGGAAACGTCTTTTTAAATTTTTAATTTTTTTATTTGAAATACCAATTTTATTCGTACTGAATCATAAAATAAGTTTATTTAATAAAAAAAAATAAAAATTAATTTTTGGTAGTTAATTTTTTATATCACAAAAAGTTTCAGTTTCCCAACCCTGGAATCAGCCTTTTTGTTTTTCTGATTTCTTGCATCAAACTCTTTCTTTTAAGAACATAAGTCATGTTTAATTTATAGAAAAAAAGGAAAAATTTGTTTTAGTAAGTTACTTTTGTATAAGAAAAAAGTTAAAGTTTTCCAACCCTGGAAACGTCTTTTTAATTCTTTTTTTTAATTTTTTTTTAATTAGAAATATTAATTTTATTCATACTGAAGTATAAAATGAGTTTATTTAATAAAAAAATAATAATAACTACTTTTCGGAGTTATTTTGTGTTGCAAGTTTAAGCTTCCCAGCTCTGAAACCGTCTGCTCGATTTTGCTGATTTTCAATACCAATCTTTTTCAGGCTATTTCTGACACAACAATCTAAGACCGAAGTCTATAGCTTTTCTGTAAGTTTCGTTCGGAAAACCGATTTCTCGTACAGACGGAATGACAAACCTATATATACCCTTTTCCATTTTTTGGTAAAGGGTATAATAAATTGAGGAAATAGGAATAAAAAAAATTATAATGTGATAAAATAATAATTTCACAAACTTTATTGAATTGCTTGCAAATAAATTATACTACACGAAAGCAAAATAGCAAGTTAGTGATTTTGACATAGTGTTCGCTTTGTTGACGTCTCATTTGTGTTAGCGGTATGAAAATCTGTATGAAAACACTTAAGTTTGCTTGCGACTTGTCGTTCGAGTCAATGTTCGTAGAGAAGTAAGATAGAGAAATGGAAATCAGTTTTCTTTCGCTTAGAATGCGAATGAAGAGCTTCTTTCGAAATAGTGGAAAAGGCAGTAAAAATTATTTTAGTTTTTTTTTTATTTATTGAACTGACAAATAAAATTATATTTTATTTTATTTTGTTTTGTTTAAAAATCTTTTGTTTTGAATTTTTAGTGTATGTAAATATGCACATTATACGAGAACCATGCAACTTCGATACTATCACGATAGTATCGTCGATATATCGATGGTTTTTCTAACTTCTGATAGTCTTGAATCGATATATCGATGGTTAATTAAATACTCAAGGGTGCAAAATACATTTTTCTCGGAGTTATTTCGAAAAAAATATTTTTAATGCAAAATTAAATTTTTCTTTGTCTTAAAAATACAAATAAAAATCAAAACGGAAAATATTTTGCACTATGTTGGAAATAAAATAAGCTACAATTAGTTAATTAAAATCTGTGCAAAAATTTCGATTTTATTCACAGTTAATGCAAACATAGTGTAATACATTTATCCGTAAAAAATTTGCAACTTGTGTTTCAATAACAAAGTCATATCAAGTAAGGGAATTTTTTTATGGTTCCTTGAATTAAAAAATAAAATATATGTATGTTTCCAATGGCTCTGAAAGCAGTGTTGCTCCATAACGGAACTCGATAGAATTCATTACAATCGCTTTTTGTGCGTGCCAATTTAAAAGAAATGCCTAATGTGACTAATGCCCTAATTCTGCTTAACGATTGTTTCGTCTTGGCTATGGACGAAATAAAGCCGCAGTTGTGATTCTCTACAACAATTATTGTTTATTGTCTATGCTAAAAGGTTCGTGTATTTGCTTTATGATTTTGTCCCAAACATTACATCCAACATATAATTTTTCATATATTTTTCAAACTAATGTATAATACTTTAATTTAATTTTTATGTTTTAAAAATATGGCAATTGTATTTTTATTTTTCATTAGGTTTGTTCATTTACTAAAAATTTTTACGAATTTGTAACAATTATTACTGGAAAGTGTTCATTAACTCAAAAAGTTTGCAAGGAGAGAGCGTCAAAAGAGAGAAAAAAATTGAGAGAAAAAAAATTCCTACAAATTATTACAAGTAAAATTTTTACTTGCATGAATTATCCAACCTCCTATTGTGTATTTTCTTGAAAAAATAATTATTTCAAAAATATCTGAAAAAGGAAAACTGAAAAATGTGTAGTTCTTTGTTAAAAAAACATGTATACGTATGAATATGGAAAGCAGGTTTCTTTAAATTATTGTTTTTCTTTCATTAAGCCACCCACATAAATTCAATTTTAATGACAAATAATTTTGTTTGTTTCTCATATATAATCAGAGATAGAAAGTCGCATTTTTGTACTTTGTAATATAACAAAATTAAAAAATTATGAAAAATTCACAAAAATAGTAAAAATACATGAAACTGTGTAAAGAATTTCATATTAAATGTCAATTTCTAAAAAATTCTAATATAAAATATTATCAAACAAAATATATCAGAAAAAGTACAGATGTATTATGATTTCCATCTATGGTTCTGATATGAAAAAAATTTTCTTGCAAGTTTTTACTACTTGTAAGCGTTCATTGACTTTTTCATATTTAGGAGAGTAATTTTGTAAATTTCTGCTTTACTCTCTCGTTGCTGGTTTCTGCTGGGAAAGTAATTGAACAGACCTATTATCAAAGACAACAACCTTTTTTGAAGAAAATAATTCAGAGAATTCAAACACAAGAACTCAAAAGTATTTTCAAACAAAAACGTCATAAATCTTCTTACTGAATTAGGGAATTAGTCCTGATGATCACATGCCACTCGGGGAAGCCTTTAGGTGAAATGTATATTTCCACGTGTAAGTGAGACCAAGTCGAAGAAAGCATATCTGCTAGTCCCAAACATGGCAAATCTTAAAAAAAAAGTGTTCAAATCGAAGCTGGTTATTTAAAAAAAAGACATATATGTCAGGATATTCGTGGAAATAAAAGGCCAGCAAATCACGTAGAACTGGTAAAAGAACTTATTATTTCATAGCAACAACTTGGATGCAACGTGTCATTACAAATACACATCCTGCATTCACATTTAGATTTTTTCGTGGTATGGTGCCTGATAAGCATGGTGAAAAGTTTTACCTAGATATTGCGCACATGGCTGCTTGGAAATCAATCGGAAAGCAACCGATATAACACATAAAGGAAAGAAAAGTAATAAATAGTAGTTGATTTTACATATATACTAGTATATGTACGTATATGTCACGACCCAGAAGCTAGGATGTGGTTTTTGTAACAAAAATAATCGACATTATTACAGTTATAAACTTATTTTTGTTTCGATTTCTTTATATTTAAAACCAGGGGGCAAATTACGGCACTCGTTTTCGAACGAAATTACGAAATATTTCAATAGAGTTTCTATGGAAATATTTCGTAATTTCGTTCGATAACGAGTGCCGTAATTTGCCCCCAGAGTACGAAAACAAACGAAACAACTTGTATGGTTTTGTTTTGTTTCGTTCTTTGAAGTGAGTGCAACAAAAACAAAACAAACACAATAAGAAGGGTTGTTCAATTTGTTTTTGTATTGTTTTTGCATGTAAAGAAAACAAGACTGCGCACTCAGCCGTACAAGAGTAAATTCTACTGCGAAGCTACATCATTATAGAATACACACGTGTATTTGTTGTAAAAAGTGTGTGAGAGATAGCATATTCCACAATCAAATGTATGTACTTTTTGTACAACAAATTTCTTTGTCTACATCACAAGCAGAAAATTAAATAACGGACCTGTGCAATTCGCAATCTCGTTTTCTTAATTCATGGTTCATTACCTTTGCCCACTGGATATGGAAGCTCGGCACTTTATTAACTTCTTCCTTCTCTTTCATAAGCTAAAATTTTCTCACCTAAATATGCCGTGTATAAGGGATCTTTAAAGCTCCGTCCAAACTCATATGCAAACAATTAAAAAAAAACTTTTAACAGCGCATTTGCACAAAACCATCAACATCAACAAAAGTCATACCAAAATATTTTACAATTTCCAAGAATTAAAGTTTCCATACTGTTGGAACATTGTTGCAAAAAATATCGTGTAACGTTTTTTGTCACAAACTTTTATTTGAGTAATCTTTTTTCATTTTATTTATGATTTTAATATAAATTTTTATTGCAATTTTATTACAAATGTTTTAGCGCGCGCTGTCAGACAAAATGCAGTGGAAAAGTTTTAACAGTTTTGAGCTTTTTTTTTAATTGAGAACTGAAAAAATAAAATGGCTCAAATAAAAACTGTCACTTTAATTCTAATTAATTTTTTACAAACTCTTAAATGATACTAATCCAGCGAATAGAAGAAAAATTTAATAAAGACAAACAGAAACAAGAAATATAAATTCCTACAAACTTTCCTATTTCACCTCTCAGCATTCCTCGGCCCAAGACAAAAATATATAATAAGTGTTACTTTACTTTCATTTACAGTTTTTTAGCACCTTTTGAAAGAAGACGGCAATTATTTAAATGTATAAAATGACAGGAGTTTTTAGTTAATGAAAAGTATCTTCTTTGCATAATTAACCCTAGACACATAACCTTCGTCGAAACGACGAACACCGGACAAAAAAATTGCTATTTCTTTTTAACACGTGCACCGATCGCCGCTAAATTTCTTGCCAACTTAGTTTTCGCTGAGCTTTTGCAGGAGACAACCAAACTCGGCGCGTGAGCACGTAATTATTGAGATATGATAAACTTGTTCGTCGCTTCGACGAGTGTTGGCGAGCATAAAGTTGATTTCTGCACACAATGCGCTTCAAAAAATTTATTTTATATATTTTTTTAAATGACAACAGTGTTATAGTTAAGTTTTGCCAAAGAGAAAAAGGCTTTTTTGTTTTGTTTGTTTAAATAAATTTTATAACAATGTGATCTCAAAAAAAAAAATGCTTTTTGGAAAAATGGATTATAATAAATATCCTTGTAACAGAATAGAAATATATAGTTGTATTTACTAACAAAGTACTTGCTAAAGGTATGTATGTGTTGCAAGTACAAAAATATATATGTTTAGAACCGATATTATACGCCCCAAAACGTGCTCGTCGAAACGACGAATGGTTAGGTTTAGAGGGATACGTTCGAGGGTTATGTGTGCAGGGTTAAAAAGGTTTATACATATATACTAAATACTATACACATACATTCGTATGTATGTATATGCGTATTTATTACGTAGATATACTAGCGAACAAATAATGGAAAATACACTTAACTTTTACATTATATAAGCACAATGATTCAATATTATCAAAATTCCAAAATAATTATTTTGATTTCTTGTATTACTACAAATTTGGTTAAAAAAAAAAAAAATTTAAATTAGTGGCTGCAACAAGATCTGCAAAGCTTCATTAGGGATGGGATTCATACACAGAAAAAACAGTGCCTAATAATTACCTCATAAAATAGAACAAAATTAATAAGAACTCTCTATGTTTTTTTTTTCAATAAGGAAATCTTATTAATTTCATAGAGAAAACCTTTTTGAAAAAATTAAGAAGAAATCTTGTAGTTTTTATGAGGTTATCTTATTGATTTTTTTAATAAGGTTTTCTTCTTGATTTTATGAGGCGACCTCATAAAATAAAATAAAAATTATGTCTTTCTTTATTCTTTGTGCTTTGCTTATATATTTTCATTTAAATTCTATACCATATACTTTGAAAGAAGACAAGTATTGAACCAGCAAACTTCTGACTGATAGACAAACACTCTAACCAATATGCTAACAAGCAGTCTGAATAACCATCTATCTTCTTCTATATAATTAATAGGCAAACAAGTTTTTTGTAATCCCTTTTACGCTGGTACCACTGCTCCGATTTTAAAAAGATTTATATAGTTTTAAAGGATTTTTTATACAGATGTGCAGAATCTATATTTTATTGAAATCGGTTAAGTATTTTGGGAGTTATAAGCGTTTAAAGTTGCTACTACTACATGCAAACATATTACACACGCATTTATTAGCTTACAAGTAAAAAAGAAACAAAACATGAGTGTGTGTGTGTGGGTTTGTAGTATTTCTCTTGATCTAACAATTTTTTTCTCTTATTTGTTGTTGTATCAAAGCCATAATACATAAAGAAAGAGAGTTGAATAAATTGAATTAGCTTGGTTGAAGGGATTTTGTTTACGGTTTTTTAATTTCATGTTTTATTTAATTGTGCTTGCATATGTATGTAAGTTTGTGTGTGGCTGTGTTTTAATGAATTTTTTATGACGTTTAGATACATTTTCTTTGAATCTTAAATTATTTACATTTTGATTCTAGAATACGGACGAGTGTGTCGTCCGTTTGGTATATCTAGTTGAAATAATTTTGCAAACATGCCTATACAAAAACGAAAAAGATCATGAAAAAAATTGTCTGTGTCTATTTATAGATATGAAATAACAAGACACCTCATAAAATCAAGAAGATTTCCTTATTAAAAAAATCAATAAGATGCTTTACACATAATCATATAGGAACCTAATAAAATCAAGAAGAAACCCTTATTGAAAAAATCAATAAGATAGCCTAATAAAATCAAGAAGAAATCCTTTTTAAAAAATCAATAAGGCAACCTAATAAAATCAATAAGAAATCCATATAGTTTACAATTTATAAGAAAACCTAATAGAATTAAGAAGTTTTTCTCTATGGATTGTTTTTTTTTTTTTGGTACCAAAAATAACGGAAATTGAGTAAAAAAAGTTGGGAATAATAAGATTTCTTCTTGATTTTATGTGGTTTTCTTCTTGATAAAATTAATAAGATTTACAACATAAAAACAATAAGGAATCTCTATGAAAAAATCTTCGCTTCTTTCTGCTGGGATACCCCTTAGCCTAAAAACGTTTCATAGAGAAAATCTTATTGATTTTATGAGGCAGGTTTTTCTCTGTGTATGTAAACATCGATGTTTTTCTCGATATATATAACCGTATTAGTTTTTCGGATACACCCTTACATACCAGCGAGTTTCATATAGAGTCGTGGATGAGTGTGTCAAAAAGCTTCTTAAAGCCTATAAAAACTAGGTATAATGGTGATCTCCATTCCACTGATTGCTCAACGATAATTCTAAGACTGGTTACTTGGTCAAGTAGTGAAGACAGTGAAGACACTGTGACACTATCCTTTTACGATAACCAAATTATCAAAACCCCAACTTTTTTAATTTTCTCCAATAATACTTTTATGAACCTGATAACTTGCTTCGACTATTGAAAGAGGTTATAAACTGAAAACTAAAGTGGTTTTTGTAATATACTTCTGGTAGTAGTTTGCGAAAATTCATTAAAATTATTTTTCGAAATTTCATTAGACCCATAATGCTACCAAGTGTTAACTGGATCACGAGCGCAAAATGTTAATGATGTCAACGCAAATAATCTTAACAAAATACTTATAAGCAACAAAATATTTTCATTATACCTGCAAAATTGAAATATGTATATTATCCTTGTGTATGTCTCATGTTTATTTTAAAAATACCTAAAAGAATCTACAAACACTTCACAAGTTAAGGAGATAATTTCAAACAGTTATAATTTAACGCCCATCTACGTGTGCTAAGCATTTAAGCTCATAGATACTAAGGGTTATTGTAGCCTTCGATACAAAAATACTTGATACTTTAGCAGGTTTTCTTTGCAGGTCCTCTTATCCTTTTATTTTTCTTAATTAAGTGCAACTGCAAGTAAGAAGTTTGCACACAGACTTTACAAGAAGAAAACTTTCCGTTCATCTAAACAATTAAACTGTTTTTTTTTATTTCTCGTTAGCTGTTTTTCATTTCATGTAATTCACGTTTTTTGGAAAAACTCATTATTACGACAGTGTTTGTTGCAGATACATTTTCGCATTTATTTCTTGCAAAGTGCGAGTAAAAAAAAACTGTAAGTATCGTCTCGTTTGAATTATTTTTTCTAATTTATAATCTTGTGCTTAAAGGTTCGTGCAGAATTAGATATTATTCGTAAAAGTGGTAGTGTGTTGTTCATTATTTGCTTGGTTTGCTAAGAAATTAAAAAATATCTTAATATAAGACTATATATAATGAATGTATTTTAGGTATGACCTTTTTTTATAAGCATAATCATAAATTTATTATTTAGTATGCTTAGAAGTACAAACATAAGAAACCGCAATTAAAATAATTATAGCAAGTATATTTTATTTATTATTTATAACGTATATTGTATTAATAATACTGATCGGAATAAAAAATCATTCAAACCATTTATAAAATCCAAGCTTTTATAAGTTTAATTACTTCTTATACATACATATACCTGATATACATTAAGCATCTTTTCATAAAATTTCATGAATTTTGTAGCACGCAATTTTTTCTATTTGCTAATTGTAGCGCTATAAAAGAGAATGTTATATCAAAAAGGACATAGAATGAATATCTAATGAACTTTTGACAACTTCTTTGATATTTATAAGTTGTTCCACCAGGCCTGCTACTGACAAATAAAAAATTTTCATGCAACTAATTTCATGAAAAAATGCTTAATATAAATTAGGTGATAGGCTAATTTTCAGCTTGTAGCTACTTCTTCGCTTTTTATTCTGATGCAGCCTTACAATCACGGAAAAATCTGTGTCATGTCAAAATAAATATTTAAGGGATACTACGTCTAGAAAGTCCCTGAAGTTTTTATAAAAAAATAATTTTAGTATAAAAATTTGATAGTTTATTCTCAATTGAGCTCCGTATTCAAAACATCATTAAAAATCTTTCGCTTATCGCTTGAATAACTACGCTAATGTTAAAAGTGATTATTCGCTTAAACTTGGGAGCAAATAGTGGCATATGATATTGATCGAATTCACAATACAAACAGAACTATAGTTTTATGAAGAAAAATTTTATTAAAGCCATCATTTGTCTACAATTTTTGTGACAAACATACACTGCGATTCACCAGGATAGAATCAAGTAATTGTTAAGCGAAAAATAATTATACATCCGATTAGAACAAAAATAAACATAATTTGATTTGCAGCAAAGAAGAAGCCTAAAATGGCACACAGTGGGGGATTTTGAAAAAAAAAGTGGAAATAATTCTTCAGTTTCTAAACCAGCCGTTTGATTATAATGAAATTTAATACAGCATGTAAGAAGGTACAATCGAGCTTAAGTCTGGAATTAAGGTTATATATCCCTAAAGGGGGCGGAGTCACAAACCCCCAAAGTGGGCAACCTCAGGTTAATGAAGAATTTAAACCGATGCCAAGCTGATGTTTTTGATCTGATAAAAAAAGATTTTTTGCAGGTGGATTTCTCTTTCCATGAGCTAAAAAAAAGTTTGCTATATTTATGCAGTTTCACTTACAGTTTAGGAAATATTCGAGAAAAAAAATTAAATTTTAGGTTTTTTATCAACCTTGGTCCACTGTTCTGCTAATGGAGAAATCAAATATTGTTCGATTTTAAAATAGGATATGGGTTGAAAACCAAATTTTTAACATGTAGAAAAAAATTTTATATCAAAATCACTATTAAGTCAAAAGTTACACGCAAATTAAATAAAATATTTTAAAAAAGTCAATTTTTTGTCGTTTTTTGCAGAAAACAGTGGGTTAATTATTTCGGTATTTAAAATTTTGCAATATTTTTATTTATTCAAAAGGTAATACTATAAGAAACATTACGAAGAAATTTTTTGTTTAAAATTTTTGTTATTAAAGGTGCCAGACCGTTTCGAAATTGACCTATTTTTGTTATAAATTACAAATGTAAAGGGGTCCATACACACATACTGCTTGCAGCTACTGCCAACGAAGCCTTGGTATACGTGTGTGATTGATATTTTACCACTAACTTATCAATCACCATTTAAAATAAAAATTTATAAAATAAACATTTGTTTGAGAACAAAAAAAAAAAATTATTGGTAGACTTCAAGAAATTAAGAAAAATCGTTTTTTGTTTACACATATTTTTCAAAACTTACTTTTTGTTTGTTTTATTTCCTTTTTTGTTTGTTTTAATTTCTTGTTTTTTTCAGAAAAACTTAAAATTTAAAAAAATTACATATCAGAAAAATTAATAAATTAATTTTTTGTTCATTTGAAAAACTGTCAGCAGTATGAATTCATTTCAAAATCAAAACTATTTTGATTTTTCATACTGCATTGTCTGTGTGACAAATACATAAACAAAAATTAAAAATTTACCAACACATGCTTATCACATGAGTATGTGTGTATAGGCCCCTTAAGGCATTTTTTCTCAAATTCCAAGGCTAGAATCAAAAAATTTTTAATTTCACCTTAGACGTTATATGTTTTTAAATATTTCCCAAAACATTATCTACGCTCGGCGAAAGATAAGAAAAATACAGCTTTAGGGAGGCAGTTCTTCAGATCAGAGCAAGTAAGTAACTTGAAGCAATGGTCCTTCATCATAATTTAAGAACCGTAACACAATGTTAAATGAAAATTGCAAAAAAAAATGTTGTATACCGCAGAATAGGTATGATAGATGGAATTGTTGGAAATATAAAAATATTAGTTAGATAGAATATGAGTATGATGATGAAATTAAAAAGTCATTGAATTGAAAAAATTGCTTATCTGCAGAGAAACCTGTATTTAATTACTGACATTTGTTTATTTTATATATAAATATTGAACTATGTCCCGTACGTTACACTATTTGTTTATACGTAATAAAATATAAAAACCAATTTTAATTATAATTATGTATTTTAATTATTTTTTTTCTTTTAAACTTTTTAACGCACTAATATTCCTAAATTATAATTTTACTTAATAAGTATTTAAAATATTTTTTTATTAAAAATAAATTGAAATTGATTATTGAGGGGTTTAGCTGGATCCTATGTACATTTCACTGTTGCTAATGCAGATCATCAGGGAACCTTTACACAAAAATTTCTTAGAATAACTAGAGTTGTTGTTAGAGTTTCCCAGGCAAAAAAAATCCCAGGAATTTCCGGGAATTAATTTTTTTAATCTCGGGAAATTTTCAACTGGAATTTTCGGGATCTTAATATTTACGTTTTTGGAATTTAATTTTTTTACATTGCTGTTTGTTGTTTTATTACTTAAAAATACAATTTTGTAACGATGCATTATATAAGACCCCAACAACTTCAAGATTGGCAAATGTAGATGGAATTTCCATAAATGCTATAACTCAAACCCTATCTACCATATTCATTAGAAAATATTTCAGGTTAATGAAAGTCTTATTTGACATATTTGTATTGGAAATTTTTTTTATTACAGGCTTTTTTGACAAATTTCGCATAGAAATATAGCAAATAGGACTTTAATAAACCAAAAATAATTTTTACGAATACGGCGGTATAAATTTATTTGTTTTTATTTTGTTTTTGAAATATTGTTCTTCTTGAAATCAACGAATGAAGTTGGTTTGTTTTAAATTTAAATGTTTTATGTTTTTTTATAAAACTATATTTTTTATTGAGGCTATTTAATAGAATTCATATGTTTCTGAAATTTCCGGGATTTTCCGCGAATAAAACATTTTTTTTCACAATTCCCGGGAATCGGAAAAGTCCGTAGTTAGTATTTAAAACTTTTATTTAAACAATTGAGAAGCTCAACAACAAATAACAAAGTTGAAACACGAACTCAATAATCAACATGTTTTTTATTCTGTTACTTTACTACATTGGCTGATTTCTTTCAGCTCTACTTGTAATTGTAAAAAGTATGTAAATAAAATAAATGTAAAAACAACAACAGCTATTCGAGAATAGAGTAATGCCACACAAGTATTTTTTTTACCAGGGGGTCGATTCTGGTTCTGTGATAATGTGAAATGAAAATTTTTTTCATCTTTTCATAGTGTTTCCGATTCTAGTTCAGTGAAAAAATGAAAACAAAATTGAAATGATTTCATATGGAAAAAAAACAATTGGAATGAAACAAAACGTTTTCACAGTTACACATCATTACTACTGATTATCATTTTATGAAAAAGTGTAAACAAATGTCAAAACCTTTTCATATGAAATTTTTTTACACACACAATTCATTAGTGAAAAAGCATGGAAACCCATTAAAAACCCATATTAATACTACTATAACACTTTTAAAATATTTAATTTACTTATCGTCATCTTTAATTTCGTCTAATAGATCCACTAAAACATTTTATCCAGACATTTTCTATTTTTATTCATTTTCGTATTTGCATAATTTGGCAATTGATCAGAAGCCGAGTGAGGCATAAGTTAAGTTATTATCGGCGGCAAAAAAATTATTTGGCGACGAGTGGAATTTAACTTGAAATGTTATTATACCCTTTACAAAAAAATGGTAAAAGGGTATATATAGGTTTGTCATTCCGATTGTAATTTCTAGAATATTAGTAAGCGAGCCATAAAGTATATATATTCTGGATCCTTATGCAAAGGGAAGACGAATAAGCGATGTCCGTCTGTCCGTCTGTCTGTACGTGAAATCGGTTTTCCCAAGCTCCCAGAAAAGCTAGAGACTTCGTTCTTGGACTGGTGTGTCAAAAATAGTCGAAATAAGATTGGTATTGAAAATCAGCAAAATCGAGCAGACGGTTTCAGAGCTGGGAAGCTTAAACTTCATTTTGCCATACAAAATAACTACCGAAAACTAGTTTTTAATAATTTTATATTAAATAAACTTATTTTATACTTCAGTATTAATTAAATTAGAATTTCTAATTAAAAAAACAATAAAAAAAATTAAAAAAATTATACAGACGTTTCCAGGGTTGGAAAACTTTAACTTGTTTTCTTATATAAAAGTAATATACTAAAACAAATTTTAACTTTTTTTCTATAAATTAAACATATCTTAAGTTCTTAAAAGAAATAGATTGATGCCAGAAATCAAAAAACAAAAAGGATGATACCAGGGTTGGAAAATCTAAAATTTTTGTGAAGTTTAAAATTAACTACTGTAAACAGATTTTTTAATTATTTTTATTAAATGAACTTATTTTATACTTCACAACGAATAAAATTGGGTTTTCAAACAAAAATAAAAAATAAAAAATTTAAAAAGACGTTTCCAGGGTTGGAAACCTTTAACTTTTTTTCCTATACAAAAGCAACTTACTAAAACAAAATTTTCCTTTGTTTCTATAAATTAAACATATCTTTCTATATTTGTGATTTGAACGGGCTAAACTTCGTATCGCCTTTTAAGCCAAATTACATGTGATAATTATCAATGAACAAATAACACCAAAGTCTTTTGTAAATATTCTGACTAACAACACATAGTTGAACGGAACAGCCAGCCGTTTTCGAATGCTACTAAACCTTCATCATCAGCGTTCTTTTGTGTTTTAATCCACTGTGTGTGGATGTAATTTGTAATTTGGCTTAAAAAGCGATACGAACTTTAGCCCGTTCAAATCACAAATATAGAAACAAATGGAGTTCGAACAATAATTAAAATTAACTAAAAATTAAAAGCCATGGGCCTGTGGGAAAAATTTAATAAAAAAAAAATATACTTAATAGTAAGAAACCAAAAAAGTTTGTCTTAAGTAGAACAAAAAATAAGCAAATTAAGTAACATGTGTATAATTAGTAAAGAGAACAAAACGATAATGGTAAGACTGTTGTAAATATAGTGATGGTAAAATTAAGCTTACAATACAAAAAAGCTTTCAGCAAATTGAAATACGATGAATCAAAACAATTCACATATTCCATTTGCAATAAAATGCTAAGTATATAAAGCAGAAATCTACATCAACTGACACCACACAAAGTGGACCAAACACAAAAGAACGCTGATGATGAAGGTTTAGTGGCCTTCGAAAACGGCTGGCTGTTCCGTTCAACTATATGTTGTTAGTCAGAATATTTACAACAGACTTTGGTGTTATTTGTTCATTAATAATTATCACATGTAATTTGGCTTAAAAAGCGATACGAACCTTAGCCCGTTCAAATCACAAATATAGAAACAAATGGACTTCGAATAATAATTAAAATTAACTATAAACATATCTTATATTCTTAGAAGCAAACGATTGGTGTAATAAATCAGAAAAATTAAAAAGGATGATTCCAGGGTTGGGAAACTGAAACTTTTTGTGATATAAAAAATTAACTACCAAAAATTAATTTTTATTTTTTTTAATAAATAAACTTATTTTATGTTTCAGTACGAATAAAATTGGTATTTTAAATTAATAATTGAACTTCAAAAAATTAAAAGGATGTTTCCAGGGTTGGAAAACTTTAACTTATTTTATACAAAACTAAAACAAATTTTTCCTTTTTTTCTATAAATTAAACATATCTTATATTCTTAAAAGAAAGAGATTTGTGTAGGAAATCAGAAAAATCAAAAAGGATGATTCCAGGGTTGGGAAACTTACTCTTTTTGTGATATAAAAAATTAACTACCGAAAACTAATATTATTTTTTTTTAATAAATAAACTTATTTTATGCTATAGTACGAATAAAATTGGTATTTCAATTTAAAAAAATTTAAAACACGTTTCCAGGGTTGGAAAACTTTACTTTTTTATACAAAAGTAACTTACTAAAGCAAATTTTTCTTTTTTCTCTATAAATTAAAAATATCTTATAGTCTTAAAAGAATGAGATTATTATAAGTAATCATAAAAATCAAATAGTATGATTTCAGGGTTGGAAAACCCACACTTTTTGTGATATAAAAAATTAGCTAACGAAAACAAATTTTAATTTTTTTTATAAAATATACTTATTTTATACTTCAGTACAAATGAATTTGGTATTTCAAATTAAAACTAAAATTTAAAAATTAGAAAGACGTTTCCAGGGTTGGGAAACCTTATTTTTTATAAAAAATTAACTACCGAAAACAATTTTTTTTTTATTAAATAAAATAATTTTTGGATTGAGTACGAATAAAATTAGTATTTCAAATAAAAAAATAAGCAATTAAAAAATTAAAAACACGATTCCAGTGTTGGAAAACTTTATTTTTTTTTTTTTTTTTGACAAAAGTAACTTACTAAAACAAATTTTCCCTTTCTTTATAAATTAAACATATCTTATATTCTTAAAAGAAAAATATTGGTGCCAGAAATCAGAAAAATCAAAAAGGATGATTTCAGGGTTGGAAAAGTTACACTTTTTGTGATATATAAAAGTAACTAAGTCTAATTAATTTTTATCTTTGCCTTTATAAATTATATATATTTTACGTTTTGGAAATAAAAGTTTTTTGTAGAAAAGTATAAAAATAAAAACCACAGCTCCAGAGCTGGAAACTTTGAATTTTTTTTGGATATTAAAATAAATAAATAAAACATTTTTTTGAATTTTCTTTTTTCACTAAACACACTTTCTAAATTTTTTAAGAACTACTAGATTAGTATAAGGAATCAGAAAAATCTAAAATTATGATTTTAGGGTTTGAAAATTAATTTTTTTATACATAAAACTAACTAGGTCAAATTATTTTTTTCTTTTTGTTTATACTTTATGTATGTGCTTATGTATGTATCTCTATGCTATATAAAAGCACTTTGGTAAAGGGTATATAAGATTCGGCTCAGCCGAATATAGCACTCTTACTTGTTTATAATAGTTTTTATTATAATTTTTTTGGTAATTTATATATAATAATGCCATACCACACTAAAATTAATATGTTTTCTTGAAGAAAGTTTGTAACTCCATTTGCAAAAGAATATATGTAGCTTTCTAGTACTGAAAAGAGAAATCAATGCAACAATTCCACAGTCTTTAAAAACAATTTGAATTTGTGAAGCACTATGAGGAATTTTGAAGAACAATATGCCAATTTCTATATAAAAAATATGTGTCTTTACATAAATGTGTACGTATATACATACGTGTGTACATATGCTAGTTTTTACACAGAGAAAACAGATTCGTTGTGACAACCGAATTTGTTGCCAATTGAATTTTGGCGGTTGCAGCAACTATCATAGAATTCTGCTATAGCGACTGAAATTTTCTTGTGGTACCACTATATTTTAATTATAACCCTCAAACCAATATTTGCGGCGACAGAGAAAATTGGTTCACAGTATGGAATTTGAAATAAATATTATTCTTGCTATCAAAAATTTGGTTAATATAATTAAAACAGTATCATAAATGGTACCTATAAAAGAAAAATTGGCCTTCCTTGCTGAAATAAAAATAAACAATAAACGCAAATAAAAATACACAATTTAAGAAATTTATTATTTGACATATTGTCATAAGTTTATTTTAATTGAAATTTATTTCCTAATGGCGAAGCATGTCTATATACATTTTTTCAACCACACATTTTGAAAAGCCACAAACCTGTTATCTTATGCACAGACTTTCAAAAACTATTTGAGAATTTACAAATCACAATATCTTTGAAAGTCACAAAAGTTATTTTTTTAATTTGCTGCTATAAACTATGATAGTAAACTCAACCTCTAGTTAGTTGCAGCAACTGATTGAAAGTTTTTATTTTAATTTTAATATAGAACGACAAGTTTTTAGTTGCTAATATCAAAAGGTGGTTGTAAAATCCAATTCGTAATATTTTATTCGGTTGGGTTAACCAATTAGTTAATTAGTCATGACAAAAGCATACGCTAGGTTGATGCAATCAATTTAAGTATTGTCACAATCATATATTTGTTACAATTGTGCCCTTATGGCAATGAACATGGATTGTTTTTTGGATTAACAGAAAATTGATAGCGTGAACTGAAATATAGTTAATGCAAATGATATTTTACTGGACTAACCGTTTTCCAACCAATCTTTTTTCTGGGTATATGTATGAATGTTCCTACCCTGTCGGATTGTTGTTAGCTAGCTCAAAATATAGGTGACTTTTTGCTAACTCATTTACAACTAGCTTCTGAACTAACTTATAAATGATGCGAATGTGATTCAGTAGCTTTTTGTAGAACTGTCTTCTTCCCGATAAGTATTGAACTAACTTTAAGCTATTTCAAAACTGATGCTGAGATTAGTGAGTTGTGTTTGTACAACTAACATCTCCTCGATAAGTTTTGAACTAACTTTAGCTAACTCAAAGCTGATGCAGAGATGAATCAAAGTTTATCGAGAATATGTCAGCGTAAAATTCATGCTAACGTTAACTCTGTGCCATCTTTGTTTTTTATGGCGCAATAGCAATGTGTTAAGTATGATGACTGACAAACAAAGTGATCACAATTTCGATACCCATTCTTGTCTCTAAAAAAATAATTTAAAATTGTTTCAAATTTAAGTTGACTAAAAACGTTAATCATTAGTAATTACTAAGTTAAATAACTTACTTAACTTACTTAAATTACTTCGTAGCTAACTAATAGTGTACTTGAATTTTACAAGCCAAAAACTCACTCGAAATGAGCTAACTTGTAGTTATTTGAAACTTATGTAGCGTGAGTGAGTACTGACTCGTTCTGAGGATATTACGTTGAAAACCTGAATAGCCTTTAATATGTAAAACGAGTTAGCTTTTGAGACAGTTGTCACTCGCCTCTGATTAACTATTAGTTACTTTTAAGTTAGCTCAAATCCCGACAGGGTATGCACATTATTAAAAAAATAGGTAAAAAACGCATGTTGTTTAGTTTACTTATCATTTTTTTGAAATCCTCGTTTATGCTGATATTTTATTCATTTCTCTGCTTGACAGAAACATGCACACTAGTATCATAAATGGAACCACTTCATTGGACAAACATATTTTAAATTATATTTCTCGTAAAATATTTTATTGTAATGTGAAATATTTTCTTTATTGAGTGAAACTTAAAGCTAGCAAAAGTCTGAAAAAATATAAAAGACATATATACATATTTACATACATACCTATATATACATAAATTGTGTTATTTACATACATGAAAACGTAGAAACATAAAATATATATCATTGTACATATGTATATAAATTCAACAAGAACTTAATTCCTGCCACGATTATCCCATGAAAATTAGAAACATGGAATAAAAAAAAAATTGCCTAAAAACGAACCAAAAAAAACTTAACATATTTACGAACATACATATGTATGTATGCATATATATAAGTTTGTACATAAGTATGCATGAACAATAACAAAAATTAAAAATTTTAAAAACCCCCCGACTTTTTTCAGAAAAGATGTCATATCTTCTAAACAGCTGGACCGATTTTTTTCAACATAGCTAAGAACAAGTCATCTTTCAAACAGAAAAAACTAAATGAAAATCGGTCCAGCCGTTTGGCCTGTACGTGGAGACAGACACACAGATACACAGATACACATATTCACAGAACCACACTACAAACTTATAACACCCCTTTTTTTAGTCGGGGGTTAAAAAAAGGAAAGCAACTGTTTGTCTTGTTTGAACTTAACTTTTCCTCATGTACATTCTTTTTTAAATTACATATGTACATATGTACAAAGTTGCAAAAACAATTACTATTTTAAGTTTAAAATTTTTAAACGCACTAATAATCCCAAATTTATATTTTACTTATTAAGTAAAATATTTTTTTTATTAAAAATACATTGAAATTGATTATTGATTATTCAATGTATGTTTAATAAAAAAAAATATTTTACTTAATAAGTAAAATATAAATTTGGGATTATTAGTGCGTTTAAAAATTTTAAACTTAAATTGTAACAATTCCCATAAAAAACACTAATTATTAACTTGACTGCACCCGGTCAAAAAAATACTTGTGTGGCAACACTCTATTCTTAAATAGCTGTTGTTGTTATTTACATTTATTTTCTTTTACATACTCTTACGACTACAATTTGAAGCTGAAAAAAAGTCAGCCAATGTAGCAATAGTAAAGTAAGAAAATAAAAAACATGTTGATTATTGAGTTCTTGTTTCAACTTTGTTATTTGTTATTGAGCTTCTCATTTGTTTAAATGAAAGTTTATAATAAAATAACTCTAGTTGTTCTAAGAAGCTTTGGGTAAAGGTTCTCTGATGATCTGCATTAGCAACAGTGAAATGCGCATAGGATCCAGCTAAACCCCTCAATAATCAATTTCAATTTATTTTTAATAAAAAAATATTTTACTTAAAAAGTAAAATATAAATTTGGGATTATTAGTGCGTTTAAAAATTTTAAACTTAAATTGTAACAATTCCCATAAAAAACACTAATTACTATTTTATTTTTATTTATATATTTGATTTTTAATAAATAAATCAGGCTCAAATATAAGCCAGATTATATACTTCAATCATAAATATAAGCAGCGGCAATCATAAATATAAGCAATAATAAAAAATTGCATGCGGCTTAACGCGGCATCGTAACTGCGAAACTTAGATCTCTGTATTTGACAATTAAAGTTAAATAACATGAACAGAAACTTTTCACGGCTACACTGGAATGAAACATTTTTTCATCACACTACGCATTACAGATAGAATTCATTTTTTAGCAGTGCTGTTCAAATGTGGAAAAAACTACCTGCGGACGTCTTTCCTTTCACCTTCAACGTGGAAAAGTTTAAATCGAATGTCCACAGACACTACTCCCTCTATCCTCCTCTCTATAACCTATTTTCCTAGTTCTAGCACAATTCATTGCATGAATAGGGGTTATCCCCTGATTGCTGGTATTACATAAAAATTTAATAAACAAAGTAGAAAGTCGTCTGCTTCGACGACGATGACGTGCCGTTGTTTATGTTATATGCTCTCGCCTTAAACTGGCTATAAATATTGAATATGGGTACCGTATTGAGTAATTACTAGGGTAACCTATGTCCAAAAATAAACGAAATTATCATATTTTCTAAGTTTAACATTTGTTATTGCACAAAAAATCCCAAACTATTATTTTACTTATATTGTAAAATATTTTTTTTTTTGTTGTTAAAAATACATTGAAATTGATTATTGAGGGTTTAGCTGGATCCTATGCGCATTTCACTGTTGCTAATGCAGATCATCAGGGAACTGTTATCCAAAAATAGTCTTAGAACAACTAGAGTTAATATGCTAAGCTTTCATTTCAACAAATAAGAATTTAAACAACAAATAACAAACTTGAAACAAGAACTCAATAATCAACATGTTTATTAGTATCTTACTTTACAACATTGGCTGATTTTTTTCAGCTCTACTTGTAGTTGTAAAAAGTATGTAAAGAAAACAAATGTTAAAAAAAGAAGAACTGTTCAAGAATAGAATAATTAGTGTTTGGTTTTTATATAAATTGTTACAAATTAAATTTAACAATTATTAATGCACTAATAATCCCTAATTATTATTTTACCTATTAAATTGTAACAATTCCCATTAAAAAACACTAATGATATTATTTTATGTTTCTTGATATTATTCAAATCAACTACTTTAAACAATATCTATTTTCAAAGGTCGTGCCACAACGTGCATGAAACTGCTCCGCCGCCGGAAGTTAACGGTTAATGTAGGCATTTAATCCTCATCAGCTGTTTGATTTATAATTGTGTTTTTAATGCAGTGGTAGGCAAAATAAGGGCGCCGCGCCTTTTCTTATTCTCTTTTATTATTATCAGTGTACACACGCATTGTTGAGAAATAAACAACATTAATCAGTCTAGCTAAAACATTCAAGCAGGCAGGTCGTGTACATCGCATACGGTTAAAAATCAGTGTTGCCAGAGACAAACTCTTCCCAACAATAATAAATTATGTGTGATGAAAATTTACTACAATTTTTATTTTCAGAAAATTATTTTGACAAACCAGAATGTCTGGTTTGTGAACGGGCATTGTCACGCATGAAAAAACATGACATGCAAAGACATTTTCAAGCATATCACAAGGAATATGAAAATAATACTGGTGATGCAAGAGAAGCCCTTATTGTTCAGCTTAAGAAAGCTTTTTATGAAAAAATCATTGCTGATTCTAGAAATTCAGAAGCAGAAGCAGTCGAGTTTTCTAAGAAAAGAAAGGCCTCTTTTGTTGTTGCTGCATCTCTTGCTAAACGTTGCCATCCTTTTGAAGATGGCGAGTTTTTTATAGAGCTGAGCAATGATGTATTAAAATGCTTTGATGACAAATCTGAAGAGATTCGCATGCTTATAAATGACATTCCCTTCTCTCCTCGTACAATTGTTCGACGTACTGAGCAAATCAGCGCATTTATCTTTTCAAATATTATGAAAAGAATGCTTAATTGCCAATTTTTTTCCATATGCCTTGATGAATGCACTCATCTAAACGATATATCTCAGTTAATTATTTGTGTAAGAACTGTCAATAAAAATTTTGACGTACATGAAGAAATGTTCTCCCTACATAGTTTACATAACAGTGTAAAAGGAAAACTTATTTTCGACATCATAAACGAAAATGTTCTTTCCTTTACTGATAAGAATAAATTTTGCTCTGTATGTACTGATGGTGCCAATGTAATGGTGGGTAAAAAAGAGGGTTTCGTAGGACATTTGCTTAAAAGTGGTTTAAATATATATATTTTTCATTGCATTATTCACCAACAAGCATTATTTGCAAAAAGTTTGAATGTAATGAATACAATGAAAATCGTGATTCAAATTGTTAACAACATACGAGCTGGCCATAATGCCTTGAATCATAGAAAATTCAAAGAATTTCTTGATCTCGTGCATGCCGAATATGGTGATTTGCTTCTGTATACAGAAGTAAGGTGGTTAAGCAAAGGTCGTTGCCTTCAAAGACTTTTCAGTCTTCGTGAGGAAGCTGTATCGTTTTTGGATCAAAATAAAACACCTGATACCAAAGTATTGTCGGAGCATTTCAACGATAATGTTTTTTTTATTAGATTTTGCGTTTTTGACAGACATAACTGAGTTTGTTAATCAACTAAACATACAGCTACAAGGAAACACCAAAACAATGTTTGATCTTTTTCTGCAATATAACAATTTATTAGAAAAATTGAAATTTTGATACAAAACCTTAAAGATAAAAATGTAATAAGCTATAAATGACATTTGAAATTTATAGCAAAATTCCAAATAGCCATAGCAAACTACAGGAATATCTAAATGTGCTTCAGACTCTACTAATTAATTACAACAATCGTTTTCATGACTTTAAAAATATTGAAAATTTTATTGAAATGCATAACAACCCTTTTTTATGTAATATAGAACACCAAAATCAGGATATTAAAGCAGAGTTAATTAAAATGAGAGAAGATCTAGCTTTACCATTAACTAGCGGGATAGAGTTCTGGAGAAGTATTTCTGCAGATGTATACCCCAAGGCAAAAAATGAAATTTTAAAATTATATTCAATGTTTGGAGCTACCTATATTTGTTAGTCAACATTTTCCATACTAAAGCACATTCAAACTAAAAGCCGAAACCGTTTAACAGATAAACATTTAGAAAATTTAATACGCATAAAATGTTGTCCGTATGAAATTAATATTGAAGATGTAAATAGATTCGAATAAATTGTTTTATTGCAGAAAATCGCAAATTTTTTTCGTTTTTCTTCGCAACCAGATGTTAAGTTGATTAACAAATTCATACACCATATTCGGCAAAGTAGAGATGACTTTTAACTCTCTATGATTTATTTTCTTCAAAATTTTAACCACTATTTTCATTGTACTCGTTACATTCAAAGTTTTTTCAAATAACGCCTGTTGTTGAATATTGCAATGAAAAACAAATATATTTAAATTATTTTTAGCAAACTTCCTACGAAACCCTATTTTTTATCGAAAATATGCTTTCATTTTGCATTGTTGTATAAGCCATATAGGGAAAAAATTCTTTGTGTACGTCAAAATTTTATTGACAGTTCTTATAAAAATAATTAACCGAGTTATGTCGTTTACATCAGTGCCTTCGTTTATTTCTTTCTTATTATTTCTTGATATTTAAAAAGATGAATGCACTGATATGCTGGGCATTCAAAATTATCGAAAAATCAAATACATATAAATTATTTGAAGAAACCGTCCTACAAAACCCATCTTTTTATCCACCATTACATTACAACAAAAGATGCATTTCTTTATATAAAAAAATTTTGTGTTTCTTCTGACCGTAATAATATCAAGTTTGCCTTTGGAGATTTCAAATTAGTGAAATGAGACACTGGCAACACCGGATCGTGGTGAGAGTTTAACTCACACAATTGTAAAATGCAATTGTATGGGTTGCCGACCACGGTTTTAATGTTATATGAGGTGTGATGGTGTGAACATATAAAATTACTTTACATTAAATTTTTTGATAGTCGAAACAAATGTCCTTAGATTTCTTTGTCGTAAAATGTGATGAAAGTCTTTATTCATATATAATAGTCTGAGTCTGAGTGGCCCTAAAACAATACATTGGTTTCTCTTAGTTGTTAGTGCTTCCAAATCAGATTTTTTTGCTGGTAGTGGCTACGCTGCAGCGCTCTGTACAAAAAAAGTGGTAATAAGTATATGTCTTCTAACTTATGCCGGCCATACACTACACAAGTTCAGTGCTCAAGTCTGGCACTGCGTAAACTAAGCTTGTGACACACACTATACAAGTAAACTGTGCAGTTTTTATTTTAAAGCTATAAGTGAAGAAGACAACATGTGCAAATACTGCTCTATTTTATTAATTGCTGTGGCAATAAAAACAGCCTAAATCCTAAATGTGTTAATCTTTTTAACAGCCATTTCTCTATTTGCATCGGGGTATTTTTCCTTTAGTTTATTAATTAATTTTTCGTAGGCTTCGATTTTCATAATTCTATTGCTATAATCACTGCTTTTAATGCGCCATAATGCAGGCGATTCTTTGTATAATTCTAGCAACTCTGCCTAGAATATTTTTTCTGCGCTCATTTTTTGTTTTTAACTCTTAAAAAATCACGACAAAACTGAGCGTTTGCAACATACACTACACAAGTTCACTGTACAGTTTTCAAACTTGAGCAAATATCAAAATCGTTTTGATATTTACTCAGTTCACTGCGTAAATAGCACAACCGCCCCCATACACTACACAAACGCACTGTACAGTGCCAGACTTGAGCACTGAACGTGTGTAGTGTATGGCCGGCATTAGTGGTTCAAGTATACAAAATGATATATCAAGTACGTATAAGTAATACTGGTGAAAAATAAACGATTACTCATACGTACTTTTCTCCAAAAATGCAAATCGTGGATAAATTTTAACAGCCTTATTTATAAAACTTATTAAGGCTTTATAAATTCTTTTTAAAACAAAAGTCTTTATAAACCCTTAATAATTTTTATAAATAGGGCTGAAAAATACTAACATATATGAGGCTATTTTTCGCATTATTTAAAACAATTCGTATAGGAATGTTAGATACAATTTAATAGAAAAACAAGTTCATTTTAAAGTTTTTATAAAATTTTAATCATATATCGGAAAATAAATATAAGAATATAAAAAATTTATTATTTATCTCATCACCATTTTTATTTTAATTTCTAATTTCTAAAATATTACTCTAAGCATGTACGAGTATAGTTATGAATTTTTGAAGTAACAAAAAAGTTTTTTTTTTAATTAATTAAGTAAAAAAATAGTCCTGTTTTAAATAAAAATATGTGATACATAAAAACACTAATACTAAAATAATAACTAAATGCGTTTTCAGTTTTTATCCATTACGTACAGTTTTTTTAATGGGCGTGGCTAATATGACCCCCTAAACAATGCCACCAAATTTCAACATAACTCGATAAAACTTTGTGCGATTTCCATACATTAAATTCTGAAAGATGCAAAATAAAATCACCTTCAAATGAAATTAACACAATTTTTCGACTTTCAATAGTTTCGGTTTTTAAAAATTATTCATAAAAAGTGAAGCGGCAAATATTTAACACTCTTGTTATTTTTAGGAAATAAAATAAGCTATAAGTAAGGAAATTCTGAGCAAACATTTTGATTTTATTCACAATTAAAACAGGTATCCATTCCACTTTAACAAACACTGTGTAATCCATTTAGCCGTAACACGCTTGCAAAGCTATAACTAGTAAAGGAATTATTATTTTTTAATTCCTGGAATTAAAAACTATAGTTACAAGAATACATACATATATATATATTATATATGTGCCAATTTCAAAACACTGGCTTTGCTGGGAGGGTTGTTGTTATTGTTGTTGTTGTTGTTCTTTTTTGTGAATATTGTTGTTTTTTGTGAATTGGTCCTTAGTTTAAAAGTTACTTTTTTATAATTAAATGTTGAGTTTAATTTATTCCTCAGAAAATAACAGATTTTTCTTGATTTGCCCTTATTTCGCAGAAAATAAAAGTTATATCTTGATTTTTATTTATTCCTCAGAAAATAGAAGTTACTGTTTTATTTTAATTTTTTGATAAAAAAACAGCTCATTTTTAAACTGAATATATCTAATATAAAAAATATTTTTTTAAAGACTCTGGCTCTAAATTGCTAAATTAGTTTTTAAATAGGCTTAAATTAATTTAAGCACACAAAATGTGATTTGTACAGTTTAAAAACAAAATTTCTTAAAAATAAAAGAACATAAAAAATTATGAAGTAACTCTTATTTCCGGGGGAATTAACTAATCTCAATAAATAACTTGTATTTTGTGAGGAATATATAAAATTCAAGAAATAATTAGTAAAGTTGAGTTTTGTAATAAAATTTAAACAATTATATATAGTCTATGTAACTAAGAAAAACAAAACACCCAGCTAAAAAAATTATATATGGTCAATATATTTTTAATATATGAATGTATATAACTATATATGAATATGTATGAATTCATGTATGGAAATGTATGGGATTATACATGGCAAAACTATTATATATGAACTAATATATGGACTAATATATGAAATGTATTATAATATATGAGCTCATATATGGAAATTTCATAATGTGGATCCATATATAGAAATAAGATGTAATATATCGAGCCATATAAGAATGTATGCATACATGATATGTCACATAAGATCGTTTTTGCAATCAAAAAAGTTTGGTATTTTATCACTGGTGAATTGGAAATCCATTAGAAAATACATACGGTATGCAAAGTTCATATGCGTACCCCCAACCTTTAAAAAAGAAAAACTTTCGTTACAAAGAAAAACCATTCTTGTATGATTTTATACATTGTGGATCAAATAATCAAAGGGATAATCCAGTCATTAATTTTGTAGAAAATAACAGAATTCTCTAGATATGAAACAAAGTTCATATTACTGCATTGAAAACTATTGTTAGACGGATTAGTTTTTCTTTTATAATTAATTGCATTAGTTTTTAATCTGATTTCTTAAGCTAAATGTTATGTACGATTATGATTTTTTTTTTTTTTAAATAATTGATTCACCTTTTGATGAATGAAATGACTTTTAGTTCGTTTTGAATTATTTGTCCAAACAAATGTTTCATTAAACACAACCTCTCTCTCAAGTCTACAAAAATTTAATTTTAGTTATTTAATTTATTGCACAGCAGTGCGCTTTTGTGAATCAAGAGTGTATGAATATGAAATTTGCATACTGTAGAGGGAATATTTACACATGCATGTATGAAAATGTATGAATATATATAATCATATATGCCCATATACCCTCATTTTTCGGATCTGAACCATATATGGGATATCATATATGCTCCATACATATTTTTTTAGCTGGGTAATTAAAATATATATTTATAATTAAAAATTAGTTTTTATATTTTATTTTGTACAAACAAATAGCGTCATATACGGGACATAGTTCAATTTGTATCTATAAAATAAATAAACCCAGCTAAAAAAATTATATATGGTCCATATATTTTTAATATATGAATGTATATAACTATATATAAGAGTGTATGAATTCATGTATGGAAATATATGGGATTAGACATGGCAAAACTATTATATATGAACTAATATATGAAATGTATTACAATATATGAGCTCATATATGGAAATTTGATTATGAAGCTCTTCATATGTGAATTCATTTATAGAAATAAGATGCAATATATGGCGCCATATAAAAATACATGCATACATAATATCTCACATAAGATAGCATTTGCAATCAAAAAAGCTTGAATTTTATTAATTCGATATTTTTCCATATTTTTTATCACTGGTGAATTGGAAGTCTGTTAGAAAATACATACGCATAAGCAAAGTTTATATGCGTAGAGCCTCAAGGATTAAAATATAAGAACTCGTGTAACAATAAAAAAATTTTTTGTTGTTTTTATATATTGTGGATCTATTTAATAAATCAAATAATCAAAAAGATAATGCAGCCATTAAATAAAATTCATATAACTGCCACAAATAATGTTGAAAACTAGTGTTAGTATAAAAATGGTTTATTTTTTCTTTTATAATTGGCATTAGTTTTTAATCTGATTTTCATCGATTCACATTTTCTCTTAAAATGTCGAACGAAATGTCTTTTAGTTCGTTTTGAATTATTTTGTTCGAACAAATGTTTCATTAAACACAACCTTTCTCCACAAAATCTTACAAAAAAATTATTTTAATAAATGAATTTATTGCACAGCAGTGCGGTTTTTGAATCAATATGAACTTTGCATTCTATATAGGGAATACACATTCATGCATGAAAATGTATGAATATATTTTTTCATATATGTCCATATACCCTCATTTTTCGGATCCGAACCATGTATGGGATATCATATATGCTCCATACATATTTTTTTTAGCTGGGAAGACCAATAGTTGAGAACAGTTTTATCTAACGATAAACTGTGCTTTCTGCATTCCAAAATGTTTAATATTTACACTTCTCTTTTCGAATGCTTAAACTTATAAACTAAACATCATAATCGGTTAAATACTGAACCGATAGCTGCACTAATGATGAATATACAATATGTTAAATATTATCATATAAATGGAGCTCAATCAAAAATTTGCCATCAACAGAGTTTAGCTCAGAATGCTTTGAAATGGTAAATAATCATTAAACATTTAATAGCTTACAATGTAATGAGTGATACTTATTTATCTAATTATTTTATATACATAATAATGACTGTCCTGTAATGAATAAAATAACAACTTATTTATATCATTACGTGAAAGTACTAATTGTAGTACTTTCGTGTTAATAATGAAATATTTCTATAGAAAAAATTATTGATCGTGAAAATGAACATCGAAAGCAATAAAATATTACTTTGGTTTCCTTCTTTGTAAAATTAAATAATCGCTATAGGGCTGATGGCCAAAGTAGCCAATGCCTATATATATAAATTTAGTCTTAGAATTTATTCTGTAGATTAAATAAATGAATAATAGTAATAATAAGCAATCCCAAAAAAGTTACAAATTTTATAATTTTGTTACAAAATTTTACTTATTTTAATTATAAAAAATTGCCAACTAATTTGAAATAATTTTACGAAAAAATTAATCTACAAAATTTTGCATATTCTAGAAGGAATTTTTTTTTTCTGGGATTATTTTGAAAAGATATTTCCAATTAAAATTCACAATTAATTTTTTAATTGCTTCTAGTATTTAATATGAACACAAAAATGTACAAAAACTTAATTTAAATTTTTTTCATTTGTATTCATTTTGACACGCGTTGAATAAAAATAAAATATTAAATTAAAAAAAATGGAATGAAGTTCCTAGTTTCTCAATAAGCACAATATTTTAGACCAAAACTAGATTTTAAACTTAGTTATCTAATTTTTTACATTTGTATACCATTTTAACTTCAAAAGCAATGCGATGCATCAGTTAGTTTTGTGGTAAAATAGACAAATCTTTTCAGTCTGAGAAATTTTTGCATGACGTCTACATTTTTTATTTTATTTTATAATTTTACATTATTGGTTTTTTTTTTGATATTTTAATTTGTTTTTATTTTTTTAATTTTTAATTAATTAATTATTACAACTTAAAGTTAGTTAAAAGTAGGACTTTATCGGACGTATAAAAACTTTATCATTTGCAAAATGTTACTTTAACCTAAAGTGAACGATAAATTACACGCAAGTTTATCCTACCTGGTAAGTTAAATCCAATCTGCAATAATGGAAAGTTTTTTATACCATCCGATAAAATCCTACCTTTAACTAACTTTAAGTTGCACTAATGGGTATAAGGATATTTCAGTTATTTTTTTAATAGAATCTGTAAATTTTAATTTTAATTGAATCTATACAAAACATTAATTAAAGTTTTAGGTAAAGTAATATTTTTTGAAATAAAAAAAAAACATTTAAAATAATACCTAATTTACATTAAGCATTTTTTTCATGAAATTAGTTGCATGGAAATTTTTTATTTGTCAATAGGAGGCCTCGAGGAGCAATTTATATCAAAAAAGTTGTCAAAAATGCATCAGAGATTCAATCTTCGCCCTTCCTTTATATAAAATTCTTCTTTATAGCGCTGCAATTAGCAAATAGAAAAAGTTGGGTGCAACAAAATTAATGAAATTTCATGAAAAAAACGCTTAATGTAAATCAGGTATAACCTTAAGATAATACAGGCCATTTGATTTGAAAAGGTCATATATTTCTTATAAGAAAATAACTTCTATATGTATATAAATTTCTCTTTCAAATGTGCCGTTTTTCGGTTTCGGCTTTCTATAAATGATTTTTTTTTACAAAAACGAAAAGATAACTTACCTAATGCTGATGCCAAAAATATGCAATTGAGGTCAATAGAGAAAATTAAAACAGAGCAAATGAAAAAAATAGAAATTGGGAATGATATAGATACATAACAAAAAAAAATAAAAAATAAAAAAACGAGACTAAAACGTGTTAAAAGCAACCAACATACAGAACAAATCACTCTGAATGTTTCCTCAAGCACTACAAGGAAACACAGAAAGATGCTAAAGAATTACCAAAACATACGTTTGACATTTGATTTGAGTGAATTGGTGGGTGGGTGGCGAAATTGATGGCAAGAAAAGAAATAAGGAAAATTTCTTTCAATAATGGTTTCACAGAGACACGAACACACAAGACAAAACCAGGACATTATTGGAATCCTTTAAATTCCTATTTACAATCATGTCTCACAAAAATATATCATTTGTATTGATTGCTGAACACACCAAATTTTTCATTTTTGTTTTTTTTTTTTGCTATTGTTCAAACCCGTTGAAATCTTATCTTGCGGCAGTGAAAAGAAAATTGTTTTAGAATATAAAGCAGATGTGAGGTAAATGCATTTGAAACTTATTTTAAAGTTACTTTTATCTAACACTGACGTAACAGTACAGGTAATGCTTTATTAAAACCATGGCCATAAACTTTATTGGGTTTAATACATTAGCCCAATTCACATTCTTGTGGAAATGGTATTGCATCGTTGCATGTGTAAAGTGGTATAGTATATTGATACTCACCACTAAGAATTGTTACGTGGTGAGTATCAATATACCATGCCACTTTGTACATGCAACGATGCAAGACCATTTGCACAAGATTGTGAATTGGGCTATTATAAAGACTTAATAAGAAAAATTTTGTATGAAAATTTGTTTTAAAAACCAGTTATAAATTCTTAATACTTTTTATTAATAAGGCTGTTAATGTTTAATATTTCCAAATATAAATTTATTTTGAATTTAAATTTATTTTACTTAATTATAATTTTTTTTTTAGGATTTCTGCTTTGCCTTATCCACCCATCAAATAGAGTACATTATACAACTTTCTCGGAAGCAATTGAAAATTCGATTCGTTATATGCACTCGAAAATGACGCTCTGTTTTCTGTAATTTAGATTTACGCCTGGGTTCTACATTCGTAAAATGAAATGAAAGTGAAATTTTGTCTTGGTTTGTGTTCTTAATTTCGTAAAAGCGATTTAAAAAGTAAAATTTCATTTCCAGTTTATTTCAAACTCAATTGAAGTGTTCTGGAATCCAATTTCACTACAAAAAAAGTAATTTGAATTCGGCAGCAAACAACATTGTGAAAGAAAATACGTTTTAGTAAAAATAAAATTTTTGTAACTTTTTATTGCAAAAATACAAAAATGTAGGCATATAAATAACATTTGTACATAAATTATTTTTTCAAACAATTTTATTTGTGCTATAAAGGGATAAGTACAAAAACATGGAATAAGAGGAGGAGTTGCTAAAATATGTGGGAAACAAATCCGGAATTAGCTAAAGGGTTTTGTAAATGATTTCTTCAAGGCGTTCATAAACTTTTAGCGAACTTGCGATTTTTTCGCGAACTTGCGTTTTTTCGCGTTTTTCCCGAGTTTATTTTATTTTTTGGTAACTTTTAATGAATTTTAAGGATTGCTGCCGATATTGCAACTTCTCGCAAATTTTTGCATTGTTCGCAATGAAAGCGAATTTTTGCAAAAATTCTCCTTAGCATTTTTTGCGAATTTTAAATATTATTAGACTTTTCTATTAAATTTTTGCATATTTTCGCCATTTTTGCGATTTTTTACCTAAATTTTTGTCTTCTTAGAGTTTGGCGATTTTTAATAAAAATTTATGGCTTCTTTAAAATTTTGCAATTTTTTCGCAAAATTTCAATTTTTTTTTTTTGCGAAAGATGTCATTTTTGCAACGTCGTTTTTGGCTTTATTTATTTATTTATTTTTATTTGGACTTAAGATTTAAATTTTTTGCAAGGTTTGGCGAATTCTCATAATGTTTTGCGCTTTCTCCCGAGTTAATGACTTATCTTACAGTTTTAGCGAGTTTAATTAATTTTAGTTGAGAACTTGTTTCCAATATTGCAAATTTTTTTTAGATTTTTGCATTTTTATTACAAGTATATAACCTTTATTTTTTTGGTGAATATACTTATATGCAATTAATTCTTTTCGCAGTGAATATTTGCATATTTTGGCATCCATTGGCTACAAAAACATCCATAGCAAGACAGATAGGTAGTCAAATTTAATTCTTTCAAAATACTAATTTAATGGACGAATTTTAGAAGGCAATTTCATCGAATTATGCCCAGTTCGCCATTCATCCCAATTGTGTTTATAGCATAAAATGTTTTTTTTTCATGTTGCTTGAAATATTTATTTGAAATAAACTGGGAATTAAATCGTCATGGAGAAAAAGTTTCATTACTTTTCTAGAACACAGTGATATCGTCTTTGCGGAATTAAAAACGTTTTCAATTTCATTTTGTAGTGGAATGTAGAACCTGGGCGTTAGATTTATTTATTTTCAATTCAGTAATAATAAAGCCTATAAGGTCGAACGATTTATTACGTAAGGATAACACACAGAAAAACTACACCTTAGTAAATTTCAAAATTTGCAAATTTTGATTGAGTAGTACTTCCATTAAGCGGCTCATACACTACAACAGCATGCATGCGCAATCAAGTGTTTGTGCCAGCGGTTTGGTCGTGTATGGGCGTTTTGTGTGACTGTACGGTTTGCTGTAGCGATGTCAAGTAGAGTGTGATATTTTGCTCAATGTACCAGCTTGCTTGGGTTGTGAAATGGTGAAATTAGCTCGATTGAGCAAAGTTGTCATAGAGTAAACATGCATTTAAAAAGTATATTTTGTTGAAACCTAGTTTGTTTCAATGGGAAACAGAATTTTAGCACTTAAGTTATACATAGCTGCTAATTTTAACAACATACCAATAATAATTGCAGCAAAAACTGTGTGACAATTCATAACCTCCCTTCCCGCAATTTTGTATGAAATGAATATTGTACCAGCTTGCTGGTATGTTGTGTTGTTCGAGCATGAATACTCAATCGCTTGATTGTGCATGCATGCTGTTGTAATGTATGGGCCGCTTTAGACTCCAAAATAGATTTTTGCGAGTGCTTAATTATCGTTCGTTTTCGAGATCGTAGTCTGAAGCATACATATGCGCGAACCATACAAATAAGTTTACAAATTGTCACGCATGAGTAAATTTAATTTATCATTAGCATGAATGATAGTGTATAAGCACAGTGGGTTACAGAATTTTTACTCTCATTTCACTATTGATAATATCACGCCTTTAAAGGAACAAAAATTGATATCATATGACAAGACTATTTTAATGATCTTTAAAGTTTAATGAAAAATTGTTGTTTGAGGACACGTACAAGTTCCAGTTTAGTTCTGCGCCAATTGATTTTCCAGGTAATTCAAAATCGCGATGTTGAATATTATCCATAAAATAAGAACATATATCAATTAAGATTTTTTTTAGTTAGATATCACATAGATAATTGAACCAAGAGCTTGCTTCTAAAGTTGATTCTTTTGCTTAGTTTTAATTTAAGAAAAAATTAATGAAAATAATACACAAAATTTTTTCATAGTTTTATTGTTTGTGTACTAAGAAATCTTAAAAACTGACTACAAAATTACAACGCGTTCTCACTTAATATATTTTATTTTTAAACTGTGTTCACAACTACTCCTGTAACTTGCTTTACAATTAAACGTGCTTGTAGGATTCGATAAAATTAAGAAATCATATAAAAAAGGAAAGGAGTTAAAATAACTGTTCTTTCTTTAGCACTTAAAGATAAACTCTTGAATTCCATTAAGTTGGCAAAAAAAGCAAATAATAAAAAGTGAAAACAATAAATGCTGACTTAATCTATTTTTTTCTATTTTCGGCTGCCTTTTTAAGTTTGTAGCATTTGAAACAAAAATTCTTTGTTATCTTTACATCCACGGCTCTCATTGAATTTTTGGCGAGCAAATAAAATTGGGTATGCATTATTTAAAAAGTGCCCTACAATCGATGCAATTATTAAATACTTCCCGGACGTGGGCATAAAAGAAAAAAAAGAAAAATTGCTTAGGTTGAGATAAACTGATTTTGAGTTAATGGTATCTCCGTAATCTGTATATTTGAGAGTATCCCTGTGCAAAGTCTCAATTAGTTTGTGCGATTCTGGAGACTTCTAATCTCATTTGAAATAATAGCTTAGTTAAGGTTATACTTTGGTATTTTTTAACTTAAATGTATTACTTAGGGTCAGTTTCACCAACTCTATTTATATAACAATTCATATTTAAATATAGGTTTTCATTAATTTTTGTATGGAAAAATTACTTTTATATGAATTGATTTTTAAATTAGTTGGTGAAATTGGCTCTTATAGTTCGTAGAACGATGTTTGCTCTCCTGCAAAAAAGTCAAATATGACTTAAGCACTTTTTCCTTATTACCACAGTGTGAGAAAATCGCACATACACGCTTGAACGCAGAAACATCAATTGATTTTTCTTGGGTTTATCCCAGACTTTTATATAAGCGTTGTTCCTGGCAATTTTCATACAAAAGTGTGTTGAAATGATACAATTGATTCAATGGAATTTTCACAGGTCTTAGAATATTCTATATGTTAGATTTATTTGTAAAAATAAATATGTATAACTAACACCAGAAAATAAATTCCTCTTAGTAATATATATATATATATATATATATATATATATATATATATATATATATATATATATATATATATATATATATATATATATATTTAATTCAATTTCATTTAAATTTGCTAACTACTTTAATCCAAATAGAGTACACATACCTAGTTTAGTTTAATGCTATCAAATTAAAGGGTAGATTTTGTAAATACAAAAGATTTGTTCGTTTTAAAATTTGTATGGAAAAAAGATTTTTTTATACGAATTTTCGTTATTTTTCATAAAAATTTGAAATCTTAAGAAACGAAATCTTTTTTTATAAAATTTGTCTTTACATTAATATCAACTTTAATCTCTGACTTGAAAATTGTATATTTTTTCAACGACAAACCATACGACTAAGCTTCTGAATTTAAGAAATATTATAAAGGGTGTTTTTTATTGAGGTATAGAACTTTAAGTTGGCATCACTGTTTTAACTGGCGGCCATTTTGTCAGCTGTCAAGTGATTAATATTTAGTTTGGTTTGCCATTTTATCATGAACAAGTTGACAAAAGAACAACGCTTGCAAATCGTGCAAATTTATTTCGAAAATAATGGTTCAGTTCGCGAAGTTTACCGCAAGCTCCGTCCATTTTATGGTCGACATAATCGTCCATCAGAGCAATTAATTCGGTTAACCATGGATCGTTTTCGCACTACGTTTACTCTATGTGATAATACGCATCCGCAGAGACGTCGAACAGTGCGCACCGAAGAAACAATTGCCGCTGTAAAGCAAAGTGTTGAAGAGGACCCGAATGAATCGATTCGCCACCGTGCACAGCAATTGGAGCCGACTAACCGACTATTTTGTTCCCGAATTGGATGGCATGAATGTGGATGAGTTGTGGTTCCAACAAGACGGCGCTACATGCCACACAGCGCACGTCACAATCGATTTATTGAAGGAAACATTCGATGAGCGCATAATTTCGCGGAATGGACCTGTGAATTGGCCACCAAGATCGTGTGATTTGACACCATTGGATTATTTTCTTTGGGGATATGTGAAGTCGCTCGTCTACGCCAACAAACCAGAAACGTTAGGGGACTTGGAAGCCAACATTCGTGGCGTTATTGCCAACATACGGCCCCATATGCTCGAAAAAGTGGTTGAAAAATGGACCTGTAGAATTGGCTTTATTCGAGCCAGCCGCGGCGGCCACATGCCCGAAATCATATTTAAACATTAATGGCATAAGATTATCCTTCCAATAAAGCCAAATTGATGGACATTAAGACGATTTTCTTGTGTTTTATTTCAATTCGAAGTTCTATACCCCCGAAAAAAACACCCTATATAATAAGATGATTGTATGTGTTGTATACGACATTAATGCGAGCTTGTGAATTGAAGAATTGTTTTACACATAAATAGAGCACAACAAGATATTGAATAATATATTAAGACAATATGTAAATATTTATTAATTTTAATTTATTTTCATAAATACAACAAGTACTTAAAATTTAATTTAGGGTTGTAAAAAACGTTTTCATCCCATTCACGAAAAATGTATTTTTCGCAGTTTTCAAAGATATTTTCAAATATTTTGAGAACTTTTTATTTAAATTACGAAAATTTTAAACCGTTGAAAATATATGTTTTTCTATTCTTATTGCATTTTTAATGCACTGTGAGACCGGGTGTGTCAAAAAATTCGAATAATATTATCCCCTGTTATTAGTTTTTATTGCAATTTTGAGTAATGCGTCAGGCATTGCATATGCCCTACCATTAACCACAAAACTACTTAAACTGCACACGTTGTGTATTTTTTAACTAACCCGGTGCGTAAGATCGTCTGTCACCATGTATGTAAGTAAAATAACCAAGTATAAATTTTTCATTATTCGCATATTCTCCCAAATTTTTTTTATTTTGTAAAAGATCTTAATGTCGAAGGACTATATATAAGTACATATGTGATATTTTATTTTTTACTTAATTTTGACAAATGTAATACTAACAAGTAAGAGTGCTATATTCGGCTGTGCCGAATCTTATATACCCTTTACCAAAGTGAGTTTATGTAGTATAGAGATACATACATAAGCACATACATAAAGTATAAACACAAAGAACAACAATAACTTGACCTAGTTCCTTTTATGTACAATTTTTTTTTAATTTAAAATACCAAATTCATTCGTACTGAAGATGTGCGATAGCTTTCCGTGAGCACCTGCCATTACGGCCTTATCTCACGGGTGCCAAAGCACCGGGTGTGGGTTAGACGCCAGACCAACGCCCCCATGCACCCTATTAAAATGAACCTATGGCCCACTCCATAAGGCACATAGGTTGCAATCTTTGAATATAGTTATCCCTGTACTATATTCAATTACCTTGCTGAGGTAATTTGAGCTATCTAAACTCTGCTGCTATGTCCGTGCCCATAGCAGCTTCTGTTGAATGGCAACAGCACCTAGAGTAGTGTCTGGCTGACCGCGTCAGACCAATCACTAGCATTGATTTCACACTGGGAAGCCAAGACTATTCTCCCAGCGATTTTGGTAGCAACCACAGCCACCACGATAATTCTCCGGCTTCCACGCTAAGGTGTTGTGTATACACCAATAGCGAGGTCCCCAAGAGAATTCCCCAACCATTGCCGGCACAGTTCAACCACTCATCCGAGATGAACCCATACCTGTGTCGCCAAATCACCAGTGCCTACTCCACACATACCAAAATCATCCCTTTAACCCCGTGGGGTATACCCCAGTGGGGTAGGACGCACTCGGCATTTTAGCAAAGGAAACTGACGACCGCTACATGCACTCAAAACTTCAAAGCAGCTCGACTGTCGGGCAACCGGCACCCGTGGCACCAGAAGTAGCATCTGGTCAGACCTCGAAGTTCCACCACAAGGGCTTCACCTCTATCGTCTTTTGAACTCAGGGGCAGTTCTAGGTGACGCTGCACCTAACTGACATCAACAGGACCTGTCTTCCTTTTATAAATATGTGCACATCCTTTGCTCTGTTGCCAGAGATCGGGTAGTAACACATAAGTTCTATGGGTAATGTACCAAAGGTACGTCAATGGAAAAAGCCACATCACCCCAGCTGGGGCCACGGGGTTGCCACACCCGTAGTCAAAAATGGACTCCCCTGAGGGGCATTCGTACTGAAGTATAAAATAAGTTTATTTTATAAAAAAAATAAAAATTAGTTTTCGGTAGTTAATTTTATATATCACAAAAAGTGTAAGTTTTTCAGCCTTGGAACCGTTCTGTTTGATTTTTCAGATTTCGTGCACCAATATGTTCCTATTAAGAATATAATACATGTTTAATATATAGAGAAAAAGAAAAAATTTGTTTAAGTAAGTTACTTTTGTATGAGAAAAAAGTTAAAGCTTTCCAACCCTGGAAACGTCTTTTTCGTGTATTAACCTTTTTTTTTTAATTTACAATATCAATTTAATTTGTACTGCAGTATAAAATAAGTTAATTTAATAAAAACATAAAAAAATTAGTAAGACCTAGCTACTTTTATATATTACAAAAAGTGTAAGTTTCCCAACGCTGGAGTCATCCTTTTTGTATTTTCTGATTTGTTACACCAATCTCTTTCTCTTAAGAATCTAAGATATGTTTAATTTATAGAGAAAAAGAAAAAAATTTGTTTTAGTAAGCTACTTTTGTATAAGAAAAAAAATTTAAGTTTTCCAACCCTGGAAACGTCTTTTTAATTTTTTTAACTTTCTTTTTTAATTTTAGACACCAATTTAATTTGTACTGAAGTATAAAATAAGTTAATTTAATAAAAAAAATTTAAAAATTAGTGTACGGTAGTTAATTTTTTATATCACAAAAATTTTAAGTTTTCCAACCCTGGAATTATCCTTTTTAATTTTTCTGATTTTTTAACCCAATCTCTTTCTTCTTACAGCCGTATTCATAAAAAAAGTTGATTGAGGTTTAAAATTCATATTAGTTAAAAAACGTTTTAAGGCTAAATAACGTTTTTTAAATATTGGTATTCATAATCAGTTTTTTAACTAAAAATCAATTAACTAGATTTTTTTAAAATATCGTGGCAATACTGTATTCTTTATTTGTCACTTGCATATTAGTTCTGCAAAACAACGATTGTTAACTCACAAAGTACTCGTGTCTATTTTGTTTATTTGTGGGTTTTCAGAGAAATATTGTTTCTATAAAATAAAAGATATGTTCCAACTTGTATTTAATAAAATAATAAACAAAGTTCACATAAAATCTTTGTTAAAAGTGCTTTTTATATTATTTATTTTATTGCAGATAAAGAAGCACTAGAATAACGAGCTTTATTTTGTTTGTTTTGAGTGTTTATACATCACTAGTTAATTTTCTGCAATTATACTATTTTTGTTAACACATTAAATGAGAAAACAATGACTGGGAATTTAAACTGGATCGCTCCTTTTCTTTTAAATATTCTTTGGAGTATATTTGTTATTTCGGCAATAATTCCTATAAAAAAAATTGCATTGTTTTCTTCTAAATAACACTAGCATATGCATACATACATGCATACATAAGTACATACATACATACACACATATGTACATACAGGTAAAGTTCAAAATGTAAACAAAAACGAAGCAAAATTACAACAACGTCACCTTAAAATTGGTTTAAACATGGGGGCAGTCAATTTTAAAATTTGCTGATTTGCGCAAGGTTTAAAAACCGTTTTTTAAGCTAGAATTCTATTATGAATACAATTTTAGCGAATTTTGCTTAAACAATATTTGAAACGCGGTTTAAAATTTTTATGAATACGGCTGTTAGAGTATAAGATATATTTAATTTATAGAAAAAAGGAAAAATATCTTTTAGTAAATTAATTTTGTATAATTTTGTATAAAAAAGTTAAAGTTTTCCAACCCTGGAAACGTCTATTTAATTTTTTTAATTTTTTTATACTTTTTTTATTAAGAAATATTAATTTTATTCATACTGAAGTATAAAATAAGTTTATTTAATAAAAAAAAAATAATAACTAGTTTTCGGTAGTTATTTTTTATGGCAAAATGAAGTTTAAGCTTTCCAGCTCTGAAACCGTCTGCTCGATTTTGCTGATTTTCAAAAGCAATCTTATTTCGAACATTTCTGACACACCAGTCCAAGAACGAAGTCTCTAGCTTTTCTGGGAGCTTCGGAAAACCGATTTCCCATACAGACAGACGGACAGACGGACATCGCTTATTCGTATTCCCTTTGCATAAGGATCCAGAATATATATACTTTATAGCTCGCTTATTAATATTCTAGAAATTACAAACGGAATGACAAACCTATATATACCCTTTTACCATTTTTTGGTAAAGGGTATAAAAACGCTGTTGTTTTTAATGCTCTAATAAAATAATTTTTTTGAATTTCAATATTGAAATAAATGAGCTTATATTGATTAAATATCTTTGATTTATTCTCAAAAAGCAAAAATTAAAAAACAAACATGAAATATTATTAACAAAGTTCGAAAAACGTTTCCATTTATTTCCCATTATTTTCTTTTCTAGCGCCATACAATTAAATTAATATATAGTTTGTGGCCGGTGACAGCTGTTAGCAGGCTTACGAACGGCCGGCTGTGTTCTGTGGTTTGTGCTCATGTACAAAAATAAAGCAAAACAAATTGAGAAATCGTTCCCATTGTTTTTGTTTTGTTTTTGTTTTGCTCACTTCAAATAACAACTTGTTTCGTTTGTTTTTGTAATATGATTTTAAGTACAAAGAAATCAAAACAAAAATAAATTTATAACTGTAATAGTGTCGATTATTTTTGTTACGAATATCACGTTCTAACTCCTGTATTGCCCAATAAGTAGCAAAACTATAAAAATCTTATGAGCAGAAAGAAGTAATTGGAGAAATTCAAGAAAATGTTTGCTATTATTGGCTCCAAGTTAATAGTTGGTTGCTGGGTGACGAACTATCAGTCTAGTAGAGGAGAGAGGTTTAAGGTTTAATCCATATGTTACAAGTACCATGGATTTAGAACTTCGTTTATATACTATGCAAAAGGTGAGTGCCAATAGAATCATTATTATTTTAGAAACTCTATGAAAAATACATGTAAAAGGAATTTCTAATATCCAGATGTTTTCTTTGATTTCTACCGTTACGTTGTGTCTGCTTTGGAGAAAATAGTCCATGGATACTGGAGCAGATAAGCCTGTGACTTATTAACTATCATTTACTAAAAAAAACATGAAGCAGGTCGTCTTATTAGTTTGAAACCTAACGTTTACGATGTCATCAGTACCAATTTTTAATTTTGAACTTATTCTAAACAATTCATTTCGCAGGTTCTTTTTAGTTGGATCGCTCTTACTAATTTTTTTTTAAATTTCTGAGGTTAGCTTAATTAATAGTAACATTACACATATTAATTTTTTTTATGACAGAAAAAATTACACATTTCTTAAAAAAAAATAAAAATAATAAGACCATTAAAACCTAAAGCATTAAAAAAGAACATTTGCAGCCAAATTAATTAGTAGTTGCACATATCGTCGCTGTTTTAACTAACTGACCTAACTGACATTTTTTTGAAAAATGAGTTAAGTCTTCTACTAGACTTTATAAGTCATAATACACATTGTGTAAAATTTTCACGACTGTAAGCATTACTTTTGTGCCTATATAAGTAAAAAGATTTCTGACATAGCCATAAGGATGAATGTATAAAACAATCATAAAAGTTGCTGTCCTGTTAAATTTTCAAAATGTTAGTTAGGTCAGTTAGTTAAATCAGCGACGATATGTATGTATATAACCCACTACTTGCGTCATTTCCGTATTGTCCATCACTACCTCTATTTTATTTCCTTCGAACAGAAAGTTTTTAATAATAGTCTTTTACGGAGAAAATGTTGAAATTTTTATTATAACTTTTCTATTACATGCGGTCCACCAGATAATGGTCTATTTATAAGTAATAACTTGTTTCAACGACAATTAAAAATTAAGCGTAAACTATTTTACAATAGATTGCAATATATATATTCACGAAACTTTTTCTTAACAAATTTTTGTCATTATCGCAGATGTTTTTACTAAAAATAATATTAACTGCATAGTGTTATAAAAGGTTACATTGACAATTTAAACAAGTAAGAGTGCTATATTCGGCTGTGCCGAATCTTATATACCCTTTACCAAAGTGCGTGGATGTAGTATATATATACATACATAAGCACATACATAAAGTATAAACAAAAAGAAAAAAGTAATTTGACCTAGTTACTTTTATGTACAAAGAAAATTAATTTTCAAACCCTAAAATCATCATTTTAGATTTTTCTGATTCCTTGTACCAGTCTAGTAGTTCTTAAAAAAATGTATAAAGTGTGTTAAGTGAAAAAATAAAAAAGAAAATTCAAAAAAATGTTTTATTTATTTACTTTAATACCCAGAAAAAAAGTTCAAAGTTTCCAGCTCTGGAGCTGTGGTTTTTATTTTTATAATTTTTTACACCAAACTTTTCATTCCAAAACATAAAATATATATAATTTATAAAGGAAAGGATAAAAATTATGGCGTTTTCTTTTCTGAGCAATGTGTTGCATTTATGTTGCCTTTTACATTTCTTTGTGTTCTTTTCTAAAAAGTATGTATTATTTTAAAAATTGAACGCGTTCTTTTCCCATGATGTTACCCTTAAAAAGAAGAAAAATGCTACATGTTCAATACTCATTTTCCTTAAAGGGGCATGAGTGCAGCATTATATTAACAGCTGTTTTTTGTTATTGTCTGTGAAAAAAATAAATCATTTTCTAGTTCGCGATTGTTTTATGCCGAAACTTGTTGGAAAATTGTTCTTTTGTAAACTTAAAATATGTAACACTTCTTAAAAATCAGGTGAGCATTTAAAAATGTCGCCAAATCACATGTAGCATATATATTACACTTTTCTTTTAGAAAAGAAAACACCATTAATAAGACTTAGTTACTTTTATATATCACAAAAAGGGTAAGTTTCCTGATTTTCTGATTTCTTACATCAGTCTCTGTTTTTGAGGAATTTAAGATATATTTAATTTATAGAAAATAAGGAAAAATTTGTTTTAGTAAGTTACTTTTGTACAAAAAAATTAAAGTTTTTCAACCCTGGAATCGTCTTTTTAATTTTTTTAATTGCTTTTTTTATTTGAAATACTAATTTTATTCGTACTGAATTATAAATAAAATAAACTTATATTTTATAAAAAAAATTAAAAATTAGTTTTCGGTAGCTAATTTTTTATATCATAAAATATGTGGATTTTCCAACCCTGAAATCATACTTTTTGATTTTTCTGATTTCTTATACCAATCTCTTTCTTTTAATTATATAAGATATCTTTAATTTATAGAGAAAAAGGAAAAATTTGCTTTAGTAAGTTACTTTTGCATTAAAAAAGTAAAGTTTTCCAACGCTGCAAACGCATTTTAAATTTTTTTAAATTGAAATAGCAATTTTATTCCTACTATAGCATAAAATAAGTTTATTTATTAAAAAAATTAAAATTAGTTTTCGGTAGTTAATTTTTTTTATATCACAAAAAGAGTAATTTTCCCAACCCTGGAATCATCCTCTTTGATTTTTCTGATTTCTTACACCAATCTATTTCTTCTAAGAATATAAGATATGTTTAATTTATATAAAAAAAGGGAAAATTTGTTTTAGTAAGTTAATTTTGTATAAAAAAGTTAAAATTTTCCAACCCTGGAAACATCTTTTTATTTTCTTGAAGTTCAATTTTTAATTTGAAATACCAATTTTATTCGTACTGAAACACAAAATAAGTTTACTTAATAAAAAAAATAAAAATTAATTTTCGGTAGTTATTTTTTTTATATCACAAAAAGTTTCAGTTTCCCAACCCTGGAATCATCCTTTTTCATTTTTCTGACTTCTTACACCAATCTTTTTCTTTTAGGAATATAAGATATGTTTAATTTATAGTAAAAAAGGAAATGTTTGTTTTAGTAATTTGCTTTTGTATAAGAAAAAAAGTTGAAGTTTTCCAACCCTAAGAACGGGTTTTGAAATTTTTTTAATTTTTTTTAATTAGGAATACTAATTTAATTCATACTGAAGTATAAAGTCAGTTTATTAAATAAAAAAATATTAATAACTACTTTTCGGTAGTTATTTTGTATGCCAAAATGAAGTTTAAGCTTCCCAGCTCTAAAACCGTCTGCTCGATTTTGCTAATTTTCAATGCCAATCTTTTTCAGACTATTTCGGACACACCAGTCCAAGAACGTAGTCTCTAGCTTTTCTGGGAGCTTCGAAAAACAGATTTCACGTACAGACAGACGGACAGACGGACATCGCTTATTCGTCTTCCGTATGCATAAGAATCCAGAATATATATACTTTATGGCTCGTTTATTAATATTCTGGAAATTACAAACGGAATGACAAACCTATATATACCCTTTTACCATTTTTTGGTAAAGGGTATAAAAACCGAAACACTACTATTTTACTTTGGTTAAAATCCTCAGCAGTTCTTAGCAGTTTTTTGATAGCCTCTTCTAACTGTTGAGTTAGTGCTATTTCTAGAAGTACATAGTTGAATTCTATTCAAAAGGTTCCTACATTTTTTTATAAAACATAATATATAAATTAATGCAAAATTAAAAGAAATACAAAACTGCATTTAAGCAAATATATACATACATATGTAAGTATATGATGCAAAATAATCGTCATGGAATAAAATTCTAGTCAGCTTAATAGTTGACCCGTACCTTCATTTTTATATTTATTTATATAAGTTTAATGCTTCTTCATTTTAAATGTTAAACCACATGGCTGTCTTTGGCTGTCTTTGTTTGAATATAAATTCTGGTTCGTTTTGCAATATATGGAAAATTTTAATATCTTCTTCCTAAATTTGTTTATTTGTTTGTTTAAGGTATTTGATTTCCTACCATTTTAAATTTTATTTGATTTGATTTTCTTCATTTCGTTTATCGCAAATAGCAGAGGAAAATAAAATAGAAAAAATGGTTGCTCTCAGTTGAAATGTGATTTGAAGCACTGATTTTTCTAAAGATATTTTTTTCTTCATTGTTTTCATCTAAACGATCGATTTTAATGAATGAAACAATAGCATTATATTTTGTGTCTCTGTTTTCTCCACATTTAACCAGTTTTTATTTTTATAGTTTCAATCAGAAATTGAAGTTTTCAAGAACAAAGTAAAAATTGTCTATTATAAATTGAAACAAAATTATTTTTAGTTTCTTAGAAAAAACTCAATTATGCTATTCTTCTTCCCCAAACACACCAGCTCTGCAAAATTGCAATCGGGGTTCTAAAGCTAATATTACAATCAGAAATACAGCATGCATTTTGTACCATATTCATATCGCTCATTTGCTCAAACAACATCATAACTCAAAACAAGAGAGTTCGCCAGGAAACGAGTTTGAAGTTTTCAATTCACACACAACTTAATGGAAAATTTAAGATTTCTCTAAACAGTTGAGTAAACAATAAAAAATAAAAGGAAACAGTGCCTAAGTCGAAATAAGCTGATTTTGAGCTAATGGTACCTCCATAATCTGCACATTTTAAGATACCTCTGGTCAAAATCTAAATAATTTGTGTGATTTTTCAGGAAGTTATATTACTATGACTTTAGACTTCTAATCTCATTCAGAATAAAAGCTTTATTTAGGTTATAGTTTGGTATCTAGGCTCACGGCAGTGCGCCAGGCCAAGTTCCGGCCAATGCACGCTGTGTGTATATATACAGGAAGCCATTCGAGCTGTTTTTACTCCCCTCGTAACTGTGTTCCGCGCAATCTTAAAATTATAAAATTTAAACCATAATTAGAATAAATTTTACAACGAAAGGTTCCGGAAATATGAAGGTGCAAAAAGTGCATAATTTAAGACATACTCGCTGAAACACTGACTCTGTGATCACTCATCAAATTGATAACGCACTTCCGCTGTAGCTAGAGAGCTAGAATTTAGTAGATCTAGGTGAGCAATGAACTAGATAAATCTGAAAACCTTTTAGCCAGTGGGCGGGGCTACGACCATAAAAATTAAGACTTGTTCTAGTGAGCTGAAATTCGATACACAACTAGGTCTGAAAACCCGGAAGTTATAGCCAGGAGGGCGGGGCTATGCCCATAAATGTCAGAATTAAAAAACCAAATCTAAGGCGCTTAATAAAAGCTATTTTATTGTAATTTGGCACATATACTGCGAATATATATACAAGGCTACAAATTTTTAATAAAAAAAGTGGGCGTTAACACACCGATACTATTTAAACCTCATTTTCGTGTACTTGGCTCAGCATATTTAATTATATTGGTTATGTATGTATTATTATCCGTTTGCAACGCAACATGACACGAATAATAAACACTGGCTGAAACAATTTTTGAATTTGAAAAAGTGGGCAGGGTAACGCCTATAAAAATTAAAAGTTACGCTTATGAACTGAAATTTGATACACAAGTATGTCTAGGGGAGAAACCAACTAAAAAACTCCAAACAATTTACCAGAATGGTCGGGTCCACGATAATATTGTTTGGAACTAAGAACTTAATATACAAGTAAGTGTAGATGAGTAAGCTAATGGGAAAATCTTAAAACCAAGAAGTTTTATCCGGTATGCGGTGCCACGCCGTTAACACTCTAATTCGCACTGGGCAGCTGAAATTTGATATAATAAGTGAGAGTGCTATACTCGACTTTGCCGAATCTTATATACCTTTTACCAAACTGCGTTTATGTAGAATAGAGATACATACATAAGCACATAGTTACTTTTATGTACAAAGAAAAAAATAATAATTTTCAAACCCTAGAATAATCATTTTAGATCTTTCTGATTACTTATACCAATCTAATAGTTCTTAAAAAATATAGAAATTGTGTTAAGTGAAAAAAGAGGAAATTAAAAAAAATGTTTTATTTAGTTACTTTAATGTCCAAAAAAATCAATGTTTCCAGCTCTGGAGCTGTGGTTTTTATTTTTATAATTTTCTATACCAAACTTTTCTTTCCGAAACGTAAAATATGTATACTCTATAAAGGAAAAGATAAAAATTAATAAGACTAAGTTACTTTTATATATCAAAAAGGTGTAAGTTTCCCAACCCAGAAATCAAACCCATTTAATTTTTCTCAATTTCTTACACCAATCTCTTTCTTTTAAGAATTTAAGAAATGTTTAATTTACAGAAAAAAAGGAAAAATTTGTTTTAGTAAGTTACTTTTGTACAAAAAAAGTTAAAGTTTTCCAACCCTGGAATCGTCTTTTTAATTTTCTTAATTGTTTTTTTTATTTGAAATGCCAATTTTATTCGTACTCAAGCATAAAATAAGTTTATAATAAATAATAATATAATATAATATATAATAAATAATAAAAAAAATAAAATAAAAATTAATTTTCGGTAGTTAGTTTTTTATATCACAAAGAGTGTAAGTTTCTGACTTCTTATACCAATCTTTTTTTTAAGAATATAAGATATGTTTAATTTATAGAAAAAAAGAAAAAAATGTAGTAGTAAGCTAATTTTGTATAAAAAATAAGGTTTTCCAACCCTGGCAACGTTGTTTTAATTTTTTAATTTTTTTTATTTTGAAATACCAAATTCATTCGTACTGAAGTATAAAATAAGATTATTTTGTAAAAAAAAATAAAAATTAGATTTCGGTAGCTAATTTTTTATATCACAAAAAGTGTGGGTTTTCCAACGCACAGTGGCATGAAATAAAAAAAAAGTGGTAAAGAGTCCGCGACTTTTGAACTAGTGAAGCGATTTCGAAAAAACTGAATGTGTTGGAAAGAAGAAGTGTTGAACTTTTCAGAAAGTATATATGGATGCACCCTGTTGTAAGACAGGGTAGCTCCAAAGAGCCTCAAAGTGGGAAATTGCGGTTGTCGAAATTTTTTCGGAGCTTGTAACTTCTGTAAATATCGACCGATATTAATAACTTTTTCAGCGGGACAATCAACGCTAAGAAACAAAAATAAAACATGCTTAGAGCACCATTTATCTCTTATAGTTTCGAAGTTATTTGACTTGAAATTTTTTTTTTAATTTTTGGCCCTGACTTTTTTTAAGCGTTGGTACATAACTTCTTTACTACTTGTCAAAATTCAGGTGGATTTATTGTTTTTGAAAGAAAACTATATTACAATTCATATGAAAAAGGAATTTTTTTGATATCTCAAAAATTGTAGCAAGGAATAATTTTGCAATTTGGATTTTTGAGAATTATGAGAAAATTTTGTACATTTTGTGAAAAAAGTATTTTTATTTTTTTTTTTGAATATTTAAAAAAAATTATTAAGTATTTGATAAAAGCTTTGATTGTTTCTGAGAGAAGAGGCATCAAGAAAGACTGTGAATAAGATTTTAGAGATTTTTGATGGTGCACCCTACATCCAGCATTGGTCAAAAATTAGCATATTTTTTTCGCAAAAAATCTAATTTTTGGATGTGGCATAAAATTGCACGCTCGTTTTTGTAAATTTTTTGACTTTTTATTATAAATAAACTTGTTGTTAGTAACCTGTAAGAAACTCTTGACATCCTACACATAAATGTAGGCAGGGGAGGAAATTTTCTAAAAATGCTAAAATTTTTCTAACACAATTTTTCCCAATAAAAAAAAAGTTTTATAAAATTATAAATCGGGAAACATTTTAATTTAGTTGAAAAGCATACATTTAGCTTTGCAAACAGAAAAAAATTATTCTCATACCTGCAATACTTTTCGAAATATTCAAAATCCAATTTTGATTACAAAATTAAATTTTCTACATTTTTTTTATTTTTGCCTAAATTATTGGTCTAATTTTCTTTACTTCAAATGTTTCTAAACTTTTTTATAATATCACAATAGGAGACATAATTGTCTATTCAACGGTACATAATATGTATACCTTTGCCATTACATCAGTCTTAAAATGTATACACAAATATAACACCTCAGGTGAAAATTTACGTGTTTTTCCTGATATTCAAACAAACCCACATTTTTTATGACCTCTTCAAGGTGTATTAAATATTTTTTTGTAACTAATTACTTTTATTTGGCTCAAACATATAAAAATTAATATACATAGACAGTATATATACCCACAAGGGCAAAGGCGCCTGCGCGCACACCCCTATTATGGGTATGTTTTTACCTAATATTTGTATCACTTTTGTATCCATTGTTTGTAAAATACATACCTATACACTTACATAAGTTGCGATGGGTTTAATTTTATTATTTCAGTTATAGATATCATGGAGATAACAATTAAAAATAAATCGCTCTGTAAATTAACATGGGAAAGCCTCAATAATGGGACTACTCGGTCGGACAAGGTTGACCAAATGTTGTACATAATAACTACTACGTATGGTTTATCTGAAAACATCGATTGAAATTTTTTTAAATTATATGAAAAAATGATAAGTGAATGCAATAAATAAATTTCTAAATGTCAGAATAGAAATAAGGATTTGTTATATGTATATAGAAAGAAGTTTGATCGGCCAAGTAAGGATTACGATAACGATCGATGCAGAAGCAAAATGATTAAACAAGAAGCCTTGATTCATTCAACCAACCATAAAAAGCTGCCAATTTAAGTTTAACATTTATTAACGCACTAATAATCCCAAAGTATTATTTTACTTATTTAGTAAAATATTTTTTATTTTAAAAATACATTGAAATTGATTATTGTGGAAGGCATTCCAACGCCAAAGTATAGTAAACTTTTTACGGTGAACGACGCACTAGCACTCATTTTTAATCTGGGCCTTTTTTATTTAGAAATAAACACGATATAAGGAAGGTTCTTAAAGAAAAAAGTGGGCTTTTCCACCAAGTAGGTTGTTGTTAAAAAGAAAAGCGGACATTTTACCATCTCCGATAATAGTGGTAAATCGAAGCGAGGTCATTGGTTTGTCAGACCTTCTTCATAATACAGCATCAACACTCATCGCTACTTTTGATGAAGGAGACTTAGATACAAGTAATAATTCTGAACTAACACTAATATACAAATGGTGATGTGATGGATCATTTGGATTTTCAGAATGTAGATAGCCGAGTGCAAAGGCCCACTTTTTTCTTAAAAATATTTTACTAAATAAGTAAAATAATAATTTGGGATTATTAGTATTTTACATCGCTCTGTATTGTTTAATTGTTATTTCCATGATATCTATAGCTGAAATAATAAAATTGAACCCATCGCAACTTAAGTGTATAGGTCTGTATTTTACAAACAATGGATACAAAAGCGATACAAAAATTAGGTAAAAACATACCCATAATAGGGTATGTGCGCGCAGGCGCCTTTGCCCTTGTGAGTATATATACTAAAGAGCTGCATGAATGTTTTGATTTTCTGTCTATTGAGAATGAAGCGAAAACAGAACTCTAATTGAGAATACATCTAAAGAACGAAACGAATATTTACTTCATTCGCTGGGAGACAAGCAATCGAAACGAAACGAAACACACATGGAAACATGAGAGAATGGAGATAATTATTAGAGTAATGAAACATGAGTGATCGAATTTAATATAACATCACTCTAGTAACTAGAGTCTAGTTTTCGGTTGTTTCGTTCAAAAAAAGGGAAACATGCATGTCTTTGCGAGAATGACAAACGAAACACACATTTACTCTCATCTTTCTAAATTATTATGGAAACATTTGAATGTTTTGGTTTGAAAAGGAAACAAAGGAAACATTCACGCATTTATTTTGTTTTTCTCTGAGTCAGTTGCTTGTGCGCAGTCTGACCAGGGGGCAAATTACGGCATTCGATACGATTCGAAATTTAAAAATATTGCCATATAAACTCTATTGAAACATTTCGTAATTTCGTTCGAAAACGAGTGCCGTAATTTGGCCCCAGATCTTAAAATAATATGATGCTAAATCAGGTTTGAAATAGAGCTAAAGAAGGAATTTTAAAGCCAAAAAATAAACCTAAATTTTTTTATAGCCTTGCAATAGCAACTTTTCATTATTTCAGGGTAGGAAGAGTGCTCTTTCGCAAACGAATTTAATTCGTACGAATTTTATTTTCAATATTGTAAAGAATTATTCTTTTTAATTCGCAAATTTTATAAATAAAAAAAAATCAAAGAATGCAAAATAAAATTCCTCTCGAAAATTTAAAAATAAAATTCGCAAACGAAAAGAAATTAGAATTCGCGATTAAATTAAAAATACAAATAGTCCAAATTAAAGACAAAATTTTTTTAAGATTTTATTGTTACCGACTATAGCTAGAAAACTGAAATTGGTTGTGTACGTTCCTCTTTCGATGCATAGATCCACTAAGAAGTAGTACTTTTTCAATATGTGTATTGTTAGTGATTAAAATGGGGTAAAAACTAAATTTTGGTACATTTTTTGCACACGAAACATCTTCTAAATTAGTGAATGTAGCAGAAAGCTTTTTGGCCGTTCTTTTCTTCTGTACAGAATATCGAATAAGTTTAGACACTTTCTGAGCATTTGCGACTATAAGGGGTAAAATTTTACCCGTTTACGGTACTTTTATGTTAATTATAATGTACAAATATACATACATGTAAAAATACTTTGCTTTTGCTTCAAACCGCTCAGTAGAAGCTGAGGTAAGAATATATATATATATATATATATATATATATATATATATATATATATATATATATATATATATATAATATATATCCAAAAAAGGTACTAAAAAGGGTAAATGCTGGAAACGGTCTTAACAAATTTAAAATTCCGGGTAATTCATATTATTGAAACATTTTAAATCTGAGTTCATTATCATATAGTGTTGCTAATCATTGGCATTAAAGGCTTAAAAAGTCCTTTTTTGAAAAAGGTACATTTAAGGAAAAGTACTTTTTTGAAAAAACGAACTTCTTGGGAAAAGTACTTTTTAAAAAAAATTTACTTTTTGAAGAGAATACTTTCTGGAAAAGGTACTTTTTAGAAAAAAGTACTTTTTGAAGAGAATACTTTCTTGAAAAGGTACTTTTTTGGAAAATCCCTTTTTAGCAAAAAGAAAATACTTTCTGGAGAAAGTACTTTTAATAGAAAGTGCTTTTAAGAAAAAAGTTCTTTTGAAGAAAGTACTTTCTGGTGAAGGTACTTTTTAAAAAATAGCACTTTTTGCAGAAAGTACTTTCTGGAGAAGGTGCTATTTTAAAAAAAGTACTTTTTGAAGAAAGTACTCTCTAATGAATGTACTTTTTAGAAAATAGTACTTTTTTAAAGAAAGTACTTTTTTAAGAAAGCATTTCTTAGCAAAAAGGTACATCTACGAAATAGTACTTTTTAGAAAATAGTTCTTTTTGAACAAGGTACCCTCTGGAAAAGGTAATTGTTGAAGAAAGAACTTTCTGGAGGATCAACTTTTTGGAAAAAAGTACTTCCTTGAAAAAGCGCTATTTGGAAAAAGGTAATTTTTGGAAAAAATAACTTTTAAAACAAATACGTTTAACTAAAAAGTACTTTTCTTAAAAAGTACATTTTCCCAAAATGAGCCTTTTCGAAAAAGTTATTTTCCTAAAAACTACCTTTTTAAAAAAATTACCTTCTCCAAAAAGGATTTTTTCAAAAAGTACTATTTGCTAAAAAATACTTTTTCATAAAAGTACCTTTTTGCTAAAGTGCTTTTCCCAGAAAGTACCTTCTCCAGAAAGTACTTTTTTCAAAAGGTACCTTTTTCCGTGAATTATTTTATTCAAAAAGTACTTTTTTCAAAACAGTACTTTCTCCATAAAGTGCTTTTTTCAAAGAGTGCCATTTTTTAAAAACTGCTTTTTCCTAGAAATACTTTTTTGCTAAAAAGTGATTTTCGAAAAAAAGTACCTTTTTTTAACAAGTACTTTTACCAAAAAGTACCTTTTTGCTCAAAAGTGCTTGTCCCAAAAACACTTTTTTCTAAAAACTACCTTTCCAAAAAGAGCTTTTCCCAAAAAGTACCTTTATCAAAAAAGTACCTTCTCCAAAAAGTGCTTTCTTCAACAAGTACCTTTTCCAGAAGGTACTTTCTTCAAAAAGTACTATTTTTTTATAAAAAGTACTATTTTCTAGATGTAACTTTTTTGTTAAAGAGATTTCTTAAAAAAGTGTTTTTTTTAAGTAAATTTTCTAGAATGTACTTTCTCCAAAAAGTACTTTTTTTAAAAAGGACCAGATAGCATTTCACGTTAATTGTATCGTTTCACTTATATATCGAGCCATAACCAAAAAAAAAAAAAAAAATAGCTTAGCGACACATTTTTTGGACTTCGTTTTTTTTTTGACGAAAATCGACTACTTATGATCGCAAAAAATCGATTTTGGTCAAAAAATTAAGTTCGAAAATTTTGTCGCTTAAGCTTTTTTGGCGGTTATGGCACAAAATATCTCTTAAACTTCATTATCTGTTTAAGGAAAAATATATCAGGTGAACAACCACCTAGAAAAATCTGAAAACTTGGAAATTTTTAGCAGATAGGCGGTATCACGCCCACTAATTTCAGAGCTAAGAACTATACTTAAATCGTTTAATTCATTTTTTATCAGCTTTTCTCTATGAAAATTTACACGAATGATAAAAATAGCCTCAAAAAATCTATAATTAAAAAAAGGCTGGATCACGCCCATAAAAACTAAAAGCTAAAATTTTCGTTAGAGAAGCTGAAATTTTTCTACAAAACTAAAAATATCTGTAAAGCCTAAATGTTTACCAGGAGGTGGGGCCGCGCTAAAAACTTAACTTACGCCTAGATTTTTCATTCGTAAAATTAAGTGGAAGTGAAATTTTTTTCTTCGTTTGTGCGCTCAACTTCGAAAAGTGAATTAAAAAGTAAAATTTCATTTTCAGTTCGTTTAAAACGGAATTGAAGTGATTTGCAATCCAATTTCACTCCAAAACTTAATAGGCAGATTTTGTAAAAAATTTCGTTTCTAAACGTTTCAAATTTGTATGAAAAATAACAAAAATTCGTTTCATAAAATATTTTTTCTATATAAATTTCAAAACGAAAAAAACGTTTCTATTTACAAAATTTGCTTTTAATTATAAATCGGCAGCAAACAATAATGTGAAAGAAAATACTTTTTAGTAAAACTAACATTTTTGTAACTATTTATTAAAAAAATGCGAAAATGTAAGGAAATAAGGAAATAAGGAAATAAATTTGATATGAACTATTTTATAACCCCCGACCACAAAAAGGGGTGTTATAAATTTATAGTGTGTCCACGTCCACGTACAGACCAAACGGCTGGACCGATTTGGATTTAGTTTTTCCTGTTTAAATGCTGACTTGATCGAGAGTGTTTTTAGTTATGTTTTAAGAAAATCTGTAAAGCCATTTAGAAGATATCACATCTTTCCTAGGCATATCGGGGTTTTAAAAATTTTTAATTTTTGTTATTAAACGATTTTACTTGTGTTTCAAAGGGTTAAGTACAACAGCGCGGAACAAGAGAAGGCGTTGCTAAAATATATGGAGACAAATCCAGGATTACCTAAATGGTTCTGTAAGTTAATTTTCAATGGTTGATATTCTGGTGATAAATACATTATTTACATTAACAACTATCAAAAAATTAGATTAAGCCACCTTAAGGTATTCTGAAGAAAATGAAGTTGAAAATCATAACAGATCATAATATTGCAAACCCAGCTAAAAACAAGTAAGAGTGCTATATTCGGCTGTGCCGAATATTATATTAGTGTTGTAAAAGTATTGAGTATTTGAGTACTGAGTACTCAATACCGGGAGTTTTTCCCGGTACTCAATACACAAAAGTAACTACTCAATACTTTCAGGGTTGCATTTTGTAGTATTCAAGCGAAAGTCTTCCTTTAAATTAAATCAGAATTATACAACTCTGTGAGTTTGATACAAATAAATATGACTCTGACTGAACCTCATGGAGTTAGGTTTACAAATACCAATTCTGTTAGGAATTATTTTGATACGAAAACAGCCACTAAAAAAGTACTACAAATGCATTATTGAACTACTTCAGTCATTAAAAACTACTATTAAACAGAAAAAGTGACCCTTCAGAACAGTGGAAGTAAGGCACGTGATACAATATAACCAGCAAGTCAGGTCTTCACAAACATGAAAAATATTTTATATTCTTTCAATGTCGGTAAAATTTTATTTCTACATTTCAACAATGACTAAGTAATAACACCAATTGTGAGAAAAAATGTTAATTAAAAAATATTTAGAAGATAATTTAAGAGATTAATGCACTAGAACTGTTAAGAGTACGTTAAAAATTTTGTATGTACAAAAATTAATCTTCAAACTCATTTATTTTCATTTGTTATAAATTAATTAAAATATACTTGTATTTAATTTTGTTGTTCCATATTCCATCATTAAAATAATATAAATAATAATTTTTTACTTCCCATATACATACATATATAAAGTATTGAGTAGTATCGAGTACCCAATTGAAAAAGTATCAAGTAGCACTCAGTATTCAAAAGTAGCCGCTTTTTACAACACTATCTTATATACCCTTTACCAAAGTGTTTTTATATAGTATAGAGATACATACATAAGCACATACATAAAGTATAAACAAAAACAAAAAATAATTTGACCTAGTTACTTTTATGTACAAAAAAATAAATTTACAAACCCTAGAATCATTATATTAGATTTTTCTGATTCCTCATATCAATCTAGTAGTTCTTAAAAAAATATAAAAAGTGTGTTAAGTAAAAAAAGAAAAAAGGAAATTAAAAAAAATGTTTTATTTAGTTACTTTAATATCTAGAAAAAAGTTCAAGGTTTCCAGCTCTGGAGCTGTGGTTTTTATTTTTATAATTTTTTACACCAAACTTTTCTTTCCAAAACGTAAAATATGTATCATCTATAAAGAAAAAGATAAAAATTAATTAGACTTAGTTACATTTATATATCACAAAAAGTGCAAGTTTCCCAACCCTGAGATCATTCTTTTTGATTTTTCTGATTTCTGACACCAATCTCTTTCTTTTAAGATTTTAAGATATGTTTAATTTATAGAAAAAAAGAAAAATTTGTTTTAGTAAGTTACTTTTGTACAAAAAAAGTTAAAGTTTTCCAACCCTTGAATCGTCTTTTTAATTTTTTAACTTTTTTATTTTGAAATACCAAATACATTCGGACTGAAGTATAAAATATATTATTTTATAAAAAAAAAAAAATTGTTTTCGGTAGTAATTTTTTATATCAAAAAAAGTTTCAGTTTTCCAACCATGGAATCATCCTTCATCATCAATCTTTTTATTTTCAGAATATAAGAATTGTTTAATTTATAGGAAAAAAGGTAAAATTGGTATAGTAAGTTATTTTGCATAGGAAAAAAGTTAAAGTTTTCCAACCCTGGAAACGTCTTTTTAAACTTTTAAATTTTTTTTTTATTTGAAATACCAATTTTATTCGTGGTGAAGTATAAAATAAGTTTATTTAATAAAAATAAATAAAAAATCAGTTAAAGGTAGTTAATTTTATATATCACAAAAATCGTAGGTTTTCCAACCCTGGAATCATCCTTTTTGTTTTTCTGATTTCTTACATCAAACTCTTTCTTTTAAGAACATTATATTTATTTTATTTATAAAAAAAAGAAAAAATTTGTTTTAGTAAGTTACTTTTGTAACGGGTGTTTTTTTAGAGGTATAAAACTTCGAATTGAAATAAAACACAAGAAAATCGTTTTAATGTCCATCAATTTGGCTTTATTATAAGGATAATTTTATGCCATTAATGTTTAAAGATGATTTTGGGCATGTGGCCGCCGTGGCTGGCTCGAGTAAAGCCAATTCTACAGGTCCAATTTTCAACCACTTTTTCGAGCATATGGGGCCATATGTTGGCAATAACGCCACGAATGTTGGCTTCCAAGTCCCCTAACGTTTCTAGTTTGTTGGCGTAGACGAGCGACTTCACATATCCCCAAAGAAAATAATCCAATGGTGTCAAATCACACGATCTTGGTGGCCAATTGACAGGTCCATTCCGCGAAATTATGCGCTCATCGAATGTTTCCTTCAATAAATCGATTGTGACGTGCGCTGTGTGGCATGTAGCGCCGTCTTCTTGGAACCACAACTCATCCACATTCATGCCAATCAATTCGGGTACAAAATAGTCGGTTATCATGGCTCTATACCGGTCTCCATTAACGGTAACTGACAGTCAATTTTTGTGGATGTAATGGCGTCTCAAGGGTCTCATGTGGATTCTCTTCACTCCAAATGCGGCAATTTTGCTTGTTGACGTAGCCATTCAACCAAAAATGAGCCTCATCACTGAACAAAATTTTGCGATGAAAATCAGCATCGAGATCAATCTCATTTTCGGCCCATACACCAAAATCACGACGCATTGCATGGTCTCGCGGCTTTAATTCTTGCACAAGCTGGATCTTGTAAGGTCGCAAGCCAAGATCTTTGCGCAAAATCTTCCATAAAGTTGATGGACAAAGCTCCAATTGCTGTGCACGGTGGCGAATCAATTCATTCGGGTCCTCTTCAACACTTTGCTCTACAGCGGCAATTGTTTCTTCGGTGCGCATTGTTCGACGTCTTTGCGGATGCGTATTATCACATAGAGTAAACGTAGTGCGAAAACGATCCATGGTTAACCGAATTAATTGCTGTGATGGACGATTATGTCGACCATAAAATGGACGGAGCTTGCGGTAAACTTCGCGAACTGAACCATTATTTTCGAAATAAATTTGCACGATTTGCAAGCGTTGTTCTTTTGTCAACCTGTTCATGATGAAATGGCAAACCAAACTAAATATTAATCAGTTGACAGCTGACAAAATGGCCGCCAGTTAAAAAAGTGATGCCAACTTAAAGTTCTATACCTCAATACAAAACACCCATTATAAGAAAAAAAGTTTAAGTTTTCCAACCCTGGAAACGTCTTTTTCATGTATTAATTTTTTTTTTATTTTTAATATCAATTTAATGTGTACTGCAGTGTAAAATAAGTTAATTTAATAAAATAATAAAAAAATATTAAGACCTAGTTACTTCTATATATTACAAAAAGTGTAAGTTTCTCAACCCTGGAATCATCCTTTTTGTTTTTTCTGACTTATTACACCAATTTCTTTCTTTTAAGAGTCTAAAATATGTTTAATTTATAGGGAAAAAGAAAAAAATTTGTTTTAGTAAGTTACTTTTGTATATGAAAAAAAAAATTAAAGTTTTCCAACCCTGGAAACGTCTTTTTAATTATTTTAACTTTCTTTTTTAATTTGAAATACCAATTTAATTTGTACTGAAGTATAAAATAAGTTAATTTAATAAAAAAAATATAAAAATTAGTATACGGTAGTTCATTTTTTATATCACAAAAATTTCAAGTTTTCAAACCCTGGAATTATCCTTTTTGATTTTTTCTGATTTTTTAACCCAATCGTCTATTTAATTTTTTTAATTTTTTTTTTATTTATTTTTTATTAAGAAATATTAATTTTATTCATACTGAAGTATAAAATAAGTTTATTTAATAAAAAAAAAAAATAATAACTAGTTTTCGGTAGATATTTTGTATGGCCAAATGAAGTTTAAGCTTCCCAGCTCTGAAACCGTCTGCTCGATTTTGCTGATTTTCAATACCAATCTTATTTCGACAATTTCTGACCCAACGGTACAAGAACGAAGTCTCTAGCTTTTCTGGGAGCTTCGGAAAACCGATTTCACGTACAGACAGACGGACAGACGGACATCGCTTATTGGTCTTCCCTATGCATAAGGATCCATAATATATATACTTTATGGCTCGCTTATTAATATTCTAGAAATTACGAACGGAATGACAAACCTATATATACCGTTTTACCATTTTTTGGTAAAGGGTATAAAAAATATACATTTTGCGAAAAATTGTAAAATTTTAAAGCCATAATTTGTTATCAAAAATCGCCCATTTTTTCAGTTAGTAATCAAACCGTAATTATTTTTAAGTTCTAATTAAATACGAAATGGTGTTTTTGAGTGCTTATTTAAATAATAATTAAATGCCCAACCTTGCGAAATTAAACACTACTTAAGTTTTATGATTGTACCATATGTTTTTATGAGTGTGTGTGTTTACTGAAACACACATGAGCATCATGCGGTCGTATTAAAAATAATTTCGTTTAAATTTCATAAATATTTAACATATACAGTAGAAAGTTTCATATCATGGAATAAAGGAATATAAAAAGGCATTATGATGATCTTTTGGTCTCATAACATGAGTTTTTATGCAATTTAATTTTCTACATGTTGATAACATAACTTTTTTGTTTACGTTAAACAGCTGCTGTTTGAAAAGCCTTCAGTAATACTGGGAAATTTTGCAGGGCTACCGTACTTTCAACGTAATTTAATAAGAACTTTAAATAACCACTGAAAAAATTAAATCGTATTTAAATACAACTTAATTTTAAATAAAAATTAGCTTATTTTTTTTAAGTTAAAAACTGGGGGTAAAAATGCAAAAAATTAGTTAAAAAATCAAAAATGGCGAAAATTCGCTAAAACTTAATGGCAAAGTCTAATATTATCTAAAATTCGCAAAAAAATGCTAAGAAGGAGAATTTTTGCAAAAATTCGCTTTCATTGCGAACAATGCGAAAATTCGCGAGAAGTTGCAATATCGGAAGCAATCCTTAAAATTCATTAAGAATTGCCAAAACTCTTATAAATAAAATAAATTCGGGAAAAAACGCGAAAAAAACGCAAGTTATCGAAAAAAAAATCGCAAGTTTGCTAAAAATTTCTGAACGCCTTGAATAAATCATTTACAGAACCCATGTTTCCCGTATAATTTAGGAACGCTTCCTCTTATTCCATGTTTTTGTACTTATTCCTTTAAAACACAAATAAAATCGTTTGGAAAAATAATTTATGTACAAATGTTATCTATGTGCTTACAGTTTTGTATTTTGGCAATAAAAAGTTACAAAAATTTTATTTTTACTAAAACGTATTTTCCTTCACAATGTTGTTTGCTGCCTAATTCAAATTACTTTTTGTGGAGTGAAATTGGATTCCAGAACACTTCAATTTCGTTTGAAACAAACTGAAATTGAAATTTTACTTTTTAAATCGATTTTACGAAATTAAGAACACAAACCAAGAGAAAATTTCACTTTCATTTCCTTTTACGAATGTAGAACCTAGGCGTATGTTTTAAATCAGTTTAAAGAAAATTGTAAAAAGTTTATTTTAAATTCTGTCAAGTTCTAAGGGTAAAAGTAGATGTTGATAATGAAATGTTAGCTTGGCCTAGTAAGTTTCCCCTTAAAATGCTTTATCTGGTAAAACCAATAGCATTACAGTAGCTTTCGCTTATAGTCACTACCGCTTATTGTCACATTAATAATATAGTCCATATTTAATGTTTTTTGTGACTTTTGAACTTAATTTCATTCAAACAGTTGCCGATATAGTCCATTTACTATAAAATCATATTTGACATATATGCACCAACTTTGTGGTAGTCAAAATCCAAATTGTATGCAAACAATTCGCGTTATAGTCACAAAAATTTTCAACAGATTTTTTTTAGTTATTTATTTAAGTCATAAACCCAAAAGTAAACCTAAATTTCAACCTCCATCTACGGTTTAGTAGAAGAACATGTCTTTAGAACAAAACATTGTTGCATAAAAGACCACACAAATTTGCCTTTTAAATACAACATTGTTTTGTAATTGACATAATTGGATTGTATGGAAAGTCTTTTATATACCTCTGCGTGGCATATAAAAAAATTAGGCTTGTAGTCACATTAGCGATATAGTCCACAATTTCTGTGCAATTTTAAATGTGACTATAAACGAAAACTACTGTATATCGCTTTTCCCAGCGAAAAGCAAAATTTTGAAAATAGTAACAATCAATATAGAGCATTGGCTGATATGGAAGAATTGAAAACATTCACAACAGAAAATATATGTACATATGCAGTTTTTGGCCTACAGCTACTTAAACTAAAAACGCATTAGATGAATGCATGTTTCCTGGTAAAACGACAGTAGCCTACCGAATTTCATCTATACCTGACTCCTCTGTAAATGTCGAAAGGATTTTTTCTTACAAAATGTCATGAAAACAAAACAAAGGATCAGACTTTATGTTCCAACAGTATTAAGTCTTATCCAGGCCAAAGATTTATTGAAATCTTAAAACTCTTCTTGTTATAACTTTAACACTTGTACCTATCTACGAGTACGAGTATGTATGTACACACATATGTATGTATGTATGCATCAGACAAAAAATTTGCTAAAAATCGCTAAAAAAAAACAGCTAAAAAATGGCTAAGCGATATCTAATGAAAATAATGAACTTTAAGCAAAAACAAGAGGGTATTTCACATATTACCTTTTTAAACCAAGTCGGGAACTTTTTTAAAGTAAATAAAAACAATAAATTTAATAATAAAATTATTTATTTAAGAAACAAGCAAAAGACTGATCATTTAGTGCATACTTGCAATACTTGCAGTACGCCTTCTATTCATTTGTACATTATGCTATTCAGTCTTTAAATTTATGGGTTACTAATCCATTCCTTGTGATAGTTTTATTTTTACTTTTTCTCATTTTCTATTTTTAACCCCCGACTAAAAAAAGGGGTGTTATAAGTTTGTAGTGTGTGTCTGTGTGTCTGTGTATCTGTGTATCTGTGTGTCTGTCCGTGTGCACGTAAAGGCCAAACGGCTGGACCGATTTCCATTTAGTTTTTTCCGTTTGAAAGATGACTTGATCGAAAAGGTTCTTAGCTATGTTTGAAAAAAATCGGTCCAGCCGTTTAGAAGATATAACATCTTTTCTGAAAAAAGTCGGGGGTTTTTAAAATTTTTAATTTTTGTTATTAAACTTTCATTTAAACTTAAATTTTTATTTTATTTTCACTCGTGTAAAACAAAAATGACTCTTGCTTAATTGATACCATAAACCACCAACTAAAATATTCAAAAAAAAATAAAAATACTTTTGTCACAAAATGTACAAAATTTTCTCATAATTCTCAAAAGTCCAAATTGCAAAATTATTCCCTGCTACAATTTTTGAGATATCAAAAAAATTCCTTTTTGATATGAATTGTAATATAGTTTTCTTTCAAAAACAATAAATCCACCTCAATTTTGACAAGTAATAAAGAAGTTATGTACCAACGCTTAAAAAAAGTCAGGGCCAAAAATTAAAAAAAAAAATTTCAAGTCAAATAACTTCGAAACTGTAAGAGATAAATGGTGCTGTAAGCATGTTTTATTTTTGTTTCTTAACGTTGATTGTCCCGCTGAATAAATTATTAATATCGGTCGATATTTACAGAAGTTACAAGCTCCGAAAAATTTCGACAACCGCAATTTCCCACTTTGAGGCTCTTTGGAGCTACCCTGTCTTACAACAGGGTGCATCCATATATACTTTCTGAAAAGTTCAACACTTCTTCTTTCCAACACATTTAGTTTTTTCGAAATCGCTTCACTAGTTCAAAAGTCGCGGACTCTTTACCACTTTTTTTTTATTTCATGCCACTGTGCAACCCTAAAATCAAACTTTTGATTTTTCTGATTTCTTATACTAATCTCTTTCTTTTAAGAATATAAGATGTCTTTAATTTATAAAGAAAAAGGGAAACTTTATAGAATATATATACTTTATGGCTCGCCTATTAATATTCTGGAAATTACAAACGGAATGACAAACTTATATATACCCTTTTACCATTTTTTGGTAAAGGGTATAAAAATAAATCTAGATCAGAGATCACTAAGAAAAATCTATAAAACCAGAATTTGCAATCTGGGGGGCGGGAACAAGCACTTTAAACTCAAAATTAAGATCAATTTTATTGAAAATTTTCATTTACATTGCACTTAACCAAACTAAAAATTTCCTGTTTTGAAAAGTGGCCGTGACTACAACCATAAATCTAAGCTCTTTCTTTCATGTACTTCGGCTTAGCAGTTTTTAGTCTATTACTCATGGGTTTCTCAATAGCTTGTTCCTACGAAACTTTACATGAACCATAAGCACAAACAGATATAAAAGTCGGTGAGGCCAGGCCCATAAAAGTTTTACGTAATATTATACTGTAGAAAGCTGACATTTTGTAAACAAATAGTCTTAATTGATTTACACAATCGGAAAATCCAAAAATTAAAGAACCAGCTACAAAAACAAACAAAAATAATTATACCAAAACCAATGAATGCACATGAAACACGTTTTTAGAAATTATTCCTAGATTCGCTGATAATTATACATTCTGTGCATTACGTTCTCATTTCTTATTCATTACCTTTTCTCACTGGGTAATGTCTCGTTATTAATAATAATTCTAAGTTTTAAATAAAAAATAATCGTTTTGCTTCTGTAATTAATTGTCTATTTTAATGTAAAAATTAAACTAAAGTCGAGATCATACTATTAGCGCAATATACCGATTTTCGTCGGCTTGCTGTAGTAAATTTATAAGTAATACTCAAAATTGGTCTTGCTTCTTAATTAAGTCTGTATCGCGTTATTACCGCTGTTGTGTAGTGCACTCACGTCTTTATTTTAAAATTTGTTTGTAAATAAGGCTGTTCCGGGCTTATTACTTGTGAGCCGTCAAAAATTTTTACATTCCGCCAATAGTGGGATAAATTCGAGTATTAACAAAAAGTTTTTACCTTTTATTTCAAAGAAGCCAAGGTTTTGAAAAATTATTTAAATCAGTTTCACTGATAATAAAATTTTAAACAGGATAAAGTTTTTCCCTTTTATTCTTTTCACACGTCCAAAGAATAAAAAGTTAACTATATTTCAAGCTGAGGCTATCTGAAAGAAAATTATATACATAAATCAAAAGCCGAAACTAAAAATAAAAAAGTAGAGTTGTGTTTTAGAACACCCGGTTATAGCTATCCTACTTACGGAACACTCAGACTATTATATTTACATGTATAAAGACTTTCATCACATTTTACGAGAAAGAAAACTAAAGACATTTGTTTCGACTGTCAAAAAATCTAACGTAAAGTGAAATTTTGTATTCACACCATCAATTACATTAAAAACACAAGTAGACAGCTTAGTTTACTTACGGCGGCAGATAAGTTCCATGCAAGCTGTGGTCGTATCGGCCTTTGAAAATAGATGGCGCTTAAAGTAGTTGATTTAAATAAGATAAAGAAAGAGAAAATACGATAATTTCGTTAATTTTCAGACATGGCTTACACGAAAAGTATTTCAGTACGATAAGGATATTCAAGTTTAACAGTCGGAAGAGATATACCATATATGACGGCACGAAATTGGCGCCGTAACAGACGACTTGTCAGTTTGTTTGTTACTTGATTTTATAATTATGCAACTCTGATCAAATGAAAAGTCTTATGGTTTAGAAATTTTTCAAAAAAAAAAATTCAAGTCTTATGGGATGTAAAATTTTTATCGCATTATTTACCATTCCTCATGACATTTTGCATTCACAATATCGCACTTGCACATGTTATTTGAATTTTTTACATGTATAAATACAAAGCATAATAGTGTGAACTGTCCTTTAGCTATATAAAAGAAACTTAGGGTAATTTTCACAACTTACCTTTGATTTTTTGATTTTTTCTGTCCGATAAATATTTTTGCATTATTACAACTTAATAATATATATATATAACAATAATATAATATATATATAATATGTATGTTATATATTTTTCATCTAAAAATTACTCCACACAGTGTTCACTTGTTGGGTCAAAAATAAAACAAAAACTTACCGGGTATTTACCGGAACCAGTGCTATAAATTTCTGCCGCACAGCGCTTATAGTTCTAGAGATCATGCGTTAGGAACAAACACACACTACGATTTTATATATCATGAAATCCATGTCACGCACTGTTACGGCGTGCGTTTAATTATAGCTGATTTTTTAAGGAAAGTTTTTCTTACGTAAGTACATTTAGGTTCTAACTATTAAATTTTGTACCCGTTTTTAAAATGTGTAAAATGTTTATGAAACGAGTTTTTATTTTCGTTGATATAAAGCGAAATGTTGCACGCAAAGAAAAGATATGGTTGTAGAATGGTTGAGAAAACAATATTATGTTCTCTGAAACAAATGTGTGGTCGTTGAAAACTTGTTATTGTCATTTTAAACATTTATTTCGTTACGATAAACAGAGTAATGTTTGAATTTAATAATTACATTGTCACATCCATAAAAAAGTGTGATATGGTTAGATTTAACAATACAGTTTCGTTAAAAATTTATGACTACAACATAATTTGTGTTATTATTTAAAAATAATATTATGTAAATAACGATATAATGTTATCCAAAACCATACTAAGTTAAGTTTTTAAAAAAAATCTTTTTCAGAAACATTTGACAGTTCAGTATTTCGTTTTTAAGCTATCGGTAGTGCACGGGTGGTGTTAAATAAATTAAGAGATAAAAAAAGTATAACCAAAAGGGTTGGCCAATAAAAATATATAGACATTTGTGTATCTCTTTATACAGACATGTCTGTATGTCGTGTAAGTATACATTTCTATATATACATTTTATATCAATAATATTAATTTATTATACCCTTTACCAAAAAATGGTAAAAGGATATATATAAGTTTTTCATTCCGTTTATAATTTCCAGAATATTAATAAGCGAGCCATAAAGTATATATATTCTGGATCCTTATGCATAGGGAAGACGAATAAGCGATGTTCGTCTGTCCGTCTGTCCGTCTGTCTGTACGTGAAATCGGTTTTCCGAAGCTTCCAGAAAAGCTAGAGACTTGGACTGGTGTGTCAGAAATGGTATAAAAAAGATTGGCATGGAAAATCAGCTAAATCGAGCAGACCGTTTCAGAGCTGGGAAACTTAAACTTCATTTAGCCATACAAAATAACTACCGAAAATTAGTTATTATTATTTTTTTATTAAATAAACTTATTTTATACTTCAGTATGAATAAAATTGGTATTTCTAACTAAAAAAAATAAAAAAAATTAAAAATACTTTTCCAGGGTTGGAAAACCTTAACTTTTTTTCTTATACAAAAGTAACTTACTAAAACAAAATTTTCCTTTTTTTTCTATAAATTAAACATATTTAATGTTCTTAAAAGAAAGCGATTGATGTAAGAAATCATCAAAACAAAAACGATGATTCCAGGGTTGGAAAACTGAAACTTTTTGTGATATAAAAAATTAACTACCGAAAATGAATTTTTATTTCTTTTTATTAAATAAACTTAATTTATACTTCAGTACGAATAATTTTGGTATTTCAAATTAAAAACTAAACTTCAAAAAATTAAAAAAATGCTTCCAGGGTTGGAAAGCTTTTAAATTTTTTTATACAAAAGTAACTTACTAAAGCAAATTTTTCCTTTTTCTCTATAAATTAAAGATATCTTATGTTCTTAAAAGAAACAGATTGGTGTAAGAAATCAGAAAAATTAAAGAGGATGATTCCAGGGTTGGGAAAATTACCCTTTTTGTGATATAAAAAACTAACTAATTTTTTTTAAATAAATAAAATTATTTTATACTATAGTACGAATAAAATTGGCATTTCAATTTAAAAAAGTTTAAAACACGTTTCCAGGGTTGAAAAACATTAAATTTTTTATACAAAAGTAACTTACTAAAGCAAATTTTCCCTTTTTCTCTATAAATTAAAGACATCTTATATTCTTAAAAGAAATAGATTAGTATAAGAAATCAGAAAAATTAAAAAGTTTGATTTTAGGGTTGGTAAACCCACACTTTTTGTGATATAAAAAATTAGCTACCGAAAACTAATTTTAATTTTTTTTTTACAAAATAATCTTATTTTATACTTCAGGGTTGGAAAACCTTATTTTTTATACAAAAGTAACTTACTACTACATTTTTTTACCTTTTTTTCTATAAATTAAACATATCTTATATTCTTAAAAAGTCAGAAAAATCAAAAAGGAGGATTCCAGGGTTGGGAAACTTACACTCCTTGTGATATAAAAAAACTAACTACCGAAAATTAATTTTTATTTTATTTTTTTATTAAATAAACTTATTTTATGCTTGAGTACGAATAAAATTAATATTTCAAATAAAAAAAAAACAATTAAGAAAATTAAAAAGACGATTCCAGGGTTGGAAAACTTTAACTTTTTTTGTACAAAAGTAATTTACTAAAACAAATTTTTCTTTTTTTCTATAAATTAAACATTTCTTAAATTCTTAAAAGAAAGAGATTGGTGTAAGAAATTGAGAAAAATCAATAAGGATGATTTCTGGGTTAAGAAACTTACACTTTTTTGATATATAAAAGTAAATTAGTCTTATTAATTTTTATCTTTTCCTCTATAAATTGTATATATTTTACGTTTTGGAAAGAAAAGTTTGGTATAGAAAATTATAAAAATAAAAATCATAGCTCCAGATCTGGAAACTTTGATTTTTTTGGACATTAAAGTAACTAAATCAAACATTTTTTTTAATTTCCTCTTTTTTCACTTAACACACTTTCTATATTTTTTTAAGAACTACTAGATTGGTATAAGTAATCAGAAAAATCAAAATGATTATTCTAGGGTTTGAAAATTATTATTTTTTTCATTGTACATAAAAGTATCTCTATACTACATAAACGCAGTTTGGTAAAGGGTATATAAGATTGGGCAAAGTCGAATATAGCACTCTTAGTTGTTTTTATTTCGAATCTAACGCACAGCTCTTTCTACAATAAATATATGACTAAAAAACAAAATAGTATTATTACATTAAATAGTACTGTGGTCGTATTTAACAATATTAATATAATATAAGATCTTGGTATGGTGAGTGTCAATTATATTTTAGTCACATCTTACAATAGTGTTGTCATATTAACAATAATAAGATTAGTTACAACAAAGTCAATTGTTCTTGTATATAATATTATTATTCACTCAGATAATAATATAATTAAAGTTGCTTTTCTATTAACAATAATATGATTTGACTGCAACCACATAATTCAATCATAGTATGTTGCTGTTTGATTATGGTTGCCTCAACCATATTTTTCTTTGCGTGTGCGTACGCACGAGTTATAGTTTAAAGAAACTAATCGTAGAAAAAAAACACGTCTGAGTTTTTCTGTTGTACGATTTAGAATGAATTTTTATTATTTCTTAACTAAATATAAAAGTGCTTATTCTATTGATTTAATTTTAAAAATTATATTTTTAATAATTAGCAATTTTATTTAATTGTATTTCGCAATTAATATTAAAAAGGTTAATAAACGATATTTTAAATAGTCTGCATTTTTTATATTTCGCAACTTATTACTTCCAATCAATATTTTACAATTTATGTTTATTTTGCGTTTTATTGATATGAAGTGTTTGAACTAATTTTGTGTTTTATTTATGTGTGTGTGTTGTTATGTCTTAGTGGCTTTGGTGGGGGTAGATGTGGTGACATAACTCACGCGCTACAAAAATTATACTCTAAAACTATTATGTCAGTTTATATTTTAAATTTCTGCGAATCCACTTGAGATAGAATTTTTTATTTTTTTTAGTATAAAACAAAGTCGCTTTTTCTGTACGTATATCCCTATGTATGCATAAGTCTTTAAAACTACGCAACGGATTTTGATGCGGTTTTATTTTCCCAGTTGTCCAAATCGTCCTAGACGACATTGTCTTCGACGATTCATGTACGACATGTCGTCTGTAGATTAAGTTTTCTAATCGACAATTTAAAAGAAATCGGCGTTCATGACTATCTGAACGACAATGTCACACGTTTTCTCTTCAGTAAAACTTTGTTGGGGACCATCTGAGCGACAGTGTCATACGTTTTGTCTTCAATAAAGTCTTGTCGAGGACAATCTGAGCGACAATGTCCCTCGTTGTGCCTTCAATAAAGCATTGTTGACGACAATATGAGCGACAATGTCCCTCGTTATGTCTTCAATAAAGCCTTGTTGATGACAATCTGAGCGACAGTGTCACACGTTTTGTCTTCAATAAAGCCTTGTTGAGGACAATCTGAGCGACAATGTCGCTCATCTGGTCTTGTGTGACCTCGCCGCCATTTGTATGAAAATTTCGTCAACGATTTGTATGGAGTTGTCTTTAATATGTCTTCTACGACTTACCATTGTCGTCAAAGATGTCTTAAAGACGTGGCCAACTGGGTTAATAGATAGAGTGATTGAAGAGGAAGGTTTATATGTATAATAAAATCCATTAAATAGTGGAGAAACACTGTTATTTTTGAGGTTTCTAATGTGATGTCGTAAATAATTAAATTTTTTCCGCTTACATTGCAAATGCAGGCTGAACCCCACGAAATTTATCAAAATAATGTACTAAGTATTGTACACATTGAAAAGGTCTACAGAAAACTCCACTATGGTATATGTCTATCTCTTATGGATATCCCACAATGACATTTTTAACCGACTTCAAAAAAGAAGCAGGTTATCAATTCGTGTGTATTTTTTTTCTTTCTTTTTTTATATTTGTACACGCATAACTCGGTCATTTTTAAACCGATTTTTGAAAAAAAATTTTTTTTGTTTGAAAGGGTTTGCCTGCAGTTGGGTCCCATAATTTTTGTTCGAAAATCGGAAGGGGAAATTTGCTCCCCTCTGGCATAACTCGGTCATTTATGAACTGATTTTCAAAATTCTTTTTTCGTCTGAAAAGGTTTTGCCTTAAGTTAGAACTTATAATTTTTTACGAAAATCGGAGGGGGAAATTTCTCTCCTTATGCATCATAACTCCGTCATTTATGAACCAATTTTCAAAATTGATTTTTTGTTTAAAAGAGTTCGCCTGCAGTTTAGTTCCATAATGTTTTTTTAATCGGTGGGAGACTTTGCTGCCCACCCCCCCCAAAAAAAAATACCACGTCATATATAAATCAGTTTAAATTAAAATCGTTTTAATTTTTTTTGCTTAAAATGGGCTTGATTGCAGTAAATGTAAAAAAGGAAATAAGTAAAAATGTAGTGTATGAATTTAGATATTCCAAAGATAGCAGGAAATCTTCATGATTTTGGGAGAGAAGAATTGTTTTAATCTAAATTTAACGCGTGCGGGCCACGGGCAGTAATGAATAGATAAAAAAATGGATAGATTTTAATCATTTTTTCAGTGAATGACATACGTTATATATTTTATACCCGTGCGAAGCCGGAGCGGGCCGCTAGTAAGATTAATTAAATATCATTACAACTTTGAAAAAATTATATATATTATAGTTTTTTAACTTTTAACATCGTCACGCACATGTTAAGTGTGCCACGCACAATTACACTGTACGTTTGTGATATGTACTTATTCGTTTCGAAGAAGCTAATAAATAAAATGCAATACAAATTGATTTTTTATCTTTATTTGTATCTTTAATTGGAAACGAAAAAAATTCAGTTCAATGAAAATAACACATTTTTTTAAATTCTAGTTTTTAGCCCTGTGGTTGACTTTTCTGTGAATTACATGATACATAGATTTTATGTATATAGATAACTGAGGGTAATAAATACAACGTTTGTCGGGCTCAGCTAGTGTAAATAATAATTTTCCAAAATGTAAGTACATACTTATTTTTTAGTTTAAAATAAATAAGTAGACAATTTAGAAATTTATATAGTTTATTTAAAATAACTACATATTATGGCAATATTTTCATGTCATCTTTTAAAACCTAAATATTATGTTCATCTTCTGCTCCCTATTTTTAAAATTTTGCGTAATGTAATTTGTAAGCGAGTACTTCAATTTGGCAATCAAAAAAGAAAGTCATTTTATGGCAAGTAGTTCAGACGGTAATGTCTAATTATTTGCTGGGATTAGACTTGGGTCGAACTCGTTCACTAGTTCATTTTTGCCACAAACCACTGATCAAACCCGGGATGATGACGTCGAATTTGGCATAAATATTTTTCTTTTCTAGCGGCGTACGATTAAATTAATGTATTTTTTGTAGCTGGTGGCAGCTGTTGGCCATTTTACAGTTGATCGGCTGTGTTCTCTGGTTTGTGTTCATGTACAAAAACAATACAAAAGCAAATTGACCAATCGTTCTCATTGTTTTTGTTTTGTTTTTGTTTCACTCACTTTTTGTTTTGTTAATTTTCGTACCCTGCTTTTAAGTACAAAGAAATCAAATAGTTTCAATTATTTTTGTTACAAAAATCTCATCCTAAGTTTTGTATCGCACAGCTATAAAATGAACTCAGAAATATTTTGCCAACTTTATCACAAGCGTATACGAAATTTATATCTATGGAACAAAATAAAGAAAAGTTTAATAAAAGCAATAATGTTCACCAAAATATTTAGTTTTTTTTTTAACTTACTATCCCCTCTCTTCGCCATCGTAAGCACGATTTTCGGATTTTTGCTGAATAACGCATAAAAAACATTTTAATTGATATCAAAGTTGAAATTTTTATGCTGCACTGAGCACGTTGCTTGCAACTTCGGTTGCCCATAAATGGATTCATATTTGTTTTTTTTTTTGCAGAAACCAAATACGCAGTTATTTGCTCTGATGTGTTCTTAATCGAATTTATTTACCCAAAAACATTATTATTGTTAGTACAAAAAATATTTTTGGCCATTATTTCGGGTCAAATTGCCCACTGTGCATTGGATGGATTTGACATCGACAATACAAAGTTATTAAACAACCCCAGGTCTTTGTTCCTTAACGCTGCACAAATATGCTCTAATATAGCAAACAAAATATCAAAAATCTTAATCTACTTACAGAAAAATAAAGATGTGAATGAATATAAAATTTCTTAATCATTTAAAGCACATCCTTTACTTTATCCTTTAAAAAATAACTATTTCAGCTTCCTTTAGCTAACTTAAAAGATATTTGTTTGCCTGCTTGGCATATTATTTTATTTTTTCTTAAAATATTCCAAATAGCTTCCAAATTTAACTTAGTCAATGGGCAAGTAAAGAGGATAATCGTGCTTCAGAGCTCATTATGGCTCTTATAAGTGGTTTTTCGCTAAAGCAAAATGAAAATATGTAAAACGAATAAGCGAACAACGTAAAAAGGACATTAACTTGGCTGGTTTTAAATTTACTTCAAATAATGAAGGTACTTTATCCTTAAATTTCTATTTTACGTCCTCATCGTTGTAAATAATGTCCTGCCATCAACGTCTCGAGTTGAAATAAATTTTTAACGTGTTTCAACATAAAATTAAAACAAGTGCGGTAGCGAAATTGTGACGTAGGAGGAGGCGAAAAAGAATGTAAAGAAAATATATGAAAAGATGATGATGATGATGATACTTTTTCTGTCTGTACTTTGTTATGATACAAAAGGCTGTGCCAATTTGCTTAACTCTATTGTTTTGCTTAATTTGTTTTATTCTATTTTTGCTTTTCGCAATTTAAGTTCTTTTCATAACATTTTTTTTTTGTATATGAGATATAGAGATATGAAATATATATACCTTATGAAAACAATTTTACTTCCGTTTATATTATAAAGTCATTACTGTTTAACTAACTTTCCCATAGAATTTGCATGAGTGCTTTTGCCTTTGTGAGTGATTTATATTTTTAGGAATTGACTCAGGAGAAAAAATATTTTAACTATTTATTTAGTAGGAGTATAAATTATCCTTAATACTTGCACAATTAAGGTCTCTTTGCCTTTGACTTCATTTTCAGTTAAGTCGAAAATGTACTAAATTTAGTTTTTAATTAAAATTACGGCATATTTGAATCTGTTCTTTCATGATTGGATTCATTAAAAACTCTCGTGTGATTGTAATTATGATTACACTATGCGACAAATGAAGCCTTTTGGATTAACACACGGAATCGACAGTATAGATTCGATAGCACTACCAAATGGAACTAAGACTCTATGTTCAGTTAAGCTAATCAGTGCTACCTCAAGAAATGGTGTCATTAGTTTTTGGCCAACAGCTAATTTAGACTTGGTGATATCTTAATCAATATATTTAACAAATATTTTAAGTATTTTACGCCGAAAAAAATTTGTTTTTTCATGCACTTTTTTGGAAAAATTAAGCTATTTTTCCAATTTTTTTTCAGAATAACATACAGGGAGATGAAATTTTGTAACACAACCCGCAAAGCGATAAGCTTGTCTGCGAAAAACACCCAAGGTCTATGGTGTGAATCGAACCGATGACCTCTGGACGGAGAGGCTAGCATCGCTACCACTCAGCCACAGGGGCACCTAATAATATATGGCAAAGCTGTAGCCTTTAAACTAATTGTTCTCCTTTACTTTTGCAAAAAAGTGCACGAAGAATAATTTTTTTTTTTCGTAAAATGTTAGAGCTTCGTTTTTGGTATATATATATAGTTAACCGGTGTATTCAAGTCTAAATTAGCTGGTGGCCAACATCTGATGATGCAATTTTTTAAGGGCACACTGATTTTTGAAATCATAAAAATAATTGGTCACCAAAATTGCTATATTTGCACTCAGAAAAAGACATATACATATTCATATAATTTTTCCATGTTTATGTAATTTTTTCTAAGTTTAAGTAAATTTTTACAAAAATCTAGTAAAAAATACTTAATATGAGTAAAAAATAAAAAGTTCATGGGTCGTATGCAAAAAAACTTAACAAAGCTGTGCCAAGCAATATTAAGTAAAGTTTTTTTTTTTTTTTTTTTTTTTTATAATGCATGTATTTATTTATTGTATCTTCATATATGAACTAACAATAAGTATTCAAATCTTAAATCTATAAAAAAAAATTATTAGGCCCGACCAGTGTCGGACATAAACTTAGTGGTAGTTATAAATAAAACATTAGTAGTGATAATAAAAAAGGGGGGGGGGGGAAGTATTTTCAAGTAGTCCCATCTGGAGTGTTAGGTATAAGAGCCTGTGTGTCCCTCTTTTTTAAGCGGATGTGTCCAGTAAAGTTCAAAATATTACGAGCAAGCGGATTAGGATGTGATTCGAGTTTTGTTAAATATTTGCCTGCGTATTTTGCAATTTCTTCAGTCACTAGTGGCATATTTAAATCACGATGTATAATAGAATTTTGGATGTACCATGGAGCCGATGTTATTAACCGTAAAATTTTGTTTTGCCTTCGTTGGATTCTCTCGACATTGGAAGCTGAAGCAGTGCCCCATAACTGAATTCCGTAGCGCCATATTGGCAGTCTAGGCTGAGTGTTGAGTTTCTGCCAATCAACCAATATATTTGAGTTAACTTAAGTTTCATCTGAGTTAACTTAGAGTCAATATGATGTTTCCATGTAAGTCTTCGATCAAGGTGTATACCAAGGTATTTCACTTGGGAATGTTGAGGAATATTATGATTGTTGATTCGAATGGGGGAGCAAGTATCTCTTCTTAGGGTAAACGTTATATGGACACACTTTTGTTCATTGACTTTAATTCTCCATAAGTTCAACCATATTTCCAGCTGAGTGATATGTTCCTGGAGATTGCGGGATGCCTCATAAGGGTTTTCGTGCACACTCATACAGGCTGTATCATCGGCAAAAGTAGAAATATGGATATTATTGCTCACAGGCATATCACAAGTATATATTAAATACAAGACAGGACCCAGAATACTACCCTGGGGCACACCAGAAGATATAGATTCGGGCACACTCGTGAACCCTCCTTCCACAACAGTGAACTTAATATCAATAATATAACTTTCCAAAAGCTTTTGAATGTTTATTGGCAGATATGTCTTCAATTTTAAAACTAGGCCTTCGTGCCATACTTTATCAAACGCCTGAGAAACATCAATAAAGAGAGCAGAACAATACTTCTTTTCTTCAAATGTTCTTCTTACAACTTGGACCAGTCTATGCGTTTGTTCAATCGTGCTGTGCTGACTTCTAAAGCCAAATTGATGGTCCGGGATGCACCCATTATCAGTTAAAATTTTGGACAATTTAGTCATGAGCAGCTTTTCGAAAAGCTTTGAGATTGTAGATAGTAAGCTTATAGGCCTATATGACTCAGTCTTGGTAAGATCTTTGCCCGCCTTTGGAATCATTTTGATCTTGGCCAGTTTCCAGTTATGTGGAAAATACTGCATTCTTAAAATAGCATTAAAAGTAAATAGCAGGATTCTTATTGCAATATGAGGCAAGTTCATGAGCATTTTGTTACTAATGCCATCAATACCTGGAGCTTTCTTCGGGTTGAATTCAGCAATTACTTTTTGTACTTCACGCATCTTAAACCTTAAGGGACGAGGGGGTAGAGAAACTACACACGGTAAATCAGCAGCACCCGTACATGAATTGGGAGTGAATACAGATTTTAAATGCTCAGAAAATAAGTTACCTTTCTCACTATCACTTCTTGCCCAGCCTCCGGTCGCAGTACGCAATGGTGATTTAAGATCAACGGGTCGTTTAAGATTTCTAGTAGCGCGCCATAAAGAGTAATTAGATGCGGACGTTACATCAAGACCTTCTAAATACTTTTCCAGTAGTGCAGTTTTTTCCGATGATAGCAGCTCTTTGAGTCGTTTAGTACATTTTTTAAGTCTGATTTTATTTAGGGGTGATCTGTGTTGTTGCCATTCTCTTCTAGCTCTCCTTTTTTCACATACAAGACGTTCAATTTCCGTAGAATAAATTCTGTTAAAGCCGGTCTGCGGATAGGAGGTAGTGGCGTGTTCAGCAGCCTGTTTAATATTTTCGTTAAGATTGGCAATATTAAATTCAATATCATCGCATGATCTAAGCTGAATGTTTTCTACGCAGTGACTACTAAGATATTTTTTGAATACCAGCCAGTTGATTCCATTAATCATCTTCACATATGAGTTAGTTAAATCACTCCTTAGTGGGTTGAAAATTGTAACTATTGTTGGAGAGTGATCGGAGGACAGATCTAGAGAGGCCTCTACATGAATTAAGTCCCTATGAATATTTTTCGTGAAGGCAAGACCTATAACATCTGGAATTTTTCTTACGTAGGCCAGTAAGTAGGCTCCCCACTCGAAATGACATCTAAGCCCATTTTTGAAATTGTATTGAACAAGGCTCGACCTCTAGGTGTAACAAGACGCGATCCCCAGTAGGTATGTTTTGCATTGTAGTCACCAGCTGCCACGAAACAAGATCCAAGCGATTTGTAGAACTTCTCATACTGATCTTCGCTAACTGAAAATCTGGGAGGTGAGTAAATTGATGATATCACGAAATTCGCACAAAAATTTTCTACGAAAATATTCGTTGCTTGCAAATATTCTTCACTAACGTTGTCAAGGACATAGTGCTTGAGTCTTGACTTAATCAGAATTGCTGATCCACCACATGCTCTCTCTCTCGGGTCCTTTGTATCATATAAAGTGTAACCATTTATTTTAAATAAGCTTCTTGAGGTCAAATGAGTCTCAGAAACCAACATTATATCAATATTTTTTTCCATGAGGAAGTGCTCAAGTTCATTTTTATGTTGGCGAATGCCGTTTGCGTTCCAGAAACATATTTTTAGCGTGTTCATGGTTTATTAACTAATGCTTGAAGCAGTGTATTCTGCATTCGCAGCATTTCTTGCATCATACTTGTCATATTTGTAGTAAAGTTGTTTATAGTTAGCACCAGATTCTCAATAGTAGCTTCAAGGCGACTAAAGTTAAAGCTTGAGTTTGAATTCGTTGAATTATTTGGCGGTGGAACATTTTGCGTGGGAATTAACTAGTCTTAGCAGCATCAGCATACGATACACGTGAAGTAACTGGTTGGCTGATTTGAGCAAAAGTGTCGGAGTTCGGGTTTACTTGTAGAGCTGGAGTTAGCTTGGGTTTTTGACCCATAGCCTGTTTAACGAAAGAAAATACAGGGCACCCTCTATAGTTAGCTGTGTGATTACCTCCACAATTACTACATTTTTTTTCTGCTTGATCTTTTGGCTTAGTGCAGCTAGCAGTACCATGCAATTCACCGCAGATAACACACACTGTAGGTAACTTGCAGTAAGTTTTCGTATGGCCATATTCTTGGCAATTATGGCACTGTACGGGACCTGAACGCTTACGTGGCTCTTCAACTGTGATTTTTCGATGTAAGAGATACTTTACGTTATAAACTGGATGGGCTTCATTTTTTTTAATTGTATGTCATTCGGCTCCAGTTCAACCCGAAATAGGGGTTGGGGGACCTTTTCTCTATTAAATATGTTGGTAACATTTTTTACCTTGAATCCTTGGTCGACAAGTGCACATTTTACTTCTTCGGGTTCAACATATGAATCTATGCCCTTTAATACTATCTGTAGGCCTTTAGCACTCTTAAGTTGGTATGTGTAAAAATTTGTTTTATTTTTTTCGAATTCACTAACAATTTTTCGGAAATCTTTTTCATTATATATTTGGATTTTAGTTTCATCAATATTACCTCGTTTAATTGGAATGATGTGAAAAGTATTTTCACCAATGGTCGACAGTAGTTTTTTTATAAGCGCGTTAGAATTTTTTTCTCTCAGATAAATAGGTGGTGGCTTAAAAGACTTTTGCGATGATGTAGAGGGCTTGAAAAACGATTTTGACGATTGGTAGATGATGCGCTGTTATCCCTAGACATCTTTGGGGCAGATGAAATTTTTGAAGAATTTGGGCTTCGCCCACGCTTTACCACTGTTATATATCTGTCCATTCCCACTTGTACCTTGGGTTTTGAGCTACTGTTATCTGTAGTGATAACTTGGTTTAGTGATGAAGGCGAGCCCGATGCGGATGATATCGCAGACTAAAATGAAGAAGTACTAGGCAATGGTAATGCTAACGATTCACTAGTTGGCATTGGACAAAGCGAAGTTGATCGCTGACGAAAAATTGGCTTTGCCGTTAAAAAAAGATTTTCATCAGATTTATTATTTATATTTTTTTCATTAAGAGTTTCAGAACTCACAGCATTTCTGCCGTTAGAACTCACTTCAAAATTTTTTTCCTTTGAGGTACTCATACAGAGTATTAATCCTCAAGGGAACTTTGTTTGTGTTTACGGTTTTTTTTTGTTTTTGCTATTTCTTGCTATGTAAAAAATATTAGTAAAGCCAATAAGCTTATTTATCAAGGTGAATATGTATTACGAATATTTTTTGTATAATTTTTGATTTTGTTGTTTTTTATATTTGTTTCGTATGTATGTATGTAAAAAAAAATCCGCTTTAATGTCTCTTCACTATGAAGGTTCAACGAGAACTGAAGTAAATTAAGTAAAGTTGTATTCTAAAAAAATTATTATATCAAAATTCTAATGTAGGCACCTACGTTTGTTAAGGCTACTTTAAGTTGATATTTCAAAAATGTGTATTTTGTACCTTAAATAGTTTTGTTAATATAAGACATATTGATTCATGTTACATCTGAAAATGAAGCTAGAAGTGCTAGCTTTTAGCTTCAATTTATTATTTCTCTCATGTAATGGAAAACATCACCAAATTATTCAACTGATTCGAAATACATACCAAAATCCATAAAAAAATATTAAAATAATTTCAAATATACAAAAATGGTTTAGTGATGTACCTACAATTTAAACGAATTGAAAAAAGCTTAATATTCGCGTACTCATTTCATTCGGATAAAAGAAATTGTGATAATTCTTTTTTGTTTATCATATTTTTTTGTTTTTACCTCATAGAAATGTTTATCTGTTTTCCTACCAGTCAGAAGCTCATATTTTTTAAATTAGGTTGATTAACTTCAAGATCATAAGAAGTTTTTCAATAAAATAAGAAAATGTTTGAATAGTCGAATAAAACTGTATTTGATTTTGTGCATCATAAGCTCTGAAGTGGTTGTTGAACACGGTGGTGTTACCAGTATTTATTATTAAATCACAAAATAATTAAAGTTGTGTTTTTAATACAATTTCTTAACAAAGCAATGTTAGCCTTAAAGTCCTTGGCAACTACTATGAACTTTTAAGCTTAAGTAAGATATTTTTTTGCATAGGGCCGTATATCTTTAAAAATAGTTCATAATAATAAACACAAAATTCTCACATTCAAGGACAAGTTTATTGACTTAAGGAAATGTTTACCAAAAATTGGAAAATGGTTTAAAAGTTTAAGGAAATTGTATCCTAAAAACTAGTCAATCTCGTTTTAAATCAAAAAACAAATTTTAAGAAACGACTTACTCCTGATTATTTCATCAAATTTGACTTGAAAGATATAAAAAGGTATTCTAAATTTTAGAAAAATTTTTACCAGTTTAAAGTATCTTTTCTTTAAATGATAGAATATATCTTTTGCTTGCATTAAGCAAAAAATCTAAGTAAGATTTTTATATATCCGAAGAAATATATTTTTTTGAAAATAAAATAAAATAAAATAAAATAAAATAAAATAAAATAATATAAAATAAAATAAAATGAGACATTTTTAGATTTAGTTGAATTGTAGTGAATTTTAATCTGAAATAATTTCTTATTCGGGCTTAGGTTCAGTAATTTCAATTCTTATTGAATGAAATATTTTTATCTACCCAAGTAGATAGATTAGGGTGCTGATGAAGTGCGTGGGTGCACAGAAAAATATCGGTATTTCCCCCAGCTAATAAAAAGTCTAGTTTATTTTTTTCTCTTTTTTAGGAACTCACATTAATTAATAAAAAAAATATTTCATTCAATAAGAATTGAAATTACTGAACTTAAGCCCGAATAAAAAATTATTTCTCAATAACATAAAATTTTAAAACTCAAAAATTTCAATGATTATTCAGGCTGCCTGGTTAGGCAATTGGTTAGAGTGCTTGGCTATCAATCAGAAGGTTGTTGGTTCAATACTTGTCTACTCTCAAGGAATTAATATGTATGTATGTTGAATTAATTAAGAATAAAGTATGAAGATATAATAAAAAATATACCATATGGTATGGAATTTAATTAAAAATAAAAATAAATACCAGAATTAAAGATATAAAAAAAAACATTTAAGAAGTTTATTATTCGACATATTGTCAGAAGTTTATTTTAATTTGAAATTTATTTGCTGGTGGTTCCGTGCATAAGATAAGAGGTTTGTGACCAGCGTTGTCAACTCGGTGCTTTTCGCACCGTTTTTAGTGCTTTTTGAAATTTTCGACGCGAAAAATTTTGAAGTTAGTGCTCGGTGCTTTTTTAAACTAATTTTTGGTGCTTTTTATTTCTTGGCGGTGGCACTAAACCCAAAATTCAGAAAGAATTTTCCTTATATAATATATATATTTTTTTTAAGAAGTCTAACATTTAAAAAACATAAGCACTGTAGTTAATGGAACATTTAAAGATATTCTAATAAGATTATACAAAACTTGGTTTAAGAAATACGTGCATTTTATTCTCAAACTTTCACATTCTAAGCACAATTAATGGAAACAGTGTTTTGCCACACGACAAAGAAGACATAATGCAAGTATAGTCCGATAGCGAAATAATTTCTAAATAGTATATCCAGTAAATAGAGAATAATTCACTTAATGCAATGGATAAAGTTTGAGTTCGCTATCGAGTTTTGGGAAGAAATAAAGTCTTATAACGACTCATTTGATATAAACTTATTTGGGGCATTGTCGAAATTGCATTCCCATCAAACTTTAATGTTTAAACGCAGAAGTTGATCACGTTTTTACCCTTATTACTTTATTTAAATCTAAAATAAAAGCGGTCTGAAACGAGAAAATTGTATTGCTAATAGAGCTTCGTTCCTTTTTTCTAAAATGATGGTACATATAATTTAAGTTTATATAACTTGGTTAACTTGCAAATTACTTTTTTTTTAATTTTGTAACTTTGTTATTAATATTGCATTTGCTGTGAAAGAATGTTTCCACAGCATTGTTTAATAAAAATCAAATTTTGAAAGTCTTGGTTTTAAAAAAATTAACTACTACTCCCATCGAGTTCAAAATCTAATCAGCAAGTCAAAAAGACTTGCCAAATGCTGCTAATTTGACTAATTTCAGGTGATTTGTTTCTCCGTTGACGAAAAAAAATTAAATTTTTTATAATAACTTAAAAAGGTTTCATCAAATTGATTTTAGAATTCACTGATTCTCATAAAATCAAAATGTGTATCGAATGCTTCAAATTCGAAGGTTTAGGGATAAAATGCAAGGTCAACCGATTTCTATATTTTTTATATACAAAATGTTTTTTTATAAAACAAAAAATTTTATTTTAGTGCTTTTTTACTTAAATTACGCGTTTTTTTCCTGGTTTCAGTGCTTTTTGAAATTTAAAAGTTGACAACGCTGTTTGTGACTATTCAAAATGTGTGGTTGAAGTCTACTGATGATTTTGTAATACGTAATGAATCGTCAAATTATACAATATAAAATGTCTTTGGAAAGGGAGTCCCTATAGCCCCTTTTTATTTTAAAACAGCTGGGGGGTCCCAGCTAAAACTTAGGCGTTCAAAAGAACTGCCAAAAGAGTTTTGAAACTTTAAAAGAAAACAAGGCTAAAGAGCCGATTTATGTTAATCAAATTAAAGTCTGATTTTATTCTACTTATTCTTTGGCTTATATACTAATTTTGAAAATAAATCTTAACCTTTCTAACTTATTCTAAACATACAAATATTATTGTTTTCTCTTTCAATACTATGAAGGATCGTATTCACATTTCCGTTTAACCAATCATCGTATTTTATATTTAGAATTGCACTCAAACAGAAATGTGTCACTCAAACAATTATTCGTAAGCAGTTCAGCATTGCACCATGCATGCATGAAAGTAATGTTATTGATACTTTATTAGTTCTTTGTTGCTTTCATTGTGCAAGCATTATTAACTTGCGTGATACACTACAATTTGTTACAGCAACAATAAAATATATAGACAACGCTGAATAGGGATGCCAAATGGGAAATCCCGAACCCGGATATACCGGGATTTTCGGGATTTAGCACATCCCGGGATTTGTAAAATTCAATCCCGGGATTTCATTTTCGGGATTTCTTAGAAATTTTTGTATCAAAACTTTATAAATTAAAATTTTCGTTGATTTTAAGGTATTTTTTATAATATTTAAAAGTCCCATACAATTTTATACGTACAGTTTTAACAATTTAATGACTATTCGTGACATATATCTTATTAATTAACAACAAGAGCAAAATAAATAAACTATTTTCTTACAGTTATTTTCATTAAAGGTGCTACAATATACATATGTACATTTTAGAATTATTTTGAAAACAAAAGAAACATATTACCTTTGGAAGGGAAATAACATTTGAAAAATTCATAAGTTTGACAAATTTATTTCGTCTTATTCTATATTATGAGGGCAATTATAATTCAAATTCCACGAGAAATTTTTCCCGGGGAATAATTTCAAACAGTAGCAAATAATAGGGAAAACAAAAAAATCTAATTGGAAAAAGGAGAAATTTATTTATTTATTTATTTATTTACAAGGTTTAGCAAATACATTAACGTAAGTACTAAATATATACTGTATATATATATATATATATACATAAGTGTATATATTTATATGTATAAGCTATAGCAACAAGGCCTTAAGCTTTAAAATTTACAGGTATGATGATTTATCCAAATTATATATAATTATATTATCTAGTGTATATTGTTCTTATTTCTAAAAAAAAATATATAAACATACATATATGTATACATATTTTAACAGTAGCCCAGTCCACTCGTCAATCAGCAAGTACACACCCCCGAACTAGAATGATCCCCCATACATCCCGCTGTCGAAAGCCATAAAAATTATACCTAGTCGCGGCAAAATGCACGAGAGGCCCCATCCGTCCACAGAGCGAACACCCACCGAACGACGCACCAACTGTGCCACTGATTACAAAATTGGTTATATTTTATTATAAAGCTTGGTAGTTTTTAAGAATTGCAATATTTGTTTGATTGAATATACTGATGGAGAAGAAAGTGAGTTAAGGGGATTGTTTTGAGAGAAGATTTTATGTCTCTGATGTTGGAATTTTGGGCAAATAGAAAGAAAATGTGTTATATTAAGGGGGCTCGTGCTGTCACATTCGCAAATGGTTGGGTTAGTTCCTTTTATTATATGGATGTGGGTTAATATAGTATGACCTAAACGAAGTCTAATGAATTTTATCAAATCTGTACGATTTATCTCAGAGTTATTGGGTGAAAAGGTGTATATATTGCTATGGTTGGTGTTAACTGTCTTGTACCAAATATTTGTTTGATTCCAAATATTGGTAAGATTGCGTTGTTTAATGTCTTCAGTCATAAGCTTTTTTATATCCCAAAAATTTCTATTGATAGTTGTTATTAGTGGTGTTTTTAAAGCCTGTTTTGCAGTGTAGTCTGCAAACTCATTTCCTTTTATAAGAGAATGGCCAGGTATCCAGATGATAACAAATTTTGGAAAGTGTTCAATAAGGGAATTTCGGATACTAGCTGCATAGAAGTTGTTACTATTTATGTTTGTTATGGCTCTTATTGAAGATAAAGAGTCTGTGCAAATTGCATAACTCCCACGCTTGGTACAGTACTCGATGGCTTTGTAGATTGCTATGATTTCGGCAGAAAATACTGTACTGTAATTAGGCAATAGAGATGTTTTAATTACTTTGTCCTCTAGCGTTATTGCAAAAGATACAGTATCGGTTGATTTAGATCCATCGGTATATATAAAACTTCTATGTTGGTATTTCTCTACGATTGCATGGAATAATGTACAGTATTGCATTGATGGTGTGTTGTTTTTGTTATATACTGAAAGAGTCTTATCAATGCTTTGTGGTTTCAGTAGCCAGGGGGGATGTGTTAATATGCATGGTTTGAGTATTTCTGTTGGTAGTTCATGTTTGAAAATTGATTTGATAGCTCTATACAATGAAGATTTGATTTTGGGTTTTTTCTTAGATTTAAAGCCATTTTCTACAATTTTTCTTAATGGGGTATCGTAACAAGATGTTAGGGAATTAATCAGTTTTAGTGACTCGATTTCATAAAGGTGTTCTAAATCAAGAAAATTCGTTTCGTACATTATATTGTTGATTGGAGTTGTTCGTAGTGCGCCTAGTGCGCAGCGTATGTTGGAATTTAGGATCGTTTTGATTGTTTTTAACGAGGTTTTAGGTGAGCTACCATAAATGAACAATCCATATCTAATTTTCGATATTATTATTGTATTAATGATATTGAGGAGAGAAATTGTACTTGAATTGAATTTCGTAGATGATAAACATTTAATAATGTTTGAACGTATTGATAAATCTTTTGTTACGTTTGTGATATGGGTATTCCATCTAAGAGTTCTATTAAAAGTTACGCCTAATATTTTAAGCTTATCGGTTTGTTTGGGTTGAATTCTACCTGCATAAAGATTGCAGGAGCAATTGTGTTTTCTACAAATATGTAGATATTTACATTTAGTATTAGATAAAACAGCGCCTGATTCCTCGCACCAATTTACTATATCCTGGACTATGTTACTTATGTTGATATTTGGGTTTTTATTCTTATTTGATTTTATTACTAAATTGAAGTTATCAGCATAAGCAAAGTAATTTATATTTTTGTGTAAGGATATTATATTACAGAGTTTGTTGTATGCAATGAGGAAAAGTACTACTGACAATGGAGAAACTTGTGGGATTCCATTGTACATGTTAAATGGTTGTGAAAGTGTTTTCCCTACTCGGACAACAAATTTTCGATTATGCATGAAGTTTATAACATAATTTATAATTTTTGGTCCCACCTTCCATGAAACCAACTGGTCAATAACAGAGTGTATACTTACTTTTTCGTACGCTTTTTCAAAATCCAGAGCTACTATTGTAATATGATTTTTAGAATTTAGGCTGCTTGCAGCCAGCTGTTTTATAAACATAAGTGCCTCAACGGTCGATTTACCTTTCTTAAAGCCAAATTGGTTATTGTTTAGGAGGTTATTTGAAGCTATTAGCCACCAGATTCTGTTAGCTTTAATTCTATCCAATATTTTGCTTATACACGAATTTAAGGAGATTGGTCTATACGATTTAGTTATGGTTTTGTCGTTATTGGGTTTCAAAATTGGGATAACTACTGAAGTTTTGTATTGTTGGGGGATGTGTGTACTGAAAATTTTGTTAAATAAGTTTAATATTCTACTTTTAATTACTTTTGGAGATTGTTTAATCATTGTATATGAGATTCTATCTAGGCCGGGAGATTTCCCCTTAAGTCTATGCAAAGTATATAAAAATTCAGTATTATTTATGTCTTGTTCTATTAATTTAGCTTTTTTACATGGGCATATGTTACTAAAGTTATTAATGAAATTAGATTTGTTATCCTGAAATTTTTTTGGAAATCTTTCGTTTGTTGAATTAAGAGACCAAAATCGTCCTAACTCGCTCGCAATATCAGAATGGTTAGTTAGTTTGTTATAAGGTGGATTGTCATTTTGGATACAGTGTATAGTGGATGATGTTTTGTAACCACAAAATCTTTTGATGTTATTCCAAATTTTTTTTGTAGAAGTGTTGGGATTTATTTCAGAGGTAAAATTATAAAGGGACTTTCTTTTAGCTGCCTTTATTTCTCTCTTAAAAAGTGCGTTTGCCTTTTTATATTTTATCATATTATCATTGTTGATATTTCTTCTAAAAATATACCAAAGTCTGTTTTTTTCCTCTTTTAATTGAGTTAGTAGTGGACTCCACCATGGGACTGATTTGATGATTGGATGATGATTTTCTTTAAGTTTGCGGCTTCTTTATTAACATTTGGGTGTACTGGTCTATTCGCACCGAGTAGGGAGCATTTTTGGGAATAAATTTCCCAATTAGCTTTGTCTAATTTGAAATATGGTTTAATGGAATGATTTAATTCATAATTATTTCTAAATAGGGACAAGATAATTGGGAAGTGGTCACTTCCCCATAGGTCTTGTTCAATATGCCAATTACAATGTGTACAGGGTGTTTTTTTAAAAGGTATAGAACTTTGAATTGAAATAAAACACAAGAAAATCGTTTTAATGTCCATCAATTTAGCTTTATTGGAAGGATAATTTTATGCCATTAATGTTTAAATATGATTTCGGGCATGTGGCCGCCGCGGCTGGCTCGAATAAAGCCAATTCTACAGGTCCAATTTTCAACCACTTTTTCGAGCATATGGGGCCGTATGTTGGCAATAACGCCACGAATGTTGGCTTCCAAGTCCCCTAACGTTTCTGGTTTGTTGGCGTATACGAGCGACTTCACATATCCCCAAAGAAAATAATCCAATGGTGTCAAATCACACGATCTTGGTGGCCAATTGACAGGTCCATTCCGCGAAATTATGCGCTCATCGAATGTTTCCTTCAATAAATCGATTGCGACGTGCGCTGTGTGGCATGTAGCGCCGTCTTGTTGGAACCACAACTCATCCACATTCATGCCATCCAATTCGGGAATAAAATAGTCGGTTAGTCGGCTCCAATTGCTGTGCACGGTGGCGAATCGATTCATTCGGGTCCTCTTCAACACTTTGCTCTACAGCGGCAATTGTTTCTTCGGTGCGCACTGTTTGACGTCTCTGCGGATGCGTATTATCACATAGAGTAAACGTAGTGCGAAAACGATCCATGGTTAACCGAATTAATTGCTCTGATGGACGATTATGTCGACCATAAAATGGACGGAGCTTGCGGTAAACTTCGCGAACTGAACCATTATTTTCGAAATAAATTTGCACGACTTGCAAGCGTTGTTCTTTTGTCAACCTATTCATGATGAAATGGCAAACCAAACTAAATATTAATCACTTGACAGCTGACAAAATGGCCGCCAGTTAAAAAAGTGATGCCAACTTAAAGTTCTATACCTCAATAAAAAACACCCTTTACAAAGATTTCTGAAGAACAAAAAGTCACGTCTATGTGGGTAAATGTGTTTTGGGTAGAAAAGTGTGTGGGGGATTTATCATTGAGTAACATAAAATTATTATTTCTTATGAATTTATCTTTAAGAATGCCTCTTTTGTTATTTCTATTGGACCCCCAGTTAATATGCCAGCTATTAAAATCGCCCGTTATCAGAGTAGGTATGTTGAAGTTGCCTAAGGTATTTTGCAAATTGTAATAATTAAATCTTATGTTGGGAGAAATGTATGCGAATATATTATTAAATTTAATTTTGGAATTTATTTCCAACCCAATAGCTTCAAAGTCATTAGTTAATTGGATTTGTTTATGTTGAATGGAATTGTGTATTAAAAGGGTTACCCCACCGTACGAATTTGAATTATTATAATTATATAAGGTAAAATTATTGGGTACAGGAATGTTGGTGGTATTAACTATATGTGATTCTTGTATAGAAACAAATTTAATATTATATTTTTTTTATCAAAAATTGCAATTCATTATAATTTACAATATATCCTCTAATATTCCATTGTATGATGTTCAGGTAGTGCATGAAGATGTTAGTTTAACTTATCCAGCCACAGCGTCTAGCCATCAAATACCCCCGCGACAGAGATATATCTCGATGCGAGCGGTACCCGATAGCCCATCAGCAAGGCCGAATAGGTCATGTAAAGGAAATTAAGTACAAAATAGTTATTTGAATACTAGCTCATTGTAAATTATTTCATAACTAAACTCTGCCATATGAAAAGCACCACCGAAAGTGTGCGATGACTCATGTCAGCCAATACGGAATACCAGCCTTATGGCCAGGATTTCACTGTCCGACAATGTGTCAAAAACCACGATCGGCGGTGCTGGTCAGATAACAGAGTGTCTACTGTAAATATTACATGTTATTACTCATTATCTTGTGACATTGAGTCTACATCTTCAATGTCATCTACATTGGTTTTATATTTTTGTTGTTTTTTTATGTTCTCAATTTTTTTATTATTTCTTTTTTTAGTGATTGTTTTGTTTTATTTGAAGTATTTTTTGGTAGGATTGTTACTTTTTTTGTTTTCGGAGAGAGTTGCGTTGATATTAAGTTGGAGCATGAGGGCATATCATCATCGCTGTATTTCACTATTTCTCTTGAAGCTGCATTACTAAGGTTTACATTATTATTTATTGAAGCTGATGATGTATTTGGCGGTGTTGTTGTAGATTTTACTATTGACGAGAAAGATGTTTGTCCGTGTTGGTGGCGTTCTTTATATGTCTCTATTGCTTTTTTTCTGTCTAATTTTTCTAGAGTAACGATAGCTTGTATTTCTTTCTCCTTTAAGAATACTGGGCAAATTTTGTCAAGTGCACTGTGTTTACTGTTTTCGTAATCGTTGTTGATGCAGTTTACGCATGTTATTGGATTGTTATAAATTTCGTCGTCTTCTTCGAAATGGTACTCAAGATCACAATTTGGACATATTTTTTTGTTGGTACATGAATTTGTTGTATGTCCGAAGCGCAGGCATTTACGGCATCTTAACGGGTAGGGAATGTAAGGGCGTAATTTGACTTTTTCGTAACCGATGTTTATGTACTCAGGTAAACTGAGTGTAGTTAGAGTTATTATTAATAGCCCCGTTTCAATAAGATCTTTACCAGATTTCTTCAATATTTTTTTAATTTCTATTACATTTTGGCTTTTTAATTCCTTCAGTATTTCATTCTCATCTATTCCTCTTAGATCGTTAGAGTAGATCACACCTTTTGAGTAGTTTAGATTGGCGTGTTCATTGATTTCAACTCGAATAGTTGGTGAGAGTGAAGTTAGAGTAATAAGTTTAGTTGCCAGTAAATTATTTTTAGTTTTAATTAAAATACTGCCATCGCGAACTTTTTTGCAGATTTCAACTTCAATTCCACATACACCATCAATGACCTTCTTAATTAAGAATGGAGAAACGTTACTCAAAGTTTCCATGTACTCCTTGTTTTCACTTTCATTGGGCTTACTTGTGATTCTTTTCATCACCAAATATTTAGGACCAATTGTAGAAATTTTTAGTTTCTTCGTTTTATCAGTAGTAAATAAAGGTTTATTCTGGAGAATCAACCTGTCTGGTGGATCACCCATCAGATGTTGAAAGATAGGACTAGTGGTTTTTTTAATAGGATGTGTTTTATATATATATATATATATATATATATATATATATATATATATATATATATATATATATATATATATATATATATGTATATGTATATATGTATAAATGTTTTTCTAACTTTCTGTTTTAACAAATATGCAAATAATAAAAAAGAATTCTCTTAGTTTGTTTTTGTTGTGTTTTCTTTTTTCTTTGCGAGATTTCGTATCAAAATAATCAGATGGTCAGAGCTCACAGAAAGCGTTTTACCGTCTTCACTAACAGATTGATACTGAGGAGAAATTTCTTGCGGAAATTTATTCATAATTGCAGTGTGTAACTATCTGTATGTCGACTCCTCAACGCTAAAAACAAATAGCACTTATCTACTTGTCGATAACAATTGAGTACTATTGACACCTCCTTACAATTGGAGTAGAATACAATACAATGTTGTCGGAGTATTTTGTCTTAAAAACTGCTCGAGTGTGTATTTATGTTTTTTACATTGCAGTTCAAAATTATTTTGTTTTCAATTTAGACCGTTTAGGTCGTATTTTAAAAAAACCTAAGATCAAACCCATTTAAATTACATGGATTTGATGAATAGTTTTAGTCAAAAACGACCGACTGAATGAGTTCGACTCAATTATAGTTGTATTCGAGTTGCACAGTAGAAGGCCAGGACACTAATAACCCATACTCCTCTTAGCGAACGTATGAATACACACATATGTATCTGTTGAACTTGTAGAAAAAACTTATGTATGAATTTAAAATTTTTCAGTAGAGCAAAAATACTGTTCAAGTGCTCAGGAAAACTTTTAATGTATGTGCCTATAAAAATGTGATCTTTAGACGTAATTATTCGAATTTGATTAGAATAGTGTATACATTTCTTTTAATTTTTTGACATGTTCAGCCTTATTATCGTTGTCATAGTCGCAACGAAATCGATAAAAAATTAGATAATGCTTGGTACACCCAGAAAAAAGATTGGTTGGAAAACGGTTAGTCCAATAAAAAATCATTTGCATTAACTATATATATTTCAGTTCACGATATCAATTTTCTGTTAATCCAAAAAACAATCCATGTTCACTACCATAAGGGCATGATTGTAACAAAGATATGATTGTGACAATACTTAAATTGATTGCATCAACCGAGCGTATGCTTTTGTCATGACTAATTAACTGATTGGTTAACCCAACCGAATAAAATATTACGAATTGGATTTTACAACCAACTTTTGATATAAGCAACTAAAAAATTGTCGTTCTATATTAAAATTAAAATAAAAACTTTCAATCAGTTGCTGCAACTTTTGTTGTGTGACTTTTAAAGATATTGTGATTTTTAAATTCTCAAATAGTTTTTGAAAGTCTGTGCATAAGATAACAGGTTTGTGGCTTTTCAAAATGTGTGGTTGAAGAAATGTATATAGACATGCTTTACCATTAGGAAATAAATTTCAATTAAAATAAACTTATGACAATATGTCAAATAATAAATTACTTAAATTGTGTATTTTTATTTGCGTTTATTGTTTATTTTTATTTCAGCAAGGAAGGCCAATTTTTCTTTTGCAGGTACCAATTATGATATTGTTTTAATTATATTTACCAAGTTTTCGTTAGCAAGAATAACATTTAATTCAAATTCCATACCGTCAAGCAATTTTTTCTGTTGCTGCAACTATTGGGTTGAGGGTTATAGTTAAAATATAGTGGTACCACAAGAAAATTTCAGTAGCTATAGCAGAATTCTATGATAGTTGCTGCAACCGCCAAAATTCAATTGACAACAAATTCGGTTGTCACAACGAATCTGTTTTCTCTGTGTACAAACTAGCATACGTACACACGTATGTACATACGTACACATTTATGTAAATACACATATTTTTATACGCTTTACCAAAAAATGGTAAAAGGGTATATATAGGTCTGTCATTCCGTTTGTAATTTCTAGAATATTAATAAGCGAGCCATAAAGTATATATATTCTGGATCATTATGCATAGGGAAGACGAATAAGCGATATCCGTCTGTCCGTCTGTCCGTGTGTCGAAAATGGTCGAAATAAGATTGGTATTGAAAATCAGCGAAATCGAGCAGACGGTTTCAGAGCTGGGAAGCTTAAACTTAATTTTGCCATAAAAAATAACTACCGAAAACTAGTTATTATTTTTTTTTTTATTGAATAAACTTATTTTATACTTCAGTATGAATAAACTTAATATTTCTTAATAAAAAAATATATATAAAAAAATTAAAAAAATTAAATAGACGTTTCCAAGGTTGGAAAACTTTAACTTTTTTATACAAAATTATACAAAATTAATTTACGAAAAGAAATTTTTGCTTTTTTCTATAAATTAAATATATCTTATATTCTTAGAAGAAAGAGTTTGGTTTAGAAAATCAGAAAAATCAAAAAGGATAATTCCAGGGTTGGAAAACTTAAAATTTTTGTGATATAAAAAATTAACTACCGTAAACTAATTTTTATATTTTTTTTATTAAATTAACTTATTTTATATTTCAGTACAAATTAAATTGGTGTTTTAAATTAAAAAAGAAAGCTAAAAAAATTAAAAAGACGTTTCCAGGGTTGGAAAACTTTAATTTTTTTTCATATACAAAAATAACTTACTAAAACAAATTTTTTTCTTTTTCCCTATAAATTAAACATATCTTAAGCTCTTAAAAGAAAGAAATTGGTGTAACAAATCAGAAAAATCAAAAAGAATGATTCCAGGGTTGGGAAACTTACAATTTTTGTAATATATAAAAGTAACTAGGTGTTACTATTTTTTTATTTTTTTATTAAATTAACTTATTTTATACTGCACTACACATTAAATTGATATTAAAAATAAAAAAAAGTTTAATACATGAAAAAGACATTTCCAGGGTTGGAAAACTTTAAGTTTTTTCTTATACAAAAGTTATTTACTAAAACAAATTTTTTTCTTTTTCTCTATATATTAAACATAGCTTATATTCTTAAAAGAAACATATTGGTGTACGAAATCTGAAAAATCAAAAAGAACGGTTCCAGGGCTGGAACACTTATACTTTTTGTGATATATAAAATTAACTACCGAAAACTTATTTTTTTTATAAAATAAACTTATTTTATACTTCAGTACGAATGAATTTGGTATTTCACATTAAAAAGAGAATTAAAACGATGTTTCCAGGGTTGGAAAACCTTATTTTTTATACAAAAGTAACTTAGTAAAACAAATTTTTCCATTTTTTAATATAAATTAAACACATCTCTAATATATACATATACGTATATATATATATATATATATATATTATGTATATAATCACAAATCAAAGTAGAAATCAAAGTACAAATAATTTGTCTTTGCCACCACTTTCAAAATGAATGCATAGAAATATTGTTTATTCATGTGTTCCTCACTTACTTGATTAATTTAATTGAAATGCATTCAGTTAGTAAGTAAGTTTTCTCTCAACTTTTTTTTTTTTGATATTTTTTCTTAGAATTTAAAACATATCACCTTTAAGTTTTTTGTAATTCTAATCTCTTTGCAAGATTGACAACAGGAGCAGCAAAAGAAATAAACGTAAAATACAACATATACTATATAAAAATGTTTATAAAACTTATCTTAAGTTTATTATAGTCCTCCGTACGAATTTCTTCATGTAAGTTGCATGCAACGACTTGCTTATATTATAACGAAAACACAATCATGCCGACATACAAGATTATTAGTTTCAAGTTGATACGATAAGAATTGTCAGAAAGTTTAGAGATATACTTATTTTTCTTAAACGCATGAAAATTTGTTGCTTACAAAGCTGCCTTAGTATCTTAATACACTCAGAGAAACATCGCGTGTGGTTTTGTTCCAGGTAATGGAAGAGCATATTATTATTTGTGAATTCTTAAATAGTTTTTGAAAGTATGTGCGTAAGAAAGAGTTTTGTGACTCTTCAAAATGTGTTGTTGAAGTCTACTGACGATTTGTTAAAGCAACAATGAAACGCATATACACTGAGAGAAAAAAATGTGCTAAAATCAAGATTTCACGCTCGAAATCAAATCATTTCAATCTTAAAAGTCTGCTTAATGTGAAAGTTCTTGTTCACTTAGGACTCCAATCTTGAATAAAATCTCATTTAAAAATCGAATTCAAGATTTTTGATTGTAATACTTGTAACCTGGAGGGAGGAAATTAATGTTAGGTATAGGTATTTTTTATAAAAAGAACAAGTCTTATTTCAAGAGTAGTTTCAAGAATTATAACTTTGAAAGTAAAAATTACACTCTTGATATAATCTTAAATCAAAAATTTCATTTTAGTTAAAGATGTTTTTCCAATTTTAAGATTTTCATTTTGTGTTAAGATTGTCGTTCATATGATTAAATATTTTTTAAGACTGTGAAGACTTTTAGTCTTGGAAAATTAAATAATAAATTAATTCAGATTTAAGTCTGTATTTTTTAGCCTTCAACAAAAAAAAATTCAATTAAGCATAAAGTGACTCATCTAGCGCACAATTCTAAAATAAATACTGCGAGTAAATTTCCATATTTACTATAAACTAATCGATTCCGTCGATTGTATAATTGTGTAGCACCGCAGCCTCCTTTTACGTCGTTTCGATTTGCGTCGATTTTTTTTTTGCACCAATATATTATATATTTCAATATTTGATACAATTAATAGAACCAGTACCTTGAAATAAAAATTAATTTTATTTTCTTCGATTTTCATAGCATATTCCTTTAAATGTTACTAATATGGGCTCCAGTTTACTTAACTTTCATTGTTGCTTATAGAAAATAAATAATTTTGAAATGGGCACTACCATGAAAATATTTTAAATACACTTACTTGAATTAAAATTATTATTTTTTTTTTAACCTCACTGCTTTGAGTTTAAATGTGTGCAGCAAAAATTTCTTTGTGTATAGAAATATTATACTCACATGTGTGAGTGCAGCGTGTTTTACGCATTTCCTTACTTACTACATATATCCTGTGATATCCTGCGATATGTCACAACTATAAACTTTTATACAACTAGTAATTTTTAGTCGTAATATAAAAGTTCAAGTTACTGTTAAACTTTTCTTTCACTCACTCACTTATTATTTCGTTTTATTTATTTTTTTTTTTATTTACTTTTTCCGTCTTTTGCTTAGATATGAAATACAAGACAACAACTAACGACAAAACTGTAAACTGCAGGAAAACTTTATAACTGCTTACAATTCTAAATAAATGTTAAAACGCAAGAGTTACAGCGCGTTTCATAACTATAGCGCAAAGTATATATATTTAGTGATGTCTAGGTGACTCTTGTAAAATTTTTGATTATTTTTTACACTATATTTTTGTTGTGTTTTTTTTTGGACAATTATAAAGAATTTAAAAAAAATCTAATTTTCCAGTGTTCTAGAGTTGCATGTAATTGATGTAAACATATTTTGATATAGTAGCTCATCTAAATGTGTAAATTTTATTTCAAGAATGTTACTGTTTTTTGCCTGAATTTCACCGTAGTTTACACATAAATTTGTTTGCCTTTCTAATTTATAATGCGGATAATTATTACAAAATATTAACAACAGAAAAATATATGAAATGTCTCAAATACGTGAACGATCAGATAACACATGTCTACAAATTATGAAAAAAGTTTTGTCCGCAAGAAATTAAGGTTGTTTCTTTAATTTTTTGAAACGCTGAAAGCGAACCTGTTCTCCATAGTTTTCTATCAGCTCTAGTTTTCGAGATATAGCATTATGTAAAAAATAAAGGCACTTTCACTAAATATAGTAGCATAGCTTCAGAAGGGTTTTCACTTTTCAGTAAAGAGAAAAAACCGAAACTCGATAACAGAAATTTTTTCTAGTTAAAAATAGTTAAACTGTTACAGCTTTATTTATAAAACTTATTCAGGCTTTGTAAAGGCTTTTTAAGAAAAATTTTGTATGAAAATTTGTTTTAGAAATTCTTTATATAGCCTTAATAAGTTTTAAAAATAAGGCTGTTAAAAATTTAACTGAAAATAATAAAAATTTTAGGAAAAACTTTAATTTTCTTGTTTTTAAGAATTCGTAAAAATAAAAATGAAAGAACGAGCTTATTTTTGATTTAGTACCTAGTAGCTTAATATATTTCAAATGAATGGAACCCTTTTTCATTGAAATAGGTGAACGATACAATTATTATTTACAATTTAGAAAAAAAAGCTGAAAAACGTTTATTCATAAAAAAAACCTTGAAGCAACAGATATATCGAGAGCCTATATTCAAAATACGTCAACTCAAAAAAGCTATTTTTTCAGTAGAGCGAAAAAACTAGTTAATTCGCTCAATATTGTAAAAATAAATGATGTACCTTCCGTAATATGGTTTATATTTATATACTTACTAATTTATACGTCTGCAAAAAATATTTTATTTTGCACTGATTTGCGTATTTTTATTAGATATCATATTTTAGTTTATCAAAAAAACAAATATTTTTTAGAGTTAGCATATTCCAATCTAAAAATGTTCAAGATTTTGTAATGGGTAGTACTCTTTTAATAGCTTACAAAGTAATAAAGTGGTACTAATTTATCTAATTATATTATGCGTATAATAATGACTGTCATGTAATGAATGAAATAAAAACTTATTTACATCATTACGTGAAAGTACTAAATGTAGCACTTTCCCTTTATTAATAAAATATGTCTAGAGAAAAATTTATTGATCGTGAAAATGAGCTTCGAAAACAATAAAATAACTTTTGTTTCCTATAATTTTTATTACAAAAATTTACTATTTTCACATATTCTTCAATATATGTATATATTCACATATTTTCTGTGCAAAATTATAATTTTTAGCAATCACAAAAAAAGGTACAAGTCTTATAATTTTATTACAAAATTCTATTTATTTTGATTAACAAAAAATTGCCAGTTAACATTTTAATCATTTTGGACAAAAAGTATTTTAAAAGATTTTGCATTTTTGAAAGCAAAAAATAACCCATTAAATTTTGAATACTTTTAGGCAATCAGTAATCTATTAACATTTGGATAATTATTATTTGTTGGGTTATTCAGTCAAATTGTAAATAGTTACGACTGGAGAGTACATACAATTTTTTGAATTCTAGTAAGCAAACTTTTTTGCTTTTACTCAATACTAGATATAAGAATTAAAAAGTTACAACAAAATACTTAAAATACCACAGACAAAATAGCTTAAGCCTGACTGAAAGCCTCTTCCATCTCGAGGTGTTCAGCTTTAGCACTCTCTAACTCACTCTCTAATGTAACAGGGTCACTACAAATTATCAATTTCGAAAGCTTATATTGTTGACTATAATCGGTCCATACATAATGTTTCTATTCGATTAAAAGTTTCAGAGTTATACATACATTATCAATTTTTTTTTTGGAACCCGTATGTACTGATATATTAAAAGTGACCACATCTCAAAAACTAGTCATAAGATATCAAAATCTTTACCACATTTAAAGGAGGTTAGTAATTTTCTAAAAATATTGAAAATTTACATGGGAGTTAGCATTTATTTTTACTACAAACATTATACTTTGCGATAACAGAATAAGAAAAATTTATATAAAACGAGGAAGAGTCATTTTTTTGATTCGAAATTTATGCTACAGATGAATATTGCATAGGGAAGCTATTTGCCATCGGAAACTCATTTTAACCAAATTTCAGTTGACATAGTTTGAATATAGGCTCTCGATATGTAAAACTTTTTAATTTGTGTTTTTTTGTTGTATTGTACTGTTGTTTGGAAATTTGAATTTGAATTGGTTTTATTCTTTCACTAAATTGTGAATAAATACAAAACTTGTGCATCAATTTCAATGGAAGAGGGCTAAATTTTATTTTTTTGGTATACATTTGGCTAAAATAGCCCATTGTTTTATCTTCCTTTTGTTATGAAGTGTTAAAAATAGAAATATAAAAATACAAATTTTAAATAGTTGTTTCTCAAACTTTTACGATATCGCCGAAAGTGCTGTGCATATTTAAAAATAATATTTAAACGCCTTAAATATAATTTTATTGTGGAATTAAACTGTATAGAGAGCATGGTCTTCCAAAGTAATGATAATATATGTCCTGCAAGTTCCTTCAATTTTGATATAACTGTATACCTCGAAAGCTAGAGCTGATAAAAAATTATAATTATATACTTTAAATCTGCATAATATGTGTAGTCGGTGACGGCTAAACTTTTCATGAAACATTGTGTACTGTAAACATGTGTAATAAATGTCGAAAATGTGAAAAAATTTGAAAATGTGTACTTTAATTTATTTTTTTAAGTCACCACTAGCTAATGTATATTACTTACAGGCTTTGCAAGCCTGTAGTGTGATTTATTAATTTCAGGATGTAGACATCTGTTGAATCGTCTCTGCGGTAAATGCATCTGACACAGGACTAGTCAGGTAACCGGTCCCCAAGTGATAGGATTGAGTTCGAGTTCTAACACGTCCTATGAAGTACACCAATCTCTTTTACATGGGGAATGGACTAGGATGAGTTTAATTTATACTTTATACACACCTTGTGTATTGTCACTGAACTATCTTATACGGACCCAATTATATTATATATAATTTCTATATAATATTAAATATATAATTGTAATTCTGATATTTAACTGTAATAATTTAGAAATTATCTATTTTTTATTAGTTATATAAGTACAATCTTCATACTTACACTTCCATCCTCTTCAATGCGCTGGATACGCTCCTATAAATATGAAGAGCACTGTACGAATGTGTTTCCAAGGATTCATGCACACACGAGCTACTAAAACTTTTTCTTTTCAATTCTCATTATTGTGAGAATACATATTTTATAAAACAAGGTATAAAATTGTTAAGAAATGCGTAAAAATTCTTGACACGATCTAGTGCAACATCAAAATTAGGAATGCAACAGAAGCAGCATTCTATGCTAATGTGCTCGTATCTGTATAATACATTTATGACAACAGCACCATGACATTAAACTTGCACGGTTTGCTACATGAGATATAATTTTCAATAAAATTACGAGCGCAATTGTAATGCATGTATTCAAATGAATATATATGAGATTAAATTACTGCTTTCAGTTTATTACTGCCAAGGCAGATTAAAGTGAAATTTTGTACTAATGTGCAAACTGTTTAACTAATTAATTGGTAGATAGAGCAAGTTTGCATTTTATAGTTAACAAGTATATACAACTCGATGTTATAAGAATAATTCCCTTATACAAACTTTCATCATTATATCATGTATAAATAGTAGCCTTAGGCTATATAGAACTGAAGATATACACTCAAAAAAAAAAAAAAAAAAAAAAAAAGACATATACATACTATTATTAAGAAGAAAAAAAAGTTTCTAAATATAAGTAAAAAAATTTCTAAGTTTAAGTAAATTTTTACAAAAAATTAGTAAAAATTACTTAATATGAGTAAAAAAAATAAAAAGTTCATATACTTAAAAATAGTTCATAAAAATACACACAAAAATTCTCACATTCAAGGACAAGTTTACTGGCTTAAAGGAAATATCTACCAAAAATTGAAAAATGGTTTAAAAGTTTAGGGAAATTGCATCCTAAAAATTAGACAATCTCGTCTTAAATCAAAAAATAAATTTTAGGAAATGACTTACTCCTGATTAGTTCATCAAATTTGACTTACTTGAGAGTTATAAAAACATTTATTCTAAATTTTAGAACAATATTTACCAGTTTTAAGTATTTTTTCTTAGAATTATAGAATATATATCTTTTGTTTGCATTAAGCCAAAAATCTAATGAGTAGTTTTCATAATGCAAGCAAGCGAATATTTGAATATTTGAACTTTAAATATTTTTTTTTTTTTTGAAAATTAAATAAAATTTTAAAACTCAAAAATTTCAATGCTTATTCAGGCTGCCCTGTGAGGCAATTGGTTAGAGTGCTCGCCTATCAGTCAGAAGGTTGCTGGTTCAATACTTGTCATCCCTCAAGGAATTAATATGTATGTATGGTGAACTAATTCAGAATAATATATGAATATATAATAAAAAACATACCATGTGGTATTTTTAAAAACATAAAAAAACTTTGAAAAATTTACTAAATTTGAGATGAAAGATGAATTTTATGGGAAAATTTTACTTAATTTAGAAAAGTTTTAATGAAATATAAAAATGTAATTACTATAAACTAGTTCATTAATGAACTGGAAATTTAGTAAATATTTTACTGGTTTCAAGTAAAAACCAGCTTTGGCGCCATACGACAACTTTTTTTTACTCAAATTTAGAAAATTTTCCAAAGTTATAGTTAGTTTTTTTTTGAGTGTAGGCTTCAAACCAGTTAGTTAGGCTAAATACCTGGCAGTTTTCTTGTCAGAAACCTCTAAAATCCTACTATTCCTGTAGCAACTCTATAGTAAGGAACTGTGGTAAATTGGATCCTCACAAAAACATAAATGTGAAAAAAGCCCAAGTTCCTATCCAAAATTTCGGCCATTAAAAGAAATGAGATATAAGTTTTGACCAAGTTCTTGTGTGGCACACAAGAAATATGCTATGCATTATATAAATTTATAATCGTAAGAGTGTCCTTTAATTTCTGGAGGACCATTAGCGTGGTCCCACCCATTCTGCTAAAGTTTTTTGGGTTTTCAAATTTTTCTAGTTGATTTTTTACCTAGTCCTACCTGTGTATTTAATTTCAGCTCATAAGCGCAACTTTTAATTTTTTATTTTTATGGGCGTAACCCTGCCCACTTTTCCAAACTCGAGATTTTTTCGGCTTATTATTCCTGTAAAGTTTAAATTGTATGGGCGTGTCAACTTAAGCATATCTTACGCTCTTGGAATAACCCAACCCATAGTTTGGAAATGAAACTAATTTTTTTGCCCCTTTTCAGAAATTATTCAAATTAATATTTCCATTATATTTCTCGTTATCGCATGATGGGAATTTTAATTTTTTCTTCGAACCTTACGAGACTTGTTTAACTTTTTTATATGCTTATTAAATGAATCTGTTGCAAAAAAAAAAAGTATCTGTGTAGAAAAAGGAACAATGCAACATTGTATTGTTTTATTTAATTGCCATTTAATTAAAAAATCGATCTTTAATTAAGTCATTTAAAATCATTAACTAACATTCAGTTCCAAGTCCAGAATAGTACACATAAATAAGTATGTACATGCAACAAAAAAAAAAAAAAAACAAGTATTGTGTAAAAGAAGACCATTATATTGTCCAACTAAATGCCACACGCATTGTACTGAGCATCCTCTTGTTCATGTCCATTCTCGTTGTGAGTTGGTTTCACTTGGCTAAAAGATTTCTAGTTATTTTTACACTTATGCTTGGTCTACCACAACTATAATAATTTCATTATTAATATTGTTGTTGTTCTTGTCATTGCATTTGTTGGTAGACGTATCTGTGGAAATAGCTACAAGGAGTATGTAAACGTGGTCGCCAGCAGCGTGTGTATGGAGCCCAGCAAAAAAGTAACAGTAATTTGCTTAACATCAATACGTTAGCATGAATCCCCAATGAATATTTAAGAATCCCCAAGGACTCAATAACAATTGACAACTACACTGCTCCCTCGTTGATTCACAAACAGACAGTCAGACACACAAGGAAGCATCAGCAATGTTAATATTTATTTTACAACATGCAGACATCAGTCCGCAATTCTTATATTTTCTATAGAGAATGTTAAAAAATAAAATTTCACAAATTCGAGTAAAACAAAATAAATTGTAACTACGAAACTGTTATTTTTTCTTTATTTTTTTTAAACAGCAATAGTAAAATGAATAAGATGCTTTCAGTCAATTGGATTGAAATGATTCCAGTACTGCAATATGTAGAATACAGACCACTCATGTGAATTTTTATCTGGCAGTCGGCATCCTTGTGAAGAGAAGGATTTAAATGGTAGAAGATGACAACTAAATATCACAATGTTTATCAGAAACAGTCGTTGTGTAGCTTACAACAAAACAACAAGGACAGCCTCTTAGGCAATCTCTGAAATTAGTTTTCGAAATCAGAATAATTTTCTTATTTATTTCAGATAGGCTGAGATTCTAGGCTAAATTCTTGCTTAGGATCACCATGATTGCATGATCACCATGGCGCGATCGTGTAAGACTGTTGTAAGGACACTGCTGACTCCTTTGCAATCGGAGTAAAACGAGTTATAGCCAAGCAGAAAATTACACATTACCCTCAGAACTACTTTCCATTTAATGACTTAATTTTCTGATTGCCAAATTTCATAACTCGTTTACAAATCACATTACCTAAAATTAAAAAAAAAAATTATGTATAAGTTGCTAAATGATAAACAAGTTGCCAAATAAAAAAAAGGAAGTATATACTTCTCAAGAATTAATTATTTTAGTATCCGGCCATTAATTGATTAATTCATTATTAATTAATAACATTTTTGAGAGTGCTGTTGGCTAAAGTAGTTACCACGTTGACTTCAAAATAGAAGGTCCTTGGTTTAAGCCCTGTCACCAAAAAAGTCATCAAGTAACAATGTCACGCGTTTTTCTCATGTGCATTAGGGTGCATTTGTGTTAATTTCGCAGGAAATTTCAAATGATGATGGCATGGTCACTATAGATACTGAAATATACCGACTTCAGCAGATACTAATCGTAATGTAACATCAGAGCGCCCTCCTTCGTTGTGTAGTAGAATCATCGGTGAAGTAAAATAATTGAAAAATGGCTACTAAACAAAACTTAAAAAAAAAAATTTAATACGCCACATTTAACACCAAAGGCGCTGCAACAATGTGTTATTAAAAGAAAATTGCAAAAAGCAGAGTTGTAAAAAGAATGAAGATTTTCTCTGTCTCTTCCTTCACCGCCTGTCCTCTCTATCACTATCCCTTTTTTAAAAGAAGGTAACACCTAGTAAAAGTAGTAGGCATTCATTGCCTTAGTGTTACTTCTCTTTAAAAAAAATATGAACTTACGTCCAATCTGTCCACTTGCAGAAGATCCTGATGATTTGGGTGTACTCAACCCAGTCCATTTTTTTTTGGTTTGAGCTCCACTTACATTAACTGTAGAACCATATGTGTCCATGCTGAACGTTCACCGCCTCAGCCGTTGCCAAAGTGTATGCTTCCAGCTGCAACAATTTTTGAAAAAATGGAGCTCCGAGTACCTTACAACTCTTCAGCAAAAATCTTAGTGGCAGGTGTCTTCAGCTAACATAAAAAATCGGAAAGATGGTTCTCCTGGGGGTAGAAAATGTGTCACCTACAGAGTGACAAATGGATCGTTTAATATAAGTAATAAAAGCTGACGATGGTGTCGTCATGGTGGCTTTAAAAAAATAAAAATAAAAAAAAAAAAAAAAAAAAAAAAAAAACTACAAACTATGTAGTTCGACGTGCAGTATCTAAGATTTGTTGTCGGCTGAATGATAATGTGCCCTGCAAAAAAAGCTTTTAGCATACCACAACAATAAAATTTGTGACATTTGAACCAGAGATTCATGTTCAATGAAAAAAGATGTTCCAAGGAATTGTTGTTATTAATCGTGAACATTATTTATTGGTCTTGCCCTAAATATAATTATTTATAAATTTTTATATATAATTGCAAGTATAATATTGAAATTATGCAGTTTATTAATTCAGTTCGTCTGCAAAAATAAAATGAACAAAACGAAGGCAAAACTGAAAAAATCCATGTGAAAAATATTATTCACGATATGGGGAATCAAGAAAGGGAACACAATTCAGGGGAAAAATTATTCTTGATTGCAATTTGGGGAAAAGGGAAAATATTTCGAGGGAAAAACTTTTTACAATAGGGGTGAATCTTCTTTGCATCTAACATAATATGTATATATGATAAATCATGCAGTTAATCATGTAACGAAATTTGCATAACTTTTACTTCTTCGAGAGGGCAATGAGCTAATTTCCTACCAGGGCGACAAAAAAAGCAGCTTGTGTTGTTTAACAAGTGTCAGTAGCAGTTTCGATTTCATTCCATTTGATTTATGCTGTCGTAGCACTAAAGTAAATAAATGCTGATTCTGATGTTGATGATATACTAACAGTGCTCAATATATGTATGTATGTATGTACATTAAACACTATGAATACAAAAAAGCTCATGTGTACGTCTGTGAGTCGAAATTGGTAGAAAATCTACTAGCGGTGTATGTTTTCGTAGTCGTATAAAGAAACAAACACATGCGAGGAAGAAAGAAGTACAAAAAAAAACAATTCCCAAAGCTATTGAAACAAAATAAGAATCATCTTGCAACAACATAAAAGTAACTAAGAAAAACAACTAGGCAAAATAATAAAATACAGGCAGCCAAGCAACCAGACATACAGACGATAGGGAACATGAGAAAATATGTAAATTTTTCAATTGAAATGCAAAAAGAAAAAAACGAATAAAAAACAACGTAGAAAAAATAAGCGGTTTCCCAGGCACTTTCCATTTCACAAGCCATTCACAAAGGAGTAAGGACATAAAAAAGGCGTTTGTTTGTTTCTTGGGGGGTCTGGTATTCTGCCCGCCGCACGGCTGTATCGTCTTTTGGTTTGTATTCTATTTTTGAAATACAATGCACCACATGTTGTTGGTCTTTTTGTTGTTGCTTTCTAGAGCAGAAAATATTTTTATACTCTTTATATTATTTTAATTTTTTTTATTTGCTTTTTTCTGTTTATTTTGCATAAATTGTTGTAATTTATTGTAATAATTCAGCTCGTGAGAATTGAGAATTCTTTTTTCAAATGTTGGCTTTATTCATTTTTAAGCGTTTTTTTTCTTCTATTTTACTCGTAAGTTTGTTCTGGTTCTATTTTGTAATTCTAAGCACGTATGTAGCATTTGTTATGATTATTATTGTTCCTGTTGTTGGTTGTTTTTGTTCATGTGTGTTTAAAAAGCTATTAAATAAATGTTGGTTTTTTTGGGTTTTCTTTTATCTCTTTAAAATTTAAAGTTTAAATGGATGAAATTTTTCAACACTCAAATTGAGAAACATATTTTTTAACTGAAAAAGAATGAATAACAAAAAGTAGCATGTTTATAGCTTAAAATAGTTTTAAGTTGGTTGGTTTTAAATAAAAATTAATTTAATGCAATCATTTATAGAAGCTGCTCTCTAAGAAAATAATTTTTATGTTTAAAGAAGTGTAAAATTCAGAAAATGTCATATCTGCCCAGTATCCAGTACAATTTGTGAGCTACATTTACATTTATTTCAGCATGACCAAATTTTAAAATCGGGGTCTAGTTCAACGAGCCGCAAAAATATTTTGCGATGAAAAACTTTATTTAACCAAAAGTAGACTTTGCGAACTACAATTATTGCAGGGTCATAGATTCCGTTATCTAGGATCTGATTCACATGATCATAAGTAAGTTTTTTATTGCGGAGTAAATGTAAAAATAGCGGAGACTAACTAGAAAACGTATTAAATAATGTCATTTTTATTAGTTCCTGCTAAGTGGATTAATTTTTTTCGGATTGTTCAAGAAGAGGCTTGCTGGACAACTTACTATACTGTCCGTACATGCCTACACGCATTCATGAGGCTGAGATGTCAATTAGAGAAACATTTGCAAGGATTATTAAACCATTTTATTTTGCTTCCTCGTTTCTTTTTCACCTTGATACAAGTAGGTCTGCATTAATCATCATGATATATACATTCACGCAAAGAAAAAATATGATTGAGGTTATCATAATGAAACAGCAACATACTATGATTGAAATATATGCTTACAGTCAAATCATATTATTGTCAATAGAAAAGCAAACTTTAAATAATATTATTATCTGAGTTAATAGTAATATTATCTACAAAAACAATAAACTTTGTTACACCTAATCTTAGTATTGTAAATATGGCAACACTATTGTTAGATGTGACTAAAATATAATTGAGACCAGGGCTGTCAGATTTATTTTCAGCTTTTTTGCCAAATCAAATGTTAAAAATCGCCAAAATCGCCAAAGCCTCTTTTTTTAGTTTTTGACAATGAAATATATATATTATAAATTATTAAAAATTTATTTTATAAATTATAAAAATTAATTTGTTCCGAATCGCTAAAATTTGCCAAAAATGGGAAAAAATCGCCATTATATATATTTTGTTTATTTTTATTTAGAACAATGTAAAAATGTTTATGAACATAAAAAGGTACAATGTTTGATATAAAGAAGATTTTGTGGTTAGTATTAATCAAATATTGGATATACATTAGTATGTAATTAGTTGCAGTTCTATTACATATCTAAAACTCTATATATACTTCATCGTCAAAACATTCCTCATTATCTTCTTCTTTTGAATAAGTCGTATGGGAATTGAACTTTTTCAACATATCTTGCGAAGGTATAAAAGAAGTGCAACATGTGCTATTACATTCATATAATTTATAATTCATGATAACGCGTCAAGAAGTTCATATTGCATGCTATTTCGGAAACGCGTATTAGTTGAGTTCATTACTAAAAATACAATTTCAACGCAGACCATACTAGTTGGAATAAACAGCATGTAAAGTACAGCCAAATCAAGTTCTTTAAAATGGTACATACCTGCCGTATCCTTATAATCATACACTTTTGGCCAAAAACAGTTTTAAGTTAAATGGAATATCACCATTAAAATAATCTTTCCAATCCACAAACGGTAATTTTGTCCATTGTGTTTCATAAACTCCTAGCGGTATGTTAGGATTCATAAAAATCTTTAAAATAACTTTAACAACAACAAATTTTGTTTGTGATAATGGATTGCAATATTTTATAATGGAAAAATGTTCGTATGCTTTGAATATATTCATGTTTTCAGGAATTCTATTTATTAATTCTTTCACGAGCATTTTTAAATATGAAAAACAATTTTCTCGACGTATTTCAATATCTTCATCAGCCATTTCAACATTGCTTCATTCAGTTTCAAATGCTGACCCAAAATCGATTGCATTTAGTGGGAGAAAAGTGTTTGGTATATCAATAGCTATAATAACATTGGTTATCAATTTTTCACTATTATGAGTTTCATTCAAAATTGTTGGTTTGAAAATTTTTGAGGAAAATGAAGGAAGAGTAGAATATGGCCTCTGATGCATACTGCCTGCGTCCATGTTATCGAACTTAATTTCAAGATTTAAGTGGTTGATTTCATTTACTATTGGATTTATAAATATCTAAAAAGTCTTGTCTTTTTGTGACATGATTCTTTGTATATATTTTGGGCAGTCTTATCATTTTCGGCTGCTGAAATAAGTGAAAAATGATGTTTAAGCTCCACCCATTGCTCCAAAATCCGTCTTATAGCTGCTCCATAAGACAACCAACGACTTGCAGAAATGTGCACAAGTTTTCTAAAACAAATGTTTCCTTTTTTCTCTAAATTAAACATATCTTAAATTCTTAAACGAAAGAGATTGGTGTAAGAAATCGGAAAAATCAAAAAGGATGATTTCAGGGTTGGAAAACTTACACTTTTTATGATATATAAAAGTAGCTAACTAAGTCTAATTAATTTTTGTCTTTTCACTTATAAATAATATATATTTTACGTTTTGGAAAGTAAAGTTTGGTGTAGAAAATTATAATAATAAAAACCACAGATCCAGAGCTTGAAACTTTGAACTTTCTTTCTGGATATTAAAGTAACTAAATAAAACATTTTTTTTTTAATTTCCTTTTTTTCTTTTTTTACTTAACACACCTTCTATATATTTTTAAGAACTACTATATTGATAAAAGGAATCAGAAAAATCTAATATGGTGATTCTAGTGTCCGAAAATTAATTTTTTTGCACATAAAATTAACTAGGTCAAATTATTGTTTTTCTTTGTGTTTATACTTTATGTATGGGCTTATGTATGTATCTCTACACTACATAAACTCACTTTGGTAAAGGGTATATAAGATTCGGCACAGCCGAAAATAGCACTCTTACTTGTTTGAATTGTTTTTGTTAATTTTTCCTTTAATTTTGTGTTTGTCAAAAAAAGTATAATATAATAAATCTATAAAAATAAATATATTTAATATGTCTGTAAGGGTGTTTGTACTTTAGTTGCTTTTTAAGCCCCGACCTAAAAAAAGGGGTGTTATAAGTTTGTAGTGTGTGCCTGTGCATCTGTACAAGTACACATACAGACCAAACGGGTGGACCGATTTTGATTTAGTTTTCTATTTAAAAGGTGACTTGATCGAGAAAGTTCTTAGCTATGTTTTAATAAAAGCGGTCCAGCCGTTTAGAAGATATCAAATCTTTTCTAGAAATATTTGGGGGTTTTAAAATTTTAAATTTTTGTTATTGTTAAATATTTCCTTGTTCTGTATTTGGATTTAAAAATTATGGTAACTTTAAATATACCCAAAGCAAGGCAGAGATTTGGAGTAGATCAAATTATTGAAGGCAAGTTCATCAAACTATGCGAAGTTCGTGGGTCTTCCCAATTGTTTTTATAACATTACGGAAATGAAGCAAAACAAGAGTTAAATTTATTTTGTACGTTTTTGTATGAATAATTTGACGCAATAGCCAAACAGTGGCGTGTACAGCCAAACAATACTTATTAAACCTAAAAATAGGCAAAACAAAATGAACGGTAAATATCTCAGAAACCATAATTAATTTCGCGAAACATTTTTTGGATTCAGAAAGTGTATATTCGAAATATATATATCCCATACCTAACTCATTTTTTTAAATGGTCGGTAGGTCAAACCTATAATGGGCTGACGATTTGTAAGTATCATTATTCATTTTCTGTTTTTCCATTTTTCGTTTTCTATTTAGGTTAGCAAGAAGTTATATATAAGTATGTTTAACTATTCTTGCTTACCTCTTACGATCATCACATTAACTATTTTTTACTTATTCAATACAGTTCATTTAAATCTAGAAATGTCTAATTTAAATCATCATGGGCACGTGGCAAAAATATGTTGACTTGGTAATCTCAGTTCATAATGCTGGAAAGTAAAATCAACTGTAGAAAGCAAAAACTTTTTTTTTACTTTTATATACACAAAAAAAAATAAATTTTCCAACGCTGAAATCATCCTTTCAGATTTTTCTGATTCCTTAAAACAATCTTCTCAAAAAATATGCACAAAATATGTTAGGTAAACAAAGAAAAAAAGTAAATAAGAAAAAAATTCTTTAATTCAGTTACATTAATATCAAAAAAAAAGTTCAAAGTTTCCAGCTCTGGAGCTGTGGATTTAATTTTTGTAAGTTTCTATACCAAACTTTTCTCTCCAAAACATAAAATTTATATAATTTATAAAGAAAAAGAAAAAAATTAACTGGACCTAGGTACTTTTATATATTATAAAAAGTATAAGTTTCCAAACCCTGGAATCATCGTTTTGATATTTCTGATTTCTTACACCAATGTTTTTATTTAAAGAATAAAATTTATGTTTCGTTTATAAAGAAAAAGTAAAACTAGTTTTAGTAGGTTACTTTTATATCACAAAAAAGTTAAAGCGATTTTCAATACCAGTTTATTTCGGGCCACACCAGTTCAAGTCTCAAGCTCATCTGTGAGTTTCGGAAAATCGATTTCACATACAAACAGACGGACATTGCTTATACGTTTTCCCTATTCATAAGGATACAGCATATATATATACTTTATGGTTCGCTTATTAATATTATGGAAATTACACACGGAATGACAAACCTATGTATATACATATCCTTACCATTTTAGGTGAAGAATATAAAAAGTATTATTTATATTATAATTCTGAACGTAATTAAATATGGTAGCTAGCAGGAAAGTTATGGTAATGAAATTTGTACAAACTCATAAACAACATTAAGTATGTGCATAAATTTTGAATTTCAAAATAAAAGTTAGTCCTACTGTGGCTTGGAGCGAAAAATTAGCAAGTCGGCTTGCAGCAAGATACTGTAATATTACATGTTTTCAAAACTGAATCTTAAATAATATCGATATCGATATTTTTTCCTATCAATATTTTAGATATTTTAAAACTTTCAATAATACCGATAGTATCCCAGCGCTAGTCCAGATACATATATACATATCTACATACGTCACCTTCATTATGAAAGTGGTCTAAGTCATATATTTCTCTGTTCGAGATATATAATAGATTACATATGAACAAATAAAAAATTATTTTTTATATTATGCAGCATTTTAATCTAGAGTTGTCCAGAGGTCGTGGGTTCGATTCCCACCATAGACCCTGGGGGTTTTTCGCAGACAAGCTAATCGCTTTGCGAATTGTGTTTGTGTTAAACAAAAAAAAAAAAAAAAAAAAAAACAAGTTGTCTCGATTTAAATAAATTTATTTAGACATTTTTAAATATTTATTGAAGTTTGTCAAAGATTTATTTGATATTTTTTGAGGCAAAAATAGACATGACTTTCACATTTTTTATTTAAAATTTTCTAAAAATCTTACATTTTTCGTGTTTATTTATTTACTTTTTGAAACATATATAATCTTAATAAACTGTCACTTTACTCTCTTAATTTGTGTTCTAATTTACAGTGTTTGTGTAAACGAACACAATTTAGCAAGATTTTAAAACATTTTGCGTACTCGAAGATAGCTTTTATTGGATTTGGTGAAGCGAAAACAAGGTTGCATTTCATAAAAACTACTTATACTACATTTATATCTGAATGAAATCTAATAGATTTATGTCAAAATATTTCTGCAAAGATTTCGTTTGTACGATAATAATACCTGATTAAATTTTACAAGAAGAAATGCTCTTTTCAAACTAATTTTATACATAAGTATCAAAAATAGGTCCGTTTGTTAACTTTACTTTACTCTCAAGAATGTCTCTTGCACAAAAAAGTACGCGAACGTAAAAATTGCAAAAATTTTGCAGATTATTCAAATCAGCTGAAAATATTGTTGTATGTTTTTGTTGTTTTTGAAACCCATCAAATACATATTTTTGGTAATTGATGTCTGCATACTCTGAATAGTATGCAGAAATAAGTATTCACTTATACATTAACCTTACATCTCTAAAAACCTAAAGTAAATAACACAATTAAATTAATTTTAAAAACCGAGATATTTAACGATTGTTATTCTTTAATTTGTTTCATCTTGAATATAAAAATTTTCAGATTTGTTTTGTTAAACTTTTACCTTAATTTTTCTTCTTTTAAATGTTTCTATTAAAAATATTATACTTTGTATTTGCTTACTTTTGTTTATTTTATTGAATCATATGTTTTTCTCGTCTACTGGATTTTACTGGCAAAAATTTGTCCAGTAAAAAATTGCAGACTCTGAGTCAACAACTGTCAATTTACTCTCTCAATTGGCACTCTCTTTTGCAATTTTATGTGTGTCGACAACTTTCCTTTTATGCGCAAGTAGAGATACGTTAGAGACGACAGTTCTAGTGTATTTCTGGTGATATTGTCAATGAACGCGTCAATAGTTTGCTTTTAATTTTTATTATGCTATGCAATAATATTAAATAAACATATGTAGACGAGGGTCACTAAAATCTACGAGTGAATCTTTGGTTTAAATATCTCCATATGGTCGTAAAAAAACTACCTTCTCAATAGTGCTAAAGTCTACTGATAGATTTTGAATGACAACCCTATGTTATTTGTCAATAGGCATTTGCATCTGCTGGGGTACACCTAGTCAGTAGCACTATTGACAATGTCACTAGAAAATCACTATAAGTTTAATATTGACAACGAGAGAGTATATATCGATATTGTAGACTATGTAGAGCCCCTAAGATTTACTACTGAATCTTTGGTGCCAATGTCTCCATGTGGTACCGAAAGAACTACTAATTCAGTAGTGCTATAGTCTAGTGGTGGATTTTCAATGGCAAGGTAGTGTTAAATGTCACTAGTAAATCACCACAATTTCACTGTTCGCACTTTCTGCAGGGAATGAATAACCTAACACGCGCATACATATTTACATACACATACAATCGTATACATATGTGTATGTGCTTTAATTTAACATGAAATTGTATTATGTGCTAAATCCAATTTTTTCTTCCTGCTAACTTTTGCCGATATTTGAATGTGTAGAAGATTCTTGATAGAAAAGTTTTTTTTCATGCATCACACAGAGAAAATTGGCATGTATTAAAAAAAAGAAAAAGAAATAATGTTTCAGAGAAGTTTCAACATAAAAGTTTTTCCTACTTAATTCTTGTTGACATTTTCATTTAGAAGTTTCTTGTTCTTGTTTTGTTTCTGTTGTATTTTTGTTTTGTAATTTGAGCCTACTGTTTTTTTCCAATAGAAAAAATTTACTTCTTCGTTTTTGATTCGAAACAGATTTTTTATTTGTCTTTTTCTTTCTTTTTTTTTACTAGCATGTGTAATAACGCCAGTAGAAAACTGTCTTAAATTGTTGTTCAAACTCTTAATGTTCAACAACAGTTGGTAATTTTGTTTTCTCTGTTACTCTCTCTTCCTCCGCCAATTTAGTTTAATGTGATTTTATATATGTAGGTGAGAATGTGTGAGTATGCGTGAGTTAAGGAACGAGCATTTCGCTTATTAAGTGCATCAACGGAAACGGAAGTTAACATAACAAATTGTAGTTTATGTAGACACTCGTACGTTGATATTTGTTTAACTTCTTTTTCTCCCAGCTGCTAAAACTTTCTTTGTTTTGCCTTAACTTTGAAGCTGTTTTTTTTATTTTTTATATTCCTTTGTTTCTTAATAGTTTCTGTAATTCTTATGTTAATGAGTTGGCAACTTTTATGTCACTAGAAACTTTCTTTCAAGTATTTCCATTTCAAATTGCTTTCTATTACTTCAAGCATTTTGCGTGGACTGCTTAGTCCTTCCTCTGCTTACCTCATTTAGTTTCTTATTACTCTTGAAATTAGTTGTCATTACACAAGCAGTTAAACTTTCCTTTCCACAGTTATCTTCTATTTCTATTACCCCTTGGTCTGAATGACAATGAACTGGAAGGCGTTGCTGGCTTAGGGAGGTAGAGCGTTATTTTTTTCTCCAGTAACTATTTTTAATAATTTGAAAACTGAGTAAAATTGTGGTAAATAAATACACACAAATAAATTAAAAGAAAGTAGTGGCTGGATGAATACTTTTAGTTTCTCACTAAAAAGTTTGGTCTGACTTAGCAGGAGTGTCATGTTATTTACAATATTTATCTGTGCAATTTTCTTGATTACTTTAATTTGGGGTTCCTTTGTTTCATTTTCTATTTTATATTGATATTTTGTCAAAGTTATTAAGAAAGTTTTTAGGAACATAGCCATTTAAAGAGAACTTATGTTTACTTATGCTTCAATTTTTAATTAATTTTATATGCAATTGATTATATATTATTACCAAACTAAAATTAATTCCTTCGAAATTTTCGTTTTTTGAAAAGTGCCATTAAGAAAAAAATTATGTGCTTAACCTTTTTCTGCACTGCGAACCCCTTTTTTTATTATAAAATAAACACACTAAAAAAATACTTTGGCCTATTTTCAGAAACACGGCAGAACTAAAGCCCACACCCTTCAACTTTCTATTATACATTTTACTAGCCAAGAAACAACACTGTTATAATTTTAGAGATGGTAAAATTGAACTTTCATTAAAAAAAAACTTTCAGCAAATTGAAATAAGATAAATCAAAACAATGCACATATTCCATTTGGATATAAAGTATATAAAGCAAAAATCTGCATCAATTGACAACACACACAGTGGACCAAAAACAAAAGAACTCTGATGATGAAGGTTTAGTGACCTTCGAAAATAGCTGGTTGTTCCGTTCAACTATGTGATTGTCAGAATATTTAAAACTAACTTTGGTGTTATTTGTTCATTAAAAATTATCACATGTAATTTGGCTTACAAAGCGATACGAACTTTAGGGCAGATCAAATCATAATTAATTTTTATTTTTATATTTCGCCTTATAGTAGTTGGAGTATACCGACTTCGATACGGCCTTTTTGCAATAGATAAGGGAACACAGCAAAAAAAAATTTTTTTTTCTTCAGTCTAGTTGTCGTACTCGCAGTCAAAATACGACAACCATGATAAATCCCATAATTAACTTTTTTTTGTGATTAAATTAATATGTATTTTAATTAAATCTTTAAAAGTGTTTTAAATTTTCCATTAAGATCGGTGAGTTAATACCACAATTTCCGCGATTGATTGAAAACTAATTAATTTTTTAATTGAATCTTGTTTTTACTTTTTTCTGTGTAGGAATACAACATCTAATGCATAAAAGTAACTAAAATTTTGCACATTTTTATATATAATAAATATCGAGCCTTTTTTCGATTCTATCGTAGGCGAAATGTTATCGAAAATGGATTTTTTTTATTGAAATTAAATTTTTATGGACCTAGCCATAGTTTAGAATTATCAAAATGCCACAATTGTTGATACCTTTTAAGATACTGACTGTAAAATTTTATAGTAAGCGACAATTACGTACAAAAACACATTTGAATATTTAACAAGTAAGAGTGGTATATTCGGCTGTGCCGAATCTTATATACCCTTTACCAAAGTGAGTTTATGTAGTATAGAGATACATACATAAGTACATACGTAAAGTATAAACACAAAGAAAAACAATAATTTGACCTAGTTACTTTTATGTACAAAAAAAATTAATTTTCGAAAACTAGAATCATTTTATTAGATTTTTCTGATTCCCTTTATCAATATAGTAGTTTTTAAAAATAATAAGAAGGTGTGTTAAGTAAAAACAGAAAAAAGGAAATTAAAAAAAAATGTTTTATTTAGTTACTTTAATATCCAGAAAGAAAGTTCAAAGTTTCAAGCTCTGGAGCTGTGGTTTTTATTTTTATAATTTTCTACAGCAAACTTTTCTTTCCAAAACGTAAAATATATATAATTTATAAGTGAAAAGATAAAAATTAATTAGACTTATCTACTTTTATATATCACAAAAAGTGTAAGTTCTCCAAGCCTGAAATCATCCTTTTTGATTTTTCTGATTTCTTACATCAATCTCTTTCTTTTAAGAATTTAAGATATGTTTAATTTATAGAAAAAACGAAAAATTTGTCTTAGTAGGTTACTTTTGTACAAAAAAAGTTAAAGTTTTCCAACCCTGGAATCGTCTTTTTAATTTTTTTAATTGTTTTTTTTTATTTTAAATACCAATTTTATTGGTACTCAAGCATAAAATAAGTTTATTTAATAAAAAAAAAAGAAAAATTAATTTTCGGTAGTTAATTTTTTATAACACAAAGAGTGTAAGATTTTTCTGTATTTTTAAAAACAATATTTTTTAAGAATGTAAGATATGTTTAATTTATAGTAAAAAAAGGAAAAATTTGTTTTAGTAATTTACTTTTGGTTAAAAATATGGTTTTCCAACCCTGGAAACGTCGTTTTAATTTTTAATTTTTTTTTAATTTGAAATGCCAAATTCATTCGTACTGAAGTATAAAATAAATTTATTTCATAAAAAAATAAAAGTTAGTTTTCGGTAATTAATTTTATATATCACAAAAAGTGTAAGTTTTCCAGCCCTGGAACCGTTCTTTTTGATTTTTCAGATTTTGTGCACCAATATGTTCCTTTTAAGAATATGATATATGTTTAATATATAGAGAAAAAGAAAAAATTTGTTTAAGTAAGTTACTTTTGTATGAGAAAAACGTTAAAGTTTTCCAACCCTGGAAACATCTTTTTCGTGTATTAACCTTTTTTTTTAATTAACAATATCAATTTAATTTGTACTGCAGTATAAAATAAGTTAATTTAATAAAAACAAAAAAAATTAGTAAGACCTAGCTACTTTTATATATTACAAAAAGTGTAAGTTTCCCAACCCTGGAATCATCCTTTTTGCATTTTCTGATTTGTTACACCAATCTCTTTCTCTTAAGAATCTAAGATATGTTTAATTTATAGAGAAAAAGAAAAAAATTTGTTTTAGAAAGCTACTTTTGTATAAGAAAAAAATTTAAGTTTTCCAACTCTGGAAACGTCTTTTTAATTTTTTTAACTTTCTTTTTTAATTTGAAATACCAATTTCATTTGTACTGAAGTATAAAATAAGTTAATTTAATAAAAAAAAATATAAAAATTAGTTTACGGTAGTTAATTCTTTATATCACAAAAATTTTAAGTTTCCCAGCCCTGGAATTATCCTTTTTGATTTTTCTGATTTTTTAACCCAATCTTTTTCTTCTTAGAATATAAGATATATTTCATTTATAGAAAAAAGCAAAAATTTCTTTTAGTAATTTAATTTTGTATACTTTTGTATAAAAAAGTTAAAGTTTTCCAAACCTGGAAACGTCTATTTAATTTTTTTAATATTTTTTTTATTAAGAAATATTAATTTTATTCATACTGAAGTATAAAATAAGTTTATTTAATAAAAAAATAATAATAACTGCTCTGAAACCGTCTGCTCCATTTTACTGATTTTCAATGCCAATCTAATTTGGACCATTTCTGACGAAGTCTCTAGCTTTTCTGTGAGCTTCAGAAAACCGATTTCACGTACAGATAGACGAACAGACGTGCATCGCTTATTCGTCTTCCCTATGCATAAGGATCCAGAATATATATACTTTATGGCTCGCTTATTAATATTTTAGAAATTACAAACGGAATGACAAACCCATATATACCCTTTTACCATTTTTTGGTAAAGGGTATAAGAAAAAACCGTTTCCATCCGTCCATCCCTAAATAATGGCAATACGGTATCGTTGTCTACATCAAGAACTAATTTTGACATAATTACATTTAATGACGTTTGATTTATCATTGTGATACTTTGATTCTCGTATTATTTGTTAATTAATATTTATACAAATGGATAATCGCAAAATTATTCAATTGACTAGTGCCACAGTGTGCTTATTAATAATAAGACAAAAAATTAAGAAAATCTAAACAACGGCAAAGAAAGTGGTGGAAAAGACCAGGGCTTAATATGCGTGTTTAAAAATTTCATGTGCATGAAGACCTAACTCCACCGAAATTTCTGCCTTTTTTGCATTTCTATCCCTATTATTTAAATTTTTATACTTTATATCTTTCATAAATTTGATATAACATTAACGTGATATTTACTTTTTGGCTTATATCTTACCATAAAAAACACTATTATATATTATATAAAGAGTTTTCTTTTTATTTTATCTTGCTCTGAATTTTACGTGACAGCCACTATTCAATATTTTTATTCACATATGTACATACATGTATGTATATATAAAGACTTGAATATTCTTTCAAGAATAACCTACATACATAAATGTGATGCGAAATAAAAATCGAAATACATTCTTTATATATTAAGAACTTAAGCTTAAACAATAATTGCTTATTCCTTTAAACGATAAAGTTATCTAAAACTTATATATATATATATATGTATGTATGTATGTTTGTATATTAGCTCACACTCTTGAAACCACTTTCTTATTTAATTAAATAAAAGTAATAATTAAAAGATCAAGTTATCATTTACTTAACACAGATTTAACATTGAAGAAGCTAATGGATCTCTTTGAACTATAAATCATTCTTCCATTTGGGAGTCTAAGATAAACTCAATTACTTCATGTTTCCCATGCTATTGCATATTTTTTGCATTCCTTTATGCACACAGAAATACTCGTAGACATCCTTTCACACAGAATTTATTGAAAAATAATATCAGAAAATCTCTATGTTATCTATAGACTTTTAGTGCATTTGCCTAAGTTTTCGATTTTGAACTAATTTAAGTTGTCATCTTGGCTCCCTAATCAATTGATGTGTTGACATTTGATGTTGAAAGAAGATTCATTGAAGTATGAGTAGGCAGGCAGTCAGGCAGTCAGGCAGGCACACAATCAACATTCATAAAAATGGTTTTGCTGGAAATTTTATTGATGCCAACAACGATAAAGACAATGAAAATGATGATGATGATGATGATGATGATTAGGATGCTGGGGCTGCTGTTGGCGATGGTGTTGGAGATATTGAAGCTTATGTTTAAAGTATGTACTTGAAAATTGATGGATGGATATTAAAGTAAGTATTCATTTTCTCGCTCGTACATGTTGTCTTGAGGAATAAGCACAGATGTGTATTTGAGCTTAGTCAATATGCATGTGGTGGTGACATACTTTAAATATGTTTTTTGTTTTAGCACAGTAAGCATTTTGTGTTAAAGTTATTTAGCATTCTCGTTTAACTGAAATACGTTTTAGTAATATTTAGGGCCTAAGTTTGTAAAACGCAACGCCAACCGGTGACAAATTTTATATGGAACACATTTTAATTGCAAAAGCAAAATGCATATAAAATTTGTCAACGCTAAGCGTTGCGTTTTACAAAATTAGGCCATTAATTTAAAAAATATAAGAATGGCCTAACCTCGCAGGTCATTTCCGAAAATTTCCGAAAGTTTTTAATTCTCAAAAAATTAATGTGTATTAAAAATCGATTTGACAAGAAAATACAGAGTAATAACATACAAACTATTTTTTTTGCAAGTTCTTGGCAATGAAATATCACGTACCATTTCACAGATTTTGTTCAAATTAGTGACACACGATTTACTTTTTAAATCTTTAAAAATCCCTGAGTATCTAAAGTCTTTCCCAATATTTTGCTACTTCTTTGTGTAGCTTTGTCAGGGAATTTTTTATCAGAATAGTTAAATATAAAATTTTTTTTAACAGTTTTCTAATTAGAAAACAACAAAAATTGACAAAATGAAAAAAATGAACAACTTTTAAAATACAGAAAAAGATATAATAATTGTAGTTTAATTTAATTACCGTTTTTTCAAAAATGCAATTACGAGTCATATACAAACATTACAAAGGAGAATTCTGAATTTAACAATACGGCAGAAATATGATTTTCTCAACAAATTTCAAAATGATTTGACATACCTAATAATTACTTTAAGAAGTCATTTAAATAATGGACAAATGAACAATTTTTTAAAATATTGAAATACTTTAGCTAACGCATTGATAAAGAAGACTAAACAGGTACATATAAAGAAATTTAATTATCTTATTAATATGCAAAAACAGGAATTAGGGATAAAGTTTAATAATAAGTGGTTTATAAATAAATCATATTTAGAAATTCCAATAGATGTGCAATATGTACTTTCTTTAGGACAAAACATGCTTTACCAATCGAAAAAGTAAATTTTCCAATAATGAAAATTATATCAGATGAATGATGATGATGATGATGATGATTATATCAGATGAAGAAGACTTTGTACAAACTTAACAAAACAGAGAGGAACAAGAAATAGCCAGATCTAGACTTACTACAATTATTGATAATCACATGAACACGATAAGATTAACAGATAGAGATAGATTTTTGTTTAATAAAATAAAAATTTGTGAACGTTTTTTAAGAAATAACAGAAACATGATTATTTTAAATGCTGATAAAGGCAACACAACAGTTGCTATGAATAGGAGCGATTATATTTTAAGAATTAATGACATTGTGAGTAATGATATTACATATAAACTTATAAACAGAGACCCTACAACCAAATTACAAAAATTAAACAATGACATTATTGAAGAACTTTTCAGAAAGCATATATATTTCAAACATAGATAAATATAAACTAAAGACGAATACAGCTGTAGCTCCCAAATTATATGGATTACCAAAAATCCACAAAGAGAATTTTCCATTGAGACCAATATGTTCCAGTATAAACTCTCCATCGTATGAATTATGTAAATATATTACACATTCTTTAAAGGAATTAACTTTACATTCAAAATATAACGTATTTACTTCAATACAATTTAAAGAAAAAATTAAAGGATTAAGAGTAGATAACAATGAAAAATTAATATCACTTGATGTTGTATCATTGTTTCCTAATATACCAGTCGATTTTGCTATAAGTGTAATAGATGAAAAATGGAATATGATAGAGGAACATACAAGTATGGTGAAAGACTTATTTTTACGTATTATTAAATTCTGTTTGATTGATAACAGATATTTTCAGTGTAATAATAATATATACACACAACAGAAAGGACTTTTAATGGGTTCTCCAGCTTCGCCAATTGTGGCTGATATTGTAATGGAGAAATTACTTGATGAATGCATTGAAAAATTGACCGTAAACCAAAAGTCTTAACAAAATATGTTGATGATCTATTTTGCATTATCTCAGAAAATGAAATCGAAATTATGCTTTCAACATTTAATTCATTCCATCCAGATATAAAATATACAATTGAGAAAGAATGTGAGTGAAAGCTTCCATATTTAGATACATTAGTAATTAAAAGAAAAAAAAATAATTTATTAAGAGATTGGTATCAAAAACCAACTTCTTCAAGCAGAATAATTAACTATTATTCTAAACATCCAAAGAGAATGATTATTAATACTGCAAAAAATCTTATACAAAGAATATTATCAATAAGTGACAAGGAGTTTCATGACAAAAATAAAAAGATAATTATGAATATGTATATTGAGTGATAATAGTTTCCCTATTGACCTTACTTGCAAATTAATCAGACAATAAACATAGATATATGCCAAGAATTCCAAATAATGTTTCCGAACCAAAAACTTATAAGTCATGTCAATGACCAATGTACCTAAATTGTCTGAAATATTACAAAAATCTTAAATATATGACAACAATAAATATAGAATAGCACATAAGATATACAATGCAGTAAAAAGATTATTTACTAGGACCAAAGATAGAATAGATAAATTTGAAAAGTCTAACTTAGTTTACAAAATTCCATGTAAAAGAAATAATAGAGAAAATTGTAATAAAGAATATGTAGGTACAACTAAAAATAAGTTAAAAACTAGAATAGCTGGACATAAATCCAATCAAAGATGTAGGAATAATGTCTCTTCACAAAAAACTGCTTTATCATCTCATTGCTTCAATTTAAATTACAATCCTGATTTTGATAATGTAAAAAATTTTAAACACAGAAAATAATTACAAAAGACGTTATATGTTAAAGATGTTGCAAATAATAAATGTTCCATCAGAAAAAAGAATTAACTTTAGGACAGATACAGCTAGTCTTGTCCATTCCTATAGATATTTGTTACATAAGAACAAAAACGGAAATTAAATTAAAATACAATTATTATACCTTTTTCTGTATTTAAAAAATGCTCATTTTTTTCATTTTGACAATTTTTGTTGTTTTTTAATTTGAAAACTGTTAAAAAAAAATTTATATTTAATTATTGTTATAAAAAATTCCCTGACGAAGCTACACAAAGAAGTAGCGAAATATTGGAAAAGATTTTAATATAATTTTTATAAAAAAAAACAAAGACCTTAAGCTTGATTATTTATATATCATAATTTATAAAAAGGAAGGTTGAAAAAGTTATTTAAATAAAATGAATAGCTAAAGTTTATTTGACTAAGACTTTTTAATATATTAAATAAAAACGATTTTTCAGAAATTTTTGTCAATTATATCCCTGGAGCGAACCTCCAGATTTATGTAAGTCAAAATGGCAGCAGTCGACATACACTTTTGTGATTAAGAGCTGAGTACATTTGTAACTTGATTGGCTTAAAGTTCACAATTTGTTAAAGAAAAGACGTTTTGTGAAAACTTTATATCCGACTTTTTTCAAAACCTAGGTTATGAAATATTTACATACATACCCTCCCACCCGCACACACACATACACACACATAATGCGTGAGCTACATATGTAGTCAAAAGTACAAAACAGTTGAAACACAATTGGTTGGAAAACGCAAACATAAATTGCAACACTAATTTAGCTCGGAAAACCTTAAGTTAGCCATGACGCATTCATTCATTCGTTCTTAGTTGACATTCAGACAAGTCTTGCGGTTAGTGGGCAAATTAATTTTTCATCTGAATTGACGGCATAAAATGTTTATTGGGACAGTTTATTTTATTACACATTTCCCTCTTTATATTCTTATGTTCCTTGTACATATCTATATGTATGTATGTGTAAGTATTTTTTATTTTTATTTTTTTGTAAAGATATATTTTTGTTCACATACAAGAAGTCGTACACTGATGAATACGCACGCACACCTTCAGTACATACATTACAAACGGAGACGTGACATTGGTAATTGAAAGATTGCGTGTTAACGTCATTTGAATATTAAATGTTGAAGGCTTAAGAAAAAAAACATAAATTTTTAAAATATAACAGCCTTAATAACAAAACATGTTAAGGCTTTATAAAGGCTTTTTAAGAAAAGTTTTGTATGAAAATTTTCTTAAAAACCCTCTATAAAGCCTTAATAAGTTTTATTACTAAGGCTGTAAATTTACATTAGAGCGACTCAAAAAAAAGTGATTTTGTTACCCTTCGAAAGTAAAGCTTGATATGTTTTATGGTGTTCCTCAAAATGTTAGGTTCTACCGTTGACCATTCGTGACCTGGACCATTTTTAAAAAGGTATTTTTTCAGTTTTTCGAATTATTTTGTACTTTGCTCCAAGACGACATAAATAAAATTTGTTAATGGTATATAAAATTGAGCACTTTCTACCTTTTAATTTAGATATTTAACTAGTAAGGCAATCATGTCTTTCTGTTATCGAAAGTAATCGACTAGGTCATATTCCAAAGAAAATGGAATCGTGCAAACTTTATACAACAAATCGCGAAAAGATTTTTTATAAATTTTATATTTTTTATTGTAATTCTAATTTTAACATTTTGATAAATTTTTTAATTTGTAGTTTAGTTAACTTATTTAATTTGTTCTGTTATCAACTATTTTTCTCATTTCATATATGTATGTATCCAATTAAAAAGTTTATATTTGAAAACTTAAATATATCTCACTTCAAATAAAAACAAAGCACTCAAAATTTGTTTTTTTTTTCAACATAAAAAGACAAGCGAGAATTTTTACATAGCTTCTATAAACGGGCAGTTAATAATTTTTTAAAATATTTAAAAAAAATTAACAATACTTTATTTTACAAAATATACAAAATTTTCTCATAATTTTCAAAAAATCCAAATTGAAAAGTTATTCCTTGCTACATTTTTTGAGATATCAAAAACAATTTTCTTTTATATGAATTGCAATGAAGTTTTCTTTCAAAAACAACAATATTAACTCATTTTTGTCAAGTAGTAAAGAATTAATGTACTAACGATTAAAAAAAGTCAGGGTCAAAAATTAAAGGGTTAATTAAAGGGTTAAAAATTTTCTATAATAACACTTTTTAAACTTAAAATTTCTAGTGTGTTATATTTCTATTAATGATCAATGTGCCAGTTGAAAATGGCATAATTGCATAAAAAATGGGTTAATGCGTGATGGTTGTTGGATTGTAAACTTTAAAACTGCACTATTGTGTCATTACAACGTGTCGCCAGTGTGTTCGCAATTTAGTAAGAGTCATCTGGAAAGAAACATGTAAAGTACAGCGTAAATTGTAATGGGCGTGACCCCGCATATTTTCTCAATATATTTACATATTAAAGTATGCTTAGCCGAAGTACATAAATCAAAAAGATATTCCCAATGTGCATGCAAAGTTTCAATAGGGTAGCTGGTGCTTTAATTTTTGATTTTCCGATTGAGTAAATCAATTAGGACTATTTGTCTACAAAATGTCAGCTCTCTATAGTATAATATTACGTGCAATTTTTATGGGCCTAGCCCCCGCGGACTTTTATATCTGCTAGTGCTTATGGTTCATGCAAAGTTTGATATTAAAAAGTTAATGAGAAATACCTAAGCATTAAATTAAAAACTGCTAAGCCGAAGTACCTGAAAGAAAATGCTAAGATTTATGGGTGAGGTCACGGCTACTTTTCAAAATTGGAAATTTTTGTTTGCGCAATGTGTATGATAAGCTTCAATAAAACTTGTCTTAATTTTGAATTAAAAGTGCTTGTTCCCACGCCCTGATTGAAACTTCTGGTTTGTTAGGTTTTTCTTAGAGATCTGTGATATATATATATTTGTGTATCAAATTTCATTGGAGTTTAAAAGGCGTGCCCCACAGACCGGAACAAATTTCTTGGTTTTAAGATTTTCCCATTGGCTTATTCTACACTTGTGTATACAATTTCAGCTCTCTAGCGAGAATTAAATTTTATGAGCATTATTCCTCCCACTATTTTAAACTCACAATTTTGTTGTTAGCAGCGCTTAAAATTCATGCTAACTTTCTTCTAAGTTATTCTAGACCGAAGAAGATTAAACACAAGGCTAACATTTTGTAGGAGTGGTCACGCCCAAATTTAAAGGTAATAGTTTAAAGTCTTGTATACGTGCAACGCGTATGCAAGGTTTCTCTAAATTGGCTTGAATTAAAAGCTGCATATTAAGTTTTTAGTTCCAAACAATATTACGGTGGCCCCGCCCATTCTGGTAAAATTTTTTGAGTTTTCAGATTTTTCTAGTTGGTTTCTCACCTAGACCTACTTGTGTATCAAAGTTTAGCTCCTTAGCGCAACTTTTAATTTTTGTCGGCACAGCCCGGCCCTCTGACTAAAATTTCCGGGTTTTTCGGATTTTTGTAGTTGTTTTCTCACCTAGACCTATTTGTATATCAAATTTCAGCTCCTTAGCGCAACTTTTAATTTTTAACTTTGATGGGCGTAACCCCGCCCACTTTTCCATAGTCACATTTTTTTGGGTTCAGTGCCAATTATTTGTGTCTAGTTTCGTTGCAAACGGATAATAATACCCACATAAAGAGTATATCTAAATATGCTTAACCGCAGTACACGAAAAAGAGGTTAATATTATATGGGCGTGTTATCGCCCACTTTTTTAACAAAAAATTTATAGGCCTGCATTATCGCAGTATACATGCAAAATTTCAATAAAACAGCTACTTTCAAGCGCCTTATATTAGGTTTTTTATTTCTGATTTTTATGGGCGTATCCCCGCCCTCCAGGCCAAAATTTTGGATTTTCAGATTTTTTCATTTTAGTGCTCACCTTGACCTAGCTATGTATCAAATTTCAGCTCACTAGAACAAATTTTAATTTCTATTTGCGTAGCCCCGCCCCCTGGTTAAAATTTCAGTGTTTTCAGATTTTTCTGGTTCATTGCTCACCTAGATCTACTCGTGTACCAAATTTTAGCTTTCTAGAGATAGCGGAAGTTCTTCATCAATTTGATGAGTGTGTCAGTGGTCAGTGAGTATGTCTTAAAATATGCACTTTTTGCACCTCTATATCTCTGGAACCTTTCATTTTAAAACTTTCAAACTTCGCATGTGAGGTTATATGAATCCTCACAAAAACATAAATGTGAAAATATGTAAATTAATATATAGAAAATTTAAGATAACTTTCAATCGACTAAACCAATTTTCTTCAAGTATAAATTCGAAGATATACGATCATGTCACCTTTCAAACGAAAACAAAGCAAATTAAAATCGGTCAAGCTGTTTGGGAGCTACGGCGTCAAAGACACGCAGATCTAACAGAATATATCTAAAAACGATGTGATACCTTCTAAGCGGCTGGACCGATTTTCTTCAAACATAGCTTAGAACACTTTCGATCAAGTCACCTTTCAAACAGAAATAACTAAATCAGAATCAGTCCAGCCGTTTGGTCTATAGGTGCACTCGTAAGAACAAACATATACACAGACACACACTTATAAATTTTTTCTCTTTTTGTGACGTATTTTAAAATGTTGGTATTTAATGCTTTTTATACATCGTTCAACAATTCGATTTTTAACGCTTTTGATTAGAGAAAATCAGTTTTTTTCTAATCTCTTTATCAGAAACTATAAGACACCTTCTAATTCCATGAAAGAAGCATTACCTTTTCCCAGAAAGAAAAAAGATGAGTTTAGCGAACATATGTATGTTTATATACATATGTACATACAAACAAGCTTACACAAGTATTTATAATTTGGAGTAATTTCATTATCATATTGTTAACAAATTAAAAAGTAATGTAATGTAAAATACTTTTTATATAAAGTAGTTAAGGAAATTGTTCGAATATTCGAATATTCGACAAAAATTATTCGAATAATTTTTTATTCTAAATTGAATATTTTTGTTCGTTCGAATAAAAATGATAAAAAGTTGTTCGAATATTCGAACGATTTTTGTTCGAATGACAACACTAGTGTGTAGTGCCCTTCCCATCAAATTTTTCGATGACACACAATTTTGTTGTGTGTGTGGCAGAAATAAGTCCAACCCTAAATAATGACAATACGGTATCGTTGTCTACATCAAGAACTCATTTTGATATTATTTCATTTAATGTCGTTTGATTTATTATTGTGAGACTTTGATTTTCGTATTGTTTGTTAATTAATATTTATAATTGGCTAGTGCCACCGTGTGTTTATCAATAATAAGACAAAAATTAAGAAAATCTAAAAAACGGCAAAAGTGGTAGAAAAGACTAGGGCTGAATACGCGTGCCACCAAAGCATTCTATTGTATCAGTTAACGGAAGCAGGATGCCAGATGGTTTAAAAATTTTGTGTGCATGAAGACCTAACTGCACCGAAATTTCTGCCTTTTTTTTATTTCTATCCCTATAAGTGCTACATATACATACATTCATACATATGTATGTATGTTTCCATACAGCCTCACAAACTTCCACAAGCTGAATTAGCTGTATCGTAATGTCATGCGTCCAGGGCGCTTGAAAGTCTTTCACACTCTCCTATGCTTTTCCACTTTCTTTTTCGTTTTCCATACTTTAAATTTTATACCCGCATACATTTAAAATTCGTTCAGTATTTTCTCAATGTCAAAATGTCAACACGCTGACATTTTCTTTTTATGTTTGCAATGCAGCCAACTTGTTCTCATAGCTGCTTACATCAGATACGTACACAGTTTGTTTGGTAATGCCACACAACGAAAAATATCGAAATGACAAACGTTGCCACTAGTTCCCACTGTTATTTTTACTATATTTGTCACAAAATGCCACAGTGTGTACTCGGCCTTATGCCGAATATACATTATGGCATTTTTTGACCTCGTAATAGTGTGTACTTGTGGCAACGTTTGTTATTTCCAATACCTTGGGTTATATGGCGTTGCTTTCCATATAAAAAAAAAAATATAATGTGAAAGGCGTTGCACACGTTTTTAAAATTACACCACAACTGACAATACAAAAAATACGAGATGTGTACTTAACATTATAGATGAAAGTCAAAGGCCGAACCATGGGATTCGAATTTAAATAAAATGTCTAAAATATTTCAACAGAGTATAAATGGAAATGTTTTTTAACTTTGTTCGATATCAAATGCCGTAATTTTACCCTAGTTCCTCTGTCGACCAATTATTCAATAAAGATGCAATTTTTATACCCTTTACCAAAAAATGGTAAAAGGGTATATATAGGTTTGTCATTCCGTTTGTAATTTCTAGAATATTAATAAGCGAGCGATAAAGTATATATATTCTGGATCCTTATGCATAGGGAAGACGAATAAGCGATGTCCGTCTGTCCGTCTGTCTGTACGTGAAATCGGTTTTCCGAAGCTTCCAGAAAAGCTAGAGACTTCGTTCTTGGACTGGTATGTCAGAAATCGTTAAAATAAGATTGGTATTGAAACTCAGCAAAATCGAGAAGGCGGTTTCAGAGCTGGGAAGCTTAAACTTCATTTTGACATACAAAATAACTACCGAAAACTAGTAATTATATTTTTTTTATTAAATAAACTTATTTTATACTTCAGTATGAATAAAATTAATATTTCTTAATAAAAAACAAATAAAACAAGTAATAGTGCTATATTCGGCTGTGCCGAATCTTATATACCCTTTACCAAAGTGTTTTTATGTAGTATAGAGATACATACATAAGCATATACATAAAGTATAAACAAAAAGAAAAAAATAATTTGACCTAGTTACTTTTATCTACAAAAAAAAAATTACAAATCCTAGAATCATTATATTATGTTTTTCTGATTTCTTATATCAATCTAGTAGTTCTTAAATAAATACAGAAAGTGTGTTAAGTAAAAAAAGAAAAAAGGAAATTTAAAAAAAATGACGGACAGACGGACATCACTTATTCGTCTTCCCTATGCATAAGGATCCAGAATATATATACTTGATGGCTCGCTTATTAATATTCTAGAAATTACAAACGGAATGACAAACCTATATATACCCTTTTACCATTTTTTGGTAAAGGATATAAAAAAAATTAAAAAAATTAAATGGACGTTTCCAGCGCTATAGAAGAGAGCTTTATATGAAAAAGGGTGTATAATGAATCTTGGATGCATTTTTGACAACTATTTTGATATAAGTTGCTTCTCCAGGCCTCCTATTGACAAATAAAAAATTTTCATGCAACTAATTTGATGAAAAAAATGCTTAATGTAATTTAGGTATCCTCACAAAAACATAAATGTGAAAAACGGCCAAGTTCTTATCCAAAATTTCGGCCATTAAAAGTTGTGAGATATAAATTTTGACCAAGTTCTTCTTTGCCACAATACCTAACAAAGAAATATATTATGTATTATATAAATTTGTAATCGTAAGGGTGTCATATAATTTCTAGATAATCTGCCAACTTGACAACATTTTTATCAATATGAAGAAATGAACATTTATACATTATTCTCTTGTTTTTTAGAAAGGAAAAAATATTGCCAAGTTAGCAGATTATATAGAAATTATATGACACCCTTACGATTACAAATTTATATCATACATAATATATTTCTGTATTAGGTATTGTGGCAAAGAAGAACTTGATCAAAATTTATATCTGACAACTTTTAATGGACGAAATTTTGGATAAGAACTTGGCCGGTTTTCACATTTATGTTTTTGTGAGGATCTGATTACTTTTTGAAAAGATTTCTTTAATAACACTTTTTGAACTTAAAATTTCTAGTGTATTTTATTTCTATTCATGATCACTGTGCCAGTTGAAAATGGCAGAGTTACATAAAATAATGGGTAAGAGTGTGATAGGTCTTGAATTGTTGACCTTAAAAATGCACCATTGTGTCATTACAACGGGTCGCCAGTGTGTATGCAATTTGGTAAGAGGCGACTGGAAGAAACATGTAAAATACAGCGTAAATTTTACTGGGCATGACCCCGCCTATTTTCTCAATATATTTACATGTTAAATAAAGTCTGCTTAGACGAAGTACATAAATCAAAAGGATATGCCCAATGTGTATGCAAAGTTTCAATAGGGTAGCAATATTTGTATATTTGTGTACAAAATGTAAGCTCTCTATAGTATAATATTACGTAAAATGTTCATGAGCCTGGCCCCGCTGACTTTTATATCTGCTAGTGCTTATGGTTCATGCAATGTTTGGTATTAAAAAGTTAATAAGAAATACCTGAGTATTAAATTAAAAACTGCTAAGCCGAAGTACCTGAACGAAAAAGCTAAGATTTATGGGTGAAGTCATGGCTACTTTTCAAAATAGGGAATTTTTTTTGGACAAGTGCAATGTGTATGAAAAGTTTTAATAAAATGTATGTTAATTTTAAATTTGAAGTGCCTGTTTCCGCCCTTTGATAGCAACTTCTGGGTTTTCAGATTTTTCTTAGTGATCTCTTATCTAGATTTGTGTATCAAATTTAAGATCGCTAGTGCTAATTGGAGTTTTAACGTCGTGGCCCCTCCTACCGGGTAAGAATATTTGGTTTTAAGATTTTCCCATTGGCTTACGCAGCTACACTTACTAGTGTATAAAATCTCAGCTCTCTAGCGCGAATTATATCTTTAGATTTTATCAGCATTACCTCTCCTCACTATTCCTAGCTCAAAATTTTTTTTTGTTGTGAGCAGCGCTTATAATTCATGCTAATTTTCTTCTAAAATATGCTAGACCGATGTAGATTAAACACAAGGCTAACACTTTATGGGAGTGATCACGCCCAATTTTTAAGGTGATGCAAGATTTCACTAAATTGGCTTGCGTTAAAAGATGTATATTAAGTATTTAGTTCAAAACAATATTAGCGTGGCCCCGCCCATTCTAGTAAAATTTTTTGGGTTTTCAAATATTTCTAGTTTGTTTCTCACTTAGACCTACTTGTATATCAAATTTCAGCTCCTTAGCGCAACTTTTAACTTTTAATTTTTATGGGCGTAACCCCGCCCACTTTTCCAAAGTCAAAATTTTTTTCGTTCAGTGCTTATTATTCGTGTCTAGTTTCGTTACAAACGGATAATAATAGCTAGATAAATAGTATACTAAATATGCTTAGCCGCAGGGCATTAAAGAGGGGATTAAATTGTATGGGCGTGTCAACGCGCACTTTTTTAATGAAAAATTTATAGCCTTGCATTACCGCAGTATATATGTCGAATTTCAATAAAATAGCTTCCATGAAGCGCCTTAGATTAGCATTTTTAATTCTGACCTTTATGGGCGTAGCCCCACCCTCCTGGCTAAAATTTCCGGGTTTTCAGACTTTTTTATTTTAGTTTTTACCTAGACCTAGCTCCTCTGTATCGAATTTCATCTCAATAGCACAAATTTTAATTTTTATGGGCGTAGCTCCGCTCTCCTGGTTAAAATTTTAGGGTTTTCAGATTTGTCTGGTTCATTTCTCGCCTAGATCTTCTGGTGTACCAAAGTTTAGCTCTCTAGCTATAGCGGAAGTGCTTCATCAATTTGATGAGTGGTCAGTGGTCAGTGAGTATGTCTTAAAATATGCACTTTTTGCACCTCTATATCTCCGGAAGCTTTCATTGTAAAACTTTCAAACTTTGCATATGAGGTTATATGATTTTATTCTAATTATGTTTTAAATTTCATAATTTTACGGTCGCGGGGAACAAAGTTATGAGGGGGGTAAAAACAGCTCGAATGGCTTCGTGTAAATATACACACTGCATGCATTGGCCAGAACTTGGCCTGGCGCACTGCTGTGCGCCTAGATTTATTCTAATTATGGTTTAAATTCTATTATTTTACGATTGCGGGGAACAAAGTTCTGAGGGGGGTAAAAACAGCTCGAATGTCTTCGTGTAAATATACACACTGCGTGCATTGGCCAGAACTTTGCCTGGCGCACTATCGTGCGTCTAGATATGGGTTAAGCATGAAGCAACAAACACCAACTTTAGAGCTATAGCTTATTTTCATTTTGCGCTTTTTGCAGCTTCTCTCTTTTTAGGGTTCCGTACACCAAAGGTGAAAAGGAACCCTATTGTTTTCGCTACCCTGTCCGTCTGTCCGTCACACGGTATTTTCTCATGAACCGTAAGAGCTACGGACCTGAAATGTGGACAGAGTATGTAGAACCTTGGCCGCTACAACAACAAATACATGAGAATTAAAAATTAAAGGGTGTTCCAAAACGAGCAACGAAAAATTTTGAAATCCCATGTAATATACATACAATTGTATGAACATATGTATATTGAAACTTGAAATTTGTAAAATTAGTGTATCTTTATACAGACTACAACAATTAACACTAAAGTTTAAAAAAAAAAACTAAATTAAAGGGTGGTCCATCTGTTAATGCAATTTTGACAATTTGCTATATCTTGGAAACCGTAAGAGGCAATCACTTGAAATTTTCAAAAACGGTAAAACTAAAAAAACCGAAAATTATAAAGTCGCCAAACCAAAAAAAAAAAATCGCCAAAAATTAAAAAAAAAATTGCCAAAACGAAAAAAATCGCCAAAATTAAAAAAAAAAAATTCTAACACTAAAATAAATCGCCAAATTCGAAAACATCGCCAAAATGAAAAAAAAACGCCAAAAATCGAAAAAAATCGCCAAAAAGGCGAAAATGTTGCCAAAACTAAAAAAAAATTTTGTATCAAAAAAATCGCAAAAATGAAAAAAAAACGCAAAAATGAAAAAAAAAATCGCCAAAAATAGAAAAGATCGCCAAAATGAAAAAAACGCAAAAAACCGAAAAAATCGCCAAAACAAGAAAATAAAATGTCAAAATTAAAAAAAGAGCCAAAACTTAAAAAAATCGCCAAAACCGAAAAAAACGCAAAAACGCCAAAACAAAAAAAAACCGAAAAGACCCCAAAAACGAAAAAAATGCCAAAACTATATATTCAGGCATGTCACAGAGCTCAATTCCATTCCGAAACGGAATTCAACCGTATTTTGGTGCTTTAGAAAACGAAAAACGAAAAAAAATTTCGGAATGAAATCACTTTTAATTTCATGGACGGAATTAACATTTTCTGCATGTTAAAGTAAAAAAAAACATTTAAAAAAAATTTTTTTTTTTCAATTAAGAATAAATTTTTTTACTTATTTATTCAAAGCTGGATTACAATTATTTAGTTTTTATTTATTTATTTTGCAAATTTCTCAAGTCATTACAAAAATAAAATCAACAGAACAAAATGAACGGAATTGGTTTCTTTGGTATTGCCATACCATTTTTGTATGTACTTTATCAAAATCTTCATATTGGCAGCACACAAAACAAAAAAATACAATGCAGAATTAAAATATGCATACAAAAAAGTTTAAAACGCCTAAACATATGCCACATTATCATTTACTACAAAATTATGCTGCCACACTTGTAAGATTAAGCATTTTTTTCGGATTGATGAAAACGATGAGAATCTGAAGCACCAAAATGAAATTTGAACGGAATGGTTAATACGGAATCAAAACCATTCCGAACGGAATCTGTGACACGGCTGATTATATAGGATAAAGTTTGTATTAAATTACATATCTAGTGTTTGTACGGAACCGAGTCAGAGTCGCTCATTACTGAATTTTTTTGATTTTCGACGTTTTTTTTTTTTTTGCTTTTGGCGATAGGAAAATTGGGATGGGTACCCCTCAAACAAAGTAATTACTAATTAAGGTACATATGTGTTACTATATCATTGACAGGCAGAAAAGTGGTGATGTAAGAACAAGAAAAAGACTCCCTTCCATACAAAGAAATATTGCAATAATTCTTTCTGCCAAAAAAAAATCGACTTCAATGCAAAGATCTGTTAGAGGAAGATAAGAATAAGTACGTGAAATATAAAATTAAATTTTAATGGGCATAACCCCTTTCATTTTTTCAACTTTAAAATTGTGTCATTACAAGAACCAAAGTTGTTTTATAGGTTTCACAGCAATCAAATAAGTAGAATATCATAAAATTAAATATAAAAATTGTTTCTTGGGAAACAAAAAAAAAAAAATTAACTGCCAGTTTATAGAATCCATGTAAAAATTCTCGCCTGCCTATTTATATTGAAAACAAAAACAAAGCTTTCAAATTTGTTTTGTTTTCAATATAAATAGACAGACGAGAATTTTTACATGGCTTGTATAAACTAGCAGTAAATTTGTTAACGTGTCAAAATTTTTGTTTAACAAACAAAAAGTGTCCGATCAATCATTTATTTGCCTTGTTACCTTCTGGAAAAATGTTTTCCTTTTTCTCCAAAATAATCTTTATACATGACTGGTTTTTCTTAAGAAAAAAATAGGTATGTGCTGGAAAAACATTCTTGAAAAGTGTGCTTTAAAAGGAAATGGAAAATAAACAGCATTTAATTTTAATCCTGTTCATTTTTAAACTTAAAAAAGGAAAAACTCGCAATTACACGAACTCACATTTATTCTTGAAAATTTTAAGAAAATAAAGTTACAATTTAATAACACACTAATTCCTCTATTTACATGGCAGAAAAGTTTTGTGTGACAAGTTTTTGTTAATTAAAATAATATTGCGACCATGGCAAACAACATTTCTTATTTAAATTTTATGAACTAGTTCTTCTTCATTGCTGAACAGAATTTTTACACTTACTTTCATCTTAGAGAAATGAGTGAAATATGCTCAAAATGTCAAAATCCTGATAGCATTACAAAATCTGTCATCTGATATAATATTTATTTTCACGAGTCTAAGAACCATTTCACACTATGCCTTTTTAGCCTGCCTTGTATTGACAATTTTCTTTTAAACCCTCTACTAAAAGTCACACACATTTACATTTAGCATTTTTTATTCATTCCTTTTTAGCATTTATATATATGTATATGGTTCAGCGTTGTCAATGAAATATATAGACAACGCTGAACCACCAGCAAATAAATTTCAAATCGAAATAAACTTCTGACAATATGTCGAATAATAAATTTCACAAAAGTTATTTGTTAAATAAATGTTAGTACACTAGATGCATATTGTTTTCCGCTGGACTTAAGAGAAGTTTTTTTCTGGACCTAGCATTTTTGCTTACCACTGCATAAAGGCAAGAAAAAACTGACTGACGCTTGGATTACTTTCCAATGGAAACAAATAACTATTTTCACATTGTGATGTCCTAGGCGGTAGTCAATTGTCTCACTCCGCATTACTATTCAACTAACTTAAAGTTGATATTATTTAAGTCACCTGGTAGTTAGTAAATTAACAAAAAATGTTGCTGGGGTTCGTTGCATATGATGTCATATATTTTTTTTTTAAATGGACCTAGTATATCATTTTTTTAACACAATAATACAACTTCTACGTTTTTTCAAATAATTTCCAAACTAACGTAGGATGTTGACTAACATTAACTTGCAAAAGAATCGTTTGCTTACAAAAAATACAGCGTCACTAACGTTCTTTTATCTGAACAAGTTTGAAAATTATCTTTGATATTTGTTTGGTTAATAAGAAATCGTAATCAGTTGTTTGTTTTTTTTCTTCTCTTGAAATAACTGTGCTTTGTTCAGTGCTTATCGTTATTTTATAAGTCTTATATCATATAAGTCCCGCATGTAGGTACATACACGAATTTTTTCCTGACAAAAACAACCTGTATCACGGACATTGTTTTCTTCGGCCACAATCGCTTTCATCGACATAACTTGTTTTGTCAGAATAGTTTGTTTTTTCTTTTAATTCTGTAGGATCTGATCCTTAAGAAAATGTTTCCTAAAAATTAGTTGGAATATTTTCATTACCTATATCTAATTACATGATAGTGTAAAAAAAAATTTGAGAAATTTTGATACTAAGACCGCTGCTATTAATGAAAACCACAGATGCATATGTACATACATACGTATTGAAAATAAAAATCATAATTTGCAAAATTAAAAATCATCATTCCAGAAAAAAAATCATGAAATCATATTTTGGTCCAAAAATCATCAAAAATATGATAAAATCATCATTCTGGAAGCACTGGTAGTATGTAGTATATGCATATATACCCTGTCGGAAAATAAGATAACTGTGAACTAACTTTAAGCTAACTTTTTCGCAACTTGTTTCCAATGGAAACAACTAACTACTCGTATTTTGACATTGCGATGTGCTAGGTGGTAGCCAAATGTCACACTCTGCACTACAAATATTTTTTCAAAACAATGTGGGTTGCAAAAACATCTAGGGTTTCACACATAAAAACAGAAGTTACATTATTGACATACAATTAATATCTAATAATTGTTTACCATTTCAGATTATTCTGAGTTATACTCTGTTGATATTATGAACAGTTTTTTGATAGAGCAGCGAACTCAATTAATATAAACATATATTGAATTAAAATATTAATCAAATATATTGAAAAAACTTCAACAATAATTTTTTCTGTGTATAATAATCTTTCTGCTGACCCATTGCTCCGGATTATAAGGAACTGTTTTCTGATGCAATATCTTATTTTTGCTTAGCAATAGATCGACATTTTTATTTATAAATTCTTTGCCATTGTCTGATCTAATCGCTTTCACGCTGTAACCAGTTTCAGTTTTGACATCATAAATATATTTTTCAAGAGACACACAAACTTCACTTTTTTCTTTTAAGAAATAAATTTTTCTATAATGTGAATAATCATCTTTTAACAAGAGAAAATAACGAGCGCCACTAGTCGATTTCTTCTTCATGGGACCGCATAAGTCAACATGTATAAGCTCTGCTACTTTTGGTGGTTTTATTTTCATTGCTAGGAAACGATGATCGACACTGCTTTCCATAAGTGCTAGCATCACAAAATATTACTTTCTCATCTTTAAACTGAATGTTGCTATTTTTTAAAAAACGTTTACAATATAAAATATTTTGATGTGCCAATCTGCAATGCCACTCAGTCAAAGATAGTTGTTTCGACTCAGAAACATAAGAGAAATAATTATTTGAATTTGATGGCAAACTTATTCTTATTAATAATTTAAATAATTTGGCAGTTCGTACTCCCACTAAAACAGTAGTGTCATTTTTCGAAAATTTCGCAACGTTGATAATCAGAAGACATTTTTAAACCTTTTTCTAAGGCCCTGGTTGTAGAAAACAAGTTTAAGCGTATATCGGGTATATAAAGTACATTTGCTACATGATTTTCACTCCACTTGTTATTGCCTTAATAATGTTTATAAATAGTTCTGTAAAAATAAAACGATATTTATATTTCAAATACAGAGAACAGAATAGAAAAAAATTCTATTTTTATTCTTTTCTTACATATTTTATATTTAATAGTCAATATTTCCATTTCTCAAACCTTATCTTGTAAAAAAATTGCTAGCTTATGAATTAACAAATAAATTAATTTCATACACTTTTCTGAAGTTTTTCCTTAAGTGGGGTGAATGTTGTAGAAACGGTACGGTTGGTGGAGCTTGTACGAGTCATCAACCACTCAAATTTTATGACTAAATAGTTCTGACATGTTGATAAGGCCGTGATCGAAGTTGCACGATGATACCTATACTAAAAGTATTTTTGTCCGTCCGCCGACTCCATTCGGGTCCGACCATAACAGACATTTTAAGCACTTATTTAAGAAAGAATAAATAATTATGTAGATTCTTGGCTATATTAAACAAAATAATTTTGGTTTTTAAACCTTTTATAAATAAAAAATAATAATAATGCAGCTTTTTTATAAAACTTATCGTTTAGGGATAAGTGTATTAATGGATTTCAATTTGCAAACAAGAAAAAAAGAACGATAAAGACCAAAACAAGCAGCAAATGAAATCTTGGAATATAAGATGAAAGAAGAAAAAAAAACAAGTACGTTTTAGGTTTTATGTCATGTTTGTTCAATTATTTTTAATGGTTTCATATGTTACACATTTTCATCAATATTTTATATGATTTCATCCGACAGCTGTATATTTTTCACCAGCAAATTTTACAAGTTCTTAGGCGTTTTTTTCCTTTTAAACATAAATAGCATCATGATTATGGCAGCCAGAACATCTAAGGGAGCCAATATTAAGGCAAATAGAAGAAAGCTTATAACAGTGTTAGATATACAACATTTCTTTTTACAGTGAATAACAATATCATAGGCGTTGTATACATACATATTTAAATTTTTAAAGATGGATTCAATTCGCAATCAGTCTTAAATGATTTAAAAATATAAAGACCGCTTCTTAAAAAACATTTTCATAATATCGGGATATGCCACGAACAATGCAAATTCAAATCGTTGTGAAGGATTTTTAAAATAAAATAGGAAGCAGAATAATAACTTTAACTTAAGAATAATAACTTAAAAAAACAAAAATTGTGGAGTCATAAACTTCCATATCGTTAGCAAAAATGCAAACAGATGTAACCAACAAAAAATTCCAATTCGATTTTTTTTTTACTAATTATTACGAATGCCATTAAACTATATGTCTAGACAAAATTGTACACTTGTGCTATCAAAAATGACGCTGTTATTAACAAAAACAAAAAAAAAGTGGAATTAACAACAAAATTGTTTAGTTTTACTTTCGTTTTTTTTTGGCTTCTCCTGTAAAACTATATATTTGTTAGTTACGCCTTTTTGAATTTTATCTAACCATATACATATGTATCTATGTATTTAGTTTTAGATTTAGTTTAATCAAAGAATATAAATCATATAGAATGCGCATCTCATACAAGCTAAAATTTTCTATGACGGGTATTACCAGTACAACCCGTCCAGCGTACACACTCTCATTTCTTTCTACAGTGTATGATACGCTCGCATTGCTGAGAGCAGCGTTGCCGTTGTGACATTAAAGTATCACTTTTGACCCCTTTTCGTGCCAATGAAACTTTTTATGACCCTTTTTTTCAAATTATCCCTTTGTATCATTTTAACAGAATGTATGCTGTAGGGCAATCATATACACAGTTTAGCATATCAGGTGTTAGAAAAAGAGCTGTTCGTCCAGTTGGCGATATTGGGCTCGATGATGTCGATCATTTTATTGTTTTGGTCGATAGAAAAGCCAATAAATGGTGAAAATATTGCAAAAAATTGATTCAAATGCAAATTATTTCTCGGAGTATCACAATTAAAAAAATTTGTATTTTAATTTACTTTCATCTTTAATCTTAATAAAACCTTTTATAAGTTAGTAAGTAAGTTTTTATAAAATGTTTATAAGTTAAAAGTTAAGTTAATTTGGAAGCCAAAATTGGGGCCTTAACACACAAAAAAATATTTATAATCTGGTTTCAATTAATACCTTTGTTTAAAAATATATGCATTTTTAATTAAAAATTTAATTGACACAATTAATTGTTTAATTGTTTCTTGTGCCTTATGTAAAAAAAATGTTATCAATAACTGTATAACTACAAAAGACGTTTGTTTCTTTTAAATTTACGCTTATATAATGAGTTTCATTTAATAAACACAACACTTTTTGATATACAGGTATCAAAGTCAATAGGAAATAATCGACGCCGACTGCCAAACTTTTAACCATCGGTATTTAATGGCCGTCTCAAAGGCAATAATGACATGACCATTTTTCTTAATTCAAATTTATTTTATATTATAAATGGTAGCAACAAATAACATGTAACCACATTGTTTGTATTTAAAACTAAGTCCGGGTTTACATCTGTGTGCATTGTGCCACACAAGCGGAAAAAAGCGTAACCACTAATTACTAATGAAAAACAGTTTGATTCAGACACGTATTTATTAAGTTAAATAGTTTCATACATAACTAATAGACAATTTATAGAATCTAACATGATTGGAAATTGTTTAAATCAATAAATACATGTCTGGATCAAACAGTTTTTCATTAGTAATTAGTGGTTACGTTTTTTTGGGCATTTGGCGCACAAGAAATGCCAGATGTAAACTCAGCCTAAGTCTACAAAAAAGAATATGTGTATGTACATATATGTATGTGTATAGGTATTTAATAAACGTATATTTGTAGGAAATTCCCCTGTTTTGTAATTTTGTAGTAATCAAAACGTGCCTATCACATGAAAGTAACAGCGCAGTAAATTACATTTTTCTTTTATTTAACATAATGTAAAATTGTGTGAACTCTTTTGCAATATATGACTAATTTTACAAACACAACTTGGTTGTAGTTTTTGCAGATTTTAGGTATTTTTGCATCTAGTATAGGCGCCTTGGTAGAAATGGAATACAATATCAGATGAAATGTACGTTTCTACTGATGCAAATGGTTTAAATTTAATTATAAAAATAATAAAAAAAATAATAAAATTGGTTTAATTTTAAACTAAACGTAGTAAATTTTGACATATTCTTATTAAATACTGCAAAAATAGCAGTAAGACAGAATTTAATTTTAATGTGACAGAAATTTCGTAGGCGGCCAATGTACGTATTCTAGTCAACCGGCGTCCTGCAATACTGAAAAATAAATATATAGACATTTCAAATATTATTTAATTTGTGTAGAATTTTTTTTTTTCGTCTGAAATTAATCCGCATTTTATCAGCGATATATCTTATTATCAAATCGTAAGTAAGTAAGTAAGTAGGATCTTCTTCTGTGAAGAAACAATTATCTTGCCAATAACAACATGGAAATTAAGTGTTTTCATTTCGTTTCAAGCAAATTGAAAACTCCAAAACAACTTCGGAAATTTTTCATTTGTGGCCAGAGTGCACAAAGCCATCAGATGTTCAGTTTGTGAGTTTAAATTCAAAATAAAGTAGATTTAATATTTAGTATTTAACTCTTCGCAGATTAATATAGATTTTGCCCTAAATTTGCAGCAAAACGATTGAAGGATTCGTGGAATCAGTTCGGAAATAATGTTTTAAACATTATAAAAAATAAATCAAATTGCGCGCTGATTTGAAAAGATATCCAAAAAGCTCAATCTGTAGGTGAAGGTAAGTAGAATAATTAATTTTGTTAATTGTTTTTAATTTATCTTAATTTTTATTTTTTAGAATCAATTACATTTACAACACTTTGGCATTTTCACAAGCTTTTTCCACCACAACAATCTTTGCAAACTTTTCCAAGCGGAGAAAAAGTAAAAAAGCGATATTCAGTCGCTGATTCACAAGAAAGTTTTGTGCTATTGGCTGCGTCCGCTGAAGAACTAGAAGCAAAAATAAAACTCCTTCAAATTCAAGGTAGAAGTATCCAGCCTATTCTTCTTGTAGTTGGTGACTTGATTGACATTCAAAAGATATATGTTTACATTGATAAAATAAGATTTCCATGTATCACAATTTTAGATGGTTTAGACTTATTATTTAAACCCTTTTTTGTTTTTAATCTGAAATATTCTTCAGAATCTCAAGATTTTTACACATTTGTACAATCAGTTTTATATAATATGGAAACATCAAAGAAAATCACAAGAGTGTCCTCGTTAAAACATAAGATTTTAAAATTGTAGTTATTCTTTATTTTTATGTATCATTTTTAACCCCCGACAAAAAAAAGGTTGTGTTATAAGTTTGTAGTGTGTGTCTGTGTATCTGTGTGTCTGCCCGTGTCCACGTAGAGGCCAAACGGCTGGATCGTCATTTAGTTTTTTTCTGTTTGAAAGATGACTTGATCGAAAGGGTTCTTAGCTATGTTTGAAGAAAATCGGTCCAGCCGTTTAGAAGATATAACATCTTTTCTGAAAAAAGTCGGTGGTTTTTTAAATTTTTAATTTTTGTTATTTGTTTTTGGTTCATGTTGTATGTACTAATTATTTTATAGTTTTTGTTATTATATGAATGTATTAATAAATATACATATGTACATTTATTAATATGTTATTCATGAATTTATAAAGAATTAAAAATTAGTACCAATTTTATTAAATTTAGAATTTTTATTATAACATTATAGCTGTAATACTTATGAAAACTAATTTCTTAAATTAATTTAATAAATATTAATTTTAATAATTATGTATATCTTAATTATAGACCAAAGCTTTAAAAATATATTAACATACATGTGTGAAAATGAATTGCAATAAAATTGTTTAGTCGAATCAACTAAAAATATAGATTTTTTTATTGTTCTTAGAAATTTTCTCTATAGGTCGCATTTTCCAAAAATCTTGATTAAGATTTTAATTACTATAATTAAAAAATTAATTAAAAATTGTATTAAAATTCAATTAAATTTTTAATTGATATAATAAAAAAATTAATTAAAAATACTTTGTAAATTAAATTAAATATTTAATTGTAATAATTAAATTTTTAATTAAAAATAAATTTAATTAATTAGAAAATTTTAATTTAATCAATATTATCAATTCGTTTAAAGGTGAAAATTCAATTAAAATTTTAATTGATATTACAATTTTTTTAATTAAATTTCATTTTAATTTTTTTGTGTGAGAGTATACATGTATGTATATAAATGATCAGCATCAAGAAAAGTAAAATAAAATATAGATGGAAAAACTGAAATTAATTCATTTTCTTTTAACCCCCGACTTAAAAAAGAGGTGTTATAAGTTTGTAGTGTGTGTCTGTGTGTCTGTACAAGTACTCGTACAGACCAAACGGCTGGACCGATTTTGATTTAGTTTTTTCTGTTTGAAAGGTGACTTGATCGAGAAGGTTCTTAACTATGTTTTAATAAAATCAGTCCAGCCGCTTAGAAGATATCACGTCTTTTCTAGAAATATTCGAGGGTTTTAAAATTTTTAATTTTTGTTATTATTATAATATTTCATTTATAAATGAAAAAAGTAGAAATAATTCAAATAATTAATTAATTAACTACGAAAATATTTCTATAATATCGGCTAGTAGAGTATTTACAAATACAGTTATAATTGCAAATAAGACGAGTATAAACCTATTATAGATAGCTACTAAATATAAAAAAATCATGAAATCTAAAAAAAGAGGGGTCAAGTTGCGGCATTTCATATCGAATGAAATTCTAATCGAAATTAAATGCATATTTCGTTAGATATCGAGTGCCGTAATTTACTCAATTACTTAAGATATATAAAAAAAATTATAGACTGTAAAAACATAAAGTTTAAAGTTTTGTGGAAAATTTTAAAATTCGATTCTGAAGAGGATAATATAGTTATACTATTCTTTCAAGGCATTATGCATAGTTCTTAAATACATATTTTTTTTAACTGAACATCCTGCATTTCTTAATAAGTAGACAAGTGTCTACTTTAAGTCTATTTGATAATTATCTAGCTTATACTTTATGTTTTTTTTTATTGTAAATTATATTTTATAAAGATGAAGAAATAAGGTGTAATTCACTTACTTTACAACTGCAGAATTTGCAAACTTGTCATCCTTTAAACAAGCTTTATTTCAGCAACAGCAGCTTTCCTCCGAAAATCGGTATATTTTTTTTGGTAAAACTTTTATATTTTTACATGGTTTTTGCAATTGGCCGCATGTTTTGCTGTTGAAAAAGTAGCAAAATGCGACTTAAGTCGCACAACGGCAACGCTGGTGATAAGAGCAAAGAATATAATGCTCTCAGTGTGTGTTTGCTTGCGCTTTATACTCCCCCCCCCCCCGCAAATAAAGCGTAAGCAAAAAATTTTTAATTTTTTAGCTCAGATGCGTATTCTATACAATTTATATTCTTTGGTTTAATGCAATATACCGCAGCAAGCTTGCGACTATAAAATGTCAAGGATAAAATGCTCATGTTTATATGAGAAGGCAACAGGGCGGCAGGTTGTTGTCTATGCTGATTTTTTCGTTGTATACCAATTTAACTGATTTCTATTTTTGATGGCTACAAAATAAACAGTCTTTTAATTAATTTGTAATTATTGTTATTGTATATTTATAATTTGATCAGACTAAAGTTGGTATCGCTTTGTAAGCCAAATTACATATGATAATTATTAATGAACAAAAAACATGAAAGTTATTGTAAATATTCTGTCAAATACATAGTAGAACGGAACAACTAGCTGTTTTCCGAAGGCCACTTCACCTTCATCATCAGCGTTCTTTTGTGTTCGGTCCGCTGTGTGTGGTGTCAGTTGATGTAGATTTCTGCTTTATATACGCAACTTTTATTAAAAATGGAATATGTGAGTTGTTTTGATTCATCGTATTTCAATTTGCTGAAATCTTTTTTGTAATGAAAGCACAATTTTTACAATCACTTAATTTATAACAGTACATGTTAGTTAATTTGCTTATTTTTATTCTATTTAAGGCAAAACTTTTTTGGTTTGTTGTTATTAAGTTTATTTATTAATTTTTGCCACAGGCTCAAAGCTATTAATTTTAGTTATTTTTTAATTATTATTGTTCGAACTTAATTTTTTTCTATATTTATGATTTGATCAGGCTAAAGTTCGTAACCGTATTGTTCCCTTATTTTCAAAATTATGAAACTTGAAGCATAAGGGGAGACTTCAGTCACCGAGCTACTTCATATGTGAAGCTTGAAAGTTTTACAGTGAAATAATATAATTACAAGATTCTATGAAAGTAACGTTTAGTAAATAGTTGTGTGGTGCTTATATGAGGCGGTGCGTAATAAAATCTGAGGATTCCATTTCAACGTCTTTAAGACCAATTCAATAAAATATATTTTTATGCAATATATTTTTTTTTATTTTTTTTTATATCAATCGTCACAATTTTGGTTTCTGAAATCAGAAAAGAAGAGAAAATTTTCAAAAATAAAATTATTTCTTTTTGTTAAGGACCCTCCTATATATAGTGCTTAAATTTACTATGAATTGATTTAACAAAAAATTAATATAACGAGTTTTAACAAAAACTTTTCAATTGTACATACAAATTTTAATAATCTGGCCTGCGATGAAAATCAGTTCGATCTGAAATAAGTTCGTTGCTTCAAAACACAAAAAAAATATTTATGGTGTGACCGAAAACGCATCGATTTATTATATCTATTTAAATTCATTTTCAGTTAGTTACAAAAAAAATCAACTTGTTTCTTTATTATAATTTTTTTTTTTTTGCTACAAACTGAAGTTGAGGCAAATAATGCTGAAGCCAATTGCAGGTTGCCAAAGATAGTTTCGGCGACGACAAAACAAAGATCGTTGGATTATGGTCTGTCGAAGCAAATGTTGTAGAGAAAGAAATATTTTTTAAATTTAATACCGAGGTTTTTTTTGCAAAAACTTTTATATTTAAAACAAGTAAGAGTGCTATATTCGCCTGTCACGAATCTTAAATACCCTTTACCAAAGTGCGTTTATGTAGTATAGAGATACATACATAAGCACATAGCTACTTTTATGTACAAAGAAAAAAATAATAATTTTCAAACCCTAGAATCATAATTTTAGATTTTTCTGATTACTTATACCAATCTAGTAGTTCTTAAAAAAATTTAGAAAGTGTGTTAAGTGAAAAAAAGGATATTAAAAAAAATGTTTTATTTAGTTACTTTAATGTCCATAAAAAAAATCATAGTTTCCAGCTCTGGAGCTGTGGTTTTTATTTTTATAATTTTCTATACCAAACTTTTCTTTTCAAAACGTAAAATATATATAATTTATAAAGGAAGAGATATAAATTAATTAGACTTAGTTACTTTTATAATTATCTGTGCTGTTTTGTGAAAATCGATGGAATAGAAAATTAAATTGTTGGGGCATGGCCTCGCTCTTTCTTGACTATGGGAAGGGCACTTATACCCTCTAAGCCAGATAGTTTTTAAATTGGTTAATAGTCATTCGGTTTCATTAATCATTGAGTAAAATTTATACGGCCCTATGGTCCTCCTACGAATAAATGGATTAAATATATTAACATATATATATATATTAAATTTTCTAATTTTTCGACCTTTTTTTATAAATGGACAAAATGGCCGCCAGTTAAAAAAGTGATGCCAACTTAAAGTTCTATACCTTAATAAAAAAACACCCTTTATATCAAAAAATGTACATAAGTGTCCCAACCGTGAACTCGTCCTTTTTGATTTTCTGATTTCTTAAACCAATCTCTTTCTTTTAAGAATTTAAGAAATGTTTAATTTATAAAAAGAGGAAAAATTTGTTTTAGTAACTTACTTTTGTACAAAAAAAGTTAAAGTTTTCCAACTCTGGAATCGTCTTTTTAATTTTTTTAATTGTTTTTTTTTTATTTGAAATACCAATTTTATTCGTTATCAAGCATAAAATAAGTTTATTTAATACAAATAGATAAAAATTAGTTTTCGGTAGTTAATTTTTTTTATCACAAAGAGTGTAAGTTTCCCAACCCTGGAATCCTCCTTTTTAATTTTTTTTTTATTTCTTACACCACAAAAAGTGTGGGTTTTCCAACCCTGAAATCAAACTTTTTGAATTTTCTGATTTCTTATACTAATGTCTTTCTTTTAAGAATATAAGATATCTCTAATTTATAGGGAAAAAGGCAAAATTTGCTTTAGTAGGTTACTTTTCTATAAAAAAGGTAAGGTTTTCCAACCCTGGAAACGTGTTTTAAAGTTTTTTAAATTGAAATACCAATTTCATTCGTACTGAAGTATACAATAATTTTATTTATTTAAAAAAAATTAAAATTAGTTTTTGGTAGTTAATTTTTTATATCACAAAAAGAGTAGGTTCCCCAGCACTGGAATCATCCTTTTTAATTTTTCTGAAATCTCACACCAATCTCTTTCTTTTAAGAATAAAAGATATCTTTAATTTATAGAGAAAAAGGAAAAGTTTGCTTTAGTAAATTACTTTTGTATAAAAAAGTTAATGTTTTCCAACCCTGAAAACATCTTTTTAATTTTAGAAAGTTAATTTTTAATTTGAAATACCAATTTTATTTGTGGTGAAGTATAAAATAAGTTTATTTAATAAAAATCAATAAAAAACTAGTTTACGGTAGTTAATTTTACATATCACAAAAATCGTAGCTTTTTCCAACTCTGGAATCATCCTTTTTGTTTTTCTGATTTCTAACATAAATTTCTTTCTTTTAAGAACATTAGATATGTTGAATTTATAGAAAAAAGGAAAAATTTGCTTTAGTAAGTTACTTTTGTATAAGAAAAAAAAGTTGAAGTTTTCCAACCCTGGAAACATCTTATTAATTTTTTAAGTTTAATTTTTTTTTCTTATTCGTGGTGAAGTATAAAATAAGTTAATTTATCAAAAATAATTAAAAAATTAGTTTACGGTAGTTAATTGTATATATCACAAAAATCGTAGGTTTTCCAACCCTGGAATCATCCTTTCTGTTTTTCTGATTTCTTACATCAATATTCTGTTTTTAAGAACATTACATATGTCTTATTTTGACCATTTCTGACCCACCAGTCCAAGAACGAAGTCTCTAGCTTTTCTGGGAGCTTCGGAAAACCGATTTCACGTACAGAGAGACGGACAGACGGACATCGCTCATTCGTCTTCCCTATGCATAAGGATCTAGAATATATATACTTTATGACTCGCTTATTAATATTCTAGAAATTACAAACGGAATGACAAACCTATATATACCCTTTTACCATTTTTTGGTGAAGGGTATAACAATGGAAAAGTTTGGAATAAAAATAGGTCGAGGATTAGTTTTTCCAATTCATGTTGGCTTTGGACTTAAGCTGATCATTTTGAAATCAATTAAACTGTTTTAAACAAAAATAAATTTTAAAAATACTTCTTGTTATGGTATCATCATTTAATACATATATGTATTTATAGTATACAATGATTGTATACACTAAGAGAGAATAAAAACAAAATTCTTGATTGCAGAAGTCTTAATATTTCAATCTTAAAATTATTGACGTTTTCAAATTTAAGCATAAATTCTTAATTTAAAGAATGAATTATTAAAATCAAGAACGTGATCATAAACTTTAAAAACGCGTTCTTAAAATCAAGAACGTTATCTTAATTTCAAGATTATATTCTCTTTAATTAAATGAGACATTTTTAGATTTAATTGAACTGAATTTGATTTTAATCAGAAATAATTTTTTATTCGGGCTTAAGTTCAATAATTTCAATTCTTATTGAATGAAATATTTGTATGAATTAATGTGAGTTTCTAAAGAAGAGAAAATTAAACTAGACTTTTTTAGCTGGGGGAAATACCACGCACTTCATCAGCACCCTAGTCTATCTACTTGGATAAAGATTGTTATTAACATCAGCTATTTAACGTTAATTTTTAATGAAGCGGAATATGAGAAATGATTGTTGTGTATACACTGATTGATTTACCTTTGGTAAATACATATGTAAGTATCACTATTCATTTCCCTTGTTTTTCCATTTTTCATTTTTTTTTATTTAGGTTAGCACGAAGTTATATTACTCTACCTAAGTATGGTTAATTATTCTTGCTTATCTGTTACGATCATCACATTAACTATTTTTATTTATTCGATGTACCGTCGATACATACATGTAAGTATTTATGTAGTGACTATTATGTTACTTTGTTTTTTTGCCTTCAACAGTTGATTTTACTTTCCAACATTATTAACTGTGTTGCCAAGTAAACATATTTTGGTCACGTGACCATGATGATTAAAATGATACATTTTTAGATTTTATTGAACTGTAGTTTATTTAAAATGAGATTTTATACAAGATTACAATTCTAAATGCGGTCCTAAAAAAATTAAGATTTTATTTTTAATTAAAAATTGTCGCATTTAACCGACTTTTAAGATTAAAATTATTAGATTTCGAGTTTAAAATCATGATTTAAGCACGTTTTTCCACTAGTGTATGTATTATTATTTTAAAGAATTTTAGTTACATTTTCAAACAAGTTATTGTAGAAAAGTTTTGCTCAAATATACAATTGGGGTATTCAAACGGTAGTGTTAAAGTGATAACGTCATAATCTAAGCTTTTAAACTAGCTTAAAATACGAACACACGCAAAGAAAAGATATGGTTGTAGAATGGTTGAGAAAACAATATTATGTTCTCTGAAACAAATGTGTGTTCGTCGAAAACTAGTTATTGTTATTTTAGACATTTATTTCGTTACGATAAACAGAGTAATGTTTGATTTAATAATTACATTGTCACATCCATAAAAAAGTGTGATAAGGTTAGAGTTTAACAATATAGTTTTGTTAAAAATTTATGACTACAACATAATTTGTGTTATTATTTCAAAATAATATGATGTAAATAACAATATAATGTTATCCAAAATCATACTATGTTAAGTTTAAAAAAATCTTTTTCAGAAACATCTGTCAGTTCAGTATTTCGTTTGTAAGCTATCGGTATAGCACGGGTGGTAATAAATAAATAAATAAAGAATAAACAAAAGGGTAGACCAATAAAAATATATAAACATTTGTGTATCTCTTTATACAGACATGTCAGTATGTCGTGTAAGTATACATTTCTATATATACATTTTATTTCAACAATATTAAATTATTTTTATTTAGATTTTGACGCACAGCTGTTTCTGCAATAAATATAAATAAATATATTAGAAAACAAAATAGTATTATTATAATAAATAATACTGTGGTCGTATTTAACAATATTAATATAATATTAGATCATGGTATGGTGAGTCTCAATTATATTTTAGTCACATCTAACAATAGTGTTGTGATATTTACAATACTAAGATTATAATATAATTAACTCAGATAATATTATAATTAACTCAGATAGTATTGTAAGTAACTCAGATAATATTAGAATTAACTCAGATAATAATATTGTTAAAGTTTTTTTTCTATTAACAATAATTTGATTTGAACTACAACTATATAATTCAATCATAGTATGTTGCTGTTTAATTATGGTTACCTCAACCATATTTTTTCTTTGTGTGCATTCAAAACAAAAACAAATGTTAATATTTTGTTGTTTTTTTCAAATGTAAGTGTGCGACAAGTCGAACGTTGTCGACATCGTGGGATTGGCCCTTAGTGTGTGAGTTGAAACATAAACAATATTATACAAAACAAATGAGAAAAAATATTACAAAAATTAAATAATATTTGGTACGAATATGCAAAATTATGAGAAAATTATTTGACGGCTTCTATCTGTTTCCGAAAATTATTTGCGAATTTTTGCAATATGTAAAACAAAATTTTTTCGAGCATTTGACATTTTAAAACTTTAAGGCTTTGGAATTTATTTGCAAGTTTTCTTAAGTTTTGCGATCCGGTAATTTTTGATAAAACTTATTGCTCTTGTGTGTAATTTTAGCAAAATAGGATTGAATCAAGCCACATCATTGTCTAATTGAAGTATTTTTGTTGTTACAGTTTTTGCCTTTTTTACAGATTTGGCGACTTTTATTTTATATCACACTTGCTATCATTTTGGTATTAGCAAGTTTTTGCAAATTTTAATTTTCGCAAATTTTTTCGATTTTTTGGAATTTCTTATATCTTTAGGTATTTGTGTGTTATTTTAGGGCTTGCTTTTTTACCATTCTATCGATTTTTAATATTTGTGCGAATTTTCATAATTTTGTAAATTTTCTTCGATTTTTGAAATTTCTTAGATCTTTAGGTATTTGTAAGTAATTTTGGAGCTTGTTTGCAATTTTGCAATTTGTTGCAAATTTTTCCAATGAAAGTGATTGTTCCCAATTCTTTGATTTTTTTAACAGTTTTAAACTTTTTTAATAAGTATCAGACCTTAATATATTTTTGATGTTACCAAGTTTTTGCGAATTTTCGTAATTGCGGATTTTTAATTTTTTTTTGCATTCCTTACAATTTAAGCATTTTTTTAAATAAAGTTTAGTTTTTTTTTCAATTAAAAATTATTCGCAAATTTTCGCAATTTTTTTGCACGTGAGATAACTTTTGATTCATAAAATCTACTGAGTTTGGTCGATAACAGTTTTTGAGGCTTTGGAAATCTTTTCAATATATTCGCATTTTTGCAAGTTTTCGCGATTTATATGCTGTAAGTCTATACTCGAGTTATTACTTTTTTGCGGTCTATATATCAGCTTTGGGAGATTGTTTCCATTATTTTAATCCCTTGCGAGTTTTTATATTTTATGCAATATATAATGATTTGAGTAGAAATTTGCTAAAGAAGAATGCCACGTATTTAAACGTAAATGGACATTTTGTCGAAAAAGAAAAGTAAAAAGCAAAATAATTAGTTATGACAGTAACAAATACATAGAGTGAAGAATTGTATTAATATAGTACTCCTTTTATATGAAAGAAAATAAAAATAATTTTACACTGCATGGAAACATCATACTGACTCTAAGTTAACTCAGATGAAACTTAAGTTAACTCAAATATATTGGTTGATTGGCAGAAACTCAACACTCAGCCTAGACTGCAAACTTTTATTATAAAAGTCGCTTTTGAAGCCAATATGGCGCTACGGAATTCAGTTATGGGGCACTGCTTCAGCTTCCAATGTCGAGAGAATCCAACGAAGGCAAAACAAAATTTTACGGTTAATAACATCGGCTCCATGGTACATCCAAAATTCTATTATACATCGTGATTTAAATATGCCACTAGTAACTGAAGAAATTGCAAAATACGCAGGCAAATATTTAACAAAACTCGAATCTCATCCTAACCCGCTTGCTCGTAATATTTTGAACTTTACTGGACACGTCCGCTTAAAAAAGAGGGACACACGGGCTGTTATACCTAACACTCCAGATGGGACTACCTGAAAATACTTCCCCCCCCCTTTTTTTTTTTGATTATCACTACTAATGTATTATTTATAACTACCACTAAGTTTATGTCCGACACTGGTCGGGCCTAATAATTTTTTTTATAGATTTAAGATTTGAATACTTATTGTTAGTTCATATATGAAGATACAATAAATAAATACATGCATTAAAAAAAAAATTTTACACTGGTTTAAAATGTTAGGACTTTATGACTTTATGACACTTAGTACACCCTTGTGAATACCCCAAATAATTCATAAATCGTAAACTACCGCTTATTTAATTTAAAAACGCAAAAACAATACAAATTTCATTTTCAATCCCATCTTTTTTTATCTTTTCCTAGAAAAAGATGGGAAATGAAATCGAGTTCGATTGAAAACAAAAGCAGATTAAAATCTAAATAAATATTTATTGCAACTTTTTACGAAAACGATTTGCATTACATATCTATAAGTTAAATATAAGCGCTTGTGTGACGTTTAATACTTTATTTTGGAATACAAGCCCTGATCCACTATTGTTTTCCTCTTGCAGTACAAAGGCATTTATGAAGTATGGTCAAATTTGAGGTTAGGAAGTACATTGGCAGCGAAATGGGGAAATTTTAACCATGAAACACTACACTCTCGAACAAAGAATTTTAATTGTGAAATTTGTGAATTTTTATTTGAAAGATTGGGTTTGCGTGAAAAAACCAAAAACAACTGACGCTCTGAAGGATAAACTTCGGCGCTAAATTGACGAAATAAGCGAAGCTTTGTCGCAAAATGTGGTTTAAAATGTTGTGAAATAAGCGGACGTCTGCCAACGTGCTAAAAATAGGCATTTGCCTGACATCATATTTCATTATTAATTACCATATTTTTACTTTATGTTGGTAGCAATAAAACTGAATTTGTCAAAAAAAGTGTGTTTAAGCCAATTTACTTCCTAACCTTAAATTTGCCCATCCGTTATATATAGATATATGTATATGTATGTATGTATACAGAAGCATAAAAATAAAATTAAATGAAAATCAATTTTTGGAATTACAATTATTTTAAGTCAATTATGCTCGTCACTGTATGTTCTTCTTTTTTTTTTTGCAAACCTGTCACTATACAACAATATTTGTATGCGTGTGAAAGTATTTCACGAAAAGTAGACTAAAAATTGCAGCAGCTGAATTTTGTGGAATCATGTTTTGCTTTCCATTTTTTAAATTTCTTCAATGATTTTCATATTTCTATATTTAAGATATAATTTTCTTCCACAGCAACACATTTTAAGTAAACAGTTTGACATATAAAAAACGTGGTTAAATGTGTTGTAAAAGAAACATAATATTTTTTAAATATTGTTACAGAAATTTAAAAAAAAAAAGATAAAACTCTATTGAGTATGTAAATTTAAAATTATAACAACTTTAAAAAAGATTTTCATAACAATATTAATGGGCACATTAATTTTAACTGATGCTATTAATGTCTGAAAAGTTTTTTAATTTAAGTGAAGTTTCCGCAATGCGTTCGTATAGAAATATTTGTATATAAATCATTTTAACCTGTTCAACCGCCTGTTTTATAAAAACAACATTTTATTTAAGTTGAAAGATAGATTATAGCAAATTCACTAGCTAAGCACTTATATATGTTTTAAATAAAAGTTGTAAAGTTAAAGTTTTTTATTGAAATTACTATCAAGGCCTCATATTCTGCAATTTGATTGCAAATTACCTCCGAAAGCAAATTCTGTTCTAGTTGAATTATTGATGCTCTGTCACTTTAGATGAAAACAATAGATACATTTCTAAATGCCGTTTTTAATTAAAATTCCCAATTGAAAATGATAATTTACAAACAATACAGTTTTACGCTCTCCTTTAAAATTAAAGAGAAACGGGTGGCAAGCATACCTCTAGTTGGAAAATTTATCAAGAAATTTAAAGAAACCGACACAACATTATTATAAAAACCATAATCATTGTCATTAAGCACATCTTGCGTTGCCTACAAAACTTAAGGTCTTGGGTTCAAGCCCGCTGTCCGACAGCCATTAAAATAACAACACCACGCATTTTTCTGATGTGCATTAGTGTCCTTTGTATCAGTTGTTGTGGGAAAAGTTCAAGTCATGCAGGCATAAGGCACTGGGTCGCTAAAACTACACCGGATTCAGCAGATGCTAATCCTAATGTAACATCAGAGCGCCCTCCTTCGTTGTGTATCAGAATCATCGGTGAAGTAAAATAATCAATGGCTACTAAACACAGCTTCAAAATTTAGTATGCCTCATTTGACACCAGAAGGCGCTGCAACACTGCATTATCAAAAAGCATGCAAAAAAGCAGAGCTGTAAAAAAGTGAAGCTTTCCTCTCTCTATTCCTTCATCTTCCTACTTCACTATCACTATTCTTTCCCTATCATCCTCTATCACTAACTTATCTTTAACACACAGGGATCATTGTATTTGACCCAAGTGAGGTGGACTCTAAATTTTTCCTTCCTTACCCAGCACCTTGCTAACCTAATCTAACCTAAACTAAGTGATTTAATTGAGCATATATCATTAATATACCATCTGTTGCACAAAAACCAACAACAGCAAAAAAAAAATTCCAGTTAATTTTAATTACTATTCGAACTCCATTTGTTTCTATATTTATGATTTTAACAGGCTAAAGTTTGTATAGCTTTTTAAGCCAAATTACATGTGATAATTATTAATGAACAAATAACACCAAAGTTAGTTGTGAATATTCTGACAACACATAGTTGAACGGAACAGCCAGCCGTTTTCGAAGGCCACTAAACCTTCATCATCAGCGTTCTTTTCCATTGGTATAAAACCTGTGACGATAAAAGTCGCTGTGAGGCTCGTTTTTTCCGTCAACAACTATTTTTTTTTTGTCTTTTTATATATGAGGCGCTCATCGCCAAAACGGCCTAAACCTCATTTTCAAAAAATCAAACTAAATTGCATTAACTGATGGAACACCCATTGATTTAAATTTTTTAAATTTATTGTTAATTGTTGTAGTCTGCATAAAAATACACTAACTTTTAAAATTTCAAGTGTATATATGTACATACAATTGTATGTGTGTATATTACATGGGATTTTAACATTTTTCGTTGCTGGTTTTGGAACACCCTTTAATTTTTAACTCTCATGTATTTGTTGTTGTAGTGGCCAAATGTCTACACACTGTGTCCAAATTTCAGATCCGTAGCTCTTACGGTTCATTTTCACCTTTGGTGTACGGAACCCTAATAAAGCAATTATCAAGTTAAACAAAACAAACAAAAACCAGCAAATTCCTATGTATTTACAATATTTCAAATAAGTTTGTATTGCTTCTTTCAAACACTAATACACTCATACATATGTAGCTCACACCGATTTGACAACGCGGTGTGAATCTCAGCAAAATTTGTGATAGTATTGTGAAAAAGAATTTTACCCCCTAGCGTATAGATGTTTACACATCAAAAATATTATAAGGACATTTTTACGCCTGATGATTGGGATCGTGTAATCATCACGGCAAAAAAAGGGAACCATTTCACTTGGTAGAGATGACGGCTGATGATATTAACCCTGCTGTTAGGTTTGGACCATTTTGGTAATTTTTTCTTTCTTTTTTATTTTAAATTTGAAATGGCTTATTGTATCAACTTAAAATTAAAGCTCAGGTGCTTTTTTTTCTATTTTAATGCTTTTATTAAGGTTTTTGGCTAGTTGCGGTTAACTAGCGTGGAAGAAAATTAAAAGTCACAAATCTTAGGTTACGGACCATTTTGGTCCATAATATTTTTTATTTCAGTGAAATTACATAGTTATAGCCTATTAGTATTTTCGCTGCAAGGTTTACATATTGTTTTTCGATTAATTTTGCATATAAATCTGCTGCATATGATGCATTTGGCATCACATTTCGACTTACAGCAGTTGCAAATTCCCCGTTTTCTTGGAGCTGAAACATTATATCACGGCTTGCAGATGGTACACTATTTGACACCGAAGCTTGTTTTTGAGCCTTTTTATTGATATCGGTTTTAAGTTGAATATTCTCAGTTAAATATATCGTTTAAAATGTTTGGTCAAAAAAGTTTAATATTAAATTACTTATGAAAAATACAAAGTGGACCAAAATGGTCCCTTACCTAAGATTCGTAATTTTTTTTCAACCTCACAGCAGGGTTAAAAGCATATCCTTAATCGAGAAACTAGTGACAAACGGAAAAATCTCCGTAGACAGGATTTTAAAAGTTGAATGGCTTAAGATTCAGTGGCTTCGATTCCAAAATGTAAAGTCATTTATAATTCAATACAAATATTCAAGTAACATAGATGTTTTATTTCAAGAAGTTGATATTTCAAAAAGGAACTCCAACAAGTTTGTATATTTGGAATTGGAACGGCTTTATCCTGGAGGAAGATTCATTGAAGCTGAAAAGTTTAAGGATTTACAGGAACTCAAATAGTTCATACCTCCTATAAAACATGCATTTTATAATAATTTAAAAACAAATTCGAGAGCCGAAGAAGAATATATTCAGGAAGTAGACGAATAATTATTAATATTAATTTAATATTAATTCATTAGAGATGGTAAGGTGGGCTTTCATTACAAAACATCTTTCAGCAAATTGAAATACGATGAATCAAAACAACTCACATATTCCATTTTTAATAAAAGTTGCGTATATTTATAAAGCAGATATCTACATCAACTGACACCACACACAGTGGACCAAACACAGAAGAACGCTGATGATGAAGGTTTAGTGGCCTTCGAAAACAGCTAGCTGTTCCGTTCAACTATGTGTTGTCAGAATATTTACAACTAACTTTGGTGTTATTTGTTCATTAATAATTATCACATGTAATTTGCCTTAAAAAGCGATACGAACTTTAGCCTGTTAAAATCATAAATATAGAAACAAATGGAGTTCGAATAATAATTAAAATTAACTAAAATTAATTTTTATTATTAAAAACGTTAAAAATTATTTTTATTATTTATCTGAAGAAATTTTGTATGTTTTAATAAATGGAGCCAAAATGGCCTAAGCCTCAGTTGCTATCAGTATAGTTTTTTTAAATGGATTTCAAAATGGTCTAAGCCACTGTAGTTTTTGTATTAACTGTTTAAAACAGTCTTTATCTAATTTAATTAAGACTTAATGACTAACCTAAAACAAATATTACAACTAATATTTATTTACGATTAATAAAAAAAAAAGTTAAAATATTTTAAAAACTTATTTTCTTTTAACTTCGTTTTTTTAGAACCATTTTTTGGGCTTAGGCCGTTTTGGCGCTGAGCGCCTCATATTGTCATATATTTGTTTTTTTTTTATATAGTATATTATTGTTATACAAATTATTATTGTACAGATTTCCCTCTTGGAACTAACTAATTAATGATCGGATATTTATTTACTTTTATTTGTACTAAAGAATAGTAGAATAGCAATTTGAATTTCACGGATTTTAGTTTAAAAACTCCCTAGTGAGCAATAGCAGCATTAATCAACAGTACATCCACTGAACATCACTCGCTTAACAAAGCTAACATATGTTTTAAATATTAAAACATCATCACACAGCAGAGATCAACGAATGACACAGCAAAGCAGCGCAGCCAGCAAAAGGTATAAAAGGAGTGCACGTACATAAAGGAAGGGCTCTGTTTGGTGCGAGCCATGTTTGGGTAAAGCGGTTTATCACGGAGGTTTTACTAGTAGGAATTAGTAGAGATTTGCTACGGTGGTTATACCGCGGTAGTAAATCAATTATAGGATAATTCCAGGGTAGGAATTTACTACAGTGGTAAATGAATTGAAGGAAAAGTTCCCACGAGGAACTGGTAGATGTTTATCACGGAGGTTATACCACGGTGATAAACTATTAGTAAACAAAATGGATGAAGGCTGAGGATAGGTTGTGGCTTCCAGGAAAGTAGGCTGTGTTACTACGGTGGTTATACCGCGTCAGTGGACAATCGGGATCAGGGTAGTATGAAAGGGGCTGTGAAGCCAGTAAAGATGTATTTATGTGTTATCCTTTCTAAAGGTCCTAAGCAACTAAACAATTTGCGACACGATCCTGGACACCGATGAGTTTACCCGAGCAAAAAAAACGTCCGTTATAAACCTTACACCCTAAGGTCCTACAAACCTCACTTCGTAAATCAGGCAGTTAAGAACTTTTCAGCGTTAGCGATTAACATAGCCCGAACGCACCTCTGATCATGCTTGAATTGCTTTATTATCTGAATAAATTACTGAAAAGATCATTAGCTTTTACTTTTCCCTGCTTCCACTATTTTCATAAAAATTAAAAAAAATTATTATTCATAATATTTCTGTTATGAACGATAAAAAACTAAATTATTTTTTATGAATAAGACAGTAAGTAGTTTCATTAAAATTTCTTAATTTTCACAATTTTCAGTCATTTTAATATAAAATTTTAAATTTAAAATAAAACTAGCTGGTTCCGGCAAATGTTGGCTCACCCTCAATTATATTATTATTTTTTAACTTAAAATTACTCTAAACAATGGATGGTCACTTGTTGGGTTAATAACAAAACAAAAACCTACGGGGTAATGGTCCGAACATGTGTTGAAGATTTTAGCTCTACAGCCATTATAGTTTGAGATATCATGCATTACGAACAAACATATATTATTTGCTTTCTTTCTGTAAAAAAATCCTCACAAAAACATAAATGTGAAAAAATGCCAAGTTCCTATTCAAAGTTTCGGCCATTAAAAGTAGTGAGATATAAATTTTGACCAAGTTCTTATTTGGCACAACACCTAACACAAAAATTTGCTATGCATAATATAAATTTGTAATCGTAAGGGTGTCATATAATTTGTAGATAATCTGGTACTTGACCAAAGTAGACTAAACACAAGGCTAACATTTTATGGGAGTGATCACGTTCACTTTTTAAGGTGATAGTTTGAAATATTGTATACGTGCAACGTGTATGCAAGGTTTCACTTAAATGGTTTGAGTTAATAGATATATATTAACAGCCTTATTTATAAAACTTAAAAAGGCTTTGTGGAGGCTTTTTTAAGAAAAATTTTGTATGAAAATTTGTTTTAAAAACCTTTATATAGACTTTTTAAGTTTTATAAATAAGGCTGTAAGTTTTTAGTGCCAAACAATATTAGCGTGGCCCCACCCATTCTGGTAAAATTTTTAGGGTTTTCAGATTTTTTTTAGTTTGGTCTTACACCTAGACCTACTTGTGTATCAAATTTTAGGTCATAAGAGCAAATTTTAATTTTTTATTTTTATGGGCGTAAGCCCACTTTTCCACTTTTTTTCGGCCAGTTCTTATTATTCGTGTAAAGTTTCGTTACAAAAGGATAATAATATATACATAAAAAGTATATCTAAATATGCTGAGCCGTAGTACATGAAAATCCAGGTCTAAATTTTATGGGCGCGTCAATGCCCACATTTTGAATAAAAAAATTTATAGCCTTGCATTATTGCCGTATGTATGCTAAATTTCAATCAAATAGCTTCCATTAAGCGCCTTAGATTAGGTTTTTAATTCTAACCTTTACGGGCGTAGCCCTGCCCTCCTGGCCAAAGTTTTCGGATTTTCAGTTTTTTTTTTTTTTTTGTTAAGTCCTAACCTAGATCTAGCTATGTTGCGAATTTCAGCTCACTAGCACAAATTTAAATTTTTATGGGTGTATCCCCGCACCCTTGGTTAAAATTTTCTGGTTTTCAAATTTTTCTAGGTGGTTGCTCACCTAGGTCTACTTGTGTACCAAATTTCATCTCTCTAGATATAGCGGAAGTGCTTCATCAATTTGATGAGTGATCAGTGAGTCAGTGAGTATGTCTTAAAATATGCACTTTTTGCACCTCCATATCTCCGGAACGTTTAAATTTCATAGTTTTACGATTACGGGGAACAATGTTATGAGGGGGGTAAAAACAGCTCGAATGGCTTCCTGTAAATATACACAGTGCGTGCATTGGTAGGAACTTTTTAGATTAGCTTCTGAAAATCGACTTGAATGCAAAACAGTAAAGTGTAACTTAAGCACTTTTTTTATCTTATTCCACATACATATGTATATTTAACTCGTCAATGGTGACGTATTGATCTGTGAGACCGGGTGTGTTACAAACTTAGAATAATATTATTCTCTGTTATTATTTTTTGTTGCAATTTTTAGTAGCTGCCGCATTGCACGAAGTTAACGAAGAAACTGTTTAGTGAGCACACGTTGTGTATTTCTTTTACTAACCCGGTGCGTGAGACCGTGTGTCACCGTATATGTGAATAAAATAAATAACCAAGTATAAATTTTTCAATTCACATATTTTACCAATTTTTTTTTTTTTATTTTGTAAAAGTTCCTAATGTCGAAAGACTAAAAAACTTCATCTTCCTTTATAAATATATGATTGTTTATTTTTTTTTTTTAATTTTGAAAAATGCATTACTAATAATTCTGTTATTTTAAATTAATTAATAAAACAATTTGTTTGAAATTTAATATTGAAATAAAAGAGCTTAATTGAGTTGATTAAATATCTTTGTTTTATTTTCCTAGAGCATATATTGAAAAAACATGAAGTATGAATAACATATTTCGAAAAATTTTCAGTTCAAAATCACGGTGCGTGAGACCGGCGCACTATGGTCCCAATACCATATTTAGCTCGAAAACATTAGTTTTTTTAAATGATACAAAAGCGAAAATTTTGGATGGACTTTTCATGAAAAGCCTTCAACGTGCACAACAATACATTTTCTTTTGTATATTTGCAACATTATAACTGTAGTATTGTTCTAAACAAAAGAAATTGCTTCATTTTTTATTTAATAAGAAAACAGTCGATAATTGTTTGTGGTTTGGAGAGCTTATAATATAAAGTTAAAACATTTTCTGTAATATTTATTGGTTTTATATATTTTTCAAAATTAAAAAAAAAAATAAACAATCATATATTTATAAAGGAAGATGAAGTTTTTTAGTCTTTCGACATTAGTAAACATTTGTTTGAAAATTTTTTGGGAATAATTTTTTCTGTGCGCAATTGCATCTGAATTTACATTTGTGTTAGACTTTTAAAAGTGAATTTCATCAGCTTTCGTTCCAATTTTTATGTCGTCATATTCTATAACATATAAATTGTTAAATATTTATAAAATCAGCTGCCGATATTTGGCTAAACACTTTATATCGAATCTTTAGGTTACAAAATCTAGCACCAAAAGGGATTTTTCAATGTTTGGTATGCTGAAACGGATTAAAAGAAAAAGGATGATGCTGATATGTTTTACATTTTCATCAAAAGTTGTATTCAAAATTATGAAAAATTATGACTTTAAAATAAAGTAAAGCAAGCATATAGTTAGCAAGCTGTCGAAGAAGTTTATGAAAGCACATCAAACAAAGAAGGTGTTTGAGTATACTTATAAGTTTTGGTTGAATGACATTTTTCTATTTCCCGGTAAAGCCTCGTGAATTTTTTTGGATGAAGACACGGTCGACGGACCTTTAACATAGAAATACGGCCGATCTTGCAAACTATTTTTAGAAGGGGCATGATCAAAACAATCAAAATTGAAATCTCTTATGAACACTTACTCCCCAGAAGAGTTAACATTTGCTGCTGCAAGTAGTCTTTATAAAGCAGGAAAACGAGTTGCTGCCTACGTTATTAGAACCATAGATATGAAATGACGTAAACTTATCTTTTTGTGTATTTTTTTTTTATTATTTATTATTTTTTGTATTTGCAGTGAATATTTACATATTTTAACTACACAAAACACAGAAATCAATTTATGGTAATGTCAGTGATTATGAATTAATTTTGCACGTCTTTTGTCAGTTAATTGTTATGTGAAAAGTGCCACACCCACTGAATAAAATTCGCGCATTTTTGGCGTAAGTCATTTGTTTATACAAAATTTTAAGCTTATAGGTACTTCTGAAAGAGAGTTACGACTTTTTTCGCGCTAAATTTGTCATTGGGACTACTGCGCGGCGTCACCATTGATCAAATTCAAATTTACGTCACCATTGGCGGGTTGAGCAAAGTTGAATTTGATAGCCGTGACGTATTAGTGCTGATTAAATTAAATTATATTAAGTATACGCAGAACTGCGGAGCAGGGTATGTAGTAGTACTTATGAATGTGTATGTATGTATGTAAGAAGGTGAGCCATACACATATGTACATTTATAACGGTATCTACTTAATTTTTTTTCTTTCAACCTGGCTCGCGATGTCGACAAGAAAATTTCGATCGACAACTTGTAATGAAAGCAACAATCAAATAAGATCAATTGTGTTTATTTTCAATAAATCCAAGGAAAAATAAATATTCATGTTTTTTTAGCAATAACGCAATAGAGCGTATCATAATTCGCTTTAAAATATGAGCTTGTTAAGAAGCAGTGAAGCCAAGTACAGGAAAAAAGTGCTTTAATAGCAACACAACAATGCAGGTTCCAAAGCGATAAAACTAGATAATGTACACACACCCAATATTATATGGCATTTTCAGTTTAAATTAATGCCCTAATTAAGTAAGAAGATTTAAGACGTTTTTGTTTGGAAATACTTTTGAGTTCTTGTGCTTGAAATCTCTAAATTATTTTCTTCAAAAATCATTGCTGTCTTTGAAATTGAAAAGAAAAAATAGTATTGCCATGTTTTTAAAATATAAAAATTAAATTAAAGTATTATACAATAGTTTGAAAAATATATGAAAAATTATATATTGGATATAATGTTTGGAAAAAATACACGAACTTTCTAGCATAGACAATAAATAATAATTGTTTTGAAGAATCACAACTGCGGCTTTTTTTCATCCAAGACGATACAATCGTCGAACAGAATTAGGGCATAAGCCTTTTTCAAATTAAATGAAACCATTTTCAAATTAAACGAAACCTTTTTTCAAATTAAACAAATCTATTTTCAAATTGAGTGAAACCTTTTTCAAATTAAACAGAACCTTCATCAAATTAAGCGAAACCTTTCTCAAATTAAATCCAACTTTAGTCAAAAACAGTACAACTTTTTTCAAATTAAGCAAACTATTATCATTGTTCGAACTTCATTTGTTTACATATTTTATGATTTGATCAGACTAAAGTTAGTATCACTTTGCAAGCCAAATTACATGTGAGAATTTTTAATGAACAAATAACAACAAAGTTAGTTGTAAATATTCTGACAACACATAGTTGAAAGGAACAGCTAGTCGTTTTCGAAGACCACTTAACATTCATCATCAGCGTTCTTCTGTGCATGATTCATTGTGTGTGGTATCAGTTGATGTAATTCCTGCTTTATATACGCAAATTTTTGCAAATGGAACATGTGAATTGTTTTGATTTATCGTAGTTCAATTTGCTGAAAGATTTTTTCATGTTCGCAATAATTGTCAACCAAAAACTGTTGACAATTATTGCCGCAATTATTGCAAGTGCTGGCAATTAGCTGTCCCCATTGGCAATATGAATAATTTGACATTTGCTGCAATATATGTTAGTGATTTTATTGCCAGTCTAGACGGGGTAAACAAATGAGAAGCTCAACAACAAATAACAAAGTTGAAACAAGAAATCAATAATCAACATGTTTTTTTTTTCATTTTCATACTTTACCATTACTACATTGGCTGACTTTATGTCAGCTTCAGATTGTAGTTGTAAGAGTATGTAATATGTAATATGTATGTAAAGAAAATACATGTAAATAACAACAACAGCTTTTTAAGAATAGAGTGTTGCCACACAAATATTTTTTTGACCGGGTGCAGTCAAGTTAATAATTAGTGGTTTTTATGGGAATTTATTTACTTAATAACTAAAATAATAATTTGGGATTATTAGTGCATTAAAAAATGTTTAAACTTAAATTTTAACAATTCCCATGAAAATGTTGTCAAGTAAGCAGATTATCTAGAAGATATGTGACAACCTTACGATAACAAATTTATATAATGCATGGCATATTTCTATGTTAGGTATTGTGCCAAACAAGAACTTGGTCAAAGTTTATATCTCACTACTTTTAATGGCCGAAAATTTAGATAAGAAATTGGCCTTTTTTCACATTTATGTTTTTGTGAGGATTTATTTTACCGAACTATTTATTTATTAAACATAAAATATTTCTAATTTATACAGAAAGATAATAAAATTAATTATTAATTATAAAGTCGAAATTTTCCAAACCGGAAATCATTATTTTAGATTTTTCAGACTTCTTGTACTAATTCTTATACAAATATTTTATATACATATCTTTTAAAAATAGAAAATATGTTTGATTGATAGTGAAAAGAAAAAAATTAATTTTAGTAAGTTAGGCTGGATTTACATCTGTGTTCCATGTGCCACACCAGCGTAAAAAAAGCGTAACCAACTAATTACTAATGAAAAACTGTTTGATTCAGACATGTATTTATTAAGTTAAATAGTTCCATACATAACTAATAGACAATTTTATAGAGTCCAACATGATTGGAAGTTGTTTAAATCAATAAATATAATAAATACAATAAATGAGTTAAAATGGAATATAAAATATATCTATTTAACAAAGATATACAAAAACATTCTCATTTTATATTGGTAAATGTGAACGTATAAGAATAGCGCTGAATGAAAACATACGATTCCGGAATAAGTGCCAAGCATTATTAATCACCAATCTACGGAGCCAATACCAAGCCTAGATACTTCATATAGACCTGCCTCGAGTATGAACGTTGAATCAGAATTTGAGTTTGCATGACCACATACAAGACAAAAACGTATGTAAGTGGAATATAGAATAATGATTCCAATTTAGTATCTTTTATTTGATTACATAAATTTTTCTCTTTGGAACGTTTTTAATTAAAAAAAATATATTTTATCTTAAGAGAAAATAAGTGTTTATGATTTCTTTGGAAATTTTTTTTAGAATTTCTTGCTGATTACGTTTTTGTTATATGATTTTTGAAAAAAAATCGACCCACCCTAATATACATATCTATATTGAAAAATTAAAATAAATTGATTGAATTTATCTTGTGCAGTCTTATGCTGATTTTTTATACTTACAAAACGCGTTTGCTTAATATAAAGCCATTACCTGGAAAGAAAAATTAATAGGAATAGTTTAGCTACATACATACTGGAAATTTTCAAAGAGAAACAAAATAAAAATCATGCCGTACTTTTAGTATTAATAAGACTTTATTTACACATGTCTCGGCCCAACTCTTATTTCAATTCCAAACTCTGAAAATTAGACAGCCGAAATTCATGTTGTATATCAGATGTAAATATGTATAAGTTTTATTTTCAACGGATCTTAAATCCAAAATAAAAAATTTAGTTTTTGAGATGAGATTTCATTTAAACTCACACAAAAACTCAGAAAGCGGAGAGACAGCTTTGTTAGAGAAAAATGTTAATAAAAACTGCCCATAAAGCATGAAACAATTGCTATTTTATTGAACTCTAAGGGTAAGGCAACAACTAGCAAACAAAAATATTATTATTTGTGAATTCTCAAATAGTTCTTGAAAGTCTGTGCATAAGGCTGAGTTTACATCTGGAATTTCTTAAGTCTCATGTGCTAAAAAAAAACGTAACTACAAATTTCTAATGAAAAACTGTTTCCAATCATGTTAGGTTCTATAAAATTGTCTATTAGTTATGTATGAAACATTTTTCATTATTATTTAGTGGTTAGGTTTTTTTACGCATGTGTGACACATGACACACAGATGTAAGCCCGGCCTAAAATAAGAGGTTTGTAACTACTCAAAATGTATGGTTGCTGTTGTTACAGCAACAATGAAATGCATATAGACAAAGCTGAACTACCAGCAAATAAATTTTAATTTTTTTTTAAGTGTGCAGTGTTGCGCCGCTGGTGTTAAATGACGCGTATTCATTTTTTTAAGCTTTGGTTAGTAGTCATTTTATCGGTTATTTTTCTTCGCCGATGATTCTGCTACACAACGAAGGAGAGCGCTCTGATGTTACATTATCATTAATATCTGCTGAAGTCGGTATAGTTCAGTGTGCAGTGACAATACCTTCATCACTTGAACTTTCCTGCAAGTGACACAAACGGACACTAATGCATATCAGAAAAATGCGAATGACTGTTCGATACGGGGATTGAATTCAGTACTTTCGGTTTAGTAGTCGACTTCAGCCAACGCCACCCTCAAACTAAAGCTTCAAATTATCAACACAAGCGATTCATTGAAACTTTGCTTGCAAAATACGCTTTTGCGATATTTAAATTTTATTTTTGTAAAAATTGGCCTGTCCGTACCTTTAATAACAATTTAATTTTTTTTTATTTTTTGGAAAGTAGGCGTGGTACCATCCATTACGCATTTGTATCAAAACGATTCTTACGAAACTTCGTACATGGATATGCTTCTTTAAATTACACAAAAATGCATTTTCCAAAGTGTGCAAGGCTACACCCCTCAAACTCTAATTTCTTATTTTATGTTCTGCCCTTTTCAATTTATGCATTCATCTTAAAAATGACATAACAGACTAGAAACTTCAAATTTTAGAAGTTGTATCAAAACAAACTTTCTTCTATTATTTTTATACCCTTTACCAAAAATGGTAAAAGGGTATATAGAGGTTTGTCATTCCGTTTGTAATTTCCAGGATATTAACAAACGAGCCATAAAGTATATATATTCTGGATCGTTATGCATAGGGAAGACGAATTAGCGATGTCCGTCTGTCCGCCTGTCTGTACGTGAAATCGGTTTTCCGAAGCTCCCAGAAAAGCTAGAGACTTCGTTCTTCGACTGTTGTATCAGAAATGATCCAAAAAAGATTGGTATTGCAAATCAGCAAAATCTAGCAGACGGTTTCAGAGCTGGGAAACTTAAAATTTATTTTGCCATACAAAATAACTACCGAAAAGTAGTTATTATTATTTTTTGTTAAATAAACTTATTTTATACTTCAAAATGAATAAAATTAATATTTCTATTTAAAAAAAATTTAAAAAAATTAGAAAAATTAAAAAGATGTTTCCAGGGTTGGAAAACTTAAATTTTTTTTCTTATACAAAAGTAACTTACTAAAACAAATTTTTCCTTTTCTTTATAAATTAAACATATCTTATATTCCTAAAAGAAAAAGATTGGTGAAAGAAATCATAAAAATCAAAAAGTATGATTCCAGGGTTGGGAAACTTACTCTTTTTGTGATATAAAAAATTAGCTACCGAAAATTAATTTTTATTTTTTTTATTTAATAAACTTATTTTATACTTCAGTACGAATAAAATTGGTATTTCAAGCTAAAAATTAAGCTTCAAAAAATTAAACATATGTTTCCAGGGTTGGATAAGTTTAACCTTTTTTATATAAAAGTAATTTACTAAAACAAACTTTTCCTTTTTTTCTATAAATTAAACATATGTTACATTCTTAAAAGAAAGGGGTTAGTGTAAGAAATCAGAAAAATCAAAAGGATTATTCCAGGGCTGGCAAAATTACTCTTTTTGTGATATAAAATATTAACTACCGAAAGCTAGTCTTAAATTTGTTTAAATAAATAAACTTATTTAATGCTATAGTACAAATAAAATTGGTTTTTCAATTCGAAAAAAATTAAAACATGTTTCCAGGGTTGGAAAAGTTTAAATTTTTTTATACAAAAGTAACTTAAAAAGCAAATTTTTGCTTTTTCTCTATAAATTAGAGATATCTTATATTCTTAAAAGAAAGAGATTAGTATAAGAAATTAGAAAAATCCAAAAGTTTGATTTCAGGGTTGGAAAACCCACACTTTTTGTGATATAGAAAATTAGCTATTGTTAATTTCAAGTTGCTAGTTGTATTTGATGTTTTTTATAATTTTATTTCTTCAGTTGTATGAAAAACAAAAAATATTACAATAAGTAAATACAATTGTAAATTTTTCAGGGAAATTTGTGGTGTAATAGAATTTTTTAATGCATAATTGCTTATGAAATTTCAAGGCAAAATTTTAAGAAATTCCAGCAACTAAAATTGCAAGTCTGGACGAGGACTATGCATTTCATTGTTGCAAATGAAACAAATGGTCAGTAGACCTCAACCACACATTTTTAACAGTCACAAACTTCTCATCCTGTGCACACATTCTCAAAAACTATTTGAGAATTCATAATTAATAAAAATCACAAAATTACACAGAAAAAATAAGTGTAGACGGCTTAGAAACTCATACAAAATGCATAGAAACTAAGCGTACTACGCTTATCGCCATCGTAATCAGGAGATAAAAATACATAATGAAAAGCCATTTTTATGTAAGCATCAAAACCAATGTTGTGCAGTGTTATCATATATGTATGTATGTATGTCCTAGAGGTGAGCACAAGATATTTTCTTGCTTAATCTTCATGGTGTACAGTATTGAATTGTTCTCTTCTTAGTGCTCTTGATTTTATGAGAACACTAAAACTGATATTCTCTTTTAGCAAAAGTATGCAACAGCATTTGTTTATCTGCCAAGCGAGGGCACTAGTTATTGTTGTATCGAAGCACACAAAGGACTAAAAAATAAAATAAATAAATAATAAAATAAAAATAATAATTTTCACAATGAATATAATTGTAAAAAGCTTATTATCACATAATATTTCATGAACTTTTGAGTTTGTGAAATGAAGTAAGGTGCACTACAAAGTGCACAATAGACTTGTGCCATTTAGTTCATTTGAGTGACTGGTCATTTTAGTTCATTATTTGTAAATGAACTAGTTTGTTCATTTAGTTCAATCGCTCTTTTTAGTTCAATGAACTATTTAGGTCTTTTTAGTTCAATGATTTTACATCTACGATTGTGGTCTTTGATAATATTAAAAACTCAAATTCTGTGATTAAAATACTTTATAAAAACTAAACTTAATTAATTAATAATTTAATTTGCTTTACAAAAAAATCTCATAAATGCAAAATATTTTTTTTTAATAGGGCAATATAAGTGTTTACTTGTTTATTGCATTTTTGGTAGTTGCCAGCGATGAACAAGAACTAAATATACATACATACACACATACATATGGATGAGTATAAAAGATAAGTACACAAACAGAAAAAAGTAAAGCAAAACGTTGAAAACATTGAATTCACAGTCTCTGTGTTAGTTCATTTTGTGTATTAGTTCTTAGTTCAAAAAATGAACTAGTTCAAAAATTGAACTAGTGAGCGCAAAATAATTGAACTAGTTCACTTAGTTCAAAGTACTGAATCGTTCATTTGAACTAGTTCGTTCATGAACTACACAAGACTAGTGTACAATAAAAATATTGCACACTTGACACAACTGTCTATTCAGCTGTTGTACAATGATTTTGTGTGTTGTTTGTTTCCTTGTTCTCTACTTTTGTTTTGCACTCAATTTCGTTCGCTACTACAAACAATATTCGGTCTTGAAAAAAATACAATACTGTGCACTTTTTTGCGGCTTGTGCTCATATCTAGTATGTACAATGTATCCAAAAAAAATGACATGTAACCTTAGTTTTATAATTTTTTTTAATCGAGTTTTTACGATACGATTCATACGATGCATTAAAAATATTGTTTTATTTTTGATTCTCTTTAAAAGTTGCTTCCAAAAATATTTTATATTCAAATGATGATTTTTTCGAAATTTCCAGTTTTTATTTTTTTCATCCAAAAAGTCATCAGTGTTGCCAGTAGATTTAAAAAAAATCCGTTTTTTCCTTTCCCTACATATTAAAAAATTTCCCCTATACGAAAATCTACACATTTTAGTAATTTAATTTAAAGAAAGATAAACTAAAAACATTTAAGGCCTTAATTATTAAAAAGAATTGCGGCATAAGCACATTTTCCGTACAAATTGACACAAAAAAGTAGCACCAGAAAGCAGTCGTTTTCTCTTTCCTGATGTGCTTGCCATTAGAATAATAGGGAGAAGATCTAGCAAAGACAGGCATTGCGACACTAAAATAATTAGACATAAGTCTATATAATTTCGAATAAAAAACAAATTTTGCAACGGTTTATGAATAAAAAATACCTACATTTTGGTAAAAATAAAATATTTTTCTGATATTCCCTACACAGAAAAAAATAAGTTTCATTTTCTATAACAAAAATCCCGGTATTCAATCATTTTAATTTTCGAATTTCCTGTGATAAAGAAATCCGCTATATCAATAACAACAATTGCAAACTAATAGTATTATTTTTTTTAATAATACAAATATTTGAATTAATACAATATCTTATTAATAATTTGTAATTTTTCAATAAAGAAATTTAATGAATCAAGGAAAAAAGTTGATGAGTAAAATTTTACTTTCAGTGATAATTTTTATTGTGTTGTGTTGTTTGTGTGTATGTCACATCTATCAACCCCTTTTTGTTTGTTTTTGCTTGGCTGCAATTAAAATTGAATGTGTTTCGGATGATGAGTTGAACCGGCAATCTCTTGACTAATAGACTAACGTACTTACCACTCAGCTAAAGAGCAAATCGTTAATGGTGACGCAAATAATGTATACACGCAAAACATACTTAGTTATGTTTCTTCTACATGTGCGCATTGCATTGATATACTGCCAGTTCATAGAAGCCATGTGAAAATTCTCGTCTGCCTATTTATATTGAAAACAAAAACAAAGCACTCAAAATTTGTTTTTGTTTTCATTATAAATAGACAGCCGAGAATTTTTACATGGCTTCTAAAAATAACTTTGTTGAGTTAAAAAAAAACAAGCCACGATATTTTTCGGGGGCCTAATTCCTGCACTCGTGATCGGAATTGCATTCGAATAGAAATTAATTTCGCTGGCAAGAAATTTTCTGGTGATGTATCTCGTTACCAAGCGAATCGAGTTTTTGTTTCAGTGTTGGAAAAAGGCAAATATATTTATATATAAATTTATTTTACAACACTGAATAAATTGTAAGCAAACGCATATGTTTGTATATATGTTTGTGTGCAAAAATATATGTATGTACGTATATGCAGAAAAGAGAAACGAATATACATAAATGTTATTTTCATTTTAATTTAATTAATACTTTAATAATAATAAATTAGTGTAAGTTTAGAGAATAGAGCACTAGCCACATTTTCGATTCTTTTATTGGTTGACCAGGAGCAGTTAATTTGCTATTTAGATGCTCCCAGAGTTGTTTGACTTTTTTATTTTCCCCGACAACTCTTAGGCAAAATATTATTTGCAAGGTCAGTGTGTTTTGTTATATTTCAAGTCAACTAGAAATTCCTTAATTTGTATTTTTTTATACGTACATTAGTGCATTCATTCATTTATAAAAAAATAAGTCAAATATTGAACATACATTTTCTCTTTCTTCGCTTTTTCTATGTTAAACATGATTTCGAATGCCTTTTTGCTTGCAAGTAAAAACACGAACGGTTGCATTCGAATGTATGCACGTTACCAAATGCTGTCATTAGAAATTTCGACATGTATTATTCGAAACCGAATGCGAAAATCCCAAAAGTTAAAAAACTCGCACCTTCGAGTAATAACTCGCTCGCAATCGAATGCGGGAATTAGACCCCGGTTTCTTGTCGGAATTCACACGTATATAACTGGAGTAAACAAAAAAAAAAAAAAAAAACAACAACATCATCACATAACCACGTTGAGTCAATCGACAAGCAAGGAAAACACCAACACAAACAAATGAAATTAAATCCAGGCTGCCCAGAGAAGCGCCAGAGTGCCGAACATCAATCGGCTTTTTATACAAATGAATACACATACGCTTATACATTTCTCTCGATTTTCTCTCTGTGGGCAGCCTTGAATTAAATGATATTTTAAAATGCGCGGAATTGATAAGTACAACATTCAAGTTAATGACAAATATTATTGAAATTAAAAATTTTGTTCACTAAAATGGTTTTATTGAAAATAACGGCCTATTTCCCACCTGCGAAAGAAAACGTTCGACTTACAATTTATATTGAAAACAACAATAAAATACGAAAATTTGTTTTGTTTTCAATATAAATTGTAAATCGAACGTTTTCTTTCGCAGGTGGGAAATAAGCCATTACTCTTGTCTATTTTTTTCTGTGATATACTCATATATTAGTGTCAAAAATACCTACAAGTAACACTGTTTTGTATTAAAAAAATAAGTGTTGTCACATTGAATGAAAAAATAAAATAAAGCAACATATAAAAAAATTAAAATAGGTATAAAGAAAATTTAAAAGAACTCGTAGAACGGAATATGTGATTTTTTTCTACCCCTTTTGCTTTTCTATACCGTTTGCCAACAAACTCTAAAAATCGTGTTTCAAAAAATCATTGAAAAATCAATGTGTGAATTACGCGATTGTTAAAAAATTGTTGATTAAAATAGAGAGAATATTTATCCTATAATCAGTGTTGCCAGAAGAAGGGAAAAATCCTTACATGTAGGTATTTTTGATAGCAAAATCTAGCAAAAGGAAAATCTAACAGATTTTTTATATTCTTCAAAATGTAATGATTTTTTCGTCATGTCGCATTATTTATGAAATAAATGCAAGGATAACGTTTTTTTAATAATATTTTCTTTTTCGAAAGCTTTCGAAAATGTTATTTTCGTTAAAATCGCTAAAAAAAATATATTTCCAGAGTTTGTTGGCGACACTAATATGTATGTATGTATTAATGTATATATATGACAAGGCGAATTCATATAACAAGTGGTGTCAAAATTTGCCTAGTACTTTATTGCAATGAAAATTGACAAATGAAACTTCCTACAAATTTCATTGCAAAGAAATTTGACCAGCCAAACTTCCTAACAAAGCAGCTGTTAACTTGGCAGCACTTGCCACATGAATTCGCCTTGGTATATGCTTTTTCTAAGATATTTTTCAATGTTGAATTATGACTTGAATTTATCCCTTAAAGTTTTATTTGAAAAGAACTATTCATATTAATTTTAAAAAAATTTTATGTTATTTTAATTGAAAAGTACATACATATTTATACATTTTTTTTTAATTTTTTACTTATTTCTTACCAAAGCTTTAATAAGCCTATAAATTTTTTAAAACTAATGGGTTTCTTCTATTTTAATGACAAAAATGTGTTCGGATTTTTGTAGGGGGAACTTTTTTAACGTGTAGGGAAAATCGGATATTTTTTCGAGAAATCTACTGGGAACACCGCCTATAATATACCCTATACATACTTTTTTATCTGGGTCGTTACAACAAAACTAAAGCGGAAGTTGATATTTTGCATTTATTTTATTTTCCACAAAAAAAAAATTAATAGAGATGCTTGTTTTGTGAAGATTTTTGTTTGATGCTTTTAAATTTATTAAGTTTGTATATTGTAATTCCCAATAATGTATTATTATAAACATACAACGTGTTTTTGCTAATGTAAAATCTTTTGGGTTCAAGTCTACTGAAGATTTCCATGTATACATTGCTCATTTAAAAAAACAAGTAAACTATTACGGTCTAATCCATAAAAAATATTTTAGGTTTATTACAAGTTTATTTAACTAAATTCCCATACAAGGATTAAAGAATTTAAAATTTAATAAAGACTTTATGTCCAATATACATAATTCCGTATTTTTTATTTTCAATAAAGAACCAAAAAAAAGGTATCCAAAAAATACGATGTTTAGTAACTTCTGGCCAACCTTGTATTATTATATAATTGTCGACTTGTTATATCAAAATATAAAAACCGCTTGTTTTAAAGTAATAAAATATTAAACCAGCTTATTATTAAAATAAAGATAATATTAAAATTTCTTACTACTCGCAATTTTCTATAAAAAAAACTTAATTTTTCCCATAATAATCAAACACAAAAAATTCTTCACATTATTGTTGTTTTCACAATTGCGCAAGCAAGAGTTTGTTCTTTCAAAAGAATGATAGTTAAATTTAAATAAATTTTATTGCATGTTGTGAAAGGTGAAATATGTACATATATTCGATGAATAGGAGGAAGAAGTGAGAGCAATAAACTGTTAAGATAAATTGACTTCTTGTTTTCATCATCTTCCTAAGTGAAATTATTTGAGTTATGTATGTACTCGGAAAATCGTCTTTGTATGCACAATATGAGTCTTTATGAGGTTTTGTTTAAAACATACACACGAACACACATACATACATATATATATGTATATTAACCCTGCAGTCAGACTGGGGCCAAGTGTCTCTATGTCAACACTAAAGCTCTAGTAGTAGTTACATTGTCTACAATTTCTCTTTTATTCGTCGGTATAAAATAAAGAGAGAAAACAGATGTGGTGTATATCTGGTGGATTTTGCAACAACTTGTCAATATACATAAATTAAGGTATAGAAATGTACCAGTAAATTTCTGGTTGGTATGTCTCCATGTTCCCATAAGAACTATGAATTCACTATCTAGTCAATTGTTTTAGTATTACTAGTAGAATTTCAATGACAATCACATGCTAAATGTCTATAGCACAAACTATTATATGGGGAATAATTGTAGAGTAGTACTGGTGACAAAGTCAAAAGCGACTCAGTACATTTTCACCATCGACATTTCCTTCAGGGAATGTAGTATATCTCTATCTATTTGTACATTGTCTATCGTATCATATACAATCTACTATCATAAATAAATAAATGGTGTATGTATATACATGTGTTAATATCATTGTATGTGTAAGACTTCAATCAAATTTCTAAAGAGTTTCTAAATCATAATACGAATAGATTTATATTTTTTAAACACATACGTACACACACTCTTTCATGCACTTTCCTTGATAAAGGACAAGACAAAAACAACATCACTAACAAAGACTTAAACTACACAAAGGAGTTTATTGTGCAAGGAAAATTGTTGAAAATGAAAAAAATTTTACACACACACACACACATTTACACATACACACTGAGATTTCCTTGGAAAACTGGGAAATTTTTAACATTCTCGTTATAAGTAGACCTTGTTCTATTTGCAATATTTGATGGGAAATTATTCAGTCAGTTCTTGATAACAAACAATTCGACCATAATCCTCCGAAAACTGAAAAAATAAAGAAAAAAAATACATGAACTTGCAAGTTCGTTTTTAAGCAAACGAAAAATACTCAAAAACTTTTTAATGGAAATGCTTAGACTTGTTTGAAGCTTTAAAATAAATAAGATCATAAAATTTAGTAAAAAGTCAATCATAAAAATATTTTACTGCTGGTTATAAAACTGCTAACCAAATAATTTTTAATTAAAAATATTTATTTTTTAGCTGCACTAATTCTGTGTTGATAAAAACTGAACAGTGAAGACAAAGCATAGCCGAGCCCAGTCAAATCACGCTTTAGTTTGAGGAGTCATTTGTACCCAACTTTCCCAGTTTGGTTGCGAGCCTCACAAAATTAGAAGATTTTTCGCAAAGCCATCTATAGTGAAGACAAAAGAGCTTTGACCCACTGATATATGTAAGTATTTGGATCATAAAGCAAAAACATTTCTAAAAAGAAGAAATCAACATAAATTTACTTAGTTTTTCTGAACTTTGGCCAAAAGTAAAAAAAGAAATAAATATAAAGAAAATTTAAAATTAAAGAAAAAACTTTGTTACACCTGAACACCACTTGTCTCATTTCCGTCTTTATTGTACTCTTGAATACTAATTTTTCTTAGTATTAAAGAGAATACTTATGATGACGTAATTCGGAAAATCCTTTTACACCAGTCTTTGAACTGAAGGAGAAGCCTCATGGCTCTAGCCAACCTTCTCGTTTTTTGGCTTATAGATTTTTGTTTCACACCTTACAAAATAGGAATTTCTAGGCTATTGAAATCGTGTTACTAAGGATATCCACACACCACTTTACCATCTCCAAGTAAAACAATATAAATACCGCCCAGTGATACAAAAATGATTCTTAATCCTTATGTGAATGACAAAAAACTATAGTATTGTACTATAGATGCTTATTATATTTTAATTCAAATCATATAAAATATCATTGGGGTTAGATAAATCACATGCCAAACTTCATATACATATATAATTAATTTTGCAACAAAAAAATCTACAAATTTAGACGCAGCTTTATGCTTATATACACCAAAAAAAAAATGTTATTATTTTTATCAAGTATGCAATTATGTAAACGGGGTAATGATAATATTCACATGTTGTTGGCCGAATACCCCAGCAAACGCAGAACAAATCGATGGCCACAATCAGTATTTCATAATGCTTTTGAACTCACAGCTCACACTCATAGACTTTTTTTTAAAGAAATTAGTGTTGAATTTCTTAAGAAAACACACAGCAAGGCGCCAAAAAAAAACTAAAGTGATTGAGCAATTTTCCGTCAAATCATAATTTGACAGAACTTTAAGCATATTATGTATTACTCGCAACTACGTATGAAGCAAAGAAGACCTCGAAAAGCTTTTAATAGATGCGCTAGGTAGATTTGCAATGCACATTTAACTACCCACCCAGCTAAAATATTCGTCTACCTGGAAGCAGGTTGGTAAGGGAAGTAAAGTAAAGCACAACTCTCCTTTACCAACCTCGGTATTACATGATTTTTGTTCGTGATGTCCCACTTGCTAGCTCTCCAGGTTTGAGCTTCTGAATGGATTTATGGATGTGCAGAGTGAAGCCCATACTTAATGTATTTTTTATATGTGCATATATGATTTACGAAAATGTTCTTTTTATATTTTGAATTAGGAGTCGATCCCATGATCTCCGTATAATAGGCTAGAACACTACCCAGTGAACTACCGAAGCAAATATTTATTTTCCTACACAATGCAGTTAAAAAATAAAAATAAAAACACGAAGTAAAAATTTCATTCGCATATACATTTCTATTCACGGAAGCGAGAGAGGATGCACTATGAACAACTTTGAGTATTTGAGTAAAAGCAACCGACCAACTTCGTAGAGTTTGTGTTAAATTTCGTAGTTCGCTTACGTTACTGCATTCTTGTAAGGCAGAGGGGATGCACTATGTGGATTTCTGCGCTTCCGTAGCGCTTATTTTTTCCTTAGTTCTTGCTTGTACAAATGTATTTTTGCTAGGCATCTTACATGCGTAAGGATGGACTTACTACTAAATTAATTCCGAAATAAGTTTATATAGCTTTATTACCACTGCAGTGCACTGGAATCACGTCCTTCTTTTTAAATTAGTTGAGAAATAAGGCAATTTTGGTCTATTGCTTATGATTTTATTGCAGTGAGCCGAATATAATCGGTACATTGCCCCGATAGAGAGATCTTGACTTAACACTTCTAATTGACTTTAATTTATTTTTGTGTTAGCAATATTTCTCTAAAAATGTATTTGTAAATAGTAGAGCCGACATACATTGTCATGTGCTGGTACTGAATTTAGAGTGACGCCCAATTATTTTATGGTGGAACAGACGACAGCGTTAATCTGCATTAAAATCTCACTAATGTGAATTAAAAATTTACCCTGACGGACGACAGTATTTGCATTAAGTAAACAAAATCTGTACTTCCCTTTCGTAACACACACTTCGATAATTTTCCTTGGAAATATTAAAATGAAAAAAGCGTGTCTCGATTTTAATATTTCTGTGTTGTTTTCCCAAAAATAATTAAAATAACTTATGTATATTTCCTGACTGAATCGCATTTTAATTTTGAAAACGAAAACAATTTGCCAATATTTTGATTGTTGACGGTGTTACCATATATGACGGTGTTATCATATAGCTAAATTCAGTATTAATTCACTGTCATTTAGTGCATTTACGGATGAGGAAAATTCACAAGTTAATTTGCATTAAGACAGTTAATTAGGGTTGCAAGTCGTACTGATTTTGCCAGTACATGTACTGATTTTTGTTTAAAGTACTGATTTATGCATAACTAGCATATCAGTACGAAAATGTACTGATTTTTTCATGTATGTACTGTTTTTATATATTAATTACGATCAATGTATGAGAAAGCCTGTCATAGTGTTTATTTATTTTCTTTGAATTACCAGTGATCTTTACTTTACGTTCGCTTTAAGACGAATTTATTTTCAAAGTGGTTTCCATATAATGCTCAAGAAAATTCTGCCAAAACTGTCAGAGATCATATAATTTTTAGTTTAAGTTAATGTTAATGTTAATTTTATTGAGATTTTTTAAATTTAAATTTGCAAGAAAGATTTGCTATTTGGTACAAAGTATACATTGAATTCATGTTTTGTTTTAAGAATGCTTAAAGCTAGGAATGTAACGAATGTTCGCATTTGCAAATTTTTCGCTTATTTTTGCTATTTGCATTTGCTAAAATGTATGCGAGTATTTAAGACAAAAAAATTTTGCACTTCTTTTACGAAAAAAATTGCCATTAACAAACGTCAAAAAACACGAAAATTATTTTAAGCTAGCATGAAAAAGATAAATATAGCGTACGTTCGTAGATTCAGCAAATTTATGCAGAAGTTTTGCGAATTTTTTCTGCGTATGCGCGATCAACTGTTGCACATGCTTTGCAACTGCTCAATATCTGTGCATAGTTGGCATTTTTGAATGAACTGCAAACAATTTTTAAGCCGGCAAGTAATTTTATTTAATAAAGTTGTCATCTCGTCGATGTGAAAGCACAAAAAACTCTTTATAAAAGTTTGCACATTGTGCACATGTCTTGGACGTAGCTGACTTATAAGTAAGGCATTCTTCAAAGCTTTATCAGAAAGCTTTTCTATAAAAAAGTTCTCATAAGCATCAAAATTAAACTAAAGTCCAGCGGTGTTTGGAAATATACCTATTTCATTTTTTGAAAAAGAAAAGGCATTGTATTTTCGGCAGCAGTATTTTCTACTTAAGACTAGTCTGTTAAAACTTTAAAAATATGTTTTGAGCACCATTCATTACTTCGTACAAACAAATTTGAATTAACTAGTCATTGTTGTAGTAAATTCCACGCGAAACAAGTGTCACTCATTGATAGGACTTTCCAAAAAAATAAATAATAATCTTAATAACTTTTCTTAACAAAATTTAATTTGTATCTCAAATAAGCACAAATTCAAATCGTGTTTAAATGGCAATAAGTTTTTGTATTTCAAAGCCCTAAGCAATTTTTTACATACATATATATTTTTTTATTATAGTAATAAATATGTATAATTCTTTTTGCAGTTAAATGAACTAAATGTAGCCATAAATAAATTTAATATAAAATTCTTTTAACAAACGAAATAATGCAGTAGAAGAATTTTCGCTCCAAAAAAATATTAATATTTTGTTCTAAAGAAAGAAAGCGATATGAGAAGTCCCACTCTTTTTTGTCTCTTCTTAAAAATTTTCTTCAACAAAAGAACATTTTGTTGTTAATTCCATTGTTTGTTGTCGCCATGTCGCCAAATAGTTTTTTTGCATTATTTTTTTTTCGAAAAGTTATATACAACCGGCAGACATACAACTGAGAGGTTTAGCAGATAAAGTGCATTTATAAATAAATATTTGAAGTATGTTGGGAGGGAAAAAATCCGACTGTCGTCTATCAAGAAACACAGGCATATAAACACATGAAAAAATACAAGCATCATAAAAAACGTTGTTTCCTTAAAGACGGAAAAAGGAAATAACAAAATCTCTGTTATATGTCATCATGGAGATGAGAGCAAAAAAATAAGAAAACAAATTTATATATATATATGTACATGAAAGACATAATACGTATATAAATGGAAAGTTGCTTCATGTGGTTTCAGACATGCATAAGCCTGATGAGAGATAATTGAAAATTTACTTAGTAGTATAAATTTTGTTTAAAGATATTTAAGACGAAATATATAAAATTAATAGGATTATAACTGTCTATACATCAATATCGAATATCCCCTTAAAAAAATTAAATTCAAGCAAAGCTCTGGGAAATTTTGGTAAGAAAACGTATGACTTAAATCAAATTCCATCTTCTAACAATCCACACAGTCAACAATCAATTTCAATGTATTTTTAATAAAAAATATATTTTACTAAATAGTTAAGTAAAATAATAATTTGGGATTATTTGTGCGTTAAAAACGTTAAATTTAATTTGTAACAATTTCCAAAAAATAAACACTAATTCACATAAAAATTGTTTTTTAAAATTATTTAGTAGGTAAATAAAAGAAGTACAGTCCTGGTTTGGATGATGAGATTTCGAAAATCTTACTTTGTTGGCGATAAAAGAAAGATGAATAAAAAGGTGTACGTATAGTGTACAACTTGCTGTACACTGTACACTTATAAATTACCTAAAAATAAATTTCTTCTCTTGTTCGTTATTTTAATTCTGTACCTGATATTGGCTACGGCAATTTTGTACAAGGTTAATGAAAGAATGTTGCGATGATCTTCTATAGTAGAACAAAATCGTCGTAGTCGAAGTTGAAATACGACGCTCGTGTATGATGACGATTGTATTCGTATTTTAGCCAAGAAACCCTGAATTTTGTTCAAGTAAATTATGATTCTTATTGCAGATCTGTATTCAAGTTTCTCAAATAAGTTCCGTTTGTTCAGATATAGCACAAAAAAAGAACTTGTAACACATACTAATTCAAGAGCGATTTCTAATGTTTTTGAAACTTTTACATCAACAAGTATTTATACAAAAAAATCAAAAACCCCGACTGCTACCAACTTTGAACCGTTAAATATCCTTAATTACACAAGTTTACAAATTCCGGTCAACTTTTGGATCAGAGCAGATAAGAACAAATCTTGGCGTTATTTGAGGTGCTGAATTCAAATCTGGGTTTCGTTTTTTATGGTTCTAGTTTGTGAGTTCGCGCATTTTGCAAGCACTGCGCTATCATAATGACAATCAGCTGTTGGTGTCGCTAGAAACATTATTTAATTTGTATTTTTAAAGTTTTTGTTTTGGAATCCAAAACGTGTGAAAATGCAAAGATAGAATTATAAAGTTGATTCAAAGTGTTTTTGTGATATTTGTGGATGTTATATGATCAGAAAAAGTGGCAAAGTTATTACTAATGTAATCAAAAATTCATATTTTTATTATTTTGGTTTCTCTGTATCAAACACTCACAAGCCGTGGATACCGAAATTGTATTGCAACGCGTGTAGCACAATATTTTACAAGTGGTCACGCGGCGAAAAGTATGTTTTTCATTTTCATTGCCAATGTTATGGAGAGAGCCGAAAAATCATGTAGATGATTGTTATTTTTGCTTGATGAATGTTGTCGGACTAAATGCAAAAAACTAGCAAAATATAAATATCATGAAGTATCATCAGTGTCTAAGCCAGTTTCCCCCGTGCAAGCAATAAATGATCCTTTGCCAATTTCTCCAGATACGAGTGCAAATTCCATGGCAACTGGTAGTTCATCACTCACCAACAGTGAAAATGATTTAACATGAAGGAAAAATATTTAGTTTCGCAAAGTGAACTCAGTGATTTGGTTCGTGGTTTGAATTTATCAAAACAAAAATCAGGAGTGCTCTCATCGCGGATGCAGGAGTGGAAATATCCTTACACTCAAACAAAAGACACTGTATATAGAACCGTAAATGAGGCGCTTTTAGCGTTAAAAAAAGAGTAGAATATATGCTTCTACTATGGCAAGCCAAGCCGTATTAATTATGAACCAGGAAAACAAAAACGTCTCTTCTATACCACTTGTAAACCCACAGAACATTTTCTTGCCACCTCTCCACATAAAGCTTGGCCTTCCAAAAACTTTGTCAAAGCGCTGGACCGTGAAGGACCGCCTTTTGGGTACTTGACCAAGTTATTTTCCAAATTGTCGTATGCAGCAGCATGGGTATCATTTCAAGATGTTGTTCAAAACTTTCTCGGTAACCGCAAATCCCTGGATTTCAAGCAGATAATCGACAGTTTTTTGCAAAATTATTGCAACATTGGAGCTCGAATGTCTCTCAAAATACATTTTTTGCATTCCTTTCTCGAATTTTTTTTTCTAAAAACTTGGGTAATACAAGCGACGAGAAAGGAGAACGACTACACCAAGATTTGGCGAAAACCGAAATACGATACCAAGGATTTTGGAACGAGGGCATGATGAGCGACTAGTATTGCACTTTAATGCATAAAACAGATCCCAAGCAGTACGAGCGACTCAGTTCGACTGATCTTTATTTCTAATTTAATACTTTTTAATGATTAAATGAATATTAATTGTCAAAAATTAAAAAAAAAATGTTTCTTTAATATCTCAAAAACTAGAATCAATTTAAAAAAACGGAGTGCAGATTCGGATTTAACGCCCCAAATAACATAAGAAACAGCTTTTGGCTGCTTAGATCCAAAACCGTGTATACTTGTGTTGTCATTCCAAATGAATTGTCATAAGAGAAACCTAAAAATGATTTTAAAATACCTGTTGAATGATATCCATTTCGATATACATAGTTCACCGACTTTTTGTTTTTTTCGTATTTACAAAATGGCATCTTCGACAACTTACATATCTTTAGTGACATTTCCGGGATTAAGACAAATCGACTGACGTAAGAATTATCAAAATGGTCCATGCGATCGGTTTATATAGTGCCGCATAGGAACACACATACATACATACATACATACATATACATTGTTACCTATATTCCTGCAGTCTGCTATTTATATCAAATATTATTTTCATTTACCTTCAAAGCATTAAACACATTCAACACAGAAATCTGCAGACCACAAAATGTCCAGCAAAGTATACTAATATTTATATGAGAATGATTATTTTAATGGCAACATTCTGCAGGTTGTTGTCCACATTACATTTTTCGTTGTAGTCATATTAAACTAATGTCTATTTTTTATGGCTACAAAATAAAAAGTGTGTTGACAATAAAGCAAAATATGTAAATCATTTTTTTTTTGCCAAAAATATTTTTTATTGCAAATTAAAACAGGAAGTTACAAAATTTAAATGTCTGTTACAAAAGTAATTATATTTTGACAAACCAAAAAAAAAAAAACCATAAATCGCAAAAATTTGCAAAACTTTAAGCGAGCCACAATCAATATTAATGAAAAATCTCTTAAACTGTAAGGAATGTAAAAAGTTAGGTAAAAATTGCGAAACTTATAACAATTCGCAAAAACTTACTAACAGCGGTATGATAACAAGGCTTTACATTGTTTAAAAAACGAACTCCATTGAAATATATATTTATACTTCAATATCAGATTCTTATGGTACTGCTGCCGTTTTCAACATAATTAAGTAACTGGCTACCAGGCAACATTTGTTGCCAGCAGCACTTGTAGTCGTGCAGTAATGTAGTCTGCCGTGGCCTATATGTTTACAACGCAAGCATTATGTTTATATATTATAATAATGCCCATTTTTTCAGTTGGTAATCAAACCGTAATTATTTTTAAGTTCTAATTAAATACGAAATTGTGTTTTTGAGTGCTTATTTAAATAATAATTAAATGCACAACCTTGCGAAATTAAACACTACTTAAGTTTTATGATTGTACCATATGTTTTTATGCGTGTGTGTGTTTACTGAAAACATGCACATGAGCATCATGCGGTCGTATTAAAAAGAATTTCGTTTAAATTTCATAAATATATAAAATATACAGTACAAAGTTTCATATCATGGAATAAAGTAATATAAAAAGTCATTATGATGTTCTTTTGGTCTCATAAAATGAGTTTTTATGCAATTTAATTTTCTACATGTTGATAACCTAACTTTTTTGTTTACATTAAACAGCTGCTGTTTGAAAAGCCTTCAATAATACTGGGAAATTTTGCAGTGCTACCGTACTTTCAACGTAATTTAATAAGAACTTTAAATAACCACTGAAAAAATGAAATCGTATTTAATTACAACTTAATTTTAAATAAAAATTAGCTAATTAAGTACTTAATTCTTAAGTTAAAAACTGGGGGTAAGTTTAGAACTTAAATACGACGATTTTGAGGTGTTTTACCATATATTGACTTGTTTTGCTAAATATCTCAAAAACGGTGTTTTACATTATGTTCGGTCCGTTTTTGGATAACTATGGCATTTCTGTGTTATTATTAAATGGCGTCACGTGAAAAAAGTATTTGGCAAGCAAATAATTAGTTAAAAAATACTCAATTATTTACAAAAACATTTGTTGTTTGAAAATAATAAACCAATAAAAAAGCATAATTGTTCGTAGTTTTTTTACAAATGCAATAATTTATTGACAAAACGTCAACCTTAAACATCTCAAATGTAATGTGCACACTTGCCTAAAATACGTTAAGACCATAAGTATCTGCTAATTTTTTTGAAATTGAGTTTTTGATGCAATCTTGTTCTACATTCAAAGAGACGTCACCTGACAAAGTATTGTAGGCGAATTCCACTTCGTCGCTCCAAAAATTTATTGAATACTTTATCGTATGTTACACTCCCTTTTTTCTTGTGAGCGATTTTATCGTATCTGCCAATGAATTCTTCATGTAGATGTAGATGTATTGTAGATGTTACAATATTTACTACATATTTCTTTCTAAGTTAGAATTGGAAGGTAAAAGGAATTGCTCGCTTTTTTGTTTTTTTTTCTCTATTCGTTTTACCGTTAATTTTACAGAAAAGGCTACAAGTGTGTTCGTTTACTTTTGCAGTAAAATGCAGTAAATGAATAGTTGCTGCGAAAATTTTAAAATTTACTCTAAAAAAGAGCTGTTACCGAAAAGAGTACGCGAACGGAAAAATAGTAAAAATTAGTAAGATTAAAGAAAAAGCTGACTCTAAATCCACATAGTGTTGAAAAATATATAACCTTTTGACTACGCAACTCCTTCAACTATTGGTACTCGATACAATATTATTATAACGCGGACAATCTAAGAATAAATTCTGTAATTTATTTCATGTTATGTTAGTAATTAATTTTTTCTTCATTTCCTTGTTTTGTTTTTGGCTAAATTAATAAAAATTACATGACTATTTGTTAATGTTACTGATTACCTTAAAAGCAAGTGCGATAATAAGTACCCAGATACTTTACAGTTTAACAACTCTGAGTAATTAAAATAAATTGCAAAACGAAAGGATTAATAAAATATATTACAAAATATGTATATTAACAGCTATTATTACTATGATTTATAAATTAATTATTTTTTAATGACTCACGATTTTTATTTAACCTTTTCTCAAATTTTTGCATTTTTCATTTGCTTACTTATGTTTTTATCTTACTAAACTTTACTACCACAAATTTCAGCAGTAAAAATTTGCAAAGCACTCAGTCAAGAACTGTCACTTTACTCTATCAGTTTGTGATCTCATTTACTGTATTTACATGGTAAATGAGCGCAATTTAGTAAAATGCAGTAAAGTTCAGTAAAAATTTTTAAAAACTTTTGAGTACGCGAACGCAATTTATATTAAAGTTGAAGAGAAGCATTGAGCATGCATTCTTTTTCTGATGTTTGAGGTAATCACCCAGTAAAAAAAGACAGATTTTGCAGTCTGGAAGTAGTTCAAATTTCGATCCGATCTAATGATTCTTACATAGGGTTGTCATTGCAAGAAGTTCTCTTTTTCGATGCCTTTTTGTGTTCTATGGTAATATTTTCATCTAGGAAAAATTTTAAAAAGTTACATATTTTAACAATTCGTTTCTTTTTATACGAATTTAAGCGCGAAACAGTGTTTTCATGTAAATTTAAGCAAATAACTTCTAAATTTAAAGCGAAAATTAGTTCATAAATTTCTTTCAAAAAATCGATTTTTTGAACATTTCTGTGAGTATTTATTTACTAAAACTATGGAAGAACTACAAGGTTTTGTGTGATTAAAATAAACTTCTACTTGGTTTTTTGCTAACTATCGGCAAATTAAAAATATCGATTTTTTGGAAGCAATGAAAATGTGGTTCCTTCAGAATGACTTCCATTTTTTTTGCTGGGCAGTTATTATAAACCACACCAAGTTAAACTTAACATAAATAAAGTTCGCATCTTTGTGTATCTCTTTGCAAAAATTCAATGATTTGAAAAATTTATGTTTAAAAAATAGCATACCGTCAAAATACCACAATGAGTATTTAAATTTAAAATATTCTGTACGCGAAATATATATGTTAAATGAAAGCGACGAAAAAGATTAACTCATTATTATTATTGGTTTTTTTTAATGAATTCATGCTTCTGTTAAATATTGATTGCATTTTTTTATTACTTTGTACAATTCTAAGTTAAAAAGTAATGAACAAATACATAAAACCACAAATAAATCTTTGCTTCAATTTCTTTCTAACACTGACAAATGATATCGTAAGTGCCATTTTCGACACAAGCATCTACGAAATGTTGTGAATGAAATTATCGTATGTGCCAAAAATACGTTTTTGTCGGAAAACTTGAACTTTTCCACCGGAATACTTTTAGGTGTAGTTATATTAGTTAATTATCTAAGCACATGTATATTTTCATTTTGATATTGCAAGCGAAAGCAGAGAAAAGTAGAAAAATGGCTGTCCTGTAAAATTTGGTTTTTGTAACATACGATATAAGAAATTTATTTGCTAGTGGTTCAGCGTTGTCCATATGCATTTCTTTGTTGCTGTAACAAATCATCAGTAGACTTCAAACACACACTTTGCAAATCTATTTGCGCCTATATTTTACAGATTTTGATACCGTCCTTTGGATTACATTTCGTTTTTCAGCCAAAAATGTATGGCACGATGAGTATATGTTAGGATTAAGCTTCTTGAGTCACACAAATTAATATAAGTGTGCACTGCTTAGCCATCATCAAACCAACGCTTCTTCGTTCCTGTATGGTATTGGCTTTTTAGAAGAGAGCCTCACTTGAATTGTTGTTGCTCTTGATGGATAAGTGTCTGTGGTTTTGACAATGTGTGCCTTATTTTTTCCCAGACTTATGCCGAGTTTACATTGGGCATCTCAAATGTTGTCATTTTGTGGTGTCATTTTCATATGTGTGTAGTAGTGTTGTTAATTATTCGTCTTTTATATATGTTCGAATAAAATTTCATGATTTTTTTCTTGTGCGAACAGACGAATAATTTTGAACTTTTGTTCGAATATTCGAACGAACAAAGAATAAAAAATTTATTCGAATAATCTTAAAAAAGTTTGCAACAAACGAAAAATTATTCATTACAAAACTTAAAAATTTTAAGAATCTTTGCCGCAGTTGACGCTGTAGTATAAGTTAAGAACTCTGTGTTCCACTTATAAATACTATTGAAGTAGCAGAATGCAAAAAAGAAGAGAGTAAATTGATATATAGAATATTTAAGATAACTTCCAATCGAGTAAACCAATTTTCTTCAAGTATAAATTAGAAGATATACGATCATGTCACCTTTCAAACGAAAACAAAGCAAATTAAAATCGGTCAAGCCGTTTGGCAGCTACGGCGCCAAAGACACGCAGATCTAACAGAATATATCTAAAAACGATGTGATACCTTCTAAGCGGCTGGACCGATTTTCTTCAAACATAGCTAAGAACACTTTCGATCAAGTCACCTTTCAAACAGAAATAACTAAATCAGAATCAGTCCAGCCGTTTGGTCTACAGGTGCACTCGTAAAAACAAACGTATACACAGACACACACTTATAAATTTTTTCTCTTTTTGTGACGTATTTTAAAAAGTTGGTATTTAATGCTTTTTATACGTCGTTCAATAATTCGATTTTTAACGCTTTTGATTAGAGAAAATCAGTTTTTTCTAATCTCTTTATCAGAAACTATAAGACACCTTCTAATTCCATGAAAGAAGCATTACCTTTTCCCAGAAAGAAAAAAGATGAGTTTAGCGAACATATGTATGTTTATATACATATGTACATACAAACAAGCTTACACAAGTATTTATAATTTGGAGTAATTTCATTATCATATTGTTAACAAATTAAAAAGTAATGTAATGTAAACTACTTTTTATATAAAGTAGCTAAGGAAATTGTTCGAATATTCGAATATTCGACAAAAATTATTCGAATAATTTTTTATTCTAAATTGAATATTTTTGTTCGTTCGAATAAAAATGATAAAAAGTTGTTCGAATATTCGAACAATTTTTGTTCGAATGACAACACTAGAGAGTAGTGCCCTTCCCATCAAATTTTTAATTTTGTTGTGTGTGTGGCAGAAATAAGTCCATCCCTAAATAATGACAATACGGTATCGTTGTCTACATCAAGAACTCATTTTGATATTATTTCATTTAATGTCGTTTGATTTATCATTGTGAGACTTTGATTTTCGTATTGTTTGTTAATTAATATTTATAATTGGCTAGTGCCACCGTCTCTTTATCAATAATAAGACAAAAATTAAGAAAATCTAAAAAACGGCAAAAGTGGTAGAAAAGACCAGGGCTGAATACGCGTGCCACCAAAGCATTCTATTGTATCAGTTAACGGAAGCAGGATGCCAGATGGTTTAAAAATTTCGTGTGCATGAAGACCTAACTGCACCGAAATTTCTGCCCTTTTTTTTGCATTTCTATCCCTATAAGTGCTACATATACATACATTCATACATATGTATGTATGTTTCCATACAGCCTCACAAACTTCCACAAGCTGAATTAGCTGTGTCGTCATGTCATGCGTCCAGGGCGCTTGAAAGTCTTTCACACTCTCCTATGCTTTTCCACTTTCTTTTTCGTTTTCCATACTTTTAAATTTTTATACCCGCATACATTTAAAATTCTTTCGGTATTTTCTCAATGTCAAAATGTCAACACGCTGACATTTTCTTTTTATGTTTGCAATGCAGCTAACTTGTTCTCATAGCTGTTTACATCAGATACGTACACAGTTTGTTTGGTAATGCCACACAAGGAAAAATATCGGAAATGACAAACGTTGCCACTAGTTCCCACTGTTATTTTTACTATATTTGTCACAAAATGCCACAGTGTGTACTCGGCCTTATGCCGAATATACATTATGGCATTTTGTGACCTCGTAATAATGTGTACTTGTGGCAACGTTTGTTATTTCCAATACCTTGGGTTATATGGCGTTGCTTTCCATATAAAAAAAAATATAATGTGAAAGGCGTTGCACACATTTTTAAAATTACACCAAAACTGACAATACAAAAAATACGAGATGCGTACTTAACATTATAGATGAAAGTCAAAGGCCGAAGCATGGGATTCGAATTTAAATAAAATGTCTAAAATAATTCAACAGAGTATAAATGGAAATGTTTTTTAACTTTGTTCGATATCAAATGCCGTAATTTTCCCCTAGTCCCTCTGTCGACCAATTATTCAATAAAGATGCAATTTGTATACCCTTTACCAAAAACTGGTAAAAGGGTATATATAGGTTTGTCATTCCGTTTGTAATTTCTAGAATATTAATAAGCGAGCCATAAAGTATATATATATTCTGGATCCTTATGCATAGGGAAGACGAATAAGCGATGTCCGTCTGTCCGTCTGTCTGTACGTGAAATCGGTTTTCCGAAGCTTCCAGAAAAGCTAGAGACTTCGTTCTTGGACTGGTGTGTCAGAAATCGTCGAAATAAGATTAGTATTGAAAATCAGCAAAATCGAGAAGGCGGTTTCCGAGCTGGGAAGCTTAAACTTCATTTTGACATACAAAATAACTACCGAAAACTAGTAATTATTATTTTTTTTATTAAATAAACTTATTTTATACTTCAGTATGAATAAAATTAATATTTCTTAATAAAAAACAAATAAAACAAGTAAGAGTGCTATATTCGGCTGTGCCGAATCTTATATAGCCTTTACCAAAGTGTTTTTATGTAGTATAGAGATACATACATAAGCATATACATAAACTATAAACAAAAAAAAATTATTTGACCTAGTTACTTTTATCTACAAAAAAAAAAAAAATTACAAATCCTAGAATCATTATATTAGATTTTTCTGATTTCTTATATCAATCTAGTAGTTCTTAAATAAATACAGAAAGTGTGTTAAGTAAAAAAAGAAAAAAGGAAATTTAGAAAAATGACGGACAGACGGACATCACTTATTCGTCTTCCCTATGCATAAGGATCCAGAATATATATACATTATGGCTCGCTTATTAATATTCTAGAAATTACATACGGAATGACAAACCTATATATACCCTTTTACCATTTTTTGGTAAAGGATATAAAAAAAAATTAAAACAATTAAATGGACGTTTCCAGCGCTATAGAAGAGAGCTTTATATCAAAAAAGGTGTAGAATGAATCTCGGATGCATTTTTGACAACTATTTTGATATAAGTTGCTTCTCCAAGCCTCCTATTGACAAATAAAAAATGTTCATGCAACTAATTTGATGAAAAAAATGCTTAATGTAAATTAGGTATCCTCACAAAAACATAAATGTGAAAAACGGCCAAGTTCTTATCCAAAATTTCGGCCATTAAAAGTTGTGAGATATAAATTTTAACCAAGTTCTTCTTTGCCACAATATCTAACACAGAAATATATTATGTATTATATAAATTTGTAATCGTAAGGGTGTCATATAATTTCTAGATAATCTGCCAACTTGACAACATTTTTATCAATATAAAGAATTGAACATTTATACATTATTTTCTCCCTTTTTTGGAAAGGTAAAAATATTGCCAAGTTATCAGATTATCTAGAAATTATATGACACCCTTACGATTACAAATTTATATAATACATAATATATTTCTTTGTTAGGTATTGTGGCATTGTGTTTTTGTGAGGATCTGATTACTTTTTGAAAAGATTTCGATAATAACACTTTTAAAACTTAAAATTTCTAGTGTATTTTATTTCTGTTCATGATCACTGTGCCAGTTGAAAATGGCAGAGTTACATAAAATAATGGGTAAGAGTGTGATGGGTGTTGAATTGTTGACCTTAAAAATGCACCATTGTGTCATTACAACGGGTCGCCAGTGTGTATGCAATTTGGTAAGAGGCGACTGGAAGAAACATGTTAAATATAGCGTAAATTTTACTGGGCTTGATCCCGCCTATTTCCTCAATATATTTACATATTAAAGTATGCTTAGCCGAAGTACATAAATCAAAAGGATATTCCCAATGTGCATGCAAAGTTTCAATAGGGTAGCTGGTGCTTTAATTTTTGGATTTTCCGATTGAGTAAATCAATTAGGACTATTTGTCTACAAAATGTCAGCTCTCTATAGTATAATATGACGTACAATTTTTATGGGCATGGCCCCCGCGGACTTTTATATCTGCTAGTGCTTATGGTTCATGCAAAGTTTGGTATTAAAAAGTTAATAAGAAATACCTGAGTATTGAAGTAAAAACGGCTAAGCCGAAGTACCTGAACGAAAAAGCTAAGATTTATGGGTAAAGTCATGGCTACTTTTCAAAATAGGGATTTTTTTTTTTTTGGATAAGTGCAATGTGTATGAAAAGTTTTAATAAAATGTATGTTAATTTTTAATTTGAAGTGCTTGTTTCCGCCCTCTGATAGCAACTTATGGATTTTCAGATTTTTCTTAGTGATCTCTTATCTAGATTTATTTGTGTATCAAATTTAAGATCGCTAGATCTTACCCGCATACCGGGTAAAATTATTTGGTTTTAAGATTTTCCCATTGGCTTACGGAGCTACACTTACTAGTGTATAAAATGTCAGCTCTCTAGCGCGAATTATATCTTTAGATTTTTATCAGCATTACCTCTCCTCACTATTCCTAACTAAAAATTTTGTTGTGAGCAGTGCTTATAATTCATGCTAATTTTCTTCTAAAATATGCTAGACCGATGTAGATTAAACCCAAGGCTAACACTTTATGGGAGTGATCACGCCCAATTTTTAAGGTGATGCAAGATTTCACTAAATTGGCTTGGGTTTTCAAATTTTTCTAGTTTTTTTCTCACTTAGACCTACTTGTATATTAAATTTCAGCTCCTTAGCGCAACTTTTAATTTTTAAGTTTATGGGCGCAGCCCCGCCCCTTTAACTAAAATTTTCGGGTTTTCAGATTTTTCTATTTGGTTTCTCACCTAGACCTACTTGTATATCAAATTTCAGCTCCTTAGCGCAACTTTTAATTTTTAATTTTTATAGGCGTAACCCCGCCCACTTTTCCAAAGTCAAAATTTTTTTGGGCCAGTGCTAATTATTCGTGTCTAGTTTCGTTACAAACTGATAATAATAGCTAGATAAATAGTATATCTAAATATGCTGAGCCGCAGGGCATTAAAATGATGTTTAAATTGTATGGGCATGTCAACGCCCACTTTTTTAAAGAAAAATGTATAGCCTTGCGTTACCGCAGTATATATGCCGAATTTCAATAAAATACCTTCCATTAAGCGCCTTAGATTAGCATTTTTAATTCTGACTTTTATGGGCGTAGCCATTCCCTCCTGGCTAAAATTTCCGGGTTTTCAGATTTTTTTATTTTAGTTTTCCCCTTGACCTAGCTCTGTATCGAATTTTAGGTGAATAGCACAAATTTTAATTTTTATGGGCGTAGCCCCGCCCTCCTGGTTCGGGTTTTCAGTTTTTTCTGGTTCATTGCTCACCTAGATCTTCTCGTGTACCAAATTTTAGCTCTCTAGCTATAGCGGAAGTGCTTCAGTGGTCAGTGGTCAGTGAGTATGTCTTAAAATATCCACTTTTTGCACCTCTATATCTCCGGAAGCTTTCATAGTAAAACTTTCGAACTTTGCATATGAGGTTATATAAATTTATTCTAATTATGGTTAAATTATCATAATTTTACGAAGGCGGGGAACAAAGTTATGAGGGGGTAAAAACAGCTCGAATGGCTTCGTGCAAATATACACACTGCGTGCATTGGCCAGAAATTGGCTTGGCGCACTACTGTGCGCCTAGATTAGCTTCAGTAAATATTTTTTAATGTTCCAGTAAATTATTTGTTCTAATTTTATTTTATGTAAAAAAAACTGTATAGAATGAAAATTATATATAAAGTAAAATTTGTAAAAAAAAATTTTAGATTTATTTTCTTTATATTTAAATTTATAACAAATTTAAATATAAAGAATTAAAGTTAAATTTATTTTTAAATACAATAAAAAAATTTTTCTGATTTTTTTTAATTTTTTTCATTAAATTTATTTTTATACACTGCAAAAAAGTTTGTCTAATTTTTTTTAATTTTGTCTACAAATTATTTTATAGATATAAAAAACATTTTATTTTTTTGAAAGATATTTGTTTGCTGTTTTCAAACTTATTATGTTTGTATGTTATGTTCTCAATATAGTATTAAGAGTCTTACTATAAACATACGGAGTTTGTTAGCTAAATTAAAAAATTTTTTGGGTTGAAGTCTACTGACGAGTTCCAAAAGCGGGAATGAAATGCTTAACCAAAAAACAAGTCAATTTTTGAAAGTAAAAAAAAAATAGTTGAACCTTTCATTTGATTCAGTTCTTTTTTTTCAAACAAAACTTTTACTAATTTTTTTTAAATTTTTAAGAATTGTTATTGATTCACGAAAAATTTTAGTGCATGTGTTTGTAAATTAAAAAAAAAATTACTGAATAATACAAAAAAAAAAAATCTGCAAAAATGTTTTCCTGTTCCTATTAATAAATTTGACTGAAAATATTTTGAGTTTGATTTAACTTTTTTCGCTAATGCCGTAATAAGTTAACTAAAGACAAGTAAGAGTTCTATATTCGGCTATGTCGAATCTAATATACCCTTTACCAAAGTGTTTTTATGTAGTATAGAGATACATACATAAGCACATACATAAAGTATAAACAAAAAGAAAAAAATAATTTGACCTAGTTACTTTTATGTACAAAAAAATAAATTTACAAACCCTAGAATCATTATACTAGATTTTTCTGATTCCTTATATCAATCTAGTAGTTCTTAAAAAAATATACAAATTGTGTTAAGTAAAAAAAGAAAAAAGGAAATTAAAAAAAAATGTTTTAGTTAATTTTTTAATTATTATTCGAACTCCATTTGTTTCTATATTTGTGATTTGAACGGGCTAAAGTTCGTATCGCTTTTTAAGCCAAATTACATGTGATAATTATTAATGAACAAATAACACCAAAGCCTGTTGTAAATATTCTGACTAACAACACATAGTTGAACGGAACAGCCAGCCGTTTTCGAAGGTCACTAAACCTTCATCATCAGCGTTCTTTTGTGTTTGGTCCACTGTGTGTGGTGTCAGTTGATGTAGATTTCTGCTTTATATACTTAGCATTTTATGCTGATGATGAAGGTTTAGTGGCCTTCGAAAACGGCTGGCTGTTCCGTTCAACTATGTGTTGTTAGTCAGAATATTTACAACAGGCTTTGGTGTTATTTGTTCATTAATAATTATCACATTTAATTTGGCTTAAAAAGCGATACGAACTTTAGCCCGTTCAAATCACAAATATAGAAACAAATGGAGTTCGAATAATAATTAAAAAATTAACTAAAAATTAATAGCCATGGGCCTGTGGCAAAAATTAAATAAAAATATACTTAATAGTAACAAACCAAAAAAGTTTGTCTTAAGTAGAACAAAAAATAAGCAAATTAAGTAACATGTGTATAATTAGTAAAAAGAACAACACGACAATGGTAAGACTGTTGTAAATATAGTGATGGTAAAATTGAGCTTACAATACAAAAAAGCTTTCAGCAAATTGAAATACGATGAATCAAAACAATTCACATATTCCATTTGCAACTGCAGTATAAAATAAATTAATTAAGTAAAAAAATAAAAAAATAGTAAGACCTAGTTACTTTTATATATTACAAAAAGTGTAAGTTTGCCAACCCTGGAATCATTCTTTTTGATTTTTCTGATTTTTTACACCAAGTTCTTTCTTTTAAGAGCCTAAGATATGTTTAATTTATAGAGAAAAAGAAAAAAATTTGTTTTAGTAAGTTACTTTTTTATATGAAAAAAATTAAAGTTTTCCAACCCTGGAAACGTCTTTTTAAATTCTTTAACTTTCTATTTTAATTTGAAACACCAATTTAATTTGTACTGAAGTATAAAATAAGTTAATTTAATAAAAAAAATATAAAAATTAGTTTACGGTAGTTAATTTTTTATATCACAAAAATTTTAAGTTTTCCAACACTGGAATTATCCTTTTTGATTTTTCTGATTTTTTAACCCAATCTCTTTCTTCTGAGAATATAAGATATACTTAATTTATAGAAAAAAGGGAAAATTTCTTTTAGTAAATTAATTTTGTATAATTTTGTATAAAAAAGTTAAAGTTTTCCAACCCTGGAAACGTCTATTTAATTTTTTTAATTTTTATACCCTTTACCAAAAAATGGTAAAAGGGTATATATAGGTTTGTCATTCCGTTTGTTATTTCTAGAATATTAATAAGCGAGTCATAAAGTATATATATTCTGGATCCTTATCCAACTAAATAAAACATTTTTTTTAAATTTTCTTTTTTCGGTTTACTCCTGTTTTCGGTTTACTCTCTCACTTTTATCTTAAAAACTCCTTAGAAGGCCTTATAGGGATGTCAAAGGTATCGAAGGAATCCCACGCTTATCTAACGAATACTTGTTTATACCTTCAAACATGAGCCATGTTCTTATTCGTGAGAATACACTATATAAAATATTATATAGCTCCCTTTTTGTAATGGACACTCTAAGATTAAATCAAATAAAATTCGTTTAGTCAAAAATTGGCAGAGGTTTTAATTATATTGAGCTTCTCAGCAAAAATTTCAAAAAAGGTAATCGAGTTTGGTATTAAGCATTTTTGGTGGAAGCACTTCCCTACTGTATTACCAACTTAATGATTTTAACAAGGCGTGAGACTAAAATAATCGATTCTTGAGAAGTATTTACATTTTTTTTATTTGTCAACATTTCACGTAATCTATTTCGTTTAAAAAAATCATTCTCTTCATTTAGCAACTTGCACGTCATTTTTTTAAATTTTATGTGTAATGTGATTTGTAAGCGAGTAATGAAAATTGGCAATCAGAAAAGTAAGTCATTATATGGCAAGTAGTTCTAATGGTAATGTGTAATTTTTTGCTGGGTTATTTTATCCTTAACACATTTTTCTTAACAAACAGTGGTCAAAAGTTCAATATGTTGTAGTTTTGAATTTTTTATGAGATTTTAGAAGAAAATAATTATTTAATTTTTATTGAATAAGTTAATTTTTCAATTTTATTTTACGAATAACTAAGAAACCATTGAGTTTTTAGACTACCATATTAAAATGGTTTAAAGCAAATTCTGTTAGTTAGCCGATGATTTTTCATTAGTCGATGTTGGACGAAATACCTTCGAGTTATGGTGAATTATACTGGCATATATTAGGTGGGCTCATAAACAAAAATTATAACGTGATGATGAATATAATATATATATATATATATGTTTTAATATACTTTGATATATGGATATGAAAAAATGGAATGAATTTTTGAAGGGGAAACAAAACACTTGTATTTCGTGGGGTTGTGTAATTTGTACTAACATCCAATTCATAATATTTTTCTCGGTTGTGTTTATCATATGCAGTATTTAGTCATGACGAAAGCACAGGACCAGTTGATCTAATCAATTTAAGAATTATCGTAATCATATCATTATTACAATATAGTTCTTATGTTAATGAACATGTATTGTTCTTGGATTCATAGAATATTTGTTGCGTGAGTCTAAATATAGTTTATTCCATTAATATTTTATATGCCTAACCATTTTCAAACAAATTTTTTTCTGGGTGTATTAACAGTGTTGTTGAAAAGGCTCAAAGCTTCAACCAAAAATAGGTCACGCTACATATACGAAATATAATAAATATATACATATAATATAAATATAAAAGAATCTGAGACGAAGGAGGAAACTACGAAAAGTACAGGAAAACTATAAATTTTTTAATTAGTCACATTGGACTGAATGAACGGAGTAATTTGGTAGGCGTCTACAAAAATCATCTTTATGTATTTATTCATATTTTTTTCTCGTTTCCTTTAAAATGATTAGCTAATTTGAATTTTTTTTTATAATTAATGCAGAAGAATTAATTCGACCATATCGATTGACATGACATTTTCAATTTATTGAGACTTTTTTATTTTCTGTTTTAGCCAACAGTGCGAGAGTGTTTTGTATCTCCGGATGCAAGAGTGTTAAAGAGGAAAGGATATCAAGATTGAAATGAAATACGACAAACATCACACAAGAGTATCTACATATGAAGTTATTTACAGACATACTTACATGTGTATGTGTGTAGATAAGTACATGTAACTAAATGACAGATTTTTTAAAACAAAATGAAATGAAACAAGTAAGAGTGCTATATTCGGCTGTGCCGAATCTTATATACCCTTTACCAAAGTGCTTTTATGTAGTATAGAGATACATACATAAGCACATACATAAAGTATGAACAAAAAAAAAATAATTTGACCGACTTACTTTTATATACAAAAAAATTAAATTTCAAACCCTAAAATCATCATTTTAGATTTTTCTGATTACTTATACCAATCTAGTAGTTCTTAAAAAAATATAGAAAGTGTGTTAAGTGAAGAAAGAAAATTCAAAAAAATGTTTTATTTATTTACTTTAATAATCAAAGTTTCCAGCTCTGGAGCTGTGGTTTTTATTTTTATAGTTTTCTACAAAAAAAAAACTTTTATTTCTAAAACGTAAAATATATATAATTTATAAAAGCAAAGATAAAAATTAATTTAGACTTAGTTAGTTTTAGATATCACAAAAAGTGTAACTTTTCCAATCCTGGAATCATCCTTTTTGATTTTTCTGATTTCTTGCAACAATATTTTTCTTTTAAGAATATAAGATATGTTTAATTTATAAAGAAAGGGTAAAATTTGTTTTAGTAAGTTACTTTTGTACAAAAAAAGAAATTAAAGTTTTCCAACAATGGAATCGTGTTTTTAATTTTTTAATTCTTTTTTTTATTTGAAATACTAATTTTATTCGTACTCAATCATAAAATAATTTTATTTAATAAAAATAAATAAAAATTAGTTTTCGGTAGTTAATTTTTTATATCACATGGAGTGTAAGTTTTCCAACCCTGGAATCTTCCTTTTTGATTTATCTCATTTCTTATACCAATACTTTTGTATAAGAAAAAAAGTTAAAGTTTTCCAACCCTGGAAACTTCTTTTTAAATTTAAAAATTTTTTTTTTATTTGAAATACCAATTTTATTCGTATTGAAGAATAAAATAAGTTTATTTAATAAAAATAAATAAAAAATTAGTTTACGGTAGTTAATTTTAAACTTCACAAAAATCGTAGGTTTTCCAAACCTGGAATCATCCTTTTTGTTTTTCTGATTTCTTACATCAACCTCCTCCTTTAAAGAACATTACATATGTTTAGTTTATAGAAAAAAAAGGAAAAATTTGTTTTAGTATGCTACTTTTGCATAACAAAAAAGTTAAGGTTTTCCAACCCTGGAAACGTCTTTTTAATTTTTTAAATTTTTTTTTTATTTTTTATTTTAGTTAGAAATACCAATTTTATTCATACTGAAGTATAAAATAAGTTTATTTAATAAACAATTATTAAAAACTAGTTTCGGTAGTTATTTTGTATGGCAAAATGAAGTGTAAGTCTCCCAGCTCTAAAACTGTCTGCTCGATTTTGCTGATTTTCAATACCAATCTTATTTCGACCATTTCTGACCCACCAGTCCAAGAACGAAGTCTCGCTTATTCGTCTTCCCTATGCATAAGGATGCAGAATATATATTATATATATTATATATATATTATATTTTATGGCTCCCTTATTAATATTCTGGAAATTACAAACGGAATGACAAACCTATATATACCCTTTTACCATTTTTTGGTAAAGGGTATAAAAACTGGAGATTTAACTTTAATAAAAAAATTCGAGGAGATATTAAATGTTTACCAAGCAACAACCAGACTTTTTCTTTTATAACATTCATTCATGTTCGTAATGATGCCCATGATGAAGATGAGGCGACTACGAATCATGTCGATAAGGAAGAAAATATTTAAGAGATTTTCTATTTTGTCGTCATTGCTTGGACATTTTTTTGATTACTGCTCTGTAAAAATGTTGATATTGAAAAGAAAATAAAACATTAGAGAACTAGACACTCGAATTATGTTGTAATGCAACTAAAGACATGCTCAAGCATTTTTACGGCAGTATGAGTGTATTGAAATATAGAAAGCTTTTTATACATGTTTGGTTGTTTATCGAGGACTACACACATTTAGATGTCCTTTTGAAATGACCACTGAAAAGACGGAAAAGATGCTTGAGGTTGCCAAATTTTTTCATGGATTTTTTTAATACAATGCAAGCATATTTCAAGAGTTTAATGTCCTTTTAACTGTGTAAAGTCTGTAAAATAATATATTTATTTTTAGGCAGAATATAGCTTGTGTAATCATAATGATGAATTTGCACTTGGCAGCAATTCTGCACTAGTATTGGGCGCTGAGTATATTGCCAAAAGAGTTGTAATTAGTTTTTTGAACCGCGTATGTGTCTATGCGAACGTATATGATTAGTTAATTAAAGATATAGGTTTAAGCTACAGTCGATTGAGGGAAAGCAGAAAAATTAAGCAAATTAAAAACAATCTGTATGTCAAAGACAAGAACTGAAAACGGACTAAATTAATTTCCATATAAAACACAAATTTTGATTTAAAACAAATTTTTTTTACAGAACAGTGTTAACCCCATCCATTTTTATTTATCAAAAAAGCATTTTTCGATAAGAAAGTGTAAAAACTGTATAGATGAATCAGCCTATAATAATAATTCTTTCAAAAAAATTGAAAGCTTCAAAAATTTTGTTTGGATAAAAATTGTAAAAGTTTCAAAACACAATACATGAAACTAAAAATGTTCGCAAGTATGAGAAAAAATTAAATCTCTGATAGTATTTCAAGCAAATTGTGTTGAAATAAATAGAATGAAATGGAATAAATTTTAATTTAGGTAAATTTTTAGAGGCACGTTAGTGCGTATAATAAATGAAGCCAATCGTCCTTCCTATATTTCTCTTATAAATTTGTTTCCCTCAATCCTGAAGTGATGAAACTTAAAATAAAGAAACCACTTGAGGTTACTCTATATGTTGAGTTTAGAAGTGCAAAAAGTGCCTCATCAATACTCATCAATATTATTGGGCACTAGAGTGGTTCGAAAAAAAAATTGTGCCACTCACTCCCTAGGATTAAAGATAATGCAAAAAAAATTCAAAAAATATTTTTTTGCCACGCCTACAAATGCCGCCTTTTTAGTATTTTGTTCACTGTGTCGCCATTTTTAGTCCGTTCATAACATTTTGTATACCGGTGTTTATGGCTCTGGAAGGGCTACATTTCTGTCTTTAATAGTTTTTTAATACCATGTCACATCAAAAATAACACGGCTTTATTTTCGTTCAAAAATATTTAGCATTAGGGTGGGTAAAGTCATGACTAGAATGTGAATGTGTCAATAATTATTTTAACCATAAAATAAATTAAGTTCTCCATGAACTTTGCGAACAGCCTTATTTATTTATTGATACATAGTATGAAAAGTAAATTTGCATAATATGGTTGCACAAATATAGGCGGAGTAAGTAGACCAGATGCTCAAGTTGTTATTAACAGTATTTTAAAAAAGTTTTTTGACTGACTCTACACGACCTATGCCTTCACATAGAAAGTAGCAACGTGGTTTTTAAAGAAATTTCACAATAGAACGGCAAGATTAAACGGTTATTCATGGCAGATCAGTCAATCAATGCCAGCGAGACGAAAAACTCTCGAAGGCCAAACAACACACACAAGCCTGACTGCAAATTTATCAATTACAACCAATTTATTTTAAAAGTTGAAAACCGTGATAGGGGCATTAAACGAAACAATTTCTCTCGTAAAAAATTATTATTATTTTTTGGTCGAAAAATTAGTCAATTAAGTCCATTTCCAGTTTTTAAGGATTTTCAATTCTATAACCCCACTAATTTGTTTTTTCTGACAGAATTAATTTAAAAATTGTTTAATACTTTTTTTGTAAAGTGTTCTGCTGAATAAACGTTGTTTGCAAAATGGCTGAAGTGCATTGAATGTGAAATGACTTTAACGCAGCTGTCCGAGTGGCCAACAAAACTTTACATACAGAACGTAAAAGAGGACAATATTAAGAAATGGGTTCATTTACTGTCGGCCTGAATAACTTTGCTGGCATGTGGTGTTAAAAAATATCCATTGGTTGGCTAAGGCGTCAAACTAATGCTATTTGGCTCTTGATCTTTTACAGCTCATACATAAAACACACACACATGCAACTTTTATTTAACAACAATAGGAAAAAAAGTGAACAAAACTCTTTAAAATCTTTATAGATTTTTTTTTTCATTTTCCAATCCAACCTTGTTAGCTGCAGGCAGCAAGAGTGCTCTTCTTAAAAATTTCCTACTTTAATAGGTAGTGGCCATTCTGTACCAGCAGCAGCATAGTTAACCAAAAAATGACATACTTGATTGAGAATTGAAATGAAAATGGTACTGAACACTCAAGCACACACACACACAAACATATATATACACACACACACACATATACACAGCCACGTTCGTACTTGTTAGTGCACACAAGTCTGATTGTTCATGTGTAAGAATGTTTTTCTGTGGAAATGTAAGCCTGTCCTGTTTTTTATTCGAAACTGAAATTTACAATTCTCTAATGTCTCTTCTTGTTGTATTGTGTTTGTGGTAGATATGTTGGTAATGGAAGTGGCTGAGACAGTTCTGTTAGTTGTGACAATAACCACAAGTGTTTAGTTCTCTTCTCTATTTCAATAGCATATAGGGATAAAAAGCAAACGGATTACATACAACTAAAATTCATTTTATGTCCTTTGTTTTTATAATAGATTTTTTTTCTTTTATTTCTGTCACTCCAGTATGAGTATTTTAGAATGATGCTGTTTTATAAAACAATAATTTGGTTTGATTTTTTGTGTTGAATTCTTTCTTTTTTTTTTAATTAAAACAGCAGATATTGGGCAGTATGTTAATTTTTGTGTTTTGCTTGCAACACATAATGTTAACAGACATAAGTCATATACGAGTACAATATATAATTATGAAAGTGGTCTAGGCCATATCCATATTTGTTTCGAAATACAAGATAAATCTTAAATATTAAATTCATTTTTTATATATTCGAGTATCTCAGAAGAACCTTATATCTTAATTTTGGTAAGATTAAATTGTCTGTTGAATTTAGTTATGCCGTGATACACTGACGACTTTTTTTTACAACAAGATGTGTGTTCTAGACACATACTTTCACTGGAACCGAGTAACTTTAATTCTATTTGATCCCAAAAAAGACAGAAATCGTCACTTATCGCCTTTATGTCCTAGCCCTTAATACAGATAAAGCATGTGTGTCCTTTTAGATGCAGATGTGCATAACTATAGTTTGAATTTCATAAAAATTGGTTTAATATTTATGGAGAAGCAAATCTTGCCCACCTGCTCTTTTTTGATCCCAGTTGAAAAAAAAATATAAAGCATGTGTGTTATTTTATTTGCTCATAAAAATAGTCACAAGGCCATATAAAATTCATTCCAGAATCCTTTTGAACTCGCCACACTTTCTTATAATGTGTGGTTAAGGAATATTTTGCATAATGAAACTTTCCTGAATGCAAAAATAAGTTTCACTCTATTTTTGTCTACAAATCACACTTTTACAAAAAATTTTGGAACCTTGAATTTAAATTCCAAAATAATTTTTATAATTTTTTTTTTCATTTATTTAAGTAAAATCTTTCCCCAAGGAAGATAGTCAATTACAATGAATTTTTAAGAAAAATTTATATTTAACTGAACAAGTTAAATTTTATGTTTGGAAAAAAGTGCGATAAAAATATTGAAATTTGATATAAAAAAATCCAGATAGGGGAAGTCATTGGGAAAGAAAATAATATTTTTAATATTCAAATACAAATATCTTGCTAACGATAAAAGGATTGAAAATCCAACATAGGAAGAATTTTCTTGTTTTTCGATTGCATTCAGAGCTGTTGGCATAAAGATATAAAACAAAAACATTTGAGGTTGAGTCCAATAAAACTTTGCAATAGGTCAAAGAAGACTTGATTTACTATATAAATAATAAATATGTAAATCAATGTTAGAAAGTCGTCTACACTCAGGGAAAAGCTGCAACTTAAAAATAAAAACGAATCACATTAATTCAATAATTTTCAATATAATAGAAAATGTATATTCAGATACTTAAAAATAAATAAAATTAATGCTGTAAGTTAATATTGTTCCATATTAAAATAATAAATTTCAACATGACTAGACTTTCGTTAATGTTTCTTATTAATTCAATATGGATTTTATTGATTTTAAACTCTTTTTTCTCTGGGTGTACAAGATAAATGAATGTTCCGAAGATTGGGCATATGCTCGTATGTAGTTGGTATACAATTAGATGGACAAATAAATTTTAACTTTGAACGACTTAAGACCAACACTTATTGCCAGATATGTATTTCTCCTCTACAACAATCTTATAGCTCGCACATCAAATTTAGGAAAATATATATTTAACTTTTTTTATTGCTAAAATTTGAAACTAACAAGTATCAAATTCCTGGCAGTCCCTTTTTTTCGAGAAGTTACACTCAGGCAATGAATGCCTACTACTATTACTAAGTGTTGCCTTCTTTTGGAAAGGGATAGTAATAGAGAAGACAGGTGGTAAAGGAAGAGATATAGGAGAGCTTCATTCTTTTAAAACTCTGCTTTTTTGCACGTTTTTAATAATGCTGGGTTGCAGCGCCTCTAGTGTCAATGAATAGTACCCGCTAAAGTCGTTATAGTTCAGTGACTAGTGAATATGCCTTCAATACTTGAACTTTCCGACAACAACTGACACAAAGTAACATTAATGTTCATTAGAAAAATGCGGGGTGCTGCTATTTTATGACTTTATGGGTTCGAACCCAGGAATATCAGTTTTGTTAGCAACGTGCTATTTCAGCCAACGCCACCCTTTGCGTTAAATATAAGTTGTGCAAACACCGCTTTTTATGCAAAATATAATAATTTTAACACGTTTCATATTGCTAAAAAAAATTATTTTAATTATAGGAGGAGTAAATTTTATTTAAGAAATTTGTTATTATAGATATTGCCGTAAGTTTATTTTAATCGATAATATATATCTATATATTTCATTGGTGCTTAGCCAAATCATCAGTAGACTTCAATCATACATTTTGAATAGTCACAAACCTCTTATCTTATGCACAGACTTTCAAGAACTGTTCGAGAACTCACAAATAATAATATTTTGAAAATCACAAAAGAAAAATAAGAGTATTAGGGTTAGAAACTTTAATAAAACAAAACAAATAATTTATATTCGATATTTTTTTTAATGCATTTATTTTATTTATTGTATCTTCAAATATGAACTAACAATAAGTAATCAAATCTTAAATCTAAAGTATAATTATTAGGCCCAACCAATATCGGACATAAGCTTAGTGATAGTTATTAATAATACATAAGTACACCCAGAAAAAAGATTGGTTGGAAAACGGTTAGTCCAATAAAATATCATTTGCATTAACTATATTTAAGTTAACGCTATCAATTTTCTGTTAATCCAAAAAACAATACATGTTCATTGCCATAAGGGCATAATTATAACAAAGATATGATTGTGACAATACTTAAATTGATTGCATCAACCGAGAGTATGCTTTTGTCATGACTAATTAACTGATTGGTTAACCCAATCGAATAAAATATTATGAATTGGATTTTACTACCAATTTTTGGTATTAGCAACTAAAAAATTGCCGTTCTATATTAAAATTAAAATAAAAACTTTCAATCAGTTGCTGCAACTAACTAGAGTAGGTTGAGTTTACTATCATAGTTTATAGCAGCAAATTAAAAAATTAACTTTTGTGACTTTCAAAGATATTATGATTTGTGAATTCTCAAATGGTTTTTGAAAGTCTGTGCATAAGATAGCAGGTTTGTGGCTTTTCAAAATATGTGGTTGAAGAAATGTATACAGACATGATTCGCCATCAGGAAATAAATTTCAATTAAAATAAACTTATGACAATATGTCAAATAATAAATTTCTTAAATTGTGTATTTTTATTTGCGTTTATTGTTTATTTCAGCAGGGAAGGCCAATTTTTGTTTTACAGGTACCAATGATGATATTGTTTTAATTATATTTACCAAATTTTCGGTAGCAAGAATAACATTTATTTCAAATTCCATACTGTTAACCAATTTTTTCTGTTGCTGCAACTATTGGGTTGAGGGTTATAGTTAAAATATAGTGGTACCACAAGAAAATTTCAGTAGCTATAGCAGAATTCTATGATAGTTGCTGCAACCGTCAAAATTCAATTGGCAACAAATTCGGTTGTCACAAGGAAAAAAGTGTTTTCAAGCAGCTTCATCATCTGGAGTATTGAATATTAGAGCCAGTGTATCTCTCTTTTTTAAGCGGATGTGCCCAGTAAAGTTCAAATGTTACGAGCAAGCGGATTAGGATGTGGCTCGAGTTTAGTTAGATATTTGCCTGCGTAATTTGAAATTTCTTCAGTCACTAGTGGCATATTCAAATCACGATGTATATCGATGTATATTTGAATTTTGGATGTACCATGGAGCCGATGTTATCACACGTAAAATTTTGTTTTGCCTTCGTTGAATTTTCTCTACATTTGAAGCTGAAGCAGTGCCGAATAGTTGATTTCCGCAGCACCATATTGGCTTTAAAAGCGACTTGTATATTAAGAGTTTACAGTCTGGGCTAAGCGTTGAATTTCTACCAATCAGCCAATGTACCTGAGTTAATTTAAATTTCATTTGTGATAGCTTAGAATCAATGTGGTGTTTCCATGTAAGTCGTCGATCAAGGTGTATACCAAGATATTTCACATGTGAATGTTGAGAAACAACTTGATTGGTAATCCGAATGGGGGAACAAGTATCTCTTCGTAAGGTAAATGTAACTTGAACACACTTTTGTTCATTGACTTTAATTCTCCATAAGTTTAACCAAAGCTCTATCTGGCTAATGTGTTCCTGGAGTTTGCGGGATGCCTCATCAGGGGTTTCGTGCAAAATAAGGCAGGCTGTATCGTCGGCAAATGTGGAAGTATGGATACTACTGCTCACAGGCATATCACAAGCATAAATCAAATATAAAACTGGTCCCAGTATACTCCCCTGTGGCACACCAGATGAAATAGTTTCAGGCCTACTCGTAAAGTCTCCTTCCACAACAGTGAACTTACAAGTTGTAATGTAACTTTCCAAAAGATTTAAAATGTGTATTGGTAAGCAAGTCTTCAGTTTTAAAATTAGGCCTTCATGCCACACTTTATCAAATGCCTTGGAAACGTCAATAAAGAGCGCAGAACAATACTTTTTTCCCTCAAAAGTTCTTCTTTTAAATTGAACCAGTCTGTGAGTTTGTTCAATGGTGCTATGCTGACTTCTAAAACCAAATTGATGGTCTGGTATGCACCCACTACTAATTACAATTGGGGACAATTTTGTTTTGAGCAGTTTTTCGAAAAGCTTTGACATAGTTGATAGTAGACTTATTGGCCTATATGACTCAGCCTTGGTTAGATCTTTGCCCGGCTTTGGAATCATTTTAACCTTGGCAAGCTTCCAGCTGTGTGGATAATACTCCAGTCGTAAAATGGCATTAAATATGAATAATAGGATTCTCATTGCAATACGAGGCAAGTTCATCAGCATCTGGTTACTAATTCCATCAATACCCGGAGCTTTCTTCGGGTTGAGTTCGGCAATTAATTTTTGTAAGTCACGCGTCTTAAACTTTATGTGTTGAGGGGGTACAGCGACTACGTTCGGCAAATCAGCAACACCAGTATATATGTTTGGCGTAAAAACGGATTTTAAGTGCTCAGCAAATATTTTACCTTTTTCAGTATCGCTTCTTGCCCAACTTCCGGTAGATGTGCGTAGAGGTGGCTTATACTCAATGGGTGTTTTAAGCTTTCTAGCAGCGCGCCACATAGAGTAATTAGACGCTGGTGTGACATCAAGACCTTCCAGATAATTTTTAAGAGATGCAGTTTTTTCAGACGCAAGCAACTCTTGGAGTCGTTTAGTGCACTCTTTAAATCTGATTTTATTTTGTGGTGATCTGTGCTGTTGCCATTCCCTTCTAGCTCTTCTTTTTTCACGTACGAGACGTTCAATGTCTGTAGAATAAATTTTATTAAACCCAGTCTGCGGATGGGAGATAATGGCATGTTCAGCAGCCTGTTTAATATTCTCGCTGAGATTGGCAATGTTAGATTCAATATCATCGGGTGTTCTAAGCGTTATGTTTTCCGTACAATGACTACTGAGATATTTTTTGAACCCCAGCCAATTAACACGATTGATCATCTTCACATATGGGCTACAAATTGTATTAATCGTCGGAGAGTAATCGGACGAGAGATCAAGAGAAGCTTGAACTTGAATTAAATCTCTAGAGATATTTTTTATGACGCCGAAATCTATAACATCCGGAATTTTTTGTATGTCAGTAGGCCAATAAGTGGGCTCCCCACTCGAAATGACATCCAAGCCCGTTTTTGAAATAGTGTTGAAAAATGCTCGACCTCTGGGTGTAATAAGACGCGAACCCCAGAACGTATGTTTTGCATTGTAGTCGCCAGCTGCTACAAAACAAGGTCCAAGAGATTTGTAGAAATCCTCATATTGATTCTCAGTGATTGAAAGTCTGGGAGGGGAGTAAATTGATGATATAACAAAATTTGTACAAAAACTTTTAATGCAGATATTTGTTGCTTGTAGGTGTTCTTCACAAATGTTATCAAGAATATAGTGCTTGAGTATTGACTTTATTAGAATTGCTGATCCACCGCAAGCTCTACCTCTAGGGTCCTTTGTCTCATATATAGTGTAGCCATAAATTTTAAAAAGACTTCTCGAAGTCAAATCAGTCTCAGATACTAACATTATATCAATATTTTTTCCCGTGAGGAAGTTCTCAAGTTCATTTTTATGTTGGCGAAGGCCGTTTGCGTTCCAGAAACATATTTTTAACGTGTTCATGGCTTATTAATTAATGCTTGAAGCAGAGTATTCTGCATTCGCAGCATTTCTTGCATCATGCTAGTCATATTTGTTTTAAAATTGTTTATAGTTTGCACCAGATTTTCAATAGTAGCTTCAAGGCGATTAAAATTAAAGCTTGCGTCAGTATTTTTTGAATTATTTGGCGAGGAAACATTTTGTGTGGGAATTGAATTTGTCTTAGCAGCATCTGCATACGATACACGGGAAGTAACTGGTTGGCTCATTTGCGCAAAAGTGGCAGAGTAAGCGTTTGCTGATTGAGCTGGAGCTAATTTAGGTTTTTGTACCATAGTCTTCTTTACGAAAGAATACACAGGACAACCTCTGTAGTTAGCGGTGTGATTACCTCCACAATTACTGCATTTTTTATCACTTTGATCTTTTGGCTTATTGCAACTAGCAGTGCCGTGTAATTCGCCGCACACAACACAAACAGAGGGTAAATTGCAGTTATTTTTGTATGGCCATATTCTTGGCAATTATGGCACTGTGCGGGCCCAGAACGCTTGTGTGGTTCTTCAACTGTGATTTTTCGATACAAGAGGTATTTCAAATTATAAATTGGATGCGTCTCATTTTTTTTCAATTTTATATCATCAGGCTCAAGTTCAACTCGAAATAGGGGTTGGGGAATCTTCTCCCTATTTATTATATTGGACACATTTTTTACCTTAAACCCCTGGAGGACGAGTGCATCTTTTATTTCTTCGGGAACAACATAAGAATCTATGCCCATCAATACAACCTGCAGGTCTTTAGCACTCTTAAGCTGGTATGTGTAGAAACTTGTTTTATTTTTTTCAAATTCATAAACCATTTTGTTGAAATCTTTTTCGTCATAAATTTGGATTTTAGTTTCATCGATGTTGCCACGTTTTATTGGAAAAATGTGAAATTTATTCTCACCAATGACCGAAATTAATTTTCTAATAAGAGCATTTGAATTTTTTTCTCTCAAATAGATTGGTGGTCGCTTGGATGTTTTATTCGAGGATACATCGGGTTTGTCGTTGTCATCTTGCAAAATTTTAAAGCGGTTTTTGCGATTAGTTGAGGCTGCGCTGTTATCCCTAGACATTTTTGGAGCAGATGAAATTTTTGAAGAATTCGGGCTTCGCCTACGCTTTACTACGGTTATATATCTGTCCATTCCGACTTGTACCTTGAGTTTCGAGCCGCTGTTATCTGTAATGATGTTAAGTGATGCACACGAGCCTGAAGGGGATGATATTACTGGCTTATATGAAGAAGTACTAGGTAGGCAACTGTAATGTTAATGAATCACTACTATTTGACATTGGACAGAGTGAAATTGATCGCTGACGAAAAATTGGATCTGCCGTTAATAAAAGACTTTCATCAGGTTTATTATTTTTATTGTTTTCATTAAGAGTTTCAGAACTCACAGTAAAATAAGCATTTCAGCCGTTAGAACTCACTTCAAAATTTTTTGTATTTGAGGCACTCATACATAGAATTCCTCAAGGGTACTTCGTTTGTGCGTTTTTTTTTTTGTTTGCTGTCTTTTTTGTTTTTGTTATTCATGATTGTTTGTTTGTTTTTGAGGTACTCGTTAGAGTATTCCTCAATGTCACTTTAAAGCATAAAGCTTATTTATTAAAGTCAGTATGTACCTATTACGAATAATATGTACTACGAATATTTTTTTGTATAAATTGTTGTTTGTTTGGTAAGTATGTAAGCAAAATTCCGCTAATCGACAGTTCGCTATGAAGGTACCACGAGAACTGGATATGAATCTATTTTAAATATAGAATTAGTCGAATCCTATCCTGTTACTTTTGAAGTGGTCGTATCTCTCAATTCTGGATGTTAGTTAATAAAAACGTGAGGTTGCGAGCGAATGTGTTCTCTGTTATTGTATTTCTCTTCGCTTTATACATGTGTGTGAATGCATGTAAGAGAGAAGTTGACTTAGAAATCTATTTTCTGTAGATTTCTACCTCACATAAAATTACGATACATATTAAATAAACAGCAACATGTTCTATTAATGTTACAGATTTTGTTAGCTGATCCGTCAACTCACGATACGATTCTACTAATTCTACCATTAATGACCAGCAAATAAATTTCAATTAAGAAACAATTTCATTTCCTTTATTATGAGCAACCTGCGATTTTCGATGATAGTCGAAAGTACTGATCGAACAAATTTTAATTAAGTGTTATGACACGCGTTCGACGAAAAATGTTGCCATTGTTAGTTTCACTCACTTAACCATGCAGAATTTGTGACTTTGCCCAAAAAATATGTGCCACCATAACACTATAAATACAAAATTATGACTCTTCCAAAATTTTTGTGTGCCACCACAGTACTGTAAACACAAAAATATGACTTAACGTTTACAAATACCGTGTTCTTAGTAATGTTGTACCACTATAACAGTGCATATACAAAAATTCGACGTTAGTTTCACAATACTCCAATTACAATAACTCTATACCGCTACAATATTGTAAATACAAAAATTCGACGTTAGTTTACCAAATACCCAATTTATAATTATTAGTTACCGCTGCAACACCATAAATACAAAAATTTGACTTAAGTTCACTGAAAAAAGTATCCACACAAAAACATAAATGTGAAAAACGGCCAAGTTCCTATCCAAAATTTCGGCCATTAAAAGTTGTGAGATATAAATTTTGACCAAGTTCTTCTTTGCCACAATACCTAACACAGAAATATATTATGTATGATATAAATTTGTAATCGTAAGGGTGTCATATAATTTTTAGATCATCTGCCAACTTGACAACATTTTTATCAATATAAAGAAATGAACATTTATACATTATTTTCTCCTTTTTTGGAAAGGTAAAAATATTGCCAAGTTATCAGATTATCTAGAAATTATATGACACCCTTACGATTGCAAATTTATATCATACATAATATATTTCTGTGTTAGGTATTGTGGCAAAGAAGAACTTGGTCAAAATTTATATCTCACAACTTTTAATGGCCGAAATTTCGGATAAGAACTTGGCCGTTTTTCACATTTATGTTTTTGTGAGGATCTGATTACTTTTTGGAAAGAATTTTCTAGAAATTTTAAGTGTAAAAAATGTCATCATAGCAAATTTTTCAAAAAGTAGTCAGATCCTCACAAAAAAATAAATGTGAAAAAAGGCCAAGTTCATATAAAAAAGTTCGGTCATTAAAAGTAGTGAGATATAAATTTTGACCAAGTTCTTGTTTGGCACAATACCTATCACTGAAATATGATATGTATGCATTATATAAATTTGTAATCGTAAGGTTGTCATATAATTTCTAGATAATCTGCTAACTTGGCAATATTTTTAACTTTCTAGAAAAGGAGAGAATAATGCATATTTGTTCATTTCCTTATATCGGTAAAAATGTTGTCAAGTTAGCAGATTATCTAGAAATTATATGACAACCTTACGATTACAAATTTATATAATAACCCAATTCACAATCTTGTGCAAATGGTCTTGCATCATTGCATGTGCAAAATTGTATAGTATATTGATACTCACCACTTAACAATTCTTAGTGGTGAGTATCAATATACTATACCATTTTGCACATGCAACGATGAAAGCAGCGTTGCCACGACCAAAAAAATTTTGTAACCACAATACAAAAAAAAAGTTACCAAATGCAAAAAAAAGTAACCAAAATTTTTATGTATTTAAAATACTGTTTTATTTGTACTTCAGTTGAAAAATATACATAAATAAATACATATGGTAATGTATAAAATCATATAATATAAATTTTTATTTCAGTTTTAAAAGTATATCTTATTATAATTAACAATCAATAAGATCAATTTTGTAAAAAAAAATACTTCAGGTAAATTATTAGAAATTTCAAAAATTGGCTTGTTTTTATGGTTAAGCAATTGTCTATATTCATTTCGTTCCCGCTTGTGGAACTCGTCAGTAGACTTCAACCCAAAAAAAATTTTTGAATTTAGTTAACAAACTCCGTATGTTTATAGAAAGACTCTTAATACTAATAATAAGTTTGAAAACCTCAAACAAAAACCTTTACAAAACAAGCATCTTTATTCAACTGTGCATCTATTTTATTTATTAGAAATTCCAAACCAAAAATGTTTTTAATAACAACAAATAATATGTAATTTAATTACATTCGTTATCAAAACACAAGACTGTATAGATAAAGTTAAGTTTGTTAATATTAAAACAAATCTTTGGCAGACCAAACATAATGGGAATTGTTTCGATTGATGCACAATTCTTTAGATTGCATTATTGAGTTTACAGTCTTAAAATCGAGCTTATTCCTATATTTGGTTTTAACTAGACTTGGCTGCGAAAATATCCTTTCAGCAGCTGTGTGGTAGTGACATTAAATTTTACATTAAATTAATTAAATCATAAAAACATTTTTCGTTCAATCGATTTGTATGTTTTGAAACCGCGTCCCAAAATTCAACTATGACCATATCAGCACTTACTTCTAATTTAGAAAATTTGCCAGCGGCGGCTGTTATCCGACTCACAGCCGATTGGCTTCGTTCCCTGCTTGTTATAGTGGGTACACACTTTGCAATGTGTTTACGCAACACGTTTATATTTCATGTTGCATATTTTGATACAGACTATGCAACCTACAATGCAACCGCCAATGCAACCCATAAACATCAAAACATTTTGATATTTTCGAAACTTCGAAAGTAACTTCGAATGCAACCATAAACAAGACTACACACTATGCGACCGACAATGCAATCTGCCTGGTTGCATAAACACGTTGCTAAGTCTATACCTACCATTACGCTCTCAAACTTAAATAAAAAAATTCGCTTTTAACTTTTTACATAGTGTTTGACGTTTAAAGATTTTCCAACCATAAATGCATCTGATTTTTCAAACCAGGGGGTCTACTCTGTAATTCGAAACGAAAGAAAATGCTTTCGAATTTGTATGCTTATAACATGTAAATTCGAAAGCATTTTCTTTCGGTTCGAATTATAGAGTTGGCCCCCAGGCTTGATATGTTCAGAGACAGACATGTATTTTTTTAAACGCTATGTTGATTATCCAGTGTTGTCTTTACAACGTAGTAAAAACGCTTAAATTGTGATCTTTTATCAAGATAATTAGTTATATGCAAATTTAACATACCACATATGTACACATATGCATAAAAAATGGTTATTTTTGTGTTGAAAAAAGTAACCAAAATGGAAAAAAGTACACAAGTACACATTGGAAAAAAAAGTAACCAATTTTGGTTACAAATAACCAAAACGTCAACGCTGGATGCAAGACCATTTGCACAAGATTGTGAATAAGGCTAATATATAAAAAGAAACCCACGAAATACATCATGATACAGGTACAAATATTTCTACTAAAATTTTTATATATGTAAAAGTTAAATATCGGATCAACCGGTCCGATTTTTAAAATTTTTTCAGCCAAAGGTAGAATGGCCTCCCAATGCTCAAAGAGTATTTAATAACCCAATAAAAAATCTACGCATACTCTTACAGTAAGAAAAAAGAACCCTACTAACATAAGTATAAAGGGCTCATTTGCCATGTGTGAGGGCGGATCAATAAGTAGTTATATGAAATGCAACACTGTTCTTATCAAGTATCACCTGTTAATCGACTACTGTTAAATTTTGAGCAAGTGTCGTCATTTACTTTGCGTTTAACACCTGTTCAAAACATACAACCTCGTATATTTTTCTAAAAATGGAAAAAATTGAATGTCGAGTGCTCATTAAACATTATAGTTTGGGTAAAAATTAGTCAATCGAACCAAGGAAAAGATCGATAAATACTATGAGGACTCTGCGCCATCGATTTCAATGGTAAAAAAGAGGTTTATTGACTTTCGTTGTGGTCGCACAAGTACAAATGACGCTGAACGTTCTGGACGGCCAATTTAGTTCAGTACACCCTAAAATGTCGAAAAAATCCAAGATATGGTGTTAGCCGGTCGAAGAGTAAATGTGCGTGAGATTGTTGATGCCATGGGCATTTAATATGACATTGTGGTTTCGATTTTAAATGATCAGCTGGGTTTAAGAAAGTTGTCTGCAAGATGGGTGTCGCGTTTGCTCACAATCGATCACAAACGCATGTGTCCACAGCAAAAATGCATGATATGGGTTACGAATTGCTCCATCATCTACTCTATTCTTGAGATTTAACCCCGAGTTACTATTTCTTATTCCCAAACTTGAAGAAATGGCTCGTCGAAATTTGACTCCAGCAACGAATCATTCCACAAACAAAGGCCTATTTTAAGGACATCGAAAAATCATATTTTTTGGAAGAGATACAAATACTGAAGAATTGTAGTAAGTGTATTGAGTTAAAAGGAGGTTATGTTGAAAAACAAGTTTTTTCTTTGCAAAAAAAAAAATATGTTTCATTAAAAAAGTCACGGACTTTTTAACCCACCCTCGTATTTGTCAAAAAAACTAGGCACAAGAGGGTGGCAAGTGGTATTTTTTGCCTTTGTGGAACTATTCAAATGATTTTTCAGCAATTTAGCATATAAATACACCTGCGATTTTTATGAACTTCAAAACTGTGACAAATCTGCATCTAAGATCGGCTATAGAAATTAAAAATAATCGTATATCTTGAAAGCTATAATAGCAAGAGTCCTCCAATTTTGTATGAGTTAATTTGATAAATATTAATATAAGTATAATTTATAATAAATTTAAATCAATGCATGCTTGATGTTTTGTTACTTTTATAACAGCACCCCTTCCTCTATCACTTATATACCACATCACCACACACTTGCAATGAGTAAGTGTATTTTCTACCCTGGAAATTACTTTGAAATAATTTATGTGGCAAAACAACTTTTGCTGGGTCAGCTAGTATACATACACTCAGGGAAAAGCTGCAAGTTAAAAATAAGAACGCATCATATTAATTCAATAATTTTCCATATAATAGAAAATGTATATTGAGATACTTAAAAATAAATAAAATTAAAAAATAATACTGTAAGTTAATATTTTTCCATATTGAAATAAGAAATTTCAACATGACTAGACTTTCGTTAATGTTTCTTATTAATTCAGTAGGTTTTTATTGGTTTTAAGCATTTTTTTTCTCTGGGTGTACATACATATGTATATAAATGTATAAATGAATGTATAGCAAAAAATTTAAACATTATTGTCTGTCGTTTTATTTAATCAAATAAAATTTTACATATTCATTTAAAGTGGATTATAATTATAGATTATAAATTTGTCATTTTTAGGATGAAAAAGGATAAGTTAGGAAAATAAAAAGGCGGAACTGTTATATGTTTTTTATAAAAGCAATTAGCAGAAACATATGATGTAACAAAAAATGGTACAAAGTTGAACACCGTCAACAAATACCAAAAATTACATAGCTTTCCTTAACAAAAATTTACATGACGAGCAGGCTTATGCACGCAAAGAAAAAATATGGTTGAGGTACCCATAATCAAACAGCAACATACTTTGATTGAATTATATGGTTGCAGTCAAATCATGTTATTGTTAATAGAAAAAAAACGTTAACAATATTATTCTCTGAGTTAATTATGATAATATCTGAGTTAATTATAATACTATCTGAGTTAATTATATTATAATCTTAGTATTGTAAATATGACAACACTATTGTTAGATGTGACTAAAATATAATTGAGACTCACCATACCATGTTCTAATATTATATTAATATTGTTAAATACGACCACAGTATTATTTAATATAATAATACTATTATGTTTTTTAATCATATATTTAATGTAGAAACAGCTGTGCGTTAAATTCGAAATAAAAATACATTAATATTGTTGAAATAAATTGTATATATAGAAATGTATACTTACAAGACATACAGGCATGTCTGTATAAAAAGATACACAAATGTTTATATATTTTTATTAATCTACCCTTTTGTTTATACTTCATTTATTTATTAATTTATTTAACACTACCGATAACTTACAAACGAAATACTGAACTGACAGATGTTTCTGAAAAATATTTTTATACCCTTTACCAAAAAATGGTAAAAGGGTATATATAGGTTTGTCATTTCGTTTGTAATTTCTAGAATATTAATAAGCGAGCCATAAAGTATATATATTCTTTATCCTTATGCATAGGGAAGACGAATAAGCGATGTCCGTCTGTCCGTCTGTCTGTACGTGAAATCGGTTTGCCGAAGCTCCCAGAAAAGCTAGAGACTTCGTTCTTAGACTGGTGGGTCAGAAATGGTCGAGATAAGATTGGTATTGAAAATCAGCAAAATCAAACAGACGCTTTCAGAGCTGGGAGACTTAAACTTCATTTTGCCATACAAAATAACTACCGAAAACTAGTTTTTAATAATTTTTTATTAAATAAACTTATTTTATACTTCAGTATGAATAAAATTGAAAAAATATTAATTTTCGGTAGTTAATTTTTTATATCACAAAGAGTGTAAGTTTCCCAACCCTGGAATCCCTCTTTTTGACTTTTCTGTATTCTTAGAAACAATCTTTTTTTTTAAGAATGTAAGATATGTGTAGTTTATATTAAAAAATGGAAAATTTTGTTTTACTAAGTTACTTTTGTATAAAAAATAAGGTTTTCCAACCCTGGAAGCTTCTTTTTATTTTTTTTTTAATTTAGAATACTAAATTCATTAGTACTGAAGTAAAAAATAAGTTTATTTTATAAAAAAAAATAAAAATAAGTTATCGGTAGTTAATTTTATATATCACAAAAAGTGTAAGTTTTCCAGCCCTGGAACCGTTCTTTTTGATTTTTCAGATTTCGTACACCAATATGTTTCTTTTAAGAATATAAGCTATGTTTAATATATAGAGAAAAAGAAAAAATTTGTTTTAGTATATAACTTTTGTATAAGAAAAAAATTAAAGTTTTCCAACCCTGGAAATGTCTTTTTCATGTATTAAACTTTTTTTTTTATTTTTAATAACAATTTAATGTGTTCTGCGGTATAAAATAAGTTAATTTAATAAAAAAAATAAAAAAATAGTAAGACCTAGTTACTTTTATATATTACAAAAAGTGTAAGCTTCCCAACCCTGGAATCATTCTTTTTGATTTTTCTGATTTGTTACACCAATTTCTTTCTTTTAAGAGTCTAAGATATGTTTAATTTATAGAAAAAAGGAAAAATATCTTTTAGTAAATTAATTTTGTATAATTTTGTAAAAAAAAAGTTAAAGTTTGCCAACCCTGGAAACGTCTATTTAATTTTTAAAATTTTTTTATATATTTTTTTTATTAAGAAATATTAATTTTATTCATACTGAAGTATAAAATAAGTTTATTTAATAAAAAAAAAATAATAACTAGTTTTCGGTAGTTATTTTGTGTGGCAAAATGAAGTTTAAGCTTCCCAGCTCTGAAACCGTCTGCTCGATTTTGCTGATTTTCAATACCAATCTTATTTCGACTATTTCTGACACACCAGTACAAGAACGAAGTCTCTAGCTTTTCTGGGAGCTTCGGAAAACCGATTTCACGTACAGACAGACGGACAGACGGACAGACGGACAACGCTTATTCGTCTTCCCTATGTATAAGAATCCACAATATATATACTTTATGGCTCGGTTATTAATATTCCAGAAATTACAAACGGAATTACAAACCTATATATACCCTTTTACCATTTTTTGGTAAAGGGTATAAAAAGGGAAACATCTTTGAACCAGTTTAAAGAAAAAGTAAATACGTGATATTGAGATCAGCAGCTCTACTCTTATAATAAATGTCGTGGTGGTTGGATTTTGAGTTACGAGTTTGAAATTAATTACTTCTGATAATATATTTTATAGGTCAGTAATAGCCCATTCAGGGTGACGCCAAGTTAAGCAATTTCGAGATTTCGGTCGAAATCAAGTTAAAATTAAGTAATTTCCCATATATTTTGACATTTTCCAAATTAAGTTATTTTACTTAATTTTGATGAAATTAACAAGAAATTACAATATACAACTCTGTTTTTGTACTAAAACTACTTTTTTCAAACATGAGTAAATTTACAACTATGAGAAACAACAATTAAAAGAAATAAAAATTTTGACATTCAATATGAAATTAAAAAAATTATTGAGAATTATTAAATTTATGAAAATTTTTTAAAGAAAAATGTGTATAAGTGTAACAAAGAATTTATTCAACAGAAAAAAGTATTTCAATGTCTGCCGCAGTGAATAAGATGTTTGCGAAATCAACTCAAATGTCATTCAGTACCTGTATAAATACTTTTCATTTCGTTCGCAATTTTAGCTTGAAATTAATTAATTTCGTTTTACCCTGAATGGGCTATAGAATAAAAATTAATAATTAAGTAGTTTCTTAAATATGCGAGTTAAGCATTTAAAATCGTATAATACATTAATAAAAAATAACCCTTAAAATGTGCTTTGATTTTTAATAAAAAATATATACTGCTGCTGAACTTGTTGCACATGGATACCGAAACAGTCCAAACTTGTGCTTGTGCTTTTCGGTAACTAAAAGCGTTCAGAACAGCGTTGCCGGAATCAAATTATTTTTGTAGCCAAATTATGAAAAAAATTAACCAAAGGCGACAAAAAGTAACCAAAATTTCTATACATATATTAAATATATGAACTATTTTACTTGTACTTTAGTTGTGGCAATATGGAATAATTGAACAAGTGTTGAGTACTTCAGTGATTATTCCATACTAGCTACACCAGGTGTGCTTCGCTACCCCCATTGTCTTTTCAATTTCATTTATATTGATTTGAAAGTGTTGCGCATTGGTGGTGCAATATGAAAATTGGATTTTGCTAAGCCCCTCCGCCCGCAAACAGAAAATAAAAAATCAAAGTTCACAGTGTCACCCGCCTGAATATGCTGAAGACTCCCTGACGTTACATACATACATACACACATCCTCTTTTATGTATACAGATTGCTAAAGATATAATTATTATAAAATCGTTTACTATATATATTAACATTATATTTATTACTCGTATTATCTGTGTGAAAAAATTGTACCTATGCACCAAGCAAGGCACAAAAGTAATTGTCAAATGAATTCTTCGTTATTAACGTGTAAGCAAAATGTCAGCTGATGAGCGATATACCTGATCCGTGTACCTGTTTAGTGTGTCTTAAAAATTTACATACATATGGCAATTCCCAGGCGACGGACGCGACATTCGTATACTTTTAGTTGAGCAAAAAGCAAGAAAGGAATGGAAAAATCCAATATATATTTTAAGTGTTATAAAGCAATGAAGGAGTAGTATATTTAAAAAAAAACTTTATACAATATTAAAAATAAAGCAAAAATTTTTGAGCAAAAAAAAATTTTTTTTGGTCTGCATTTTTCTAGAAGTATGCATTATAGAGTTGGTCTTGAAATCAAGCTTATTGCTGCATTAAGTTTTGACTTAACTTAGCTAAGAAAATATATGTTCAAAAGACTCCGAGCTATGTGAAAATGATATTAAACTAAAACCAAATTTAATGAAGTCATCAAAACATTTTTCGTTGAATTCATTTGTGTGTTTGGAAACTTTTTCTCAAAATTCAACTATGTATGTATATCCATATCAACATATTTTGTTTCCAATTTAGGAAATCTGAGCAATTTCCATATTTGTTTTTTTAGCCACGAAAATGCATTTAATCGTGTAATAGTTTATCACGCTAGTTATTTGTATGCAAATTTAATATACCACATAAAAATGGTTACTTTTGTTTTGAAAAAAGTAACCTAAAACGAGTAAAAAGTATAGAAGTACACATTGGAAAAAAGGAAACCAACCAACCAACGGCAACGCTGGTTCAGAATAAAAATTTTTGTACAATTTTGAGAGCGAATGAGAGAGTATATTTTTTTAATTTCCGGTACAAACATGTACGAACTTCTTCTTTGTGTAAGTTCTGACAAGAATTATATAATCAACTGTTTTTTTTTTGTTTATACATTAAACTGAAAATTCATCAGAATATTTGCAAATAAAAAAGTGTTTATTTAAAAATTTATTAATATTTAACAAAAATTAAAATTTGAAAATTTTAAAAACAGTCACACTAAGGGAAAAAACGTGCTTAAATCAAGATTTTACGCTCAAAATCAAATCATTTCAATCCTAATAGTCTGTTTAATGCAAAAATTCTTGAATAAAAGAATAAAATCTTAATTTTTTAAGATCTCATTTAATAAATAAAATCTTATTTTAAGATCAAATTCAAGATTTTGCTCTTAATAAAAATCTTGAATCGCCAGTAGACGATTTTTTTTGAAGTATACTGACGATTTGCTACAGAAACAATGAAATACATATAGACAACGCTGAACCACCAGCAAATAAATTTCAAATTAAAATAAACATGACAATTAAGAATGCGTTTTTAAAGTTAAGGAACACGTTCTTGATTTTAAGAAATTATTTTTTAAATTCTTAAAATTAAGCTTAAATTTGAAAACGTCAATCTTACTGACCAAAGTTTAAGATGGAAATATTAAGATTTCTGTAATCTCAATTCAAGAATTATGTTCTTAAATTTATACGAGTATCGTAATTTTTCTCGAAGTGTACGCAGTTGACGCTGTAGTTTCCTGGTGCCACATGTACAGACATAAGAGAGCTCTTAGTACCAAATCACACTATGCAAGTCTTATTGCTAAGCTGATTAGTTTTAGGAGAGAGAGAGAGAGAGAGACGAGGGGAACAGAAACGTTTCTTTTCCCCCGTCTCTCTCTCCTAACAAACTAATCAGCTTAGCAATAAGACTTGCATAGTGTAAATTGGGACTAACTTCCAATGGCTTAACAGATTTTTGTTCAATCATATCTCAGAAATGATATTATCGATTCATCAACTATAAATTCCAAACGGCTAGACCGATTTTCTTAAAAAAAAACGATAAAAAAATAGAATGAATCTTTGAAAGGGTTACAAAAAGTTGTATTTCGTGGGGTTGTATTAATAAAATGTTAAGTTCAGTAGTGCACTAATTGCAGTTATTCATTTTTGAAACTAAATTTTCGCAAATGAATTTTTAACCAACTAAGCCATTTATGAAACTCTTGCATGAAAAAATATACAATCAATTTAATTCTTATTTGGTAAATTTTCTAAAATAAAAATGTTTCAATTGCCAAAATTGTAGCAGCAATTACTCCTATTACGCAATTTTCACATTTGCAATCAAGTCGTTAGCCAAAGCTTATCACAGGAAAAAAAACAGTTTCTAGTTTTACACTCAAAACTATATGCACAAGAGTTCTTTGTTCATATTTCTTAGCCTTATTGGTTGTTTAGACCTTAAAAATTCATATAAAAGTCAAATCAAAAGAAGTCATGACCCAAAAATGAAAAATCTTTTCTATGCGCACGAACTTTAAACAAACATTCAGTTACAACATATTTAAAAACACAGGTAATTGCATCTTTCCTTTTTTTTTTTTTTTTGCTTGCTCTCACATATGTTTGCAGCAGTTTTCAACAAAAGCACTAAAGACTTTTTGGCCTAAGCCTTTAGTTTTTCATTTTTTTTCTAAATAACTTTTTCTTTTTTTTTCGTTATTTGTTACAAATGACTTAACTTTAAAGATGCCAAAGCAAATGTTCTACAAATACAAGAAACACTAAAGTCATACGAGTACTAAACTGAGTTCCTGGAAGAAAAATGAGGCTTTTAATTAAATATTAGGGTGTTAAAGTAAAATCTGCTTAGCAACAACACTCACTTTTAGACTTCAAGGCATTTGAGGTCAAAGCATATTTTAAAATTTATTAAAAAAGCATGATATTTAAATTATTTTATAAGTTATAAATATTTTTAAGACTTGTCATAAATCTGCACTGCCGTAATAAATTATTTGAAACCCAGATGCATGCAAGAACACATCATCGTTGCCATTGTGTAATATGCGATGAGAATGATTCCCTTTCAATTCCAGGAATGAAAGGAGAGGAGCACGTAAAGTTATTTCTTTCACCTTTATTGCTCTTGTTATTTGTGTTTCAATTGGCCTTGTGCCAATGAAGTTACATTTTCCCTTCTATTTATTTTTCTATTTATTTTATTGCTCTATTTGTTCGCACCAGCACCAAAAACTAAACAAAATGAACATCGTGTGAGTGTGTGCACGTATTTCATAAGAATTTGTTTAACTATTCAGCAGTAAAGGAAGTTAATAAGCAGGCCTTTTAGTAGAGTCCGAATGGAGTCATGTTTTATTCATATACTTTTTAATATTATTGTAATGTTGATGTCCGGTCGACTCTTCGGTTTCGGCCGAATTTTTTTTATCGAATACCGAATATGAAACGTTATTACATAAAGACAAACATATTCTCCTAATATTATAAATACAAAACTTGTCTGTTTTTAGGGTTCCGTACACCAAAGGTGGAAATAAAGCCTATTGTTTTCGCCACACTGTTCGTCTAGCCGTATGTCTGTCTGTGGGTCTGTCACAGGATATTTCCTCGAGATCCGTAAGAATTAGGGACCTGAAATTTTGACATAATATGTAGAACCTTGGCCGCTACAACAATAAATATATAGCAGTTAAAAATTAAAGGGTGTTCCAAAAGGAGCAACAAAAATGCTGAAATTTCATGTAATATACATACAATTATGTATGGGCACTTGTAAGGTTAGTGTATTTTTATACAGACTACAACAATTAATATTGTTTTCACACTGAAAGTCTAAACCGGGTTTTAACGTTAAAACCATAAACAGCTAAGTTTGCATTCACACTGCAAAATTGTTAAATTCAGGTTTCAACTCACAGACTGTCTAATAACGTTGCTCAAAAATAAAATAAGTCTCCTGCAGAAATGCGTGTATTGTGTTGTATTTCTTTCTGCTTTTTATAACACTTATTTGACATACTGTACAATAACTGTTTTCGTTTGTATGAAAAACTCGGGAATTTTATAATGCGTTGTAAATAGAATGGAAATTATTTTATATATTGTAAATAAATATTTTAGAAATATGGAACTAGTAATACAAAGTGAAGAAATGCTTGGTAATCAAGTTATTGTATATTAAAAATGAACAAACACATCACAAAACAAAACTTTTTTATCTGCTGATCGATGCCAGAGATCAATGAAAATATTTTCATTGTTTTCCTTACAAACAACTCTTATTTTCCATAATTTTTTTATTATTGTTGCACCTGCATCCTGCTGCATAGACATTATCAGCAGCTCCCGGTCATTTTAACTTGGCAGCTCTAAATTTAGCACAACGAAAACAATGTTGCATTTTATAAAACTAACTTAAAACCAATTATAAAATGGTTTGAAGTTGGGTTTTACAAAAATAGTTTGTATGGTAAAACAAGGTTTTAATAGTTGGTTTTAACGTTAAAACCAACTTTTTCATTATTGTCAGTGTGAAAACACTATAACACTAAAATTAAAAAAACAAAATACGCGGGGACTGCCGCGGTAAATCTATTGCTTACCATCTTTTTATCAACTTATGCAAATTTATTTTTTTAAATAAAAACCTACGAATTGTCTGTTTGTGTTTATCATTTTTTGTCAACCTACATGTAAAAATCTGTCCTAGCAATACTGTATGTTATTGAAATCAATATCATACTTTAGGGGTTAACATACACTGGGCGATTCAAATAAAAATAGTCTTAGGTTTTTTTTCGTTTTTCGGTCGACACCCTCAGAGCCTGCGATAAAAGCTATGCAATAGCTTAAAAAAAAATCAAAATTAAATGGTGTTCTAGCAGTCAATGGTATTTAGTCTATGTAATTTGACAACTTGCTGTATCTTGGAAACCGTAAAAGGCAAGATCTTGAAATTTTCAAAAACGCTAAAACTAAAAAATCCCAAAATTATAAAATCGCCAAAAACCGAAAAAATAGACAAAACGAATAAAAAGTGCCAAACTAAAAAAAATCTCTAAGAATTAGTTCTTGGCGATTTTTTTTTGGTTTGGGGATTTTATAATTCTCGGATTTTTTAGTTTTACTGTTTTTGAAAATTTCAAGAGTTTGCCTTTTACGGTTTACAAGATATAGCAAGTTGTCGAAATTACATAGTCAAAATTGCATTAACTGATGGACCACCCTTTAATTTAAATTTTTTTAAATTTTAGTGTTAGTTGTTGTAGTCTGTATAAAAATACACTAATTTTACAAATTTCAAGTGTCAATATATATATGTACATACAATTGTATGTATATTACATTGGATTTTAACATATTCGTTGCTCGGCTTGGAACACCCTTTAATTTTTAACTCTCATGTATTTTTTGTTGTAGCGGCCAAGTTTCTAAAAAACTCTGTCCGAATTTCTAGTCCGTAGCTCTTCCAGTTCCAAAGAAAATAGCGTGTGACGGACAGACGGCTAGACGGACAGCGTAGCGAGAACAATAGGGTTCCTTTTCACCTTTGGTGTACGGAACCCTAAAAAAACCCTTATTTAACCGTTTATGAGTCAACATCGTGAAATTTTAATTAAACTATTTTAAGAGCTAGTAGCATAAGTAAAAAATTTCTTCTAGGGCTTTTTTGAAATATTATTTTTTGTGGTAAAAATGGATAGAGAAGGAAATGTAAGATAATAGCTTTAAATTAAAAAAATATTTCACTCACAATAGCCTAATTCACAATCTAGTGCAAATGGTCTTGCATCGTTGCATTTGCAAAGTAGTATAGTATATTTAAACTCGCCACTAAGAATTGTTAAGTGGTGAGTTTCAATATACTATACCATTTTGCACATGCAAAGATGCAAGACCATTTGCGCAAGATTGTGAATTGGGCTAATAATTGATCTAGACATTTACAAAATTTAGTAAAATAAAACGCCGATAATATCACTTTTAAAAAATTTGCACTACAGCAACATTGATTAAATAAAATCGTAGGGTTCTTTTGAATCTGTTCTGCTGTAGCAGATATAATTTTTATAGAGATTTAATGGTTTGTAACACATCTGTAACAAGGGGTGATAAAGGGATAAAAAAATAAAAAAGTAATAAAGGCATTTTAGAAATCGGTTTTGGTATATACACCAGGGAAAGCCAAAAAGTTACTTTTTGACTGCTCAATACATATCGATACTGCAACGACAATGAGTATGATAGCACATCGGCATCAACAAGCATGTTTACATAAAGGCATACATATGTATAGCTATCAACACAAATAAGTTCGCATATCGATAGGTGCGGGTTCGATCAAACCAATGTGCTATAGATATTCGTATCAATACATGTTCACACAAGCATGTAATGACGAGTATGACTATATGAAGAATGTCACCAAATATGTAAGTAAATAAAAAAAATTGTTGTGTATGAATTTAACAAATGCCTTATTTATATCGAGCCATAACCGCTAAAATAGCTTAAGCGACACATACTTTGTACTTCGTTTTTTTTTTTGACGAAAATCAACTATTTACGATCGCAAA